>OZ024927.1:81714959-82350824 GCA_964017235.1 Sabellastarte sp. h YS-2021
CGGATGGGGTATATATATTACAAGCAAACTGTGTAATCAGGCATTTTAATAAATGCCTACAGATTCCAGGCATTTCATGAAATCCCTGATTCATTTAGGAATTTCATGAAATGCCTACAATTTTCAGGCATTTCATGTAATGCCTGATTTTTAACTCCAGGCTTTGAGCTAAATCGGATGCTCCAAACATTTTTAGCCCGTTTTCTGTTACTACAGGTTCTTGAGCGGCCTGTGTAGGGAGTGGTGTTGGTGCATCATAAGATATCACCAATATGTGAGTGGGTGTCTTATTTCATTCAGAGGGCTCCGATTCATTGATCACTGGTTACTCTTCTGTAGGAGCGAATGGTTGCTCTAATGTGGAGAAGAGATCTCTCCATCTGTCCACAGATGTTCAATAATCTCTTGCTGTCAACTTGTTCAACCTTGACTTCTACCCAAACACCCAAACATAGCAACATAAGGAGACTGTATGAGAACTACATTTCTTATGATTTTTGACAAATCTAAGTCCAAGAAAACAGTTCATTTCAACAAACTTTTAAACAATAGCAAAGGGAAATTGATAATCAGACTAAAATGCATATTAAAGAGATCCATGTCCGCTTACCTTTTCATAGCCTCTAATGCTAAGCATAGACAGTCATACCTCATGGATACACCAAATCTCAGAAGATATGAGGCGCTCCCATAGAAGAGTAACCAGTGATCAATGATTCTAACATGACACGGCTGTGTCCGCAATTCTGATTGGCTAAGACACAAAAATTTGCTCTGTAAAACCCCGCATAACTTCCCTAGTTCTATTTTATCGCTCACAATGCTGCTCCGCAAAAAGAAAAAATCAAGTAATAGCCTAGATTTTTTTATTAAATACAAAAAATAATGGTAAATACGATATTCAGGGATTCTTATATTTGAAAATATAATATACTGATATGAATATACAAAAGTTTAAGGACGTTTAACAAAGAAAGGGTTATTTTATTTGTGGCTCTTCCAATATTTCAACTACACCATTTGATAAATAATCTTTATAGAATATTCGTTTATTTTTGTACAAAATAGCTTCAAAACTAATTTTTATAAGATAATTTTCAAATGTCATGTTAGAATAGAAATAGACAACTCCGAGCTCGGGGTTATATGCGATTTTGCAACGATTAGTGCATTAGAATCACTCAGGCTTCGCCTTCGTGATCCTAATATCGCTAATCGTTGTAAAATCGCATATAACCCCTCGCTCGTCGTTGTCTATTTCTATAATCAGAGCCCTCTGAATAAAATAACACACCCACTCACATATTGGGGATATCTTATAATGCACCAACGCCACTCCTTACACAGGCTGTTCAATGCACTTATGCATTGCGTAGTAATTTTAGTAATTTAGACATTCTACATGGCCTGATTGTCCACAATTGAGATTAATTCAAGACATGTTCTGGACAACTCCCTGTGTTATTTCTTTTAAATAACTGTTAGGTGTTCGGATAAAGCTCTCAATGAGAGAAGCAATCATTGCCAGTGCTTCAAATGTGGCACAGTCATTGTCAATTCAAACACCTTGCTCTCTATGTTCACTCCCCCAAAAACCACACTCTCAGTAAGTGGGGTCGGATCTTTGAACTGAAGGTATACTGAACTTACACTGGGGACTGTTACCCAGTTCTTGTGATGCCCTTCAAGACCATGCATTATTTAGAGTAATACAACTTTTTACCTATTTTATATTCCTGATAATGTCAAATGAAGCCCTTCACATTGCCAAGTAATTCGACCCAAACGCATTCTTAGGAAATATTTGAAGTGAAATGCAATCTTCCATACTATTAATCATGTTTCTAAACCCAGTGAGAGTGCTCAGGAATTTTTCGAGCTATAGGCCACACAGTTGCAGCCCTCTATTTGATAACAATTTTACCTCATTTTCCCAGGTTATTATGATCCATCTTATTGCATCCAAACTGTTCTTTTTCAAAAAAACTTGGTCTCCCAGGTAATTGTGTTCATATTTTTTATTTTGGAGCTTCTTTTGCTTTTTATCACAAT
The DNA here is from genome assembly GCA_964017235.1 of Sabellastarte sp. h YS-2021. Classification (NCBI taxonomy): domain Eukaryota; kingdom Metazoa; phylum Annelida; class Polychaeta; order Sabellida; family Sabellidae; genus Sabellastarte; species Sabellastarte sp. h YS-2021. The sequence continues at coordinate 81,717,012 of OZ024927.1, forward strand.
GTATCATTGTAAAATATAATGGTTCATGGTCTGCTAGGTTCTTCTATCTGGACATATTTAAAAACACTCTTTAACTTTGTCTAATTCATCCTTTTTAACTTTGTTTCCCCATATTTTCTGAAAAATATCAAACTTTCTTAAAAATGCTTAACCGAATACTAATATGTAAAATTGTTAATAATTTTTCATTGACTTCCTGTGAATGAAGCGTATATTTTTGGCATACTGTGTTTCAAACCTAAGCCAACCTACTGTGAAATATTTATGTAGATCTTGGTAGTAGTTTGTTTTAAAATCTTCCAAAGACATAATGAAAGTACGATGTTATGGTCACATAACCTTCTAGGCGGATGTAAATACTTCCTTGTTTCTGGTGATACAAGAGATATATGTAAATTATTTCCAAAAATATGCCTCTGTGGCATGATGTGTATATCTGTTATTGTTAGCAACATTGTTTGAAGTAACCGACAAAGAAGCATAAAATTGAGTGACTTACTTAAAAAATCGCGAGTTTTCAACATGAGGATAATGTCATTATTTATGCAAACAGTGATTGTGCTTATCGGTTACACATTTCTTCGGGTAAGACTCTTTTGTCAATTTTATTAATGGAAGAACATGTCTGTCCAGACTCTGCAAATTCGGCCAACATGTGATGCAATAACATTACTTTTATAGCACTTAATCTCCATCATATGACAGTCTCTAAGGCTGACAGACAGTTATTAAAACACACAATATCAATTATTGTCACATTATTTATGACAAGATGAAATAATTCATTGTTACTCTGCCATGTAAGTGACATAGGTAAGAGTCACCAAAGCAACAGGTGGCAAAGTGTAATTAATAAACATCAAAGATGACTGGTTATTCCATCAAGTTCTTTTATCTTTGTCCTTTGTCCTTTACTCATTGGTTTGTGCTAGAATTATTCAAAGTGCAATTGATTTAATGGTGATAATGTGTTATAATTTTTAAGTGAGAGCCTTGAGAGAGCTCTGCTTCTACACGTCACTTTTTTTGTCTCCGGACTTTCATGAATTGTGGTGCAGCATGATGAGTATTTGTCTGCTCACTGAAGTTAAGCGGCAATGGGCTATGTTAGTACTTGGGTGAACATCTGAGTTCTACATCAGTATTGGGATACTTAAGAATAAACAACTATTGCACTTTTTCACAACAATATGCTATTTAAAATAATGAGTTTGTTGTTGGTAGCTTCTGGCACTTCATTGACTTGAGTGGCTCTTGCCAATTTTGAGAACATTTTTTTTGTAATTTTATATTGGTCTAGAAGCAAAATTGGGAAGACTGGAAAAGCTAGGAAGGATTTTGAACATGTTTAATATTTTTGGAAAAGCTATTTTGCTTCATGACTACAAAACACAGGAACAGGCTTGTGGTAATGGTGATGGGACAGAATGATAGGTCGGAATACACTCCAGTCAAGTTGTGTAACATTCCAGACCAAACAGTGTCAAATATCTGCCACACATGTCATGATGTCTTCTGATAGATAGTAAAACATTTCTGTTATGTTCTTTCTAATGGGGTTGTTCTATGGGAGCTGACTTATCAGTAACTAGGTATTTTTGAGGGTTGAGAGCAATGTTGAAAGAGTCGGTCATAGTTACCTGGCTTGTCACGGATGATTGGCAAAATATCCAACATGTTTGATATTTCACTGACCCTCCACGACTCTGTATCAGGACATTGGCTCCACCCTCCCACCATTGTGGATCTTTACGGGTTATTGGTCACACTTTGTATGTTGTCCAATACTGTTACTGTCTTGTCTGTAAGAAATGGTCTGCCTGTTGTGGTTAAGTATCTGAACACCACCTCCCGACAAGCCATACAGACAAACCGACCATACTTCAAAGGAAACCTGTCTAAAAACATTACTGACATGACTTGAAACTTCCTGTCAATACGAGAACTCTTGCAGTCTTCAACCATGAGTCGGTAACATCTAAGTACAACACGCAGGGAATACATTACAAAAAGCTGTAAACAGGATTTTTTTTTATAAAGAAAAATGGGTCTTAAGAAAGGAGAAGAGAGAAGAAGATAGAAGTCCCTACAGACACACCTACAGAGTTTGAGTTGGAGGATATGGCAGCAGATATACAGAGGAGGAGGGAGGAGAGGGAGGTAAGGGAAAAGGAGGAAGAGCCACAGAAATAGAGGAAGGAAGCCAGGAGGGAAGAAACTACACACTCAGCAGAGGAGGGATTAGCCGAAAAGCATGCAAGCACAGACAAAAGTGACACAAAAATGGATACAGAGGCTGGAGGAGAGGCACATGCATCTCAGTCACATTCAAGGTACAAAAAGGGAAAATGACAAACATCTACCTGACGGACTCAGATGAGGAGGCAAATCTTCAGGCTTCAAGTCCCAGCCCAGGAGCTAGTGCATCTGCATCAGCACAAAACATCTCCAGAGGTTCAACCAAGATGGATAGTATGGAGATCAGCATGTGATCAGACACCACAATGCAGCATTAAGTTTTCAAGCCCCAGCACATTTTCAGGGCATTCTTCAGTTGACCAGCAGGTCATGGACCAGTTTGCACAGATGCAAACCATGCTGTCATCATATCTCTGGCAAAGGCAGGAGACAACAAGAACAGCCTTCTGTAACTCTCTAACATCTACGGTGGAGGCCTTAGAAGAGAGAGACTTTCAAACATTCAGAACCGAAGCTTTGAAACTTCTAAGCAGCATCCAAAGCAGGCCAAATGAAAAGAGCCAGACCCTTTCCAGGAGCTCAAGCGCAACTTCAACATTTGTGATACAGGAACCAGAACCAGCTTTAATGGAATACATCTTAACCATCCCAGAGACTCAGATGCCAGCAAGCAAGCCCATTCAATGAGTGGCAACCAAAGAAGAGCAATAATCCAGAGGGCCGCTGACTTCCTTCTTGGATGCTAACGACCAACAGACCAGACCTTCAAGACTGCTTACTTTCACACTGATCCTGACAAAGCACTGAATGAATGAATGTGTGAGTGAAGAAAAAATTGAAGTTAAAAAAACCTGGACTTACAAGACTTTGAACTCAGAAAAAAAATTAGGACCAAGAACTAAGAAAGAAGAATTTGGCCAAAAAGGCAAAGCCAATGAAACTTATGGCCACCCCAAAATATAAGATTGGCAAAAAAATGAAAACGCTTTGACTTTAAGAAGCTTTGACTTTTGGGGAAAGTATTTTGACCTTTGGGTCTAATCTTTTCTATTTTTACCTTTGAAAAACTTTACAGGTTACCCAAAGATTTTGATGATTTGGAAATTAGAAATATCTTGGAAGTTTGAGAAAAAAAATGGAAAATAAAGTTTTTTTTTCTTTATGGCAATATGCTTCCCGTCGCCCCTGCAGAATAGGGGACACCAGACCTGGGGGATGAATTTACAGATTTATTTAAATGAAATTAAAATTAATTAATACAATACATCAACGGTCTCACTCACGATATGTTTTTAAAACATCAGCTAACATCAGTCTGGCACAGAGGGCCGTAATATAATTATTTTCCATTTCATAAAATTCATAAAGAGATCAAATAAATCAGAATCACCTAATTCAAAAAGATAATATTCACCCCCCAAACTTTGAAGGTCAAATATGAAAGGCACAAGTTCAAAAGAGTCACAAGAGGAGTACAAGTTCACAAATCTAATTACCCCTGTTGAGATAATAAAATCCCAAGATGAAACGGTACACAAGCCAGAGACTCGTACCAGGAGTACAAATGGAAACGCAATGGCACCGTTAAAGATTATCAGTGTAATGTGTCAAATAAGATAACAAGCACACAACTTGACAAATTAGTGCCAAGTACTTATCAAGAAAGGACAAATTACAAGGGCAAAACTCACGAAGGAGTGAAGGTTAACTGTGAAAACCAATCCAAAACTAGAAGTGAAACAACATCAGGCCAAAATAGCCATAACTAGGAAGATACAATAAAAATATGCCTATAAAGACCATCATACCACAAAGTAAAAAAACATCCTTGTTACATGTAAAACGAAAGGCAAACAATAAAATAGTAGTAAATTCCACATGAGTCAAATATCTCAATTTAAAGCCTTTAGATACAGATAGACATGAATAAAGACAGTAAAAAGTTAAAACTATAAGTTTGCTTAGCATCATATTATGTATAAATAGTACTGCTGAGTATAGATAGTAAAAGGTCAGAAATATGATACAAGGAAGACTGTTGTATAAAATGCTCGATTATAATATCCTTATTTAACTGGTCAAACAATAAGTTGAAGGGAAGCAAAACATATTAATACTATCAATAAAATACAATTAATCATAATGTACCAATACAGGTTCAAGCAAAGTAAACAAATAACTGATAGACAATTTTGTACATCAAACAGTCAAACCAATCAGCAAAAAATCAATAAGAAATTAATAAGCATAACTGCAATTTTAACACATGTTAGTAATTCACATAAAGACGTCTACTATATTAAGCAATAGCTCAGTCCTGAAAGTCCAGTTGTAAATCTTGATCCATGAAACATCAGTAAGATCTAGAAAGTTATGGGCAAACGTCAGGCCCAGTTAACAATGAAGCTCAGTAACAACATGATGCTATACTAACATCCAGACATCAGTTGTATAATCACATATAATTGTAGCTCAGTCCCGAGAGCCAGAAATAACGCAACCATCCAACAAAAAGAGGGGGAGACACCAGTTGCTAAAAGCCTGCAACTCAGTCCAATACGTACATAAGGGAGACGTCAGCAAAACTAAGGTCAGTCCGCAAATAAGCAATAAGAACTCAGCCAGTTTGATATCGGCTACCACAATAAAGTAAATACACCAGCTTAGTTCAGCACTCATCATCTCACAGGAAGATCACTCTGCAAGCAGGTGAATACAGCATCACCAAAGTGCCGATGATAGCATCTTACTGGCTAACAGGCACAATACACAGCACAACACAGATGAACTTAAGGTTTGCTATGAACAGCAGATAAAAGACCATTGTCCACAAATTTAGCATGGACAGCTACAAAGGAAGGTTATTAAACTTCTGTAACTTCAAATAGGAAGCAGCCATATACCATCAGAGTTGAAATAGCTGAGACAGAAGATTGGCCTTGACACTCTTATCAACGTCAAGGTGAATGAGAAGCATGGAAATGTAGTGGAAAGCAGACTGAGAGGCGTTGAGGACCAGCAAGAAATCATCAATCACCAGGAACTGTCACAACAGCTGCAGCTGATCCCACACTCAGGAAATCTGAAACTATCAAAATCAGTCTGAGCATGAGATTTTTTGGTAATTCCAATTTTTTTGAAAACAATTTTTTTGAGTTGTTTTCACTAATGAAACAGTCAAAATAATATAATTACCATGATTATTTTACATAAACAATGGATTATTTCTATTAGAATGAAGAATTGCAAACATCACATTCAAAGCATTACTGGACACCATTTTGGAATGGGCAAAACAGAAATATTTACTATTGTTAAGTTTCGTCTATTCTGTGAAGTTTTTGAGCATGTGATTAAAATAACTGAAAATGTATCAGAAAATACAATATCTGCCCCTCAGAGATGCCTAGAATTATCAAAGGTAGCCAGAGAATGCGAGAGCATGCTTGAAAGCCTAAGAAAAAACATAACAAATACAATGCCTTATATATACAAGGAAAGGAGAAATAATCACAGGCCATAACTATCCTGTATAACAAAATTTTATCAATTACCAACTGTAAAGCTGGATCCAACAGTCTATTAATATTTATAGCTTTAACAAATAGCTGAATCTTGTTAACTCCAAAAGGGTCAGTGTTGCAGCCAAAATGAAAACTCAATGGAAAGCAAAGCTTTAACTTGATTTGTAATATTTGAAGCAGAAAACATCAGGAACAATTGTTAACAGAGCTATTGTGAAGTAAGACAGGAGAACAGAATTCAATGCAGATGACAACAGGGAGAACATAGAGGGGAAGGAGAAAAGAAGAAGGCTACTGACAGAGGCATTGGATACAGTGGAAAAACAGTAAAGTTCAGAATACAGATGAGCGAGTGGATATATAAAGACAGTTGTCATAGACTTTAGAGAAATATAGGCCATGTTTCAATGGAGGAAGCAACAGTATGTGATTGTGTTGATGAAGATGAAAGGGTGATTGTAGTGTTTATCAAAGGCCATGGGGAACTGCATGTATAATAAACACCCTTAATCCTTTGCAGAACATCACCTGAAAGAGAGACTGATGCAGCAACTTGCAGATAGTGGGTACCTCAAAGTCACCAAAGTCAGAACATGGCTTTGAATCCCAATGTACCCATTGTAGAAAGGTTAAGCATCAAGAAGTCACCGTCTGGATCAGCACCTATAGAAATGTCACAGAATGATTCCTGACTGAACGACAGATTCTCTATTGTGAAATCCTGTTTTGTACCGCACATTAAGAGATCAGCATTCAAGGATGTGACTTCATCCTTTGGGAGTATGCAGATCTTCGACATTCTCTAATGCATCCTTTCAGAAACACACGAGCTGTCAAGATCTTCAAGAATTTTTTTAAGTGTGGAGAGTAGCATTAGAAGTCAATGGGTGACACCTCCGCTGGCTGCAGATATACCAAAAACAGACCTGAGTGATGGATTTGTAGAGCTTCAATGCCACATCTAGACCAGATGTGAAAATTTTCATTGGACTTCAACATGTCAAAGAAACCAGGCTCCCACTATAATGATTTCTTTATTTTCCCTTGCCCATGAAGCCAAAGACTTTTCATTGTGGCTTTCAAGACAGAGACGTATGTTATAAGATTTCAAAGTCAAGTGTAAACACCGTGCACAGACTTCCTAGAACACTTCATCTATTTTTCAAAGACCATAGGCCACTTTGATATAAGTTCCAATACAGAATGTTCTATATATTCCCAAGTAATAACGACAGCAGCATTCATCAAAATGACAACTTTTTGACCAACTACAATTCTAATTCTAATTGGACTTTTATAGCACTTAATCTCCCCAATAGGAAGGGGACTCTAAGGCGCAACAAAACAAAAACAGTCAACCAATCTCAATATCCAGGGACAGAAAAAAGATCAGCACCACAGAGAACGCCAGGGTGAGTGAAACTAAGGAGGGTATGCCTTGGTGTAAAGGTGGGTTTTGAGCCGTTTTCTGAAGGAGGTGAGAGAGGGGGACGCACGAATCTCCTCAGGAAGAGCATTCCAAATAGTGGGAGCATCGAAGGCAAAACTATGACCAAACTGTTTGACAGATTTATGGATTGAGGGTTGAAACTTGGGAATGACAAGGAAATTACCACCACTCTGGCTGCGCCTGGTACTGTAGGAGCTGCTGTAGGGGTAGATGTATTGAGCAAAATACTTAGGGAAACCAGTGTCCAGAAACTTGTAGACAAGGGTAGCAGTTTTAAAGACTGAGCGATGTTCAACAGGAAGCCAATGCAGATTCTTAAGAACAGGGGTTATACTAGTGTATCTACTGGTATTTGATACGATTCTGGCTGCACTGTTTTGGATGCACTGTAATTTACGAAGATTGAACTTAGAAAGACTCCTAAAAAGTGAGTTACAGTAGTCCAACTGACTGCTTACAAGAGCATTGGCTACAAGTACAGAAGTATCATGATTAAGAAACCGCCTGACATGTCTAAAATCACGGAGTTGAGCAAAGCAACTTTTGCAGACATTCTGAACATATTTGGACAAGGAAAAATCGGAATCGAACCACACACCCAGATTCTTGACCCACTCAGCAGGGCTAAGAGGACTACCCAAGATGGTAGGTGGAAAATGAACTTTCAATTACAACAAGACATGCTTTGTGTTGGATGAAGCTTCAAACACACTGGTTAAACTTGTAACGTCTCCGAGACCTATGGCAATCCGCCATAGGTGGCATTAGTTTCATAACTTTTGACACAGACACAACACACAATATTCCCTGTGCGTTTGTCAAGCATTAGACGTTGGGACCACTGATAATCAACAGACACACCAGCACCCATGACAACACAGAGTGAATTAGGCAGTCTACTTCCATATAAAAGGTACTTTTCAGGACCACCCAAATATTCCCAAATCAAATAGACCAAGAACGCATGTGAGACCAGATGCAAGATGTTTCCACAGGAAAAGGACAGCTAAAATGGTTTTGAAAATAAATGGCATTTTTCATGATTAAGAATTAATCAAGAAAATTCTATATTATTATTTGGCATTAAAGGAGTAGATCTTATTATCCACTGGGGCCAACATTGGCCTGAAATTGCCCTATCTCTTCCAATTTTCAAGATAAATGACATTTTCCATTTCTGTCAAAATTCAAGATGGTGGCCACTATTCAACAAACCAAAATTTAAGTCTAAATTTACCAGAGGTCCTAGAGGAGTAGCCCTTAGTACTGTCTGGGTCCAAAATTTGGCCAAAAGTTTATGGTTTTCAAGTTTTTATAATGAGAGACAAATGTCAAATTTACAACTGTCTCCTTCAGCTCTTTTCAAAGGTTATCTGTACATGATTTCAGACGAATTAGAATATCTAGATACTGAAGCTAATAAATTTAGATAATGATGCTGTTCAAAAATACTCATTTATTCAATTTTACAACCTTAGTCAAGGTAAATAAATAGCTAAAAGGAGAGAGATATAAATGTTAAAAAGTTGGATCTAAGTTGGGTGTTTATATTATTTGTAACATATAAGGTCACATTAGAACAAGGAATCAACATTTCTTCAATTATATCAAATGTTATATCATATATCAACCTACGACCACATAGTTCACAGTCTGGGGGGTTTATACAAAAAAATAAAATAAAAAATAAAACCAGAGTTGAATACCTTTGTAAAATTAAAGCTAAATATATCCGATAAGAGTCAGGTTAATATTTTCATGTGATTATAGAAGTGCTTTTGAACCCTCAAATGAAAACTGCAGGAAAAATCGTCACTGTAAGTAAAAACTAAATTGTAGTTAACTATGCATACTATTGTGACTGACCATTTACTTCTGGTCATGCTGTTTCACAAAAGCGATATTTTGGATCATTTATTAAAACCTTTAGTCACACTTGTTTTAGGTAGAACTAGTGGACAGTACTTGTGTTGCAAAAACATAACAATTACGAAATTGCCCATTTCGTGAAATAGGCAATTTATTCAATTATGGCCCGCCCATTTCATGAAATAGGCAATCTTATGTATGAAAATATAATTTCCATGCATAGAACAACCAAAAAATTTGCCAATATCTTTAAGAAACTTCGTATTGTGTGTAGAAGTTTTACAAATATGTAACAAATATTGAAATTGTTATTTCAAAAGAAAAACGTAACTAAATTGTGTTTTTTTGTCTCAGTATGTGAAAGTTTTGCTTGATAGTAATATGAATACAACTAAAATATTACACAGTTTAAAGTAGCATTAATAAAATATCTACTTTGAACAGTAACTTATTTACACAATTTACAACTTTAAAATATTTATGTCACAAAATATGAAATAAAAGGGTACATTCTTTAGTCTTAGACCAAAAGCTAAACTGTAAATTGTGTGTCCTAATTAATGAAATGCACTGGAATGGCCTCTTTCAGTAAGATTAGCATTCTTTTTACATGGGGTCAAAAAGTATTGTGAATTGCAATTAAGCTTTGGGCCCTCTACAAACACAGGCCCTGAGGTGTGGTTACACTTGGATTACGTGGTTACAAAGGTGTAACACAAATTTTGTGACAATGTGGATAAATAACAAGACAATATGCTGTGACTTGTAAATCATAATCACTGAAGATGGTATTTATTTACAATAAGTATAGTACAAAATCTATTTGATGTTTGAGTTGAAGAAAAATGTTTTTATTTGAACGACTATTGTCTAATTGTGTGAAATATATTTTGTGTCAATAAAAGTGTTTTAGCAGTAAAATATATTGCAGTTTTATAAAAAATATTCAAATAAGTGTGAAATAGCGTTTATAGTAACATTTAATCAATAAAATACTTTTATGCATGAAAATATATTTTTCATACTCGGTATTGCCCATTTCATGAAATAGGCAACCCAAGTTTTCCCCATTTCACGAAATGGGCAAGCAAATACTGTATAAATTGCCTATTTCATGAAATGGGCAAGTCACTTGCCAATTTTGCGAAATGGGCAATATCCTTGTCTATTTCACGAAATGGGTAATTTCACAGATTGGGCATAACATATGTATATAATTAATTTATTTCTTGACATTTTTTGGTTTTGCAAATGTTTGATAGGAAACGTTTAGCAAAGGTTAAAAAATGAGGACTTTGTCAAAAATTGGATGCTCTGACCCCATTATTATTCAGATAATATCTAAGCTAAACCACACATGTTTATATACCTCATATGCACTCGGCAATTTTTGGGAGGCAACATGTGACTTACCAAATAAAGCAGTGCTTCTGTACTTTTAAATGTAAATTACAGCAGATACAGGCAACTTTGACACATAAAACTTTGTCAGTATATTTATAACATATGCAGCTTGAATTTACACTAAAATGGGTATGTAAAAACGCTGAAGCCATCCTTTAAAACTGACTTTCTCATTGGCAAAATGTCAATATAACCATTGTTCAGTTAGCATTATAGACATAGCTCTGAAATTTGCCATCACACAGAACACCAAAAAGTAGATAAACAACATATTTCAAGTCTATGGAATAAGTGTCTTTGGGAACCTTATACATCCAGTTTTCTTCCCAACTTTACATGCTGTGTACAAAAATAAAATGTGCCATTTTCTCCATAAAAAAATTGTATTTTCTCTATTTTTATTTATTAGCAATAATTGAGTTAATTTATGAGATAAGATGAAAAACCTTATGAGCTAAATTAAAATGGCTTTTATTAATATATCTGGTTCTTCTGTGTATGTCATAGGTCATGATGACAGCCCTCAAGAACCATCTTGTAGGTACACAGAAAGTAGCTGAGCAACATATTTCAGTAAAATGCTGTCAATGTTGTCATTTTATAGTTAAAATCAAATTTATTTAAAGTAGCCACTAGCATTATAACTCATTTAGCTATGGGCCTAGGTCTGAAAAACAGGAAAAATATTAAGGACATAACAAGCTGAGGTAAAATTGTTAAAGTAAAAGACCCCCAACTTAAAATTCAAGTGTTGCAATTATGGTTGGTTGTGTTTGTGATAGAAAGTCAGGGAAAAATAAGCTGTGGTTTTCTCTTAATGTTACTCACTGGATATTGATTTGTTTGAGTTAATTTTCAAGAACAGTTTGGATATAATATTCAGGATACTCATAGTGCTACCATTTTGCATGTTAATGGCTGAATTATTGAATAAAAGCAAGAGAAAAATTTCAGTTGAGTCTCCCAAGGATGGACAGAAAAGCCTAAAACTGAACAAAATGGCTACTTCACCCTGCCAGGAATTCACTGAAGGGGAACATGAAGGGGACATAATTACATCACTACATATAATTATGTCAGAAATAAAAGATTTAAAAGTAGGCCAACAAGAAATGACCAGGCAGATCACTCAACAAATTGACACAAGAATTAATGACCTGAGGCTGGAACTGAAGGCTGAAATAAACACCAAAATTGACCACTCTGAAACTTACTTCAAGAATGAATGCTTATTGTTAAACAACACAATAGGTAGATTGAATGCCAAAATAGAAAAACAAGCCCAGGAAATTGATCATTTGAAAGCTTGTGCCACAACAAAAGAGACAGATCCTCTTAGTAACCATGACCTTACTGTGATTGTCAGTGGTCTTCCAGTGTATCCAAATGAGGACCCCATGATTTCTGCACAAAATGTAATTGACAATCTTGGAAATGATCATCATAACATTCCAATTAGAACACAAGTACAAGTTGTAAAAGCTAAAAGGCTACCAAACAGAATTGCATCCAGACCCCCTTTAATGAAAATTAGTGTTGGATCCCTTGACCAGAAAAAGCTAATTCTCTCACACAAAAAGAATCTACAACAAACCCCATTTCGCAACCTGTACATTAGAAGTAGTAAGAGCCATGAAGAGAGACTTATTGAGTTGAATGCCCGCACCATTTTAGAACACAGTCCCTGGGGAAAAGACTTCAGAATCAGTGGAAGTGGAAGAATAATTTCCAAACAACATGATCCTAAATTTACTGGTGAATTGCCAAGATATGAGCAAGATTTTCCTAGATTAAATCAGTCTACACAATGCCCAAATCCTCATCAAAGTAGTGCTCCTTCAATGCCCTCGGCTAAAGTCACTGCTACCCACGATGCAAATCTACCAAGATATAACTCACAAAGCACTGTAGCTTCTTCAATGCCCTCAGCTCCAAACACTACCAGTTACTCTAATCCACCCAGACACAGTCCATAAAGTTCTGTAGCAAAACTTGCTTCAACTGACAGAGACATTATCCAGGGAGCCAAGCCTAAAACAACATACCCATCAACTACTCAGTGTGTTAATGAGGCAGGACATCCACTTCAGGGTCACATTACCTATGGGATAACTTCAGATAATGACAATACAGTCTGCAGTTCAGCAACAACTTCTAAAGACTGTTAGGACCTATCCCAGCCCATTTCAGTGTGTGAATGGAACATAAATGGTTGGACAAAAAACAACTGTAATATAAGAAAACAAATAATTGACATAGTAAAACCTGACATTTTATGCCTTTCTGAAACCCATTTAAATGAAGATGAGAAAATAAGTGTCGAAAATTATCTTTGGATTGGTAATAATAGGCGACACATTAATGCACGTGCCCCAAAAGCCTCAGGTGGAGTGGGATTATTAATACATGTCAAAATAATCAATGACTATCATGTAAAAGTACTTGATAAGCAGTTTGATGGTGTATTAGTTGTTGAAATTAAAAACAAAGTAACTGAATTTATGTGTATCATTTTTGCTTGTTATTTGTCACCTGAAAATTCAAAATGGGGGAGAGATGCATCAAAGTTTTTTGTGCATATTTTAACTAATATTTATATGTCTTCATATGCAGATCTTATTATATTATGTGGGGATATCAATTCAAGAGTAGGAAATGAATTAGATTATATACCAGAAATAGATACAGTAAAAGAAAGGAAAATACTTGATACAAGCAAAAATACACACGGCAAATTGTTTATCGAATTTTTAAAAGATGCAAAATTGTGTATAGTTAATGGCAGAGTAAATGCTAACAAAGATAATTACACATTTGTTTCAACAAGGGGTAAATCTGTTGTGGATTATTTCTGTGTACCACACGAATGTCTGACTTTTTGTAAAGACTTTGAAGTTTTTACTATGACTGATATTGTTAATGAAAATAATATTTACACTCTAAATTCTGAATTAAGCAAAATACCTGATCATTCTATTCTCTGGAAAATTCCAGTGTTCGTATGTTCAGAATACCAGCAATATGTTCAACGAATCTAGTAAGCATATTGATAAAAAACAATTGGTAACAACTGATAATAATAAACAATACAAATTTGAAAGAGTCCCCCCAGAGTTCATGAAATCAAGCATGTGGAAAGATACTATTTTAACATTAACTGAAAACATTGAAAAAATGTTATATTCTCAAGAAAGTATCGATAATATGTACACAAAGCTCACTAAAAGTTTCTTTGATGAAATGGACAGGTATCTTGACACAAAAGGAGCAAGTCGAAAAACTAGGAAATACCTGAAATTTTCAAAACCTTATTGGGATGATAATTTAACTGTGTTATGGAAAAACATGTGCAAGTGTGAAAAAGGCTTTTTAAAAGTAAGTTACTCAAAATCTGCAAAATGTCAAGCAAGGCATGAATACCAAACAGCAAGAGACAAATTTGATAAAGCTTTGTGTAAAAGTAAGCACAACTATAACAGAAAAGTAATAAATGACATTGAAACTGTAAATACAACAAATCCAAAAGAATTTTGGCGACATATTAAAAATTTAGGGCCAAACAAGAAACAACAAATCCCTATGATGGTTAAAGTTAATAATGACTGTACAACAGACACAAAGTCTGTACTTGATAAGTGGAAAACTGACTTTGAAGATCTTTATAACAAACCAAATCAAAATGATAATTTTGACATTCGCTTTTACCAAGAAATTCTACAGCAAAAAACTTTTTTAGAACAACCATTATACTTAAACTTTGAAATTTCAAATGATCCATTAAACAAACCAATTATGTATGATGAAGTTGAAAAAGTATTAAATAAGTTAAAAAGTAACAAATCAGCTGGTTGGGATAATATACCAAATGAAGTTATAAAAAATAAATCTGTTTATGTATTGCTTCTGAAATACTTTCAAAAATGTTTCGACAGCAGTTTTGTCCCATCCATTTGGCTCAAATCAATTGTTAGCCCGATTCCAAAGAGTGGAACAAAAGACCCACATACACCATTAAATTATCGTGGTATTAGTCTTCTGTCATGTTTATCTAAAGTTTACTCTTCTTTATTAAATAATCGAATCTTACTGTACTGTAATATGTCAAATATCTTAGTGGATGAGCAAAATGGTTTTCGTTCAGGTCAGTCTTGCGAGGAACATATTTTTTCTCTAACAACCCTAATAAGAAATCAGTTTACAAAATCAAAGCCAGTATTTGCATCTTTTATTGACTTACAAAAAGCGTTTGATTGGGTTGATAGAGATCTATTAATGTATCGGGTGTTGAGCTATGGAATAAATGGTAAAATGTACAAAGCCATTCATTCTCTTTATAACAAAACTGTTTCATGTGTGCGTCTGAATCAAAATGTAACTGATTGGTTTCCAGTGACATCAGGAGTAAAACAGGGAGACAATCTTTCCCCAACACTTTTTTGCATTTATATTAATGACCTTGCAGAGACATTAAAAAGATTAAACATTGGTATTAAAGTGAATGGTAAAAATATATGTGTGTTTTTATATGCAGATGATATTGTTTTATTGGCTGAAAATGAAAAAGATCTCCAAACCTTGCTAAATACAACCCATGAATGGTGCTCCAAATGGAAACTAAATATAAATATAGAAAAAAGTAAAATAATGCACTTTAGACAAAATAGGAAACAACAATCAAATTTCCAATTTAAGTATGGAAGTACTACACTTGAATACTGCCCATATTACAAATACTTGGGATTATACCTTGATGCTAACCTTAACTTTAATAATGGTATTACGACACTTGCTGATTCAGGAGGCCGAGCATTCGGTGCTGTGATATCCAAATTAAAACATCTTAAAGATGTTAGATATAAAACATTTACTACTTTATTTAACTCACAAATTGCAACCATCTTAGATTATTCTTCATCTATTTGGTCACATAAAAAAGCTCCAGAGTGTGATGTTATTCAGAATAAGGCAATGCGATATTTTTAGGTGTGCATGGGTTTACACCAGTTCCAGCTCTAAATGGAGAAATGGGATGGTTGCCCAGTAGATTCAGAAGATACTTAAATACAATACGACTATGGAACAGATTAATAAAAATGGATAATAATCGTCTCACAAAAACAATATTCCTGTGGGACTATGAAGAAACTCAATCCAGCTGGTGCCAGAATGTAAAGGAAATTTTTGGTAAACTAGATTTTGATAATGAATATAATTTAAAACAAATTGTTGATATTGAAAAGGCAAAGACTAATTTGTTTAAACTTGCAGAACATGAATGGAAGCAAGATGTTGAATCAAAACCAAAGTTAAGACTTTATAAAACTTTTAAAACGAATTTAAAACCAGCAAATCATCTTCAATCTTACATTCCACGATATAAACGTTCCCTTATTTCACAGTTTAGAGCTGGGGTATTACCCTTACGCATAGAAACTGGAAGATATCACCTCATTAAAGATTCACAAACTAAAAAATATAGAAAGCTTAACATTGAAGAAAGAACATGCCTCATATGTAATACAGAATCAGTGGAAGATGAAATTCACTTTCTTTGTAAATGTTGTATATATAAGGAGCCAAGGGAAAAAATGTTCAATGAGATATGTCTTAAGGTAAAAAATTTTGCAAGTTTGACTGATGAAGAAAAATTTCAAATAGTGTTAAGAGATTTTGAGAACTTGTTAATTGTTTATTTAAAGACATCCTGGAATATTAGACAAACTATAGTCAATAGATAAATTTATACAATTTGCTATTCTCTTTTATGCTGAATTTAATATTCAATGTGTGTGTGTGTGTTTATTTTTTGTTTTTATTTTTTGTTGTTTTTTTTAATTATTATTATTATTGTCACTACCATGTTTTCAGACTTAAATCAAAAATATTTGTGTTACATAACTAATTATGGAATTGTATTATGATCAACCAACAAATGAAATACTGTGTATTTGAAGTGACTTATAAGCCCATTGGGGGCTGGGCAATTGGTGTAATTTGTTTAAAACATGTTTTTGTGAATTGCATGTCACTATAATAAATAAATAAATAAAAAATTAATAATAATATAAGTAATTTACTGAGTTGCAAAAAAGTGGACTCAGTGGGGCATTTTAGGGGTCAAGGACTGATCTTGGAGGACAATTTTCAAGGTCAAACATCTAAAGGCTATAGAGGAAACAACTATCTATTAAATATATCAGTCATAAAGAGATTCAACTATCTATTGATGAGAAAGAGTCTCAGAATGTGTAAAACTCCTTTATGACAGTCAAAGAAATGGTGGTGGTGGCCAACTTGTTTTTTAAAATGAGGATAAAATATTCCTAGGCAAGCTTTTGAAATGATGAATATATCCTTTAAATTTAAGAATTCTACCTACAAGAATGTTTCCTCTGGGGTCTCAAAATGTGTAAAAGTCCTTGCTGAGAGTCAAAAAAGCATTGCGAAGCAATCTTGTTTTTGCAAATGATGCAAACTTAAAGACCAAATATCTGTAGGCTATGGAGGATATATACATTTATATAAAATATCAACCTTGCAGACATCCAACTTTCCATAGATGAGAAAAAGCCTTAAAAAGTATAAAACTCCTTGATCACACCCGTGGCAGCGATCTTGTTTTGTCAAAATGAAGCCAAAAATATTCCCACACAAGCTTTTTAATGATGAGCATATCCGGCAATTTTGATATCTATACCTATAATACTTTCTGTTCTATAGGGGTAATGGGAAAATGTTTACACACTGCATTATTCATAAAAAGAAGCACCCATGGTGGCCATCTTGTTTTTCAAAATGAGGCCATAAATATTTCCGTGCAAGACCTTGCCAAGATGAACATATCTTTGTCTATAATACCTTTTCCTCTAGAGGGTTAATAAAACTCTTTGTCTGATCTGTATCTCAGAAGCTGTAAGGTGTTGGAAGTCGATACTTGGTAGAGACATTGGTTAGAGGGTGTAGGTGTATGACGTTTCTATGGCAATTTTTCTGTGCCAATTCATCAGTAAGTTGTGGATCTGGACTGGGTTAATTTGAAAAATCAGACTAATGAAATCAGGAATCGCCATCAAATTAAAATACATCATTTGGAATTCTACATAAAAAGATTGGGTATTCCAAATGTTGTATTTGAAGAAACAAAAAAGGTACTTGAAATTATTCCATACACAGTAAAACATACATTTAGAATAAAACAATCCAATTCCTTATACAGTATTCCAAATGCTGAATGTTGATTTTTGATTACTGTTTCACACTTTTGTAAGCATAAAACCTAATTTTGCAATTGCATTATATTAAAAACTGTTTCAGTTTATAAGATTTAAACCAATGGTCAGTAATTCATCAACAGTAGAGGAAGTCGCTACAAATATGATCTGTTAAACACATTAAAACAACTAATTAAGTCTTAAACCTTTCACAACATTTCATTACATTGCATTTCTCATTCAGAAAACACTAAATAAGATATAAGTAAAGTTCTCATAATGCATTAAATAATAAAATAACATAGGATACAAAAGTGAATATTTGATGATTTTAGTTATGTGAAGCAATAGATTTCTCCCTGACATCCAATGTGGATTCTATCACCTTGTCATGGACACGTGAAGATGGACATGGGTACAGTGACTTCACCATCACAGTTAATGGCAATCAATATGGTGGTGTACATCCAGGTTCAGAATTTGACAGTGGCAGTTCCAAAACTAATGAAATCATACCAGATTTAAGTGGCGGAACTCTGTACACTGTAGCTGTTACGAGTGGAAAAACTGAGATCTGGAGAGGCTCCATTTATACAAGTAAGTTTCTTCAGAAAATACTGTTTTTATCGATTCATCAAATATCTTGTTGAATTTCTATCTCTTTTGTAAATAAGGCAACATATATTTTAACTGACAATATTGTTTTGATCTTATATTATTACAAGAAGATATATAGAATTCTACCTATGTGCATACTTTTGGAATACGTATGGTGAAGTAATCAGAAGAGATTACAGATGAGGTCAGTAGATATTGCCTTAATAGTGTTATTACTAAAATCTGATTTACTGCCACAAGTTGCAAATTTCCCAGCATGTTCTACACATGGATTGCTATCCCAGGGATAATGTGCCAGTGTCATCTACTTCGATCGAAGGGCTTAAATGATGTGGCTTAAAACAAGAAATCAGGGCCAAAGGGCCCTCCGCAAGTTGCTAACCTTCCTCAAGGGAAATTTATCAAGCCTCCCACAGCCACAGTGGTGAAAGAGGGCAGATCCTTGTTTTGAGACGATTCATGGTTTTTATATTTCCCCCAAACACTCAACAACCCCTTAGGGAAAAGTTCACCAACAGGTGGTTAAAGAATTTGAACATCAGGCAAAGCAAACATCTGTACCCTCAACTTTTCAGCTGCTTTATGAATGTAACCTTGTTATGGAAAGCTATAGGGACAGTATCAAAGCTACAAACGGAATAAAAACCAAATTCAGAAAGGTGCTGACCCAGGCAGAGCCAGCAGAAATGTCCCTATCTCATATGTTCCAGAGAGATCCTTATCTGATATGCAATACTGCTCTCAGGAGAGATGCCGATATGACTCATCTCCAACCTGATTTGGTGGAGACAAGGCGTCAGGAACTCAGGAATTCACTCTTTCTCTCTGTTCTACTCACAGTTGGTGAAAGGGGGAGAATTACTCCTTACAAATGGGCCCTTAAACAGTCTAAGGGCTTCAGACCCTACCAAAACCAGCCAGTAGTAGCAGTAGCAACTAATCCTTCTCCTCTAACAAGGGGAACTCTCAGATTAGAAGCATCAGCGGTCAGTTTAGATCACACTGCAGGGACCAAGGGCGCCTCAACCTCAACTGATCCCCCCATAGGAAGTTGCCTCAGTTCTTGTAGGAGAGAATGGCTAGAAGAAAACTGCTCAAACAAGGTCTTGAACATTATCACAAATGGTTGCCTTCTTCCCTTCAACACCAAACCATCTGTAGCCAGAAAACAAACTCCTTATCTTCACAGGTTACAAAAAGTAACAAAAGGATCTAGCTCAGGACACTTGTATTCATTCTCTACCGTCAAAGAATGCAATGGAAAAAGTAGAAAGAATAAAGTCTCTTGGATTTTACAGCCGCCTGTTTCTAGTACCAAAGCCCCACGAATTAAGAAGTGTACTAGGTAACGCATGTCAGTTGAAACCAAGAATGAACTCTAAATGTTTACACTAGTTTGGCCTTAGTTGTCCTTTGCAAAGAAATTGGGTTTCAAAGTCAAACTTTTGGAAAAAATAGTATTTTGTCCTACTTCATGAGTTAATCGGGTTATGTTCTGTCTGTCGAAAGCTTTTTTTGCAAAGTGTGGTCACAAAATTGGGTATTCTGAAATTTACAAAGCATTTGACAACAACTCCCACCCCCTCAGTCCCATATTGTTTCTTGTTATTAATATATGTTTCTTTATTTTTGAGGTACTGTTGACACCAGACGAATATTCAGCTAGTATCTGTCTACAATTCTTGCACTTTGCATGTACTATCTGCCACTGTGGCCTAGCGGGTAACACACTTGTCTAGGAACTCAGAGGACGTGGGTTCAATCCCAGGTACAGGCAGATACATAGTGGCTCGGATGACCACTTAAAATGGTGGTCCTCTGTCATTGGGTCCTATCCCCAGTGGCAGGTTAAAGAACCTCAAGGACGTTGATAAATGGTCATCCTTGAGCCTCTATCTTCCAGTTAGGGGAATGTCAGTTAGAAGCGTAAATCAGTTTATGGGTCTAATTTTGGTGAATTTTTGACTTTGAACCTCAATAACACAAAGAGTATTTCGAATATTTTTAATGTTAATACCTCAAATAATAGGTGTGTTATCCCTTTAGTAATGTGCCAAATATTATACCTCTAGTATTTATGCAAATATAAAAATATTAGTTTATCTGTCTCTAATTGATGAAAACACTTGAATCAGTTTTTGGGTCTATTTTAACAAAAATGTAAACAATGAATAAATACTTCAAGTATATGAAGTGTACCATATATGGTACTATTGTATATGGTCAGTAATCAAATAATGAGCCTGTTTTACCAATTTCAAATGTGAAGTAGTGTCTCTGCATGTTTCTAGTTCTAGAAAGTGAAGTGTGGTTTGGTGGAATTAATGATCAGTTAAAGGGTCTAATTTTGGTGAATTTATGAATTTGAACCTTAATAACACATCGAGTATTATATTTATGTTAATATCCAAAGCTCAGATGTTATCCCTTTATCATTGTGCTAGATATCATTTCTCAAATATTTGTAGAAATATCAAAAACATTACTTTCTTTGTCTCTCAGTGCTGAAAACCCTGTGATCAGATTATGGGTCTATTTTCAAAACAAAATGTCACACTTGACTGATTACTTCAGAGATTTATATATGTACTGTTACTTGTTGTCACCCCTGTGGTAGAAATTATGATTCTACATGGGTCAAATGTAAAATACTGTTTTCACCCATGGCGTCCATCTGCACAGGCAGGCAGTTGGATAGGCAGGCAGACAGGGTAAATATTTTGTCAGGAGAGTACCTCACTAAGATTTTGTTTGTTGAAACTTGGTAGGAATATCAGTTAGGGGTTATACAGTTGCCATGTCATGGTGTGACCTTAGTCTGACTTTTGACCTTGACTCTGCCAGAATGTTTTCTATAGTCATATTTGAGGCTTATTTCTCTTATTACAAACACATATCGATTCCTGCCACTGATTGTTTCTTCCATTAAGGAGTTTTTATTTTCATGATCATTTGTCTGTTTGCTTGCAAATTTTTTGCAAAGTATGTTACTCAGTCTATTTGCTTGTTTGTTAATTTTCAGCATAACTCAAAAACTACTGCACAAATAGTTTTGAAATTTTCAAGGAGCATCGGAACTGTTACAAACAAGAACTGCATCAAATGTGGGCATGATCAGGTCAAAATCTTTGATTTGGGAGTGATTTTTTTAGTAAAATTGTCTGCGTTAGCACCAATGGGTCCTAATGTGAGCATGGGCAAAATGAGATCATTCAGTTAATGTCCTGCACGAAAAGTTTGCAAAGTCTGCACTCGGCTCTCCCCTCCAAGTATTCTTGTTTCTTTGTTTACTTGTTTCTTACCAAAATTATGCAAATACTACTGGCTGGATCTTCCTAAAAACCGGAAGATTGGTCCTGGTCCAACTTGGATCCCATTCAATTTTGAGAGATTATCATCTGGATACAAAGAAATAGTCCAGATTTTCCCATTTACTTATTATTGCATTCCTTAGCAGAGGTATGCACTCTCTGAGTGCTCTTGTTATATGTACTTTTACCCAATTGTGTAATTTCCATTGAGAGACGTACTTTATTTAATCAATTTTACAGCTTCATAACTTTACGTTTACTAACTAATAATTTAATCTTGCAATTGAATGGTTTTTTGGATACTCTGCATAAATTTTCTCTCTGTTAAGTGTTATTTGCCCTGCACCTTTGTATAATTTACACTATAAGTTCAATATCTAATGGTGTCCAATGCTGTTTCCCTAAGCTTTGGGGCACAGGCATCTCTGATGCTTCTTTGTCACTTGTTAAGTTTGATTAAGAGTGATGAAAAGGAAAATAAAAATATTGTAAAAAGAAGCCCACATATGACTTTATGTTTACATTTGTAATCTTACATTAAACACACCACTATACAACTATAAAAATAGGCTCACAATTTGACCATTGTCCATGGGTTACAGTCCATATGTGGTGAACATGAAACAGCTGTGCAGTCCAGTCAAGTGTAACATTTTTGTCAAAATAGACCCAAAAACTGATTCAAGGATTTTCATCAATTAGAGACATAAAAGGTAATATTTTTAATATTTGCATAAATACTATAGGTATAATATTTGGCACAGTAATAAAGGGATAACACACCTATTATTTGAGGTATTAACATTAATAATATTCGAAATACTCTTTGTGTTATTGAGGTACAAAGTAAAAAATTCACCAAAATTAGACCCATAAACTGATTCATGCTTCTACTTGTGAGTTGGGGCTGTACCTGTACAGTCGGATTGGTTAAATAGGGCTTTCAGTCCTGTAGTATATGGAGATATTGCGCGGAGTATAAATACATAACAATAACAATACTAAATGTAGTATAATGTTCATTTATTTATATGGGGTTTTACGTCACTTTCAACACTGTACAGGTCATATAATGACGGGTAGTTGGAAGGGCAAAGGAAACCAGTACATAGAGTTCGCTAGGGTTGTGTACTGTAAACTGCCGACCAAAGGCAAGCAACTACCAGCTTTCCCACATAAGGCCTTGATGGGGATCGAACCCCGCCCTCAGACGTGGGAGGCTAGGTGTTACCACTCTGCCACTGTGGCCCCCATTGGGAATGTTCAAGACTTATTACTGATTAATTGTACTTGAACTAGAAACAATCTTTCACTTTTAAAATTTTGCTGCAAAAAGTTTTACGTATTTAAATAAAGTGTTTTAAGGATAAAAATAATGATGAAATGGCTTCAGAAAGGTAAAAATGTGCAAGTAAAGAAACAAAGAAACTCTTTTCTCAATTTGTTGACAAATATTCAAGTATTAAATGTTAAAAATTGCTAATTTATTCTGTTTTACTTTGCTACATAAAACACAATTTGTTAACTTATTCCAAACTTCTTTTGGATTACAATCTAAGCAAACATAGCTTTGGAATAAGTTATCAAATGGGTGAGACCAGACAAACATAATTTTCCTTTTACAGAACACATCTTTTGGTCTCATAATCTCTTCATTTGTCCTTCTTGTAACGTCAACTGTAACCCGTGGAGTACTTACAACACACTTGGTGTTTTACTAAAACCTACTTTTTGATAAATAATCTCAATCAAAATTTTGTTCTGATAAGTAGCGTGAAAACTAATTTGTTCAAAACTAACCAAAGCGTTAGGTATGGTTATAACTTATCCACAATGTTAATCAGTTTGTACCTCAATGATTTTGCTAAAGAATTAAAAATATGAAACTGAGCACGAGTGATTAGCTGATACCATTCTTTTGGTATCTTAAAGTGAACAAAATCTTTTAAAACTACTTGACCATATTAACATGTGGGTGTTAAAATCAAAAATGAAAGTCAATGCAGTAAAAATAAAGATTAATCATTTTTGAAAAGTAGGAAATCTATTACTACTTTGTCTTACAAACTGTATAAATTAATCTGATAGTTACCCATACTTAGGAACTATACTCAAAGAATTTCTACCATTTGATGTCTGTGTAAAAAAAATTAAGTTGAAAAATAACCTGAAGTGAACAATAAGTCACCAAGTGATGTTCACAATGGTTAATATGATGATATGCCTTGCACAATGTTTATGTGGTTATAGATTGTGTTTTGAAAGTAATTGGGTGAACTTTCTCATCAGAGGCTGGTTATTACTTTGGCAACTCCTCCCTGAGGTACTAAAAACAGGTGCAAAAGCACCACTGAATTTGCACCAGTGTACGGGTGAAAAAACACAGAAGCAGGTATACTTTGTGGAATAATGGAATTTTTGTTTCTTTATCTTACTTGAGGTTTATATAGACAGGTTATGATTCATAAAGTATTCAAGCCCATTGCCTCTTAAAGATTTAAGAAGGTTAGGTACAGGCTGCCTGATGGTAAATCCACAGTTTTGTTGCCATAAAAGGGTCCGTTTCTAAATCACGTAGTCCATATCTGTGCCCCATTATTACATATTTTGGTACATCTTATATTACTATATTACATAATAACATGCCCAATAGTATAATGATACTTTTGATGTATATAGACATCAATTTAGAACTCAGATCGAATTAAGCCTTTAAAATCCTACCTGATTATATAATTGCCAACTTGATTTGCCACATGCATACATACATACAGACAGACCAATGAATCCACCCACAAACATAACCTGCTGATGGCCGTAATTTTTATTAAAGTTAATATTTAAGCGTTATATGGGGCGAATTATATTAAGTGCAGATTTTAGTTTTGTGTTACCAGATTGTGTAACAGGTCACTTAATATGTGTAGAAAAATGTGCATGAAACAATGCAGAGTATCAGTTAATCAGGTCAATGAATTTACTAGTATTGGTAACCTGTACAGTAGATTAGAAACAAGACCAATGATGCAGTGTTTATCTCTGGCTGGGTATTAGGCAAAAATGAAGGTAGTCTGATCTATAAGGGAGATAAAAAGGCCTTTTCAATATGATAGCCTAACTGAGCCTTGAAACAGGGGTCAAAGATCAAATTTCACACTTGCAAAAGATTTACAGGACATGATTTCCTACAGGTTGTTTACATATTTTGAAGTGCTAGAAGCAATAATAAGGAGATATAAGGCCTCTTTAGTATGCTGGCCCCACTTGACCTTAAAGCGGGGTCAAAGATCATATTTGACACTTGCAAAAGATTTGCAGGCTGTGATTTCCTTTTAGTTGTTTTAACATTTCGAAGTTCTAGAACCAAGAATAACAGATATATGAGAGCTTTTCCACTTGACCTTGAAGTAAGAGTCAAAGGTCAAATATGACACCTGCTAAAAATTTGTAAGCTACAGGTCTGCAATCTTTCTATGTAATAGATGACCCAAAAGTAGGTGAATAACATATTTTAACAAAATACTTTAACATACATATTTTAACAAAATGCAATATTTTTCAAGTGATTTACTGAACACTGAGAATATCAAAATAGCCACTGCCCACCTATGCAATGAGTTACAGGTCTGTAATTTTAGATTTCGTGGTTTCCATGCGCTTAGAATTTTTTTTAGTCTTCTGGATAGCATTCTTATAGTTCAACTCGGGCATTTCATCTAGGTTTGTTGAGAATTCTAAACCTAGCAAAGTGAATCTCTTTTCATCCCAAGTTAACTTAGCTTGTACCTTTAACTTATCTTTACAATGCTTCTTGCATCCAATCCATATTAGCTTAGTTTTTTCTGAGTTTATTTTGAGGCCTGAAATGTTTCGAATGTTTCCAGTACATTTAAAGCTGCCTGCAAGGAACATCGGCTGCCATCAAGAAAAAGCGTGGGTCTGTAATTTTACTATGTTATAGCTGACACAAAAGAAGGTAAATAACATATTTAAACAAAATACTCTAGACACAACAGCTTGTAAATTACATGCAGTTTACTCAACAGTGAGAATCTCAAAATAGCTATTGCTTATCTACACAATTAACTATCGGTCTGTATTTTTACTATGTTATAGCTGACCCCAAAATAGGTGAATAACATATGAAAAGGAATAGGCTAAGTGTATTTATTGGAAGACATTAGGCATTTACTCTTTCAAATAGCTCTAACTCACTTATATAGTGACATAGAGCTACATAATTCATACCATCTTGTAGGTATACACAAAGTAGCTGAACAATGTATTCAACAAAATATTCTAAATGAGATAGTTTAAGAGTTAGAAGCCATTTACTCAAATTAGCTTGAAGTGCTATTACTCACTTAGCTTTAGGCCAAAGTCCCCCCCAAAAACCTAACTTAATGACAATTTGTAAATGCAGTAGATTTAGAGAAATCTAAACTTATAGGACACATGCCCAGACTCACCCCAGCACGTACACAGAATGAATTCCATTCTCTCCGTCCCAGCCTAAAGCTTGGCTGGAGATAAAGAGTTTTCTTGAGGGCAGATATTTAATTTAATGATCCCAGAAACAAGTTTTTAATCCCATATTTAAATAATATTGTTAGTGAACCTCAATCTGTTTTCATACCAGGTAGATGTATTGGTGATAGCACACGTTTGATTTATGATTTAATGTTTTACACTGAAAAACACCATATCCCAAAATTGCTTATGCAAATCGACTTTGAGAAAGTGTTTGACTCGGTATATTGGAAGTTTTTATATAATGGTTATAGATTGTGTTTTGAAAGTAATTGGGTGAACTTTCTCATCAGAGGCTGGTTATTACTTTGGCAACTCCTCCCTGAGGTACTAAAAACAGGTGCAAAAGCACCACTGAATTTGCACCAGTGTACGGGTGAAAAAACACAGAAGCAGGTATACTTTGTGGAATAATGGAATTTTTGTTTCTTTATCTTACTTGAGGTTTATATAGACAGGTTATGATTCATAAAGTATTCAAGCCCATTGCCTCTTAAAGATTTAAGAAGGTTAGGTACAGGCTGCCTGATGGTAAATCCACAGTTTTGTTGCCATAAAAGGGTCCGTTTCTAAATCACGTAGTCCATATCTGTGCCCCATTATTACATATTTTGGTACATCTTATATTACTATATTACATAATAACATGCCCAATAGTATAATGATACTTTTGATGTATATAGACATCAATTTAGAACTCAGATCGAATTAAGCCTTTAAAATCCTACCTGATTATATAATTGCCAACTTGATTTGCCACATGCATACATACATACAGACAGACCAATGAATCCACCCACAAACATAACCTGCTGATGGCCGTAATTTTTATTAAAGTTAATATTTAAGCGTTATATGGGGCGAATTATATTAAGTGCAGATTTTAGTTTTGTGTTACCAGATTGTGTAACAGGTCACTTAATATGTGTAGAAAAATGTGCATGAAACAATGCAGAGTATCAGTTAATCAGGTCAATGAATTTACTAGTATTGGTAACCTGTACAGTAGATTAGAAACAAGACCAATGATGCAGTGTTTATCTCTGGCTGGGTATTAGGCAAAAATGAAGGTAGTCTGATCTATAAGGGAGATAAAAAGGCCTTTTCAATATGATAGCCTAACTGAGCCTTGAAACAGGGGTCAAAGATCAAATTTCACACTTGCAAAAGATTTACAGGACATGATTTCCTACAGGTTGTTTACATATTTTGAAGTGCTAGAAGCAATAATAAGGAGATATAAGGCCTCTTTAGTATGCTGGCCCCACTTGACCTTAAAGCGGGGTCAAAGATCATATTTGACACTTGCAAAAGATTTGCAGGCTGTGATTTCCTTTTAGTTGTTTTAACATTTCGAAGTTCTAGAACCAAGAATAACAGATATATGAGAGCTTTTCCACTTGACCTTGAAGTAAGAGTCAAAGGTCAAATATGACACCTGCTAAAAATTTGTAAGCTACAGGTCTGCAATCTTTCTATGTAATAGATGACCCAAAAGTAGGTG
Source organism: Sabellastarte sp. h YS-2021 (assembly GCA_964017235.1). Classification (NCBI taxonomy): domain Eukaryota; kingdom Metazoa; phylum Annelida; class Polychaeta; order Sabellida; family Sabellidae; genus Sabellastarte; species Sabellastarte sp. h YS-2021. The sequence goes on from OZ024927.1 coordinate 81,744,632, forward strand.
AATAACATATTTTAACAAAATACTTTAACATACATATTTTAACAAAATGCAATATTTTTCAAGTGATTTACTGAACACTGAGAATATCAAAATAGCCACTGCCCACCTATGCAATGAGTTACAGGTCTGTAATTTTAGATTTCGTGGTTTCCATGCGCTTAGAATTTTTTTTAGTCTTCTGGATAGCATTCTTATAGTTCAACTCGGGCATTTCATCTAGGTTTGTTGAGAATTCTAAACCTAGCAAAGTGAATCTCTTTTCATCCCAAGTTAACTTAGCTTGTACCTTTAACTTATCTTTACAATGCTTCTTGCATCCAATCCATATTAGCTTAGTTTTTTCTGAGTTTATTTTGAGGCCTGAAATGTTTCGAATGTTTCCAGTACATTTAAAGCTGCCTGCAAGGAACATCGGCTGCCATCAAGAAAAAGCGTGGGTCTGTAATTTTACTATGTTATAGCTGACACAAAAGAAGGTAAATAACATATTTAAACAAAATACTCTAGACACAACAGCTTGTAAATTACATGCAGTTTACTCAACAGTGAGAATCTCAAAATAGCTATTGCTTATCTACACAATTAACTATCGGTCTGTATTTTTACTATGTTATAGCTGACCCCAAAATAGGTGAATAACATATGAAAAGGAATAGGCTAAGTGTATTTATTGGAAGACATTAGGCATTTACTCTTTCAAATAGCTCTAACTCACTTATATAGTGACATAGAGCTACATAATTCATACCATCTTGTAGGTATACACAAAGTAGCTGAACAATGTATTCAACAAAATATTCTAAATGAGATAGTTTAAGAGTTAGAAGCCATTTACTCAAATTAGCTTGAAGTGCTATTACTCACTTAGCTTTAGGCCAAAGTCCCCCCCAAAAACCTAACTTAATGACAATTTGTAAATGCAGTAGATTTAGAGAAATCTAAACTTATAGGACACATGCCCAGACTCACCCCAGCACGTACACAGAATGAATTCCATTCTCTCCGTCCCAGCCTAAAGCTTGGCTGGAGATAAAGAGTTTTCTTGAGGGCAGATATTTAATTTAATGATCCCAGAAACAAGTTTTTAATCCCATATTTAAATAATATTGTTAGTGAACCTCAATCTGTTTTCATACCAGGTAGATGTATTGGTGATAGCACACGTTTGATTTATGATTTAATGTTTTACACTGAAAAACACCATATCCCAAAATTGCTTATGCAAATCGACTTTGAGAAAGTGTTTGACTCGGTATATTGGAAGTTTTTATATAATGTTCTAGAATCTTTTGGATTTGATAATAATTTTATTAAATGGGTAAAACTATTTAACACTGATATTAAAGCATATATTATCCAGTGTGGATTTATGTCTGAACCTATTCCAGTTGAGCGTGGTTGTTGACAGGGTGACCCTCTTTCACCATATTTGTTCATTCCCGCAGCAGAAGTTTTATGCTCTCTTATTAACAGATCCCCACCAAAAACCATGTTTAAGCTTATGCAGTTTGCAGATGACACTACTTTGATTTTGGATGGCAGTGTAAATTCTTTGCAAGCTGCATTAAATATTTTAGAGTTATTTGGTGATATTTCAGGATTAAAAATAAACACTGAAAAGACATAACTCATTTGGGTAGGAAGTGAGGTGTCTTCAAAAAGAAAACTTAAATTATCACAGAAATTGTATTGGGGAGAAACCCAATTTAATTTATTGGGGATAACATTTTCAAATGGCCTAAACTTAATGCCAGTTTTAAATTATCGAAATGCAATTGAAAAAGCCAAAAAAAAACATGAATTCGTGGAAATACAGGTATTTAACCCCAATTGGGAAAATTACTGTCATTAAAACTCTGATCCTTTCTTTATTTACCCATCTATTTATGACAATACCAACTCCATTAGAAATACTGAATGAGTTAAATAAACTGTTGTTTAAATTTGTATGGGATGGACGAAATTAATAGAGACAGACTTTGTACTTGTTATTTGAATGGGGGGACTCAAAATGACAAATCTGTACAATTTTGAAAAGTCAATGAAGCTGAGGTGGTTAAAACAGATTTTCATTTCACATGGAAAGATTTGGCCTTGACCTACTTCTGAATGATATTAATTTGCCATGTCTTTCGTCTTTAGGAAGCCAGTGGTGCTTATCAATAATACACAAATTAAACCCATATTCACACACTTTAATCAGTTTTGTCAGCATGTAAAGGTCAAAACAAACCTGGATATTTTAAGTACAAATATCTGGTTAAACAAGCCACTAGGTACAGAAAAAATATATTTTATTGACTGGTTTAAGAATGGAGTACATGTCATTGGGGACATCATATAACAAGATGGCCATCTTCAATCAATTGACGAAATAAAGACCATATTTGGATTTAGACCAAACTATCTGAATTATTTAACTGTTAGAGGTCTCGTCAAAAAGTATACTAAACAAAACTCTACCCAGAATGGATTTGACTTTTGCAGACCATATATACCACTATATATGAGAGCCTTGTTGGGTTCCCATACAGGGAGTAAAAATATCTATCAGGTCTTTCAACAAACTGGTACCATTACATCAAATAATAATGAATTAAAATGGAATCAGTCTTTAGAATGTACCGAAACACTTTGGAGGTTGTTGTATAATAGTTGTTTTATTCAGTTTTAGATAATGACTATGTTTGGTTTCAATACCGAATATTACACAAAATTCTTGGTGTTCAAGATTTTTTATTTAAAATAAAGATATCAAAGACAGACAAGTGCAGACTGTGTGGTGAGCAAAAAGAAACAATAATACATATTTTTTAATGTATAAAGTCTGCCACTTTATGGGAAAATCTTGTGTCTTGGATACATTCAAGTATTCCTATTAGGATTGATTTGAATAAAGTTGATAAAATCTTAGGCTATGCAAAAACAAATGCAAACTTTTTGCCATTAAATCTTATACTTTCAGTAACAAGGCACTATATTTTCACTTGTGCAAGAGATAATCACCAATTGAATATTTACCATCTACAAAATTTAACAAAAAAGAAATACATTGAACAAAATACTTTATCAAAGCTAAATAATAAAAGCGATTTTTTAAAAAAAAAATGGTCAGTCTGGTAAAACATCTTTGTAAGTTTGTAACTAGTATAAAACATTTTTTTCACGCCCTTTTGTTTGCTAATTGTTTGAAGACTACCTGAGTACTTTATAATAAATAGGTATTAAGAATGCTGAATATACTTGACTGCATAATCAAAGTTCGACCTGAATTGATTGTGAAAAAAGGATAAACGCTTCTTGTGATGGCTATTGTTGTCTTCTCCCAAATTAATGATATGCAAGGGTAGTGAAGAATCTGTAGTATGTTATTTTGAATGACAGGTATTGACCTGTATAAACTGTGGAAGTATTACTTTTTTATTGATTTATGTTTCTTTATGTATTGTCTTTGTATACACACATGTTATACCCAAAACTATAAATAAAAAAAAAGTTTTTGATCCCAGCCCATATAGTCATTTCCTGCACCATCTGGATGGCATCGGAGGTGGTTGTGGACATAAAGCTTGTGGGCGTTCCACAGCTTAAACCCATGCATGGATTTTCAAATTTTCAGGATATGTGAGGATCTAGAGCTGATTAGTTTTTGGAGGGTATTGGGTAACAACTGTTGCCATGGTAACTCTTTCAAGATTTTTTGGTCTTAAATTTTCAGAATATGTTGACCTCTAGAGAATCTAGAGCTTGTTACTTTGGGGAATAGCTAGCAACAGCTGTTGTCATGGCAATTCAGTTAGGATTTTGGGGTTTTAAAATTTGTGGGTTCCACAGCCTAAACCCATGCATGGATTTTCACCAAATTTCAGGATATGTTTACCCTAGGATCTAGAGCTGATTAGTTTTTGGGTGTGTCTAGAAACAGCTGTTGCCATGGCAACACTTTGAATTTTTTTGTTTTAATGCTAGTGGGTGTTCCACAGGCTAAACTGATGCATGGATTTTCACCAAATTTTCAGGATATGTTAACATAAACAGGATCTACAACTGAGTAGGTTTGGGATAGTAGCTGACAACACTTGTTGTCATTGCAACACTTGCATACTTTTCAGTCTTAAACTTCTAAATTGAAAAAGGGGTGCTATTAAACTGATATTACTACTTTTGGATTTTAATTCCCCACCGGCCAACGCCAGGGTTGGGAGATTAATACACCATCCTTACATGCATGCCTGTGCATGTACATGCATGTGTTCATTTGTCACATTTTAAATCAGGCTTTATATCTCATTCAGTTATAAAGATATCTTCACCAAATTCGCAGAGAATGTTTATGGCTGTAAAAACATGTCTGTAAAAAATTAATGCCCCTGTTCCACCAAAGGACTAAGCCCCGATCTTGTCCCTGACCCTTAATCGTGGACAGTCTGGAAAAAAGGTAAAATGGGCGGGACTGCTGAATTGTTATCAAAGTCTGGGATTAAGTTCAGATCGGCCTGAGGAGGCCCCAGGTGGCCCCAGGTGGCCCCACAGAGTCCCAGACTAAGAACCGATTAAGCCATTTTTCTAGTCGTAGACATACCGACTGTGACCTCAGGCTTCCTGGGACTAAGCCCCAACTAACCCCTGACTAAGTCCCGGCGTCCTCGGGCCTCCTCATTCTTCTCCAGACCAATGTGGCCGATTCTTGTTTTGCAATGGGACTAAGGGTCGCAGGAGGCCTGGGACTAAGGGGTAGAGGGTCTGGGACTAAGGGTCGGGGACTAAGTGTCGCAGGAGGCCTGGGACAACATAGGACTGTGTAAATTTGGTCTGAGGAGGCCTGAGGAAGCCTGGGGCTGGTCATTTTGTTTATCGTGGGAAAAAAAATCGGTTGGGGTCGGGAGAAATATCAAACTTGTTTGATTTTTCTCACGGCTGCAACTGACAACTACTGACCCTTACAGAACGCCTGGGACTGAGCAATTTTTTTAAACCAACCCCCAAAAACCCTTAATCGGGAGCCTTAGTTGTGTGACCTTTGACCCCTGCTTCAAGGTTATGTAGGGTCATCATGCTAAAGGGGCCTAACATCCCCCTTATGGTTCTAGGACTTCAAAACATGAAAACAACTTGCAAGAAATCATGGTCTGTGAATCTTACATCTGACAACATTACGTGGATTCTGTAAACTTCTTACAACTGAAGTTGTTCCTAAGATTGTTCCTAAATCTCAATGTTGTTGCACATTTAGTTGTACCTGCGGGCTGGGGTTCTTGCCTGCCGACACTGGCTACTTTAGGATTATGCATGAGAAATATGCATTACTTTTGTCCACTTCAAACGAAAATTAAAGAACAGTGTTATATATATATATATGTAAGCAAGTACTCGATTTCAAATAGTGCATAATTAATAAATAAATATTTATTGCAGGAAAATGCATAAATAAATTACAATACAATACATTACAATGTATTAATGCTGGAAATTTTTTGATAAACTTCTCAGTAATGAAAAAAATACTGTGCACATACAAATGGTCACATTAAGATGTCAAACACAGACAAGAAAAGTTAGGTAATAGACCCCAAAAAGGCAGTTTGCACAATCGGTATCAGAGACAGGGTCCATCAACAAATTTTAAGTTTATTATGTCTTTGTAAGAAGGAATCTTGCCCTATGCCCCTGTGGGGTAGATGGACAAAGTACATACCGACATGTAAATAAATGACAGTATTAACTACCCAGCAGACCTTGAAAATCGATCCTGACGTTGATGTACACTTTTTAACACTAAATCTAAGTTAGTTTCCAAACATGAAAAAGTAATCATATTTTAGACATGAATCCTGAAGATTTAGCATTGAAACTAGATCCTGACATATTATCAACACTAAATTTTAAAAGTTAGATATCTGACAATAAAATGTAACTATGTTTCACAAAAATAATCAACATTAATTGTTGTTTAGCTTTCCAACATTAAATAGTCGTTATGTTTTAGACTACATGCTTGAAGATGAAGGTTTAATGAACATACGGGTTTTTGATAGAACATTTGATCAACAATGTTTTAAACATTTTATGTGTATTGTTTATAAACCATTTCATGATAAATCTTTGAAAAACATTTCTAGCATAACTTTCATTTCTGTAGCTAGTTTATAAATGTTTTAAAAACGTCTCCATTCAAACCTAGCTTCTTGAGTTATTTTATAAATGTTTATAAACATTTCAGTAAATATTTGCATATAGAATGTTCAAAAAAACGTTTTTAAACACCAAGTGTAAATGTTTACTTGGAAACGTTTAGTAAACTATAAGATAGAGATTTTTAAACGTTTAAAATGTTTACTGGGAAGTTGTGTCTTTTACCTCTGAGTATACTTTTTATTAGTTGGTAAGTTTGTTTATCTACAGTAAAAAGTAGCATATTGTTAAATCATCAAAATGCCCCTGTTCCACCAAAAGATTAAGCCCCGATCCTGTCTGGGACCCTTAATCGTGCACAATCGGTGGAAAAAAGACAAAAATGGGCGGGAATACTGGGTCGGTACTGAAGTCTGGGATTAAGAACAGATCGTCCCCAGGACGCCTCAGGCAGCCCCAGACAGTCCCCGACTGGTCTGGGACTAAGAACCGACTAAGCCAGTTTTCAGGTCGGTTTCAACCACGATCCTGTCGTACACATACCGACTGGGTCCCAGGACGCCTCAGGCCTCCTGGGACTAAGCCCTGACTAACCCACGATTAACTACCGGCGTCCTCAGGCGTCCTCAGGCCTCCTCAGTCTTCCCCAGACCAGGATCCCTGATTATTGTTTTCTGGATTTGCTGGATTTTCTGGATATATATATATAAAATTCGCGATCTAATCATCATTGCTTTTCTAGGAACACAGCAGGATGCCACCTTTTAATGGAAGACAGATTCAACAACAACTTAGGGCTTTTTTGGTTTTTATTCAGTTACAAATAATCATGTATTTCCATTTCTTACGTTGACCACAGCAACCACCACCAGCACCACCAGCACCCATACAGAGACCTAGAACATGTGGGTCAGGCCATGGCTACTGCAGAGAGAGGAGAGGGGGGCCTACCACAACATTATGGCTGATCTGTATGCCACAGACATTCCAGGATTCACCAACTACATGAGGATGACCCCAGAATTTTTTGAAATGATCAAGACCAGACTGGAACTACACCTAGCCAGGCAGGCCACCAACTACAGAGCACCAATCAGTGTTGGGGAGAAGTTAGCCCTCACCATCAGATATCTGGCCACTGGAGAGTCATACACATCATTGTCCTGTCAGTTCAGGGTTGGAAGATCCACCATCTCCAAGTTTATACCAGAGGTCTGCAGGGCCATCCAGGATGAGTTCACCAGGGAGTACCTGAAGTGTCCTACTACCCCAGATCAGTGGAAAGAACTGGAGAGGGAATTCAGGATCAGGTGGAATGTTCCACATGCCCTGGGAGCTCTGGATGGGAAGCATGTGGCCCTGAAGAAGCCCAAGAACACTGGAGCCCTCTACCACAACTACAAGGGGTTCTTTTCCATTGTGATGTTGGCCCTGGTAGATGGACAGTACAAGTTTAGATGGGTGGATGTGGGTACTGAAGGATCCTGCTCGGGTGGCCAGATATTTAATGCCTCTCAGCTGAAGAGGAGGATTGAGGATGGCAGGATAGGCTTCCCTGACCCAGCTCCTATAACCCAGGGTGGGAGAGATGTCCCCTACTTCATCCTGGCAGATGATGCGTTTGCCCTGAAGACCTGGCTCATGAAACCCTATGGCAGAAGGATGTTAGCCAGAGAGGAAAGGATTGCCAATTATAGAATTTCAAGGGGCAGAAGAGTGGTGGAGAACGCTTTTGGCATCCTTGTGTCAAGATTCAGGGTGATGAGGACAACCATTGAACTACCCCCAGCAACAGTCAGGGTAGTGGTCTTGACCTGTGTTGTTCTACACAACATACTGAGAAGCCAGTATCAAGGTCAACCTGGTGGTCAGCAGCCTAGGGAGGACGATGATGATGATGTACCTGATGATTGTGGATTGATTGGGGGTGCTGCTGGTGGTGGCCAAGACAGAAACCCTGCCAGAGAAGCCAAGAGACAGAGGGATTACCTGAAGGACTACTTCAACAATGAGGGAGCAGTGGCCTGGCAAGATGGCAGAATATAAGTCCTGCTGCAGTAAACAGTCCTTTTCAGGACTAACTATAACAGTCCTTTTCAGGACTACCAATTATTCCAAAAACAATTAATCAGCTATGTTTGTTACAGACGGACAAACCCCATGCCAAACATAACATGTTCAGACGGACAAACAGACAAACCCCATGCCAAACATAACTTGTAGAGACGGACAAACAGACAAACCCCATGCCAAACATAACTTGTTCAGACGGACAAACAGACAAACCCCATGCCAAACATAACTTGTTCAGACGGACAAACAGACAAACCCCATGCCAAACATAACTTGTAGAGACGGACAAACAGACAAACACAACTTACTCACCCAACAAACAGACAAACCCACTGTTAAACAAAAGCCAAACACAAAGTCACACATAATATCCTAAATTGATTTATTTTTTTATATATTTTGAAATCCACATAATTTCACCAATTTTTTTTGTTCATGGCTTGGAAATTTATTTGTAGCAGAAAGGTTTTCATGGAAATCTTCAATTTTAAATCTTCACTTCTAATCACAAAAATGTGGAAAATATAACCATGGAACTAGTTTTGCTTTCAATAATGGGGGATTGTGTTTGCAAAATAGTTTGTCAGTTTGTTGGCATGGGTTCTATTTAATTTTGGGTTTTTGTGTTTCTTGGTTGGTGGTTACTGGGGTTGGGTTTATTATTGGTAGTTGGATGTTGGGTTTCTTACTGGGTTTGTTATTTGGGGGTTATGTTTGGTATTGGGTTTGTCTGTTTGTGGGTTGGCAAGTATGTAATAATCACTTTTAACTCTAGGGAAGGTGTAAGTGTTGGACTTTTCAATTACAGATTTTAAACTATCCCATGGATTTTACTCTAAAAATGGGCTGATTAATGGCCATATTGGGAGTTATTTTTAATTTTTTTTATGTGGCCTTTTTTTGTTATGTGTGGTACCATGGGTTATTTGTTTCATGTTCGGGGTGGTGTAGGTGTTGGACTTTAACTTTTTTTTCTTGTGATAAGTATTTGTACTGAACTTTTTTGTTTTGGGAGGGGAATTGGAATAACATGTAGCTGAATAATTGTTTTTGGAAGATTTGGTGGGCCTGAAAGGGGCCTGGCAGGTCAAAGACCCGCCCTGACTGGATGGCTACTGAGGAGGCTGCTGCTGCTGTTGAGGCGGTGCTGAAGTGGTGATAGTAAAGAGCTGCTGCTGCAGTTGTTGCTGCTGCTGCTGCTGAGGCTGCTCGACGATCTGTGTTGATGTCAGATCTGGTAGCTGGCTTAAGATTCCACTCAGATTGTGTCTGCTCCCTTCGTCCTGTACAGTTAGGACAGATGTTGGGTTGCTGAAGCCAATGGGGCTTGGTGTGTAGTACACAAAACTGCTGCTAGCTGCTGCTTGAGTGGAACTAGACGCCTGTGGAGTGGTTGTTGGCAGTAGGCCAACCCTCTGGGACTCCGTGGTAACAGTGGCTGATCTTCTGGGCAATGGCTGACGTCTGCGGTTACTCTTAATAGTTTCAATGTCTCTAAATATCTTGCCCTTTAATTCTTCAAATTCTTCTTGAGTCATCTTTTCGGCCTCTGATGCCACGTAGTCAAAGAAGGGCTGCCTGTCTGACTTCTGATGCAGAAAACCTGAGATAAGTGTCCTCATCTGCTCAAAGTGTTCGAGAATCTTGGAGTCTGTAGTTGAAACGGGCGTTGATGTAGTGATGGACTGACTCCTCTCCCTCAGGACACTGGACTCGAGGTGTTCTGTATCAGTAGTTGAGCCACGTGATTCGTCCTGCCTGCTGGTATTTGGACTGGCCTCAAAACCTGAACTTCTATTGGCCCCCTTTCTTCTGATGTGGGTTTTAAGAAAACCCATCTGTTGGTACACCCAGGACTGTCTCTTGGTCATCTCCCTCGGGGCTTGGCCAGATTGGAGCTTAGACAGCTTCCCATAACGGGTTCGCTGGGACTCAAACCAACGTCTCACATCAAAGGGCTGGAGCTTGAGTTCTGCAGATATTTCTGCCCAGAGAGCCTCTCTTCTGGTCCTGTCGTGGAAACGTGAATGTTCCTTGTCATACAGTTCAGGGTGCAGCTTTACAAATTCCACAATGGAAACTTCCTGGCTGTCTGTAAAAGTGGCACACACCCTGGCTCTCTTGGCTGAAGAATGGCACTCCAGATCTTCCTCACACCTCTCTTCTTCTTCTGCCACAGCTTCCCCAATAGCTGGATCTTCCTGAATCTCCTCCTCCTCTCTCCTCTCACTTCCTTCTTCTGTAATACTTCACTCCTCTCCTCTACTTGACTTTCCTTCTCCCTCTCTTCCATCTTTTTTCTTCCTCTCTTCCCTCCTTTCTCTTTCCTCATAATCCAGTCGACAAAATAATAAAAAAATAGTAAAATGTGTCTCCTAACTGTGAAATTTGCCCTAAGCTCAAGTATATAAAATATAAAATAAAAACTGAAAACCCCTACAAATCAGTGACACATGTCTCTCAGTAGCCAAACAGTCAGTAACAACGAGAATGTGTGCGCGGTCGCTTATATAGTCCCAGACCCCCTCATTGCCTCGTTTTAATTTCCGACACGCGGAAAACAGTCGGTTCTTAATCGGTTGTTAGTCCCAGGCCTCCTGGGGCGTCCTCAGGCCGCCGCAGACTGAAAATGCGTGGTCCCAGGCGTCCTGGGGAGGCCGGTTTGGATCGGTTAGGGTCGGTTACCCTTAGTCGGTTCTTAGTCCCAGACCTTGATTTTTGGGTCCCAGGACACCGCAGACAGTCTGAGGCTTCCGGGGACTAATACAACCGACCCACTTTCAGACGCATGAAATTCATACGCATCATATTTGAGTCTGGGATTAACAACCGGCCTCCTGGGACTAAGCTAGGGAGGTCTGGGACTAAGGGTCGCAGGCGGCCTGGGACAACACACGACTGTGTAAATTTGGGTCTGAGGAAGCCTGAGGACGCCTGGGACTGGACATTTTGTTGACGGCGGGAAATATGAATCGGTTGTAGTCGTGTGAAATATCAAACATGTTTGATTTTTCACACGGCCCCAACCGACAACAACCGACCCTTACAGAAGGTCTGGGACAAAGCAAATATTTCAAACCGACCCTCAAAAACCCTTAATCGGGAGCCTTAGTCGTGTGGTGGAACACCCACATAATTGGCATCTAATGAATATCCACATATGGGACCCATACTGAATTAGTTCAGGTAATTGCTTGTCCCAATATTGAGATAAATATGACCACCATTTATCTGGATTCAACTGTGTCTTCACAGGGATACGGCAATTTAAGAAATTTGGCACCTTGCTTTCACGAATGTGCTTATTTACTTGCCATATTCCAGGTAAGGAACTCCACTGGATCGAAGGGCCCTTATATGTCTCTAAATTGGTTAATGGAATGTAACCGAAATTACTACCTTTTTGTTTGATGCACGCACTGTATTCTGCACATTGAAACCTAATACTGAAACATGTTCACCAGTAATGGTGGTATTAACTTGCTCTTCTTGTGTCTGTACATGATTAGTGATAAATTCTGTTTCACCTACGGTATCAGATAGCATTTCATCTGTTATTTCAGTAATTTAATCAGTACTATCTTAACTTTAACTTTGCTTTTTTACTTTGGAATATTTGATGTGAAAACATTGAATTTCTGACTATTAGTATTACGTATGGTCTGAATTTTTGATAAATTGGCCAAAACACCATTGTTTAATTTGAATTAATATGATGGTGAGCATTCAAAAGTATTTTCTGGAAAATGGTTATGCATTCTATCTTCTTGCACAGGCAAAACATTGAACCTATTACTCAGTGTTATTTGGGCCACAGATGAAACTGTGACAAAATCCCTTGCCAGAGGTTTACGCGTAGGATGGGCAAGTTTATTTTCTACACATAGGAGGTTATCAGAATGTTCAGTGAGCGATCTCTTGCGTGCAGAAGCTTCAGCATTTACAATTGTCGGTTTGTTGATCTTAAGAAAGCATTTGATTTCTTGGCATTTACATTCCTATATCAGGGGGTCTGAGGGATGCAGGCAGCTGAAACCGGAAGTTGTCTTTTCTGAGCTACTACCTGAGCGTAAGATATGCCATTCCAAGTGTTTGCAAAAGCATTTCCTGTCTTAAGCCAATTTGAAATTGTATCTTTATCCGCTGATAATTCTTTAAGTATAACTTACCTATTAGTTTTATTGGACCAAATATATCTGGCTGTTGTATAACTCTTGGAATGGCCATCTATGCCCAGCCTTACTCGTTTTTGTTTGCTTATTTTTGCTTCTACAATCCGTTTCTGCATGTGCAAAGTTTTTCCCCCTTTAAAGAAGCAAAATGAACATATGTGCTTGTTAAGCATGCCTTTGTCTCCTGAGTAACCGAATAGTTTCAAGAACCTTGATTGTAAAAGTTACATGGCATAGATTTTTGGATTTTTGATTTCTTGATGCTTTGATTCTGACTTTGAACAGTAGGTACAATATGCCTTTGGGCATGAGCTCTTCTAACTCTATCTACTAAGTTAGTCTGTGTATAATCAGAGACCTCATCTTGCTCCATTCTACATAGGAACTCTGCATGTCTGGCTTTTGCTGCAGACCAAGAAAAATCATTAGAATCATCCAAAAGTGCTATTAGATAATCAAGCGTAGCTTCCTTATTTTTAAAATTGTTTTCTCCCTCATTGTGCAACAAATGCCAGCCATCCACTGCCCCATAGTTAACTGATCATATGAGACTTGTTCTTTCGTGCTTTAGATTTATTGTTGTTTTACGTCGCGTTCAACAGCCAGGGTCATATTGCGACAGGTAGTTTGGCAGGTGGAGGAAACCAGTGCATACTCCACTGTAAACCACAGGGCATCAGCAAGTAACTACCAACTTTCCATCATGAAGCACCCGGCCCGAGATTTGAACCAGCAGCCTCAGAGGTTGGAGGTGAGAACTCTAACCACTATACCACCGAGCCCCCCTCCTGTTCTTTCGTGCTACCCACTAACACATGCCCATGAGGCCACTTGACATGGTGCCTTACAAATATGCCAACGGTACCACCTCTCAATGATTTTATTTTTGTGCCAATACCTGGGTTTGAGAGCTGTTGTAATTCTTCAACTCTTTGTTGTATTTGTGCATTCGGTCTAATATCTACTGAGGAAGGGATACTAGGAGCATTAAACGGCACATTTACAGTATCAGGCAGTGCAGAAATAATGGTCGACTGGCCAGTACTTTCAGTACTCTTTGTGCTCATATTTGGTGTGGCCTTAGAACGAGTGTAAGCATTTTCATGCAAAACAGTAGTACTCAGCTGTTCAGTTTAAAATGTCAAATGACCGGTTCCAACTGCCTGCATTATTCAAATCAGATGCATGAATCATATCACTGTAATTTAACTCACTATCTGACGTCTGGCTCTCACACCCCTGCTGGCTTGAAGTGCTAGGACCTGCCCCCAGCAGTTGTGTGACAAAATCCATGTCACCACCGAGTTGCATCTATGTATCATCTTGCTTTGAAGATCGCAAGTTGTATTTCTTTGTTTTTTTAGCATGAGCCAGGTCAAAGTTAAAAGTGTATAAAATCACTTGGTAAAAATATGTAACAGATAAAACTTGAACATGTGGCCAATCAAAAAAAATTCTATTTTCAGTGTTACTCGTTCCAGATCTAGAAGGCAAATGGAAAAGGGGTCAGTAATTTTTAACCCAGGTAGCTGCAACAATTAATCAGAGAAGATTTTATAAAAAGCATGGTGGTACAACCTAAAGTGAATATTACCCCCCACCCCACCCACCACCCCCCACCCCCAGGAATGACCTGGCTAGCACCAAAGGGCCAGCCCGAAAAACATGCAATTTTTTTCAAGAATTGTTTTCCTGCCATTTTGAATTTCTGCATAAAACGGTGCAAGATAAAGCGATTTTGAGGTAATTTTTGACCCCTAGATATCTGCAGGGCCAGCTGGCGATTGTTTTCAAAAATTGTTCTCTCCATTTTTGGCAGCCATCATGAGTTTCTGCGCCAAACGCAAAAAAAATCATTCATCTTAGAAACTGTTCATTTTGGCATAAATGGAAAGACATATTAAACATAGGAAGATCATTAACATCATTACATTAACATCATTAATACTTATTCCGACGCTTTGTTTTGGCTGTGCAAAGACAGTTTTTTATCTTGTAAAATGATTCTTCTATCTAAAATATTCCCCAATTACTTGAAACTATCTTATGATGTAATTATTAAAGTTACTAGTATGATATAATTGACTGAAGAAGGCAAGAGTACATCTTGTAAGGTATTTGTTAGGGTGTGTTTACACTGAAGAATAAAATGTAGAAAACAAGTTTGTAAAATATACATAAGATCTATCTGACAAACTGACCATTTTGGCATTTTGTTCTGCCAGTAAAAACTCCAATTGGACTTTCTGCCAAGTTTAGCTAGAATCTGTACCAGATAAAACTTTCTACTATGACATATATATCACTGGGTTATTGGCAGTTGTGTGAATTTCTTATAAAATAAGACACATTCTTGAAAGACATATACAGAAAAATATATCACAAATGAAGATAACAATATTATGGGAGTGCATAACAGGAGTATTATATGGTTAATCTTCATATATTAATCTGATGTTAATCTGATATATTTGTTTTTCTGTACATGTCTAATGCGGGATGTTTTACTTTTATTATCCACCCTTTTATGATTTATGAGTCAAATAAATGTATATTTAATGAGAAACTGTAAAAAAGTTGTCAAAAACAGAGAAAATAAACACTTCATCTTTGTCATTTCTGTATGTTTTTGTATGGAACAAACTCAAGCAGAAGCGCTGTGAAAAGTCCTTTCTAATGATATATAAAATAAATTTGTAGATTACCGAGATATTAGCAAAAATCAGAAGTTATTCACGCTTATTATTCATGGTACAGAGGTGTCGTTGTATACAAAAATATATCCCGTTTTGAATATCCACTTAATACAGGTCAAATACATAGAGCGGTGGATAATAATAAAAATCAGTGATTAATGCTCAAAGTGGCTCTTACTCACCCATGTAGACACATAATCGATGACAGTTTTACCTGAAAGTTGAAAGTAAACATTCTTGATAGATGTAAAGCAACTGCTTGAAATAAATTAGGAAGGAAGGTATACATTTTTATCTTTTCTTCAGATGCAGTTCTTCTTGATGCTGCGCTTATATTTGTGAACATGAGGAAAATATTCCAGGTGGACCTATCTGATTACAGTTTAAGTGCGATAAAGGCTTCTGACCTTATAAACCCAGTTGCCATTGATATAGACCCACTAGAAGAATTGATATTTTGGACTGATGTTATGGCTAAAACTATTAAAAGATCCACGTTGTCTGGTGATGGAGAAGTCATAATAAAACAATTAACCTCGGGTAAGAACTCAAAAATATATTGAAAGACAAATGAAACAATAAATAAATTTTAATGTTACACATAGGTGCTAATTAGATGTCGAACAAATCAGGTGATGATATATTGCTTCACTAAATGGGTGATTTTTAAAAGATCCTTTAAATAGTTCAGGTTTATTCACAAGGTTCAGTGTACTAAAGTACGTAAAATTTTCCATATATGTATATTATATTCAGTGTCCAATCTGTTATGATGGATACCAATGCCCCCCAAATTTACTAAATTGAATTTAAAAAAATAATTTTCATTGACAAAGTCCTTATTCTACATCAAGAATCTTGGGGCATTCCAAAAGACTTAAGTAATGTGAACACGTCTCTTCATATTAGATTCAGTACCAGACGGTTTGGCAGTGGACTGGGAATCTAAGCTACTCTTTTACACTGACATGAAAGAAGATGTGATTGTGAAAATGGATTATGATGGAAACTCAGTGTCTACACTGATAACGAGCGTTGATAAACCCAGAGCTATTGTGTTGGATTATGATAGCCAGTAAGTAAGCATTTTTTCCCAAATGATAGACCTCGGTCTCACTGGCCTAGTGGTAAAGGTTGGCATCTAATCATTCTGCTCCAACATATGTGGTTATAAATTATAATTAAGCTTATGCTGATATGTGGGAATCTCTGATGGTTTGTCGAAAAAGATTAGGCCTCTCTTATATCCAACCGTACATGTTCCTACTAACTGGCCAGAGGAAAAAAATGGCTAAACTTGAAAGTGACATGCAAGTGTAATGCAGGTATTCTCTAGGTATTCCATTATGAAGAAGAAAATGGTATGCGAATTATTTTCTATATCATTGTAGAAATAACTGAGGCCAGCGAGACCACAAGATTCACTTGCTCTGTATGTAAGATGCAGTAGTTTTAGCTGTTGAAAGAAGCATATAAATGCATCTTTGAACCCCACCTCACCCACAACCATACAGTGTTATCAAAAAGTGCTGTTTACATCATTTACAGGTTGATTAGGATTTACAGTTACCTACGATGAGATAAAGGTACACAGGATGAAGGATTTATATTATTTTGTACTTTGCCTAAAAATGTATTATTCCCTTGTTATAAAACTTTGTTACCAGGTTGTAAATTCCCAATTTTTATATAAAGCTTTTAAAGTGCACTATACTGATTTACTGTGGTCCTGGCCTGACACGACAGTCTTTTTGGAGAGAGAATCCAAGCCACAACATTGACATTTGAAAACATTGTTTTCATTCAATACATAAATGTCTGAGGGACAATGAACAAGTTTGCCATTTAATCACTTACATTTCTCACTGTTCTAATTCTTTTTTTCAGAAACATGTACTGGACTGATTGGGGTGTTATACCAAAGATAGAGACAGCCAATTATTTTGGTAGCAGCCGAAGTACCATTGTTTCAGTCACAAATATGACATGGCCCAATGGTCTTACAATAGACAGAGAAGGTTTTTATCTTAAAGTATTGTCAGATTTTCTTATTGCATATAACTTTGTGGATTTTTGCATTATTCCTTTTCCAAATAGAAAGGCTATTATTTTAACTTTACCCAAAGAAATTGTCAATAAAGGTTTAAGAAAGTTTTAAAAGATAGTTTCTAATTAAAATTCTAATTGAATGTGACACTGGTCAAAATACACATTCACAAACATTTCTTTCATTTTGTGATGTCTCACACATGATGCTCATAATATATGCCATAGATTTACCTAATATCTGTCATAACTATTTCCAAAACACAATGACTTATAAAGCTAATATATATTCCATGTTTTATTCAAATACTCTGGTTTAAATTTGACCCCTTTCTTAACTTCTTCCTGTCAGCACAAGTCTTATACTGGTGTGATGGTCACTTAGGCAGAGTAGAATCGGTGAACACAGATGGTACAAACAGAAGATTGCTGTTCTCGGAGACTGGAAAACATTTCTTTGGGGTTGCATTCCTTAATGATTTTATTTACCTGACTAGTTGGAATATTGGGTGAGTTGATAGAATTCACAAATGATTATGATGTAGAATCATTTTTGCCTTGCTATACCTTCTATCAATCATTAAAATCCGAGAGCAAAAGCTTAAGTGAAATCAGAATGGCTGTGTTCACCTAACCAAGACAACTTGATACAGTAACTTAGATTTCAGCAGTGAATGAACTCAAAACACGATTGAAAATGCTTTAAAACTGGATCATAAGTAAGGAATTTCTGTCAGTTACAAAGGTAGTCCTCCATTATATGCTAATGGTATCTACCAGCCTGCTAAAGGTTAGAAATTTTTTTCAAAATAAAAATCATTTTGTATCTGCTGATATCAAATTATTATTATCAGTGCAAAGACTCAAAGTATATCACATGAGATCCCACTTATATTTATTATATTTACTATGATCTCACATCATGTCATCGCTGGTATGTGTACAGCCATAAAATTCCAACTTTTCTCTTAAAGTGTCATAAGAGGAATACTAATCCAATCTGTGTTAATTGTTGCGCATCTGATATATTTACTTATTTTACGTCACAACTAGTACCTTTGTGTTGGTTATATATTGTGATGAGAAGGACAACAGAAACCAGTATGTACCATTGGTCAAGGTTTTGTTCAGTAAACTACTGATCAATGGCAGGCAAATAGCAGCTTTCACACATGAAGATGGGCTAGAATTCAAACTCCAATTTCAGAGATAGGAGGCTAGTGTATCACAATCGCGGTCCTGAATGTCTGGTATAGGCATAAATAACTACCTGAACTTATTTTTGGCTTTTAGGCATATTCAGAGGCTACATAAAAATGGTGGTCCAATATCTAATATTGGTGATCAAGTTTTGCTGCGAGCTTCTGGTATAACAGCTTATCAAAAGATTTCCACAACAACTAGCACTACAACCACCACACCAAGTACCGCAACCACCACACGAAACACTACAACTGCATCTTCAAGTATAACTACAACATCCAGAAGCACAGCCATCAGCAGTACAGCAAGTACAGTTATACCAATAAATGATAATATTCGAGTAGGAGATACTGGTTCTACTGAAGGCACAAAGAACCCAGAAACAGGCGATAAAGGAGGTATTTCCCATGTAAATTTAAACAGCTTCCAAAGGATACAGTAGAGTAGGAAGCGGGGGAAAGTAGGGAGAGGCTATCATATCTTTTGCCCCCCCACACTTTTTGACATTGTAAGTCCATGATATTTGATAAATTTTGGATTTTTTTTCAAGAAATTCACATTCTATCAGGGTTAAATATATTTTGAGATTAACTTTTCAAACTATTTTAACCAGATGAATCAAACACAACTTAAATTTAAGAAAAATATAACCTTAAGCATATAATTTTAAGAAACATAAGCATGTAATTCAAAGTACAATGAGATACTGATATGGTAGCCACTGTATGTTTTAAATATGTTGCTAAATTTATGAGTGATGTCACAGCATTTGACTGTTGCTAGGGACTTTATGATGTCATTGTAGTATGTAGTAGGTAACTGAGCCATAAGACCATGTGGTCTTGTAGTGTCATAGTGTCCCAAATGTAGTATATATATATTTTTTTAAAAACTTGAGTTTTGCCAGAAAGGCCTATCAAACAGCACTATACTTCAACTGGAGTGGTTTTGGTTTGTATCCTGAGCAGTTTCCTATCTACATTTTCTTTTGCAAAGAGGGATACATTAAATGAAAGTTGTTAATGGTATTTTAACTACATGAAAAAGTTTTTGAAGGGATGCTATAGAAGGATGAGGGGATTATCTATAACCAAACTGAGGTGTGCATACCTTAGCTATATATAGTGTCAATTTCTGGGAGGTGATTGTAATTGGATCTTTAAGTATATTTCATGATGGAACAAGAACATGATTCATAAAGCCCAATCAGGCCACCATCGCCGCCACATAGATTTGTTTCTTCATGAAATAACTTATTATAGAAAATATTTTATTTAACAACTTTTAAATTTGGCATGTGGGCGATATAAGTAACATTTAAAGATCAAATTATAGGTCATCAAATATAAATGCATTTACATACAGCTTTAGTCTTTCATTCTTTCTAAAGCTTTGGGCAAAACCCATATTACTTGTTATTCAGTTCTATATCCATAGTGCATCCATTTTACCAAGGGATAATGGTCATTGGTGCAGTGAGTTTGAGGAGGTTGTGCCTGGTTGTTTTCATGGGATGTCAAATCCAGTCATTCTGTAGCCCAATCATATTGATTGAATTTCATTGTCCAATTAAGTCTCCTAATATGGTTTAACTCAATAACCCATTGACACTATTAATGCTCGACTTAAAACCCAGGTTGACAACTTGTTTTTATAGCACTTTGTTCCCATAAATGTATAGTAAGTTTGTAATACAACAAAGGTTAAGGTATAGGGTTTTAAGTACCATTCAATAGTCAGATTCATACAGGTATAGGCCCTTGGCATCGCCACATGTGGTATTCAAATTTATTACCCCAGAAATGTCTGCCTATACAATGCCGAATACAACTATAACAAACTATTAAAATTTAGGTTGGTCTATTTGCAGATTTGTGTAGATCCAGAAAGGATATGAGTTTATGGACCCTAGCTATGGCATAATGAAGGTCTTTGAGCGATTTTCTAGTTTCTGAACTAGTTTCTGAAAGCACCCACCCTCGAACTGTTTCCCAAATCTTATGTTAACTTGCATGTTAAAATTTGATCATTTTGTGTTTAATCATGAAAGTGTTTAAAGCCAAATTAACCATTGCATATTTTTGTATTTTCTCAATGACACAGTAACTTCTGTCAGTATAAAAGTTTGTTGTATATTCATAGAAGATTCATTTAAGATTAAAGACAAATTCTTCAAATTATTTTACAGTTTACGCCCACTTTATCTTTGTTCCACAAAAATGAAACTAAAAGTTTGAAAGAATATCCTTAGGACTCCAAAACCCCAACAAAATTACAAAAACATTTATATTTTCACTTAACATCGCCTTAACTCATTGAGAATGGTATGACTTCATCCGGTGTCGTAAGTTAACAGAACCACTGAATTTAACTTTGGTCCCCCCCACTTTTCATGTGCTTCCTATGCTACTGGAATATAAATGTAATAATAGAGCAACAACTTTTTGAAATATGTGGAAACATTTTGAAAAATATCAGGACCATAATCTGGATCTCAAAACAATCCAAATGTTCAGCAGTCCCATTTTCAATTTTTGGGATGTTTGCGGTTGAACTCAAAACATATTTAAAGAGAGGTTCACCCTCTTTGACAATTTGTTGACAAATTTGATGATCCAGCATCATATATTAGAATCAATTTATATTGTATATCCTGTATAATATTGTACAAACATTTTTCTTTGCAATTTCAGAGGTTGCTTTGAGTGGGATCATTACAATTGCTGTTGTTCTAATTGTCGTGGTTATTATTATCATCTCCATGACTGTGGGGATTTACTGCTACATCAAAAAGAGAAGGTAAGTCTTTATTTAAAAGTATAGACTGGCACTGTTGAGATTAAATAACACAACTTGGACATTATTATCAATTTAAGGATGACAAGTAGGGAAAATGGGTAACCCACAGGCCCCAGTCCATTGTTGTACCAAATGCCCATTTTTTGTATCACCAACAATGTACAAGCTTTTTGATATAACAAAGGCTGTTAATTGTACTAAATGCCCACCTTCAAATCATCAATAATGTGCATTTCTTTCAAAAAATGAATGGAAATTTTGAAGGGTTTTCACAGCAATCATGATATATTTTCTAGATTTTCTACTCCCTATTGCTCAGTATCTTTCCTCTTGGAGCCATTTTAGATGTTGGATGGCCATATAAGGAAGGATTTTGCAGATGTAATCCATGGTGTTTTTATTGAAGATTTTTTTGTGTATAGTTACACTCACCCTCCGAAGTGAAGGGGTGATGGTATTGTAATTGTGTCTGTTTGTTATTCCATGTGAACAGCTCCAAAACTATCAATCAGATCTGGGTCATATTTTTGACACAAGGTTGGGTCTACACATCACCAAGTCCTTAAAATTACTCGGGATCCAGATCGCACACCCAGGATTGTTTTTGCAATATCCCCATGTGTAGCTCAAAATCTGTTCATCAGATTGGGATTATATTTTCACACATAATAGGGTCTAAGCAAGATTTGGTCCATCTTTAAACTAGATCTGGATGATTAACGATTCTGAGCATGGACTGGATCAAAAATCCTAATTTTTTCAACATGGATCAAAAATTGTAATTTTTTTCAGCACATTATTCCAAGGGTTTTGTGCGTTCTCGGGTTACTGCTTGTTTTAAGTGATATGATTTAAATTATGATGGTAGTTTATAATCTTAGTAAACATTGTAGAAGTAACAAGGATGAATTGCCACACCACCAGAGAGAAAGACCTAATCCCTCCCCTCCATACACCTTCCCTAATGAAACATTTAAGGCTGAAGGACATGAGAGACCAGTATCTTCCATTTATGCCACCATAGAAGACAATCCATATAACTCTATGACACACGATCCAGCCAAGGTTGAAGCCTCTTCTGTGTACACCCGTCTTCAAGATTTTACACCCCCAGAAAAGTCAACTGGCATGCAAGCTGCTGAAGAGACTCCATATGTATCACTGTATTAAATGAAGGTTGAGGGTGAGTTAGATGACAAAAATGACGACTACATGAAGCCTTTCAGTTATCTTTACGAACTGCCTCCAAAAAAAGAAAAAGCGGATGGGTGCCAAGTCTTAATAGCATGTCAATGGGAGGCAAAGACTTTTTAACAGTGTGTACCACAAATTCTGTGCTTGGCTAAATCTGTTTTTAGCTTGTAAAGTATGTTTTAGTGTTCAGTTGTTTATAAAGTAGTGGACCTATTTCATGAACCTATTTAATCAAGGATTTCTAAAGGAATCTATTCAGTTAGTAGAATAAGTTTCTTCACATGTATGTCTTTATATTACAATTTACCACCATACCAACTTCAACACACAGCACTTTTGCACTATCCCTTTTATCGGTTAAGGTACTGTGCTTTGTGTTTTTCTTCAAAATGATTTATTTGCTACATTTTTTTATCCTTTTTTGTTACACACATTGAGTAGGCTGTATACTAATGTATATACGAGTTTGACAGAGTTTCTACAGAAGCTCATATTGATATTTCCACCAAAGGTATCTGAGAAGGTTTTGAAATTTTGACAAAATGACAAAAAAAGATTAGAGTTTCTGTTTCAAAATGTATATTACATGTATGGACACCCTGCTGTAGTTGGCAGCACACTCATCTCCCATCTGTCAGTTTGAATCCCTGCCCTTACCTGATTGTGGAGAGTTGGTAAGTTGTCTGTTGGTGTTACCAAACTCATGAGCAACTGGTATGCATTTCTTTCCTCCATCTCCCCAACTACTCATTGTGACCCAATTCGTTTTGAACCCAAAACCATCAATATATTATAATAGACTAATACATTATCAATCTGACTTGACCTAGTAAAAGTAGGTACAATGTGCAATGTACTATATTTTCTTATTTCACTTTCTTGTCAAGAAGCTAGGTTTGACTGGAAACGTTTTTAAAACATTTATAAAATAGCAGAAGAAATGAAAGTTTTGTTGGAAGCATTTTTCAAACATTCATCATGAAATGTTTGATAAACAGTACACATAAAAATGTTTAAACAACATTGCTTGTCAAATGTTTTAAAAACATTCTATCAAAAGCGTTTTTTAAACCTATAATTTTAAACCTTCACCTTCAAACATGTCCAAATAAAGATGGCGGTGAGCAATAATAGGGGATTTTAGAGGACTTTGTCAAAAATTGCCCCACATGCAATCCCTAAAAGTTAGAATTGAAGTGGGGCACAGTTTCTAAGCCACTATCTTACAATTTTAGACATAAAAATAATATTTTCAATAGTGAGCAACCATACAAAGATACTGAATTTGACTTTTGACCCCATTATTATTCAGACATTATTTTGTTCATTTATAACGTTTTTCTAACATTTATCGTTAAATGTTTAATAAATGGTTTTCATAAAATGTTTTAAAAACATTCTATTACAAATGGTTTTCGTACCCATCATTTTTTAACCATTGCCAAACGGAAAAAAGCAAACCCCAAAAATGTTTACTGAGAAGTAGCATTTGAAGCATAAGAATTACAGTTACTACTGAAGGCAAAAGCAATTACTTAACATTAAAGTTCATTTTATGAAATCTAACGCCACATTGCATAACAGCTGAAGCCAGAGGAAGTATGTCACTATATTGTGTCCATCAGGAGGCTCCAGTCGACCAGTAGCCCAATAGGGCTAAACACTGGCACTTGTTAGAGCAAAAGCAATGTGAATGTGACAATCAACATCAGCCAAGACAAAGCTATTGCAATCTGAAAAATAAAACATGACAGTAATATGTTCCAATAACACAAATTAATTATGTAACATTACATGAAAAGCAGGGAGGGATTTTAGGGGTGAGTGAAACTGCAGTGTAACCCCGTTAACCTCCAAAATTCGAATGACAGGGCATCAAGATCTGCTACAAGGTGACCACCAATGAAATTCGAAGTTACAAACTAATTAATGATCACTACTAGTTTCCAATTGTCCGAAAATAGGACACTCCCAGGGCTGTACTTGCCAGCACCTTGATGCCAAGACAAGAAATAACACAATAAATGGGGTTTCTGTTTCTATTTCTACTTCTTTTTACATATGCAAGTCTCATTTCTCACTGTTAAATCTGGCATTGGAAAGAACTTCGGAAAGAGGTCATAGTTGTATCGACCTTTAAATGACCAGTACGTCAGTGAAGATGGAAACAATACCCAACTAATGAACCATTATTTACCCAATAGTGAATTGATGTGAAAGTTCGTTACAATGCCAGAAAGTTACTGTTGTTACCAGGTCATGATGGAGCAAAGGTGTGTTACACACACAACAACCAGTGATCAAAGTGAGTATGAATTATATCTAAATGAAATTGTAACTGAATGCTTTCTCTCCTGCATGGTCTTGCTCCATTTAATCAGAAGAACCGCCCCCTCCTCAACTGAGATGAAATCTCCTCTAGACAACTGCATAGTAGGGTCAAATGAGCTGATGGTTTGAGGTAGAGCATTGGACTAAAAGGAGAAATAGCATAGGAGATACAGTGGTTTGAAAATTTGAAGGTGGGGGAAAAAGGACAAAAGCAAAACTTTTGAGTTTCATTGTTCATGGCATTGATTGTCACACTCAATGGGATAAAAGTTTATTGTGGTCATAGTTTCGGTCTGATAATAAATCCGAATGAACTATGGTTACCTGATCCAGAACTGCAGTTGTTATGTGAAAATCTGCAGCATTAATGGTATTATGACCATTTCTGACAGTGTAACCCTTCCAGAAACCCAGTTTTGTTTTTATTGCCCTCCAAAGTGCAAATTTCTTGTAAAGCCAAGTGTGGCTTCCCGTACATGTCAGAAATCATGGAACCAACGTCATCTGTTTGCACTTTAACCATGTTGCTAAAGGTGTTATTGTAATCAACTTCCTGATATAGGGTTGACATATTTTCATTGTCCTGTTCCTCCATGTTAGTCGATAGCTCATTAAAATCCCAATTTTGTTTTTATTACACTGTAAAGAATTTTTTCTGATCAGCCAACTGGGGCTGTAACATTTCATAGGAACAAGACGGAGGAGATTGGTACTCCTCCAAGCGCTGATTTGTCTAATATTGTTTCCTACACTCAGCATTTGCTACTGAATTCATTTCATGTTCGTCTACACTTTTATTCGTGTGATTTACATTCTAAATCACGTCATTCTGTGATTCACACAGGTCTTGTAAACATTGAAACTTGTTATGCAATGACACAGTACTTGTAAGTACTTTTACAGAGTACTTGGCAGAATTTTTATAACCCTGATTTTTGTATGAGTTTTTAAAAGTGGGAACTACTACACTAGATCTTGAAATATTAGTTTTCAAAGCCACAGCATAACATTTTGTTGGAACAATAGTTTCAAAACTCTTGTATCTAGGAAATGATGACAACGCAAGTTCTTTAGTGGCCTGTGTCTCTAGACGGGCATTTTTTTGACATTTTTTTGCATACACAATTCTCTGAAACTGAGCCCAACTGTTACCCACTCCGAAGCTTTTTTTTTTGGTTTGGATGCTGTTTACCCCACGTTACAGCCCTTGAGGGCTGACCTGGAATTGTTTTCATCCATGGTATCTGAATGGGTGAGTGGGTGGGCAGCGGGGAAAAGTTTGTCCGGCCTGCATCTCAGAAGCCGTAAGGTGTAGGAAGTTGATACTTGGTAGGGACATTGGTTATAGGGTGTAGGTGTGCAACGTCATGGTGTGACCTTGATTATGTACAAGCCAGACAAATTATTTATTAAAGGCATAGGGTCACCTTAAGTAGCACAAATTTAGGTAACCTTAACATAAGTGATGAAATGGTGGAATTTAGAAGATAAAGTATAGGAGTGCATAATAAAAGGTGACCCTATGCCTTGTTACTTGAGTGAATACATAATGAATTATTGTAATAAAATGAAATTACTTTCAAATATTTGTAAATAAATCAGCCATTCAGCCAACGCATTATCACAGATAAAGTTCAGTCCATGAGTCCATAACCTTTGGCTGAGGTATTCTAAAAGTTAGACCTAAGTCTAAACTCTACAGTTACGTTACAAATTACAGAATAAAAGTTGCTATAAGTACATAGACAAAGTGAATTACTACGAACACAAGTTATGTGTAGACCACTTCTAATATCACATGAGGCTTGTTGAAATACCATAATCATAGAAATGACATTGATAATACACTTTAAAACCATAAGATAAAACACGTTACACGTTAGATTGTTCTTGTAAGTTAATACTGTAAATAAACATAAAATAGTAAAATACTAAACATAGTTGCACCTCACGCTGCAAATAACTGATACGATTTAAATGCATAACTATTATCATACGTATAAAGTAATGCAGTTGTCCAAAATACTTAATGTTTCTTGTAACCATACATCATCTAACACTGTATACATTAGCAAGTGAGGTCACTATAAATTACTAATAGTACTAAAATCCGTAACTAATATCCTCATAACATGAAAAATGTACCAAACTACACGTGCTATGACATACGCTTCAGACACTAGGTATTACTAAGTAAGTATTATTAGTTATAATGACTACATGTATTAATGCATTTAAATTACACATTGTCATATTACAATTGTATAAGTGTTCATACATACAAATAATTACAGTACTAAAACTATAAAATTTGCACCATAGATGTGATACAATCATATGTTACTATATACAAGCCATACTCGTATGATTTAGCTTCATCCATATCACACAGTAAGTTACCAGGGTGATTGAGCAAGCCCTACTAAATATATTACTCATAGCAATGATGATTGCAATTGCAATCGAATTCATAATAAGGCTTATAGCCTACTGTACACTACTGCTACCTTTACATAAAAACCTCGCTTCAAAAGCTCAGAGAGGGGCCACGGTGGCAGAGTGGTAACACTCTCGCCTCCCACCTCTGAGGCCGGGGTTAGATCCCCATCATGGCCTCAAGTGGGAAAGCTGGTAGTTGCTTACCGTTGGTCGGCAGTTTACAGTACATAACCCTAGCGAACTGTATGTACTGGTTTCCTCTGCCCTTCCAACTACCCGTCGTGATATGACCTGTACAGTGTTGAAAGCGACGTAAAACCCCAAATAAATCAAAAGGTCAGAGATGCCTCTAAAGAGCTAATTAACACAGCCCTATGATCAATTCTGCTAAAATCTCGAGCTAGTAACTTAGAGGTTATACTACATTTACATTTTACATTGACAAACCATATCACTGTCCATTATTGACCTCAAACTGAGGTCAAACACACAAGATGGAACCACATCCAGTCAGCAAGCTTCGCTTAGGTAGCAGGAGTGTGGCCTTGCTTCACTACCATCTCACTTAAATTCATAATTCATTGTTCAAGTGACTGTTAATGCATCTGAAAATAGATGAAAGACACCTGAGTACGCACATCTACCATACAAGGGGGGGGGATACAATACATTACTTGAAAATAATACACCATTACAAAATAGGGGGTTCAAAACATGTGAATCCTTCAAATTTCATACGAGTGTGGCGCCAATTTTTAACAAAGGCTGGCTTTTATAGCAAAAATTACTGATGCATATCACCCACAGTGCCTAGCATTAGTCTGGTCCCAGAACTGAATGCGATGACCACCTTGTGGTCATCCCCCCACAGTTCCTAGACATCATGGTGTGACCTGGATTTGACCTTTGATTTTGCATATCTGATGCTATTTTATCTCTCTACAGGGATATGTGATACTATTTTATCTCTCTTATATCTCTCATATCTTTTTACTTGAATCTTGGTTGTTGCACTCTTGGGTGTCTTTTGAAGTAGATTAAGCACTGTTTACAGTTTCATAACTTTTAGTTTACTGAATTGTCCAGTTTTAATACTTAATCTTTACATGCAGTGCTCTGAAAGTATCCCAATCTGTGTACTGTTTCACTACTTCTATATCTCATGGCTGTGGTGCACGGGCATCTCTGATGCTATTTCCCAGATAGCATGCTGACGTCGGGCCAACGTCGGGCCAACGTCGGCACATCCGTCGGCCCGACGATGGCTGCCGACGTCGGCCCAACGGCTTTTTGACCGGCGGCCCAACGTTGGCCCAACGTCGGCAAGATGGTTGTATCTGACCCCTTTTGTATTATGACTTCTATTATGTGAAGTTTTTCGCTTAACAAGGATTTACAGATATAACAGAAATATAAATACAGAAATATGTTGTTATATATCGAGGTGCTGTTTCCTAAACATCAATAAAGTTTTTTTTTCATTACCCTACTTCTTTTGACAATTTTCAAAGTTTAAAGACAGTTTGTTCAGATGTTCCTAATGAACATAACTCTAACAGGTGTTAAAACATATCTCTTTGTAATAAGCAGAGTGAAACTAAATGCTTTTTAAAATGATTATCATTTGAAAGACCCAAACTTATGGTACTTTTTACCAACACATGATGAAAAGGAAGGATGAAGGGTATTGTTATTGTGTCTGTTTCCTTGTTTGTCTGTCTGTGGATTTGACTCAAAAAATATACATTGGATCTGGGTCATACTCTTATCTGGATTTATCCATCGCTTGGTTCTTCGGAAAGTTGATCAGACTCCAGACTGATAATCCAGATCCAGATCTGACTTAAAAATACAGATTTTGGGTGTATTTTCAAAGTTGGTTATCTAATTGTTGGATTGCATTTGTTTGTCTGTTTGTTTGCAAAATAATTGAAAACGTTATCAACAGATTTTGATGACAATCCTGTGTCAAAGGCATGTCGAACAGATGATCAGATTTTAATGATGATTTGGATCACTTTTAAATTTAAATTTTAAAACATTTCTGCATCACTTTAGAAGAAATATTTAGAATTGTTAAATCTTGGTGGAGGTAGGTGCTCTTGTTTATAACTGTTATTGGTGTTTGCAGATTGTGACTCAGTCAACCTTAGACATCATTCACAAAACTTATGAGTCTCCCCACATTCTGTGAATAGTTGGAGGATTGTTCCACAATGTATACAAAGATTATATTTGTTAATCTCTACTTGAAAAAATAGCCAGCCTCGGCGGTCAAGAACCCTAGCCTTCAGGTATA
Source organism: Sabellastarte sp. h YS-2021 (assembly GCA_964017235.1). Lineage (NCBI taxonomy): Eukaryota > Metazoa > Annelida > Polychaeta > Sabellida > Sabellidae > Sabellastarte > Sabellastarte sp. h YS-2021. The sequence goes on from OZ024927.1 coordinate 81,774,016, forward strand.
ACTAAATGGGAAACAACATTGAGATTTGGGGTCTCTATGGGCTGGGGTTAAAAATAGTTTAAAGAGTGTTATTTGGAAATTTATACTGGAGCCATTTGATATCATTATCAGAACATGGCTCAAAGTATGCCTTTTATACAGTGTGCCTACTTTTTCTCAATTTGATATTTAATTTTTGTCATATATTTTTCGTTTCTTGGAACAATATCTGTTCTGGAATATAAAGTATCATAACAGGTTTTGCCAATTTTGTTATGACTGCACAATATCTTAAGATGAGAATGGTTTATGGGTTGTTGCATTATAAAATTGCATGTTTTTATAAAGATGCCAACACGCCTGACTCGGTAGTAATAAGAATATTTAAATGAAATACATGCATAATTTGTATTTTCTGTATGCTGTAAATGTCACCAGATGTTTGAATTATGTTGCCCATATCGGAATGGTTGGGGGTTGAGGAATTGACCCTTTGCCAAATTGCCCCCCAAAAAAGTCAGCCCTTACCAAATCGCCCCCAAGAATTTGACCCTTGGCAGAAAGGCCCCACTTGGAAATATCTGTAAATAGAAATCATTTATAGACCTGCAGAGAGCATTTCACTTGGTTAACGAAGATATTTTTGCCTGCTTTAAACAAATTCTTTTTCAAACACAACACACATTTTATTTATTTAGTTTTATGAATGAAACTGGGCTGTAAGTTTTTATGTAGTGTATGAAATTCTTGTATTTTGCTATTCTATGACACAGCATCAGTAAAATAGCAAATTGCAGTTTATACAGAGATCCATTAGAAAATTTTATTTAGAATATGCTGATACTTTTGCATTATAATTGAGAAAATAAGGGACCCTTTAAAACAGAAACGGCATACCTCAATTGTATTGTTGCTGAATTATAATCTGGTCCATATTATGGAGGGATAACTCTGTATGATCACGTTATGACAATTGTTACAACTTCTTAAGTTAAAGTTGGCTAAGTATTTTTAAAACTGAACGACAAAGGTGTAGTACTACCGTGACGTCACTTCATTCATTAATTTCTTTGCGGTTTATTTGTTTGACAAATGGGTAGATGCGCAGACAACAATTTTACATTAACAGTGAGTGCGTGATACACCAGCAGACAAATAAATTAATTGGGGATTCACGTCTACAAACTAGCAGAGGAAACCGTTAAAAAAGACTCGTTCGAGTAGACCATTACAATGGCAAACAATAGTTTCTAGGACATACGGGTTCTTCAAGAAAGCCAGACGAAGTCCTAGACAAGCTTTTTACTTTATAAAATATAACTGAATAAAAGCATTAAAAATCTTCAAAATGGCAGAGTGTATAATATACACCTTAATGTACAGATATGTGAAGAAATATTATGCAGAATTTGATATTTAAGGGCTTAAACGGCCAATTTAAAATCGTGGCTGCAACTCAGTACATAACTCGAATCAAAGATTCGACTAAAAAAACAAATTGTTATTTCATTTGAAATTGTTTGGAAACTTGTTGGAAATGTATTGGATTTTTTTCTGAAATTTGATGGAAATTAGAGCAACACCAGCTTAAATAAAAGTTCTTAGAATATTGGGTAGTTCCATCTCCCATCTCAGACCATGCCCCCTACCCACCCAATGCAAGTAATCTTTCAGTAGGTCTCACTGCTGTTTGGCCTCAGTCAAAGGATTCCTGCAGTCGTCATTATGCACATACACCACCTGTTCATTTTGCAGGGCCACTATATCATCTTCTGGGGTGGGTCCCTGTTTGCTCTGCCCAGGTGTGTCCTCGTCATTTTGTGTAACACCACACATGTCAAGACAATGAATCTAACAACTTTTGACCTTTGCTCCAATGTGCCCAGTAAGACCATGAATCTGCTTTCAAGGATACCAAACGCATTCTCCACAAATCTCCTGCCTCTGGAGATCTGTACTTTGTTGTTCTCTCTTCCCTTGTGAGTTGTCTTCTCCTGTAGAGTTTAACTAGCCATGACATCAAGCAAAGAAATAATGTACATCTAGTCTTCCCTCCCAGGGGTTCAGGTGGTGGAAGCCCCAAGGTTCCATTCTTGCTATTCCTCAACTTGCTGTGGTTAAATATTTTCGCATCTGATGAAGACCCACTTGACCCAATATTGACCCAGCATTATTGCCAGTTTCAATCCAACTTCTTAGGGTTTCCTGAAATTTGTGACTGATTTCTTGATGCGGTGGTGTATGCGATCCTGAATGAGGTAAAAAAATACAGGTGGCATCCTGACAAAATTCTGGTAGCCTGAGATATCAGTCTGCAGTAACTGAGGAGGGTTCTATAGTATCCTATTTCTTGCTTTGAACGATCCAGGGTATGACACAGGTGTTTGATGGCTTTCCTCTTCTCCTGGTGATGGCTGGAGCTGTGGTGAAGGTGCTGGATATAGGTCCTAGGTTCAGATTCCCCCTTTTCTATCTGCAAATTATAATTAAAATCAAAATATTAAATTGAATAAAAACAAAAGTACCCTAAGCTTCTGTAAACGTCTCTCTTATGAGTAGCTGGCATCTTTGCAGTGATAAATGATGAACTACAGCAGCCAGAAGGGGTTTATATAGTGTTGATTTGATCCCGACCCACCATCCCAACTCCAACAATTAATCAGTACAGTTGGGGTGGTTCAGGACACTGCTCCAGCCTAGTTGGTTTGTTGGTACGGCATGTCAGGGCTTCATGCAGCTTGTCTGTTGGGAGTTTATGGCTTGTCCTGGTAGTTTCCCGTCTAGTCGTGGAGAAAAGCACCCTAGACCCAAGTCAGATCAGGATTTTGCTCTAGACAAGCTGAGATGTGCTAAGTCCTGACAGGGAGGTGAAACCGACCCAAAATTTTCACACCCTTTTTTCTGGACTTTTGCACTGACCCTATAATTGCAGTCATTTGTTGGGTCGGCTCCAGTGGAACAACCCCCCCATTAGAAATGTTAGTACACACAGTTCTTGCTTTATGACATTTTACAATTGACTTTTACTTACACAGTGATGCACTGCCATATGACAGTGCTCTACTGGTTTTGATGATTTTACTGATACCTTACATCCTTTCGGCATGTGCCTGTTTTTCTTATCCATTGTGAATCAAGTAGCACAAATATGTCTATAAAACGTTCTCCAAGTTTAATGGTTTTGACACATGTCTCTTTCATAAGAACAACATATGCACCACTAACCCTATCAATTTTGGTGGCGACTCATTCAACTTTGCCCTTCTCCATCCTATTTAACAATACCGCATTGGAGACTTATTGCAGACTATCAACTAAAATCATTAGCATCTTCCATGATTTTACTCAGACGGTCATGCATGACATTTTTTGTGTCAACGTTATTCTCCTCCCTAGCTATCATTGAGAAACTTGATACCCACTACAACCAATTTAGATTGTCAGATAAGATCCTACTTTTGTTATTTGCCCCTATCAAAACATTTTGAGGCCAAGGTAACTGTGTTTTAACACAGCCTTGATGTCAGTAGCCCATTGTAGAGCTGAATCTGATGGAACCACAACTTGATTCAGATGAGATGAGCTGAATATAGTCCCTGTGGTGGTTAGTGATCTGTCTGCCTGTGACATCTGGCTGATCACCAGATGATCTGTTCTGGCCATCACCGCCTTCATGGCTGTTGTTCCTCCTCCCACACTTTTAATTTCTGCCAAAATTTGGCATTTTAATTCATTACAATCATCTGATTGTCCAGTCAGACCACTGACTTTAAGTGACTTAGCACTTTAACTGTCTAGTTCATCACTATGTAATGTAAATGGTCATTTGCTTTTATAGGTGAATGATGTGAGTAAGCATACAATGAATAATAGCCCCCTGAGATACAAAGTCAAATTAACAGTTAAGTAACAACATATTAAAACAACAATACAAAAACACTAGAAGAACAATGGGACTAAAAATAAAAAAAACATCCCTTCATTGCTGCTCCAGCAACCCAGAGTAATAGTCACATTAACCAGAGCACATGTCCTCTTGGATCCTGTGCTTGCCAAAAATCAGCAGCCTGAGTCCACAACAGTAACAATGAAAGTTACATATTAAGATCCAACACTTTCTTGCCTTTCTTCTAAAGCCTCAACCTCAGATGCTAGATAGTTGTAGAAGGCTGTTCCTATGGTGTCCTGCCTTGGCCTGAGAAAAGATGACAGCATTTTTTTCATCTGTGCAAACTGGTCCATGACCTGCTCTACAGTTGAATGCTGGGAAACTAAACTGGGGCTTGCAACTGAAGGCTGTTATGTGGTGTCTGGATGCATGCACATCTACATACTACCCATGACAATAGAACCTCAAAAGATGTGTGTGCTGAGGCAGCAGATGCTCTGGCTCCTCAGATCAGGGACTTGAAGCCTGAAGATTCCCTTGGGCTGATGAGTGTCTTCAAGAAGTTAAATCTGTCCTGAATCCTGTTCTGCCACTCTGTCATTTCCTTGGGAGCCTGGTCAGACCTGAACTGGGTGAGTTTTCCATAATGAGTACTTTGGGATTCTAACAAAGTCTTGCACACTTTCATAGACAGCTTGTGCCTGCTGGCAACCTCTTCCACAGGCATTCCTTATTGGCCTTGTCCTGAAAGTGCTCATTGGTCTTGTCATAGAGCTCCTTGTGATCCTTGACAAAGTCCATAATAGCCTCTTCATCTGAGTCTGTTAAGTAAATGTTCATCACATGTCACTTCTTGCACCTGGATTGCGATTGAGATGTGCCTGCCTCTCCACCACTCTCTATGTCCATTTCATTGTCACTCCCTTCAGTTCTTGGTCACTTTTCGGACACTCCGTCCTTTGTTTGTAACTGTTGAGTTTCCGCTATTCTGGCTTTCCCCCTCTCCCTCTCCTCCCTCTGTTGTTTCTGTGCCTCTTTTTCCCTCTCCATGTTCTCTCTCCTCCCTCCAGCAGCATTTGTGAAAAACAAAAGCCTATCAGTAAGTCAGCCCAACTTGTATCTCAACATTAAATCCTAAGTTAATTTGTAAAAAAAAAACCAAAACCTATCTAAACATTGTCAGGTGTTTTTGGTCAGATGCCAGATACCAAATGATAATTGTGCAAACTGACTCACCTTATCTAGACAGAGATTGCATAACTGACAAGCTGTGGGTCGGTAAAATATTTGTTATGACTAAAATGACATTGATATGGAGGAGGTACAAATAATAAAATTGCGGATTTGCTATCTAGGTTTTATACCACTCATGGACTTGGTAAAATTTGACAAAACTGTCTACCAAATCAAATGTGGCGAAAATTGCCAGAAAATATAGCTAATATAGACTGGTTTATATAACAGGCTTGCATCAAACAGCTCTATATCAGGCTTCCAGAGCTGTTCGGAGAGTTCAGTAGGCATATTTAGACAAGCCTCACTGTTTCCTACCGCAGAAAATTTAGATTATTTCTTGTGTATTGCTGTTTCATGCAAGTTCATCTACATCTGTTGACTCCTATAATACAATTATCTTCCCTTCAAATTCAGGCATTTCAAACAATATTCAGTTGTCGAGACAAGTTGGCAATGTTAGATGTGTCCATCATTTCATTTTATGATCATAGAATAAAGTATTTTAAAAACTCACTGGTTCTCAATAAGTAGACTGAAGTTAGTATTGAGAAACTAATAGCTGTTAATTTTTTTAAAATATTGTCGTAGTTTGTGATAGTATGGATTGGCAAAGTATTCAAGGCACTGTATCTTATAGCCTTCTTTTCTTTTTTGATAATTTTAAATTTGGTGTCTCATAAATGAGTTCCTTCTTTCCTCTTGAACAACCAGCCAGGGTGATGTCTTCTCTGCTCTTCGTGGTCTGCATTTAATTGTAAACTGATGTACCATAATGCAAACTAGTTATACTGTAATACTTTTATAGTTGCCATCTCTCCAATATTTCCCAGTGCAAGCGGTTAGAAATTTATTGCGACTGACCCCAGATCACCAGGAAAAAAGCAAAGGCTCAGGGGGTGACATTAACACATATGAAAACTAGGCCCAATTTTAGTCAGAAAAGGCTTACAGCACACTTCAATCTCTCTCCATACCTTTCCCAGTAAACATTACAAACGTTTATAAACCTAGCTATGAACAGTTTAGTTTAGGTTTAAAATGATGGGTCCCTAAACATTCACCTATAAACATTTATAAACATTTAAGCATAAATTTTTATAGACGTTAATACATAAATGTTTATAAATGTTTGTACACGCTTAAAAACTGGAGAAATATTTCTGTAAGTATATCTTGCTGTATCACTGTTGTTTGAAGCTATCATTACATTCTAAGTAGAGATATAAAAGTATATAATATTGATGATATTATATACTTTTATATCTCTTCTTAGAATTTAATAATGGCTCCAAACAACACTGATACAGCAAGATATACTTAAGAAATATTTTTCCAGTTTCTCTCAAAATGGCTGTGCTGACATCATAATCCAAAATGAAAATGAGGTTAAGATGGTGTTCACTCTTTATAAAACATTTAAAAACGTTTATTAAACGTTTATATACCAACCTAATATTGCTGAAACGTTTATAAACCCATAATATTGAATTATTGTGAATATTTAGGTTTATATTTGGTTTCAAAAACATTTATACGTTTACTAAATGTTTATAAACGTTTCCAATCTTTACTGGGTTAAATGTCCAGGTGCCACCTTAATTGACATTTTACGTTTCCATTCAAAACATAGTCACGGCACCTGTACGTCAGGGCCCGTATTCACTAACATTCTTATTCTTAGAAAAAGAATTTTTCTTAGAATTAGAAAATTTTCTTATCTAAGAATTTTCTTATTCTTAGAAAAAAATTGTATTCACAAAGCAATTCTTAGTTAAGAATTATTTCTAAGAATAAGAATTTTCTTAGTTAAGAATAGTGAACAGAAACATGTGCATGCATATAGTTTTTGATGTCACATGATCAGTCATGTGATATATTTACACCTTTATTGTTTGAAATGGACTCAGAGTTAGGTGCTGGAATCACAAAAGGTCTAATCTTAGCCTTTTCTTAGGCGTAGCCCAGTCTTAAATATAAGATCTTTTTTCAGCTAGGAATTTTCATAAATAGGTATTCATAAAGCAGGTTTCAGCTTGATTAAAAGTCATCAACTTAAAAAGACTGATTTTTTTCATATAACCAAATTTATTGAACATAAATCAGAAAGCAGTGCACATATTAACTATAAAATAAGTATATCCCACACAGGTTAACTCATCTCCGGAGTCCTGACAGCTATAAAATGAGTGCATTAACCTATCCATTTCCATCACTCTTATATAACTACTTCTTAAAATCATACAATTTCAGAATAAGTGTACATTTCCATACACACTGATCCGCGATCCGTATCCGCGATGCAGATCTGCAATGCGTATGCAGATTGCATAAAATGTGTTTCCATACGCGCTTAAAAATAAGTGCATAAGCAATGCAGATTTGTGAATAAATATAGCAAGCAGCATAGATTTCAATTTGAATTGGTGGAAAAGTGTTGGTCAATAGTTAAATCCAGGACAGAATATATTTTTATGAATTATTAAGACTTATAAATATTTCTTAAAGGCAGATTTTTCAATTTATATTTTATTGTTGTTGTTACATTTACTTAAAATATTATGAAATCAATCACATAACCAATGTAGATGTATTCTGCACATTACAAGCTTCAAAACAATACCTTATTTTTAAAAATTGAGCAAAAAATGACGATTTTAAGCTTGTTTGAAGAGAAAAGATAACAAAATCAGTGATCTTGACATTATTTTACGTTGCGTGAATGCGTTTTTTTGCAACACTGCTGCATTTTCTTCACGCATTGCGCATACGCATGCTTAACGCAATGAGCATCAATGCATATGGAAACAGTCTCTATCATTTATACATGCTGCAAATAAACGCAAAAGCATTCACGGATCTGCATTGCGGATACGCAATACGCATCAGTGTGTATGGAAATGTACACTAAGACATTTCAAATCAGATTTACACTTCAAAAGGAAAACAAAATTACAGTGCTGCAGTAACTATAAGCACTAAAATATGGTTTCCCAAATTCATGTATCATATTTTTTTTATGATATCCAATAAATATCCAATAAAAAAAGAAGGTATCCACATTCGCCACAGGATTTATGGAGCCAGATTATAAGTCTTTTTGCTGTAATTAGAAACAATTCTGCACATTGTTTGAAAACTGTATGAAGCCTGTTTCGTATGTATAAACAAATTGCTTATATCCACATTGTTTACACAAACTATTTTAGAGATATATGATGTTTTTACAGAACGTTTATGCTAAGCATTGAAAAAAGATCGATATCCATATTGTTTTAACAACTACTTTACAGACAAATATGTGCTGCAAATATGTAGCTACCAATATGTATTCTGCACTAAACATAAACATTGACATGCTGTCCTTGATTGAGTTTGGTTAATATGATTGGTTTATGCCAGGGAATGTAAACACAAGTGAGCTGTTGATTTGACCCTACATGTGCCAATTTGATAAAAATCAATAAATGGGACGTGCCCATGCACTAAGCAAATCATGTCGATTGTGATGCTTATAGTTGATAGTTATGTCAAGGTCAGTAAACAAAGTATATTTCTGGGGAAAAAACAACTTCAAGTATTTAATATAATTATTTTACATCAGTTTGGTGTAGTACGTAGTGCACTTGCTATTTTTTGTGGGATATATAATTGTAAATCTTATTCAGATTTATTTTGGGTTATTATGTAATAAAATAGTTGCACCAAATGGATAAAATAATTTGAAAAGTGAAACTAAAACTTTCACAGTGGGATATGCACATAAAGTCAATGTAAATATATATATTCAATTGGATATTTGCTGCTAAATGCTGTTGATGTATACTCTGATCTTGTGGATATATATTTCTCAGAATATGTTGATGTACACTGTAAAACTTGTCCACTTACTGTTTACACTTGGATCAGAAAGGGATAAGTTTTGCAGTTGAGAACCTTCTAACCTCTTAAAAACATATAAAAAACTAATATAGAGGGGTGTGTAAGTATTTTTAACTTAATTCTAGCCATTTGAAATTTTGAAGTGGGGAAAATATACATGGCGGCCATATTTAAAGCCAGTCAACAAGATAGCATATCTCATTCACGTCAGTCTTTATCTGTAAATATAAAGTTCTTGTAAAAAAATCATGCTGATCAGAAAGAAAAACAAACACTGGATTTGTCTGGTCATAGAAAAAAAATGTCTATTTGCATGCAATTGATAAAAAATATGAAATATGTCACCTTTTTCTTAACTTAACTAAGGTCTTGATCATTCTTAGATTTGAGCATCATTCTTAGAAAAAATTCTAAGAATAAGAAAAAATTCTAAGAATAAGAATTTAGTGAATACCAAAAATACTTATTCTTAGAATTTTCTAAGAAAAATTCTAAGAAAATTCTTATTCTAAGTATAAGAATGTTAGTGAATACGGGCCCTGATTGTGTGTGGAGATATACCATTCAAGATCATAATGCTTCCAAACAGGTGTTGGATATACTTCAATCCTTGCATACTGTCCCAGCTACCACTTCCTAATTGGACATTGGTGGAGGATGGCATCTACCCCATTTATAAATAGATATTTTACGTAACAGTATTATTAACTTCTAGTACAAGGTTACCTTATTTTAGCTGTAAGTAAGACTTGATCTAAATTTAAATACTTAATGTCACCTTTCTTTTAACTTTCATGTAGGACTGAGTACTTTTCGAATTATACATGCACAAGTGCCTTTACTTCAACCTTAAACTAGTGTAACTTGGTAATTTCAAGTTTGGGGGGGATTGTGGTGCAGTGGTAACAGAGGCAGATTTAGGGGGGGGGCGTGGAGGGCGCACGCCCCCCCCCTTTCAGGATATGAAACCTTTGTCATGGGAGGGTTTTCTCATCCTCCATGCCCCCATACCCAACCCCACGCCCCCACTGCCTCTGTACTGCCTCACCAGAGTAATATACCTATTTGAAGTGACAGTTATTAACCCCTGCCATTGTCTAACACAACCCCATAGGGGATTAGATCACTTTGTGTTTGTACTAAGTTAAGTCTGGGGCCGTATTCACTAAACCTCCTATATTTTTAAGGTCCATTTATTAAAGGAAGGTGAAAAATCTCCTTTGGTAAGGTGACCTTTAAAATGCTATTCACTAAACCTCCTTTGTGGTTTCCTTACCAAAGGTGACCTTAAATAAAAGATCCTTTATTAAAGGAGTGATCTGATTGGTTAAAAACATTTGTTCATAAAGGCTCCTTTATGTTTCCCTTATTTTTGTATTTTCTTCTTTCCATGTTTATTATTAGTTTAAGATTAGTGTTGTGGTGTGTTTTCTGTTGCAGTTTAAGATGATATTTCATATTTTAAGAAATAAATATCTAACCTTTAAAGAATTTTGTATTTCAGGTTAAACATTGCAGTTTTTATATTCACTGATGGCCATGCTTTTTGACATGCTTTTTCACATCCTCTCATTAAATATTCATACAATTTAACCCATAAATCGTACAAAATGGTAGATAATAAAAGTAATGCATTTCTCATCTGACATACACAGAAAAAATATATGTCACTCATGAAGATAAACAATATAATACTCATTTGGGAAGTTTTCCTATTGTGGTAACAGCCACTTTTCACACAGATATTGTTACACACATCAAATACATTTTCATTGGGTCTGACGACATATTAACTGAATATCTCAAAAATTTCAAAGAAAGACGTGTGGTGATACAACTTATGTAGTATGGACAAAAAAGGTGCAAATGTCATAACATTTCACCAATTACCTCAATTTTTACTTAAAAAGTCAAACCACCAAAACTCCCCTTTATCATAAAGGTAGTCGCAGACATACCTTGAAAATTAAGGGAAAAAACCAAGGATTCCTCAGTAAAGGAAGGTTAGTGAATATCAAAATTCAATATTCCCATGAAAGTTAAGGATTCCCTAGATTTTTAAGGTTTCCTTGAAAGTCAAGGAAAGAAAGTTAGGCTCCTTTGTTTGGGGGAAGTTTAATGAATACAAAAACAAAGGAAGGAGCAAGAAATAAAGGAAATCCTTACTTTTTAAGGGTTCCTTAGAATAAAGGAGCTTTAGTGAATACGGGCCCAGATTTTTAAACAAACTGAGGATTATATGTCTTGTTGATAACTTGGTTTGTAAACCTAATCAATTTAATAGTTTATGTTTAAACAACAGCTACATAATTCACAGAATGGAATCACTTTGTTCTATTTTATCCACAATTAATAATTTAGTAGTTCACTCAGTTTTTCAATCAGAATTTTAACTAATTATCAATTTTATTAACAGTACCTTTTACAAAATTAAAATGAAAAACATTTAAAGACCACAGTGCATGAATTTTTTTTTTTCATTATTGTACAGATTATGTGTGTAACAACACACCTGCCAAGTCCCATATTCAAACTCCCACTAGAAAGCACATTAAAAGCCAACTAAATCTGACAGTTGGAAAAACAAAACAGATCCCTCTCTGAAACTGTGCCACGTCACACAAGGAGATATCCCACTCTGATTTCTGTGTGTCCAATACAAAATAGTGTAAAATGAAGTGAAATTAGTGTTTTATAAACTGGCTTGAAAAGGGTCAGCTTCAGTCAAAAAAAAAAAAAAAAATTTTTCCTACACTTAGTGCAAAGATTCTTCTATCAAATGAACTTGGAATATTGTGTGGTCACACACAAATAATGCTCTTTTTAAAAAATAATTAACACTACAATTTGACTGTAACTTGTGTTCAAAATAGTGAACAAGTGTGCAGCTTTTAGTGTAACAATGCAGCTTCTGATAGTGTGTCAGTTTTTAAATAAACTGATAAGCAAGTTTTTCACCCAGTTTTTGTCCACATTTTCTCAAAATGTGATAAAATTTTAAGGCACCCTTGATTATCCAAACTCCTTATTATCAGAACAGACAGTTAGCCCCAAAGTTCAATAGTCAATATTACAATGTATTAGTTATTATGAACAAATCAATATTCATTACTAGTTCTAGTTGACCATTAAGAACTGACAGTGACAATTCAGGGGCGGATCCAGCCTTTAAGTAAGGTGGGGGTTCACAGGGGGTCGGAGGGCTTGCCCCCCCACCCGGGAAAAAAATTAATTTTTGGTAAAAAATATAGTGCATTTCCTGTAAATTTAACACCACTCTCAAGAAATAATTTTGTACTTTGGGTTGAACCCCTTTACATTATTTTTCAATGAGGAGGGTTTGAACCCCCTGAGCCCTCCTGGATCTGCTAGTGCAATTTATAAAACCAGCTGATCAAAACACACTGTAAAAGACTCAGTGTATTAGGCTCTTTGATATTGGGCTACACTGCTGCCAATATTAAAAGTAAGCAGGCTGAAATGACCAAATGTTTAAGCACTCTAGTTCAGGATGTAGAGTTTAATACACTGGAGATTCTGACATTTTATTGACAACAGTGTGTCTTTCATGATATTTACTTTTAATAGCTGTGTAGGGGTCAGATTGCAATTTTCATGTAAATTTGCACCTGAAGGTTAGCACTTTTAAAGTATGAATTATTTTTCAGAAACAATATTTTATTGAAGCAATTAGGCAAAATCAACAAAGCCTTCTCACAGAACGAACTATTTACAAAAGCATATGAATAGATGATAATGATGATGAAGTTGTGGACATGTGACTGATATAAAACTATGAAAACCACCCTGATTCCTTAAAAAATTCTTGTACTGCTTCAAAAACTACTTTGTTTTGATCAAAAGTCAAGTTATAATCTCCATTAAATGAAAATCGGTGGTTATTGTCGTTAAAACTCATAAACATTGACTGCCTATTTTGAGTATGTAGTCTGTATTCTAAAAGAAAATAAAAATTGTTTTCTACTGAACAGCCACAGTCACAAGTTGAATTTTCTATAACATGTAAATTATGTGCAAGATGTTCTTTAAGAGGACTACAATTTATTCCCATTTTTGAGTGTATCAAGTTCCAATGTCTATCACCTGTACTAGATAATGTAGTTACGCATTTAAAAGAATCATCTAATGTATTCCATAATTTTATTCCAACAGGAAAGAATGAATTTTGATGAAATTCTTGTTTGTCATAGAGAAGAGTAGTGTACCAGTACTTTGTTGATTATACAACATTTTAATGTACTTTGGTCGAATTGTATGCAAGAAATAACCAAGTTAAAGACTATACTCAAAAATTTCATTGAACGTTTTACAACCCAAGCCAAAAGAAAAAAAACACTTTATTAACAATGACCGGTACACATTAATAAATGTATGACTGTAACCTAAACAGCTCTTACAATTACATTACTTATGGTTAATATTTGAAATGTTATCTGTACAGAATCCTCACACTCTATCAATGACAGTTTTAGATGGAGTCTGATTGAGTGTTTTCATTTTGAAGAATAAATGCTAATTATCATATAAAATTATAAAAACTTTTCAAACAAAATTATCCCTGTTCAGTTAAAGTTAAACTTCGAAAAAAAAAGTTACTTCCAAATGCAATTAAATCAGCTACAAATTCAGTTACATCCAATTCTTCCCAATACATTTACAACAAAAACCATGGCAAATTTACTGCTGTGTACCTTTTGTGTCATCACAACACCACCACACATGTTTTCAGAGATGTTATTTTATATGCCACTTTGAGAGGCTGTATCTCAGTGGGGGATGCTCTGATTGATGTCTGGTTTTCTTTACTGGGATTGTCTTACTCTCTGGCACACACTTACAAATTTTTAAAGAAACTTTTTTTTCATGCACTGTGGACTTTAAAGTCTGAAATAGTTTCATAAAATTTTATCAACCTCTTTCAAAGGAAAACTATGAAAGCCTTATGGTGTTAAATTAAGATCTATGTGTGTTTCCCTAATTTTTTATCATCCCACAACTGTTAATTACATTATCCATGCCCCTTTGATGTTTATTTCATGTTATTTTGTTCATGAAAGGACATTCAAGTGTAGAAAAAAAACATGTAGAAAAAACTTTAAGAAAAGCCACAGTAACAGAAACCCCTAGCATAAAAAAATCCAATGTGGGTTTAAAAACACCCAAATCTATAAAACTTTGACTTTCGTGGGAGATAGTTACCCACATGATGAGCTTTGAATTTCACCTGACGCTTCTGTTGTTATATTATGCGATATCTCTGTTAAGTGGTGCACATTACTTGTGTATTTTAAAACATGGTTAAAACTGACTGTTTATAAGAAATTAAGATGTTGTCTTAGTTCTTTGATTACTATGCATCATTTCATGATTTTTAATTTGGGATTTTTTTAACTTCAGGTTTTTTTAGAGGTTTTTCTACTAGGGACTTTTCCCATTTAATTGGTAATTGGTATGAAATCTCTCATTACAAAATATCCGCACACAAATTATAAATGCCCTGGACAAGTTATTTCAGTTAGGACCACATTGAAATAACACATAAAGAATTAACCAGCTAATTGTCCTCCCCCCAAATAAAAAAAGTCAAATGTCCACTGGCCAAACATCCGCTCATAGGACAAGCCAGGACCCCCCTTCAGAAAATCCCGTATCTGCCTCTGGGTAACACACTCTCCTCCCACTTCTGAGGTCTGCAGTTCAAACCCTGGACTCTATGCGGTAAAGTTGACAGTGCTTACCTATGGTCAGCAGTTTACAGTACAGAACTTTGACCAACTGTATGTACTAACTTCATCTGTCTATAAAACTACCCATTATAATATGACCTATACAATGATGTTAAACACCAAAAAATAAAAAAATAAAAAATAAATATTTACTTAAGATGGCCTTAAAGTAGAATGATGTCATGAGTATTGTAAATAAACAGTAAAAGTTAGAAAATAAAAATGACAATCTGACTTTATTATTTTGGTATGTTATGTACATTTTTTAGCTTAGTTCCTCCAGTTCTAGTTGGAACACTGGGCAACAACAGCTCTCCATTTGATTCTGTCAGCAACTATTATCTATGACTCTTCCCAGCTGATCCCCATGTCTGTTAGGTCTTGTATTATTCTTCTCCAGGTGGTGATCGGTCTGCCCATTTCTCTTTTACCTCCAATAGGTGTCCAGTCGAGTGATGTTTTTGGTAGTCTTTCTTCTGGCATTCTTAGTATGTGACCAAGCATTTTCAAATAACGTTCTTTCACAATTTCACTCAGCTTCTGTTGTGCAGATCTTTGACACACGTAATCATTTGTAACATGATCTTGCCACGATATTTTGAGTAGCTTCCATAAACATCAGTGATGGAATATATCTAGTTTGTGGGCTAGGTTGTTATTACACTTCTATGTCTTGCTGGCGTAAATAGCCACTAGTATAACAACAGAGTTGTACAAGCTCAGTTTGCTCTTCATAGAGATATGATTTTATGTCCAAATGGAGCTAAGTCTCTGAAATATGGATGCTGCTTTACCAAGTTGGCATGAGTGTCCCTTTCCGTGACACCCTTGTTTGATAGCTGCTTCTGAGGTAGGTGAAATTATCTACTTCTTCTGCTTCCTGTTGGTTTACTTTAAGAGCCATTGGTTCCTGCTCCCTCACTCATGTTACCCTTGTCTTTTCTGTACTGATCCTCGGACCTACTTTGGCTGCTGTACTTGCCAGATTATCAGTCATTGATTGTAGAGATTTAGAAGTTTCACCCAATAAGGGTAAATCATCTGCAAAATCCAAATCAATGAGATGTCTGGTGTTCCAGAGAATTCCTTGTTGAGGATCAGATGTGGCATGATGAATGACAAAGTCAATGGTGAGGAGAAACAACATTGGTGAAATAATACAGCCCTGTCGTACTCCAGTCATGATGTAAAAATAATCTGTGTTTCTTCTTATATATACAACAGCTTAAATCCAAGTATAGGTTTTTTGAAGATGTTGATGTACTTTTTGGTATGCCATAGATCTTTGCTATTTTCTGCATTGATTCTTGATGAATGCTTTCCAATGCTTTCTTAAAATCCACCAAGTTTATGAAAACCTTCTGATTAAACTCACAGCTTTGTTCAATGATGTTCAATGAGTGTTAATATTTGCCCACTGTACGATCTTCCACTGCCGAATACTGCTTGTTCTCTTCGTAGTCTTTTTTCAAGGTTGTCTTTCAGTCTGTTTGTCCACTCATCTGGTACAGTTTTAGAATTCCAAACGACATTGGATAGATGGCAGAGTTCTTGTGCCATATCTGGTCATGCATGCTTTAGCTCTGATGTGATGTTATCAATTCCTGGAGCCTTGTTGTTTTTCAGTATCTTGATAGCTTTTAAGACCTCTGTAATTCTTATTCCATTGGTGTTGACTTTTAGTGGATACATCACTTCATAGCCATCAAAGTTCAGAAATGATGGTGGATCTGGTTGATTTAGTTCTTCTTCCAAGTTGAGAACTTCACTGTGCCTGTCTTTGATTGGTACTGTGTTGTTACTGTTGACCTCAGTTAGTTCTTTGACAATTTTGAATTATAGAGGTATTTTTCTCTCCAGCCTCTTCTGCTTCTGTTTATTTTCCACCTCACTAATGGTTTTTTGTCTTTCCCGCACCTCTTCTGCACTTTCTTATCTAGGATTGCATACTGTCAGTTAAGTTCTTCCTTAATTCTTTGCGCTGATTGGTCACATTTGCATTTGGCCTCTTTCCTTTCATCAATCAGTTTACATGTGTCTTCGCTGATCCACTGTTCTTTCCTTGCCCCCTTATCTTACCAAACACGCCTTCAGCTCTTTCATTCATACAGGCTTTCATTCCATTCATCTCCCTTTCTACATATTGTGAATGTGTTATCACTTCTAATCAATTTCTTAGTTTTCTTAGTTTTCATCTTGCAGGGATGTGATTTCATTTAACATGCAATCTTGGGATCTCCATGTTTTTGTGTGAAATACTTTGTGCTAGAAGAATGTGTTGTTGATGGTCAGGCCACTCACTGTACAGAATTATGAGTCATTCAGTGTTGTTGTTGTGAGCCATAGATGTACCATGTGAGCCCAGCATTGTTTCACACCCTTGCCTGAACGCTCCTCTAAGAGTCAGGCCCATTCTAGGGTGTCTGAATATGATGACTGACCTACTGTCCCGGTCAAACCAAGTCCATCAACAGAATGGTCAATGCATCTGCAGGTGTTCAAACAGATCTGTCAAAATTGGTTCACTCCTCATGTAAATCTATTTGCTACTCGTCTGAACAACAAAATTATTTGTATCTCATTCCCAGATCAACACACTTGGGACCAGGCCTGGTACGAATACTTTCAAAAGTATTCGAATACGAATACTTTTCATTTCCATGAATACGAATATGAATACGAATACATCAGTTTCAAAAGTATTCAAATACAAATACGAATACTTTTTGAAAAGTATTCAAATACATTTACGAATACATTTTAACTAAACCCCAATTCATACAATCATTTTAAATAAATTTTAATAATTTTACCTTTCTGAATAAAATATGCAAACATGAAAGCACAATTCAGTAAATGATGGTTCAGATTCACATCATATTTGACAAGAATTAATTTTTGCTCCAAGATCTGAATATTCAGTCTAATAAACATGAGCTACTCAAAACTTTTTTTTCCATTTTTTTTTTTTTTTTGAAAAGGACATCATAGTGCCCTAAACATGTTGTATTTAACTGAGATAGCCATTGTTTTGGAAATCTTTATGATGGGATTACTACTACAACAAGACTGTCACAATAGGTGTCACATAAGTTTGCCTAAGAATTACCCATATGTGACCAATGACACTGGTATTGAAACACATACAAGTTAATCCCCTATTGTAGCAAAGGCAAACACAGTTGTCATTTTAAGGTAGGTAGCTTGGTGTTTATAATTTCATGAATTTTATAATAACATAACACTACATTATGAAAACCAATGTGGATTAAAACACACCTGATGTCATTTATCAATATAAAAGTTAAACACAGACTGATTGTATTTATGAGATGTTAGAGAAAAAGCTATAATCCTCACTTTTTTGTTCCAACATGACACTGTCATTATTATGTTATATAACATTTACTGACTAAAAGTATTTATTAAATATGTCTTGTTAGTTTTCTTAGGCACATAATGATAGACAGCCAAATTTCATATTTATATCTAAAACTTGTCAGTACAGGGTGAAAAAAATCAACAAAAACTGAAAAATATTAAATGTATTCATAAAAGTATTCATGAATACGAATACTTTTGAAATGTATTCGAATACGAATACTTTGGAAATGTATTCGAATACGAATACTTTGCATTTTTCACAAAAGTATTCGAATACGAATATGAATACCTTAAAAAATGTATTTGAATACTTATGAATACGAATACATTTTGCCCAGGCCTGCTTGGGACATAGATTCTTATGTCCTTACCCTCCCACGGCTCTCCACCACAAGGTGATCCAAAAAATCAGGCAATACAATTGAATCATCATTGCAATAGCTCTACGCTGGCCAGGGAGATCCCAGAGATCCCAGTCCAGTTACCAGTGTCAACAACACTTCTCAAACAGTCCTACAACCAAGTGTTTCACAGCAATCCACAACATCTCAACCTCCATGTCTGGTATCCCAGAGTCGACAGTTCCAAGAACAAGGCTCATCTGTGGAAGTAGGAGAGAAAATTGCTGCCCCTCAAAGGTCATCAACAAGGACCATCTGTAAGTCAAAGTGGGCCCTATTTGAAAAATGGTGCAGAGAAAATTTGGTGGATTTCTCCAGTCCTTTTTAGAAACAAGTCTCAGACATTTTTATGTACCTCTACCAAGATCTAAACAGATGCACCTCGACCATTCATAGTTACAGGATGGCCATTGTTGACATCTTGGGCCCAGTGGGGTGCCATATTTCTCAAAGCTCTGACCTTAACAGGTTACCCTCTAGCTTTTACAGGGATTGTCCCAAAAGTTTCAGATATCTCCCAAAGTGGAACCTTTCTGTTGTTCTTAATGAGATCACTAAAACACCATTTAAGCATATGAAAGACACAGACCTCTAACAACTTACTCTCAAAACTGCTTCCTTGTTAGCTTGGCCTCTGGCAAGCAGCACAGTGAAATTTATGCCTGGGTTTCAAACAAAGTATCTAATCTAGGCCAATGGGAAAAGGTACCTTTGTTCCCTGCTTCAGATTTCACAGCCAAAACCAAATAACCAAGAGAAGGTTCTCAAAGTGTGTCTCTGGTGACTATCCCTGTTTTGACTACCATCATGGAGGGAGAATTCAAAGAATACAGGACTCTGTGTCCAGTACAGGCCCGGAGATACTATTTGGATCAAACCTCTGAGGGTCTCGATCCCTACTCTTTCTTTCCTTTAAGAAAGGACATACATCAGACCCACTACTCTCTCTTCTTGGTTAAAACAAAATATCCTACTTTGTTACAAACAAGCAGACCAACAGTCCTTGGACTTGGTCCAAGATAAAGCACATTGTTTTCAACTTAAAAACATTAAAAAAATTAAATCTATTTTAAATCAGGGCCTGCATTTTCACACTGCATGAAAGCATTATTTTTTTTTTGAGAAAAACTTCTTTCATGCAGCATAATTATATCCCCAGACAAAAGTCAGGGATATACTAGTTTTCACCTCCATTGTGCCCCCACTGTACATTTTGACTTGTGTGCATGATAGCGCAAAAATGCTCTCATGGCTTTGATTCAAACTGGGCATGCACATGTATTTGGATTAGGATAGGAACTCAATTATAAGGTGACTTTAAACTTCCAATAATGAAGATGTTATGGCCACCTTAAGATCAGAAATCTAACATTTGGTCACTTAATGGCCTCTAGGTCAAAAACGTTATAGCTTATCTGGCTCAAATTTAATCTGGTAACACATTAAGATATTCTTCTTACATCAATGCCAAAAATTTAGACTTTCTGTTGAGGTTTAAATTGTGTTTCAAGCCCATAAAGACCCTGCTTAGACAATTTGTTAGACATTTTTCACATAGTTTACCCTGCAACTTGGAAATGGTTGGTCTGACAAGTCTCAAGCTGTATTAGGTATAAATTCTATATGTAATCTTTGTCTGTCGAAATTTTAAGTCTGTAGCTTTAATTTAAAGGTCACCTTAAGACTTCTAAAATGCCCACAGAGACCCAATTTATCGACTTTTTCTCATTTTTAAGCACTATAGCTGTCACACTAATTGGTTGATAAGCTGAAATCTAATCTGGAAATATGTTAATATGATCTTTTTACATGTACCAAAAATCAGGGCTTCAAGTTGATATTTAACCTGTATATGAAGTCCATGAACAATCTACTAGGAGGACTTGTTTTTAGATTTTCACATATTCTGATTAGACTCAAACGTAGTGGGTATAAATGTGATCTTTCTTCATGGAAAACTTGAGCTCTGTACTTATAAGTTTAAGATCACATTGACGTTTCCAAAATTACCACAGAAACCCTGTTTATACCTTTTAACCACTTTTTGCAGCAACTGTGTAACATGACTCTATCTCTGCCTCATCCGAGTCAATATTAAGATTAATCAGGTGATAAATGATTGTTTGGAAAGTGATTGACTATCTGTTTACATATATTTTTCCTACTTTTATCTTATCTTGCTCTTAACTTCAAAATTAGCATAAACTGAGCCAGCCTACTTTTTAATGTAAATCATATGCCAATCTAAGCTCTTTAGCTGTAATACCATTTTAGAAAGTACTGAAAACCATTTAGATACTTCAAAAAAGGATTAATCTTATCTCTACAGGAAGAATACAAAAATAAGATGAAAAAATGTTAAAAATGGTTTATAATAATTGTGAATCACACAAAATGTGTGCTACAAAAATGTCCAGTGAATGCCCAGTGTGAGAGACAGAGTGTCTGGGGACATGTCAGTGTTGCGTTGTTCCAATCTAGTTTTGATTGTAAATCAATATCAGTGTACATTCTAAGCCAGCAAAACCACTCTCTTTCATCGATCACTACACATGATTTCAGTTTACATCTGATCCAGAGTATGCTTGAAAGGGTTAGCTGCTTGTAATTAAATGAGGGAAGGGTTCTTATTCAGTCACAATGTAAAGAAAATGCAAATAAAAAATCCAGCTTTATAAATTAAAAATATCCAGCTTTATAAATTAAATTGTTTTTTATTGTCAGGAGGTATTTCTTTCCAGTAGTATATTTTTCATGAGGTACTTTCGATGCACTTCGAATTTCATGCAGAATTAAAAAGATTTTATAAATGTACCCCCAAAAATAATAAACAAGAAAAAGGTTGTGAAAACAATTCAATATTGAATGCATTTTGCTAATACAGGTGTTCCACTGGAGCCGACCTGTCAGTAACTGTCTTTTTTGAGAGTCGAGAACAATGTTTACAAGGTTGGTTAGGGTTGATTGCAGTTTCCAGGGATGTCACAAAGAGTCGGTGAAATATTAAACATGTTGGATATTTCTAAGACCATTGCCGACCCTTGAAACAGACCCTAATTTCTACCACCTAGCAACAGGCCTGTTGGTAAACTTAATGGCCTGTCGGTTACACTTCCCATCTTGTTGGTTAATGGAACAGGCCTAGCAGCTGTCTGTATCAAGTATCCAGCTTGTCTCAAACATGGAGTTCCAGACTGTATGTGAAGACAAACAGACTGTGCGGGAGAAATAACTGTACAGTCAGTAACTTTAGCCGGCCTGTCTTTAAGTGTTCCCGACAGGCCTGTAAATTTTGAAGGCCAGTCGGGAACTTTTCACGTCTGGATCTTAGAGTTGTGAAATTTTGTAACCGACAAGCCCTAAAGTAAAACAAACAAGCCATAAACAATAGGTGACAGGCCTATGATGCTAACAGACAGGCCGGGAACTGTAACCGACAGGCCCACAGTATTTTTGCATCTTACGGCCTGTTGGTTTCGAAATCTGTGGCTATGAAAAGGCCAGTAGGCACATGCACTGTTGCGAGACAACTGGTGTGCAGCTTTTCAGGTTTAAGTTTTCATTTTTTTTCAAATTAGCTTAAGTTTGAGCTTAGCTGGAGTGGTAGGGAGTGAAATCTGTTCTGTGAGGTTTCACGTTTAAGTTTAAGTTTTTGTTTTTTAAACAAGCTGTACATGTAATTTGACAACATGTGAAGGGGCAGAAGGAGAAAGATTGAAATACCCAAGGATTCTCAACCACAGTTTGAGTTAGTAGATACTGCTGAGGATTTAGAGAGAGACGAGAGATAGAGGAAAGAACAGAAGGAGAGAGGAGTGAAAGAGATCGGATGGAATCAGTGGAAGAGAGTGAGGAAAGGACAGAAAAGAAACCACAAACAGACACAGATACTGATATAGAATCCACTCAATCCAGACAGAAAGGGGCAAATGAAGTCCATTTTCCTGAGTGATTCTGACAAAGAAGCCATTGTGTAATTCATTATATAGCACAAGGAACTTTACAACAAGACACACGACAATTTCAAAGATGAGCAAGAAGGAGGGACTTTGGAAGAGACTAGCAGCTTCCAGGAACTTATTGTCAACACTGTCAAGAAGTGGTTCGAGACTCAACGTACCAGCTATGGCAAGCTCACTCAGATGAAGTCAGGACAAGCTGCAGAAAAGAACACCCAAAGACAGACCTGGTTGAAGGACAGTTTTAGTTTCCTACAAGGTCACATCAAAAGGAAGGGTGTGTCCAAACCTTCTGCGTTCTAGTGACCACTGAGACCTTCAGTAGCCACAGCTTCAGTTCGGGATACTTTACAAGAGACTAAATCTGAGATGGAAATCAGCATGACATCAGATGTTACTCATCAGCCGTCGACCACAAGCCCTTCACGCCGACCAACTGATGTCGCTACCACCACTGCTGAAGATCCAGTTTTAGATCAGCTTCAGCAGATGAGGTTGATGATTTCCAGCTTTTGGAAAATGTGTTCAAACAAAGGTGCAGGCATCTCCCTATTTACACCCTTCACCTTAAGAAAGATCCATTATGGTTGAAAGCGGCCACCTTGTCATTGTTTAGTTTTATTTATTTTCGACAAATGTGTAGAGAGGTATGTTTTTCCAGGAGGCAAAATTAGGAGGGAGGTAATATGTCTAAGATGCATTTTCTGTATTGTGTCTTCCCAGGAATTGTTTTTTCCCAGGATTCACTCTGGTGGCGAGAGAGCGAAAAGGACACAAGACAAAAATTGCATTTTTGAAAGTGAGGATTGTGTGCCTTCAACAAACCTTAAATCCGCCTAGATCAGCCCCTTTAATTTTCTACCTAGTTG
Organism: Sabellastarte sp. h YS-2021; assembly: GCA_964017235.1. Taxonomy (NCBI): domain Eukaryota; kingdom Metazoa; phylum Annelida; class Polychaeta; order Sabellida; family Sabellidae; genus Sabellastarte; species Sabellastarte sp. h YS-2021. The sequence continues at coordinate 81,797,359 of OZ024927.1, forward strand.
CATATCCTTGCTTATTTTTGTCTTGTTGGTTTAACACCACTAAAACTTTATGTATAGTAAAAACTGATTAACAACTTATAATCCTGCCTAAAGAACAATGGTAAAGCTGAGTGACTAAGCAAACAAAAATGGATATTTATCTATTTGACCGATAGTTGCTTGTGTATCAACAACCACAGGTTTAGAGTTGCTTATGAATGACCCGTAAATTCGACTTCAAGACTCCTGGATTTGAATCTGTTTGGCTCTTGTTTAGAGTTAAAATCATGCTTTGCATAATCTTAACAAATTTCTAGTGCATAAACTTGTTTTAAAACTATCATAACATTTGTTATGGTGGACACTTTACTGGCTTGCAGTTGCTTAATTATCTTTGCCTTCGCCATTTGTGTCAAGTATAATCTGGAACAAAATAGCTTGAGTGCACGTTTTACAGTGTCAGTTTCTCCCCGAATGTAGGCCAAAGTACTTTAAGTATTCTGAAATCCTGTGGAAGTCCATGCAAAAGATTTTACATGGACGTTTTGAAGAATTTAAGGAAATTAAGATTAAATTTCATTATTTTTTTCATAGAACAGGTCCAGAGTTGAAAAACATTGTCTGTTCATACCAATGTATTCAGAAACAATTCAGATACATTTAATTTGTGTGAATCTTTCAAAACATTTATTGTGGCATGAATAATGGATAAATGTGGACTCCCCTGGTGAAAACTTACTAATAACAATTTGAACTTTGAAAGCATTCATTCTGAGCTTGTTTGCAGAAATACGACCCGGGTCATATCTAATCTCAAATTTACACATTTGTAAATGTTTATCTTTCTTGGAAGAAATATATGTGCTTTTTCTGGACTTGCCTTTTCAGTGAAATCCCTGCTTCTATTATCCTTTATGTGTGACACAATTTCTGATAAATCTCTACAGGCAGGTCAATATGGTGAAATTGTGGTTAAACGGGAAGTTTAGGGACTCAGAAAGTCATTTCCTTTGTATGATTCAAGTATAATATGGAAACAATTGCCCATTGTAAACTTATGTTTTAAGAATGGCAAAACAAGATTAAGAAAGTTTACTGTGTAAAACATTTTATGTTTCGGGTTTTCTTTAAACAGTTATCTTTCAAATGGTTGTGCATGTACTTCATCCATTTGCAATATTTTATCATATTTCTTGGGCTTGTCATTTGTTAAGTATTTGTTATAAATACTTATATTTTACTCTGGAACGTTATTGGAAATTAACCAAGCTATGTTTTATACAAATCCAAAACAACATGACCGAGCCAATTGATGCAAAATTTGTGTTTTTGTTGTCAAATATTTGACATGAAAAAAAAACAACCCTGAATATACTGATTTAAAATCAATAAAAATCAGGCATTCACATTCACAACCAAAATGTACAGTTAACAGTACATCCATGTGTTCCTTAAATGTCATGTGTTCAACTACTATTTGAAAGCTGAGTATTACTTCTCCCATCAGCTTTCTATTGACAGAAAAAACTAAAGAATGTCAAACACCTAACAAATTTAACAAATGACATTGGAAGTTGTCTAGAAATGGTCCTGGATTTCAGCTCAATCGTGGCCATTCCTGCAAAGTAGATGTCAAATTTAAATCCCAATACATATGTTTTGGGGAGACAACGGGTTCATCTTCGTTTTCATGTGGAATGCACCAGTCAGAAATAGGAAATGTGGTAACAGAAAACACCATTATGGTTCGGAACATTTATTATATTTTATCTTTTATTGTTAGTGTACATGCATCTTAAGAGACCCTAACCTAAATATAAGTTATTGGCTACGCTTTAAGTTAAGGGAACCTTAAGGCACACCTGCAAAGCTATTCTACACTACTGGACACACCATGACCAGGATTAGTGAATCTGCATCTTAAGCTGACTGTAGCCACAACAACTTTACCACTAGCATTTAAGTTAAGGCTACCTCAAGGCGCACTTTATGTTAGTCTACAGAACTACACTACTGTCTATATTTTTGTATCAAAGTATTTACAACGACTAAGGTGCTAAGTATGCTAGTGATGCCCCAAATGCCCCAAGTGTAGTGTGCATATTGTAAAGTAATTGATAGTTCTAAAAGGTATAATCCACTTCCATGGCCGTGGCAGCGGTCTTGACTAGATAAGTCCAAATGGCATTGAATTTCAAGCTGCCATGCACTTTAGTTTGCTCAAGGTTGATGCTGTTGTCGAATGCCAAGCAGGCCCTTGTATGGGGCAGCACATGGAAGCCAAATTCAGCCGGGACCAGACCAATAGCCGCCACTAGATGCCTGAGGGCAACCCTTACCCTGCTGGCCGTCATAATTAAAGTTTCCCATCTCTGGTAGCTGTTAACAAAGGTCTGTCATGATATTCTGGCCTGAAGGAAGCCTTTGCCTTGAGTGCTGCGACTGGGCATAACAGATGAACCACCTGGGAAGACCCCAAATAACGTCACTTGGAAAAGGCAGCCACTAAATGGGGAACTAGCGTAGTCAATCTGTAGAAGCCAAAAAATCCGGTCAGAAGCAAATCCCTGAGAGCAGGGCAATCTGGGGGCCCTGAATACTATGGCGCAGATGAGTTGCATCAGCTTCTGTATTGTGATAGCTCCTTTAATGCTGAATAAAAGAGGGAAATTGTAGGCGACGGCTCTTATTGCCATTCTAATCAGTCTGTGGTCGACTACTGCAGCATTGAGGTCATATAACGCCATGAAATGTTACAAAAGGCTTGTGTAGTTTTTTTAGCTCTCGGACCCAGCTGAGTCAAGTACTCTCTGAGACTGACTGCAGAGAGTCCACTGGGTGAAGGTTGAGTTGCACCAGGAACACAATGTAAAGCCTGAATTTCTCTTTATAGACAGGTACAAGGCCTAAAACCTCTTTATAGACAGGTACGAGGCCTAAAACCTCTGGTCACCCTCCTGTGGAAGTCAGCCAACAACTTTTTCGTGACAGGATTATCTTGAATTAGATAGAAAAGCCAGGGTGAAGTAAGTCCCTGTTAACGGCATATCATACACAGGATTTAAGATATTGCACTGTATTGCTGTTGAAATGTCTATAATGATACCACCAAAATAAATCCGCATACAAGTTTCCTTGGCCTAATGTATAAACTACTGTTACCATTACATTGAACTTTGCTTAATTCAACCATGCACGCACTGAGAAAGGGATATTTGGTCCTTCTGCCATTGAGAATAATCATGACTGCTGCGTTGTTGCAGTGAACTCTGAATTTCTTCATTTGTCCATAAACTGGCCCATATTCGAAAAGCCACCATAATGTTAAGCACCTCAAAGTGGAAAATGCTTAGGCTTACATTCCCATCCATATGGACTTACATTTACATCCATATGGACCCCGATACCTGTAAGACAAATCTCTGTGTCTGGCATTACAGACATGCATCCTAGTGACCCCGTTGCAGGTCTTCATAAACCTGCAAATCTTTGCAAAAGGCTGCATCCAGAGGCATGGAGCCACGAGCAGAGGAATTTCTTAGCAATTGCAGTATTCCGTTTTCAGAAAGACGTGAGGGCTGCATGCACCTGTGCAGATAAATCAGGTGACAAAGCAGACCTCTTTGACGCTCACTGCTAGAGGGCCTTGACCTGATTCATCTTGTCCTTTGGCATCATCAGCACCCCAGTCTTTGCATTTATACTGATACCTAGGCACACCAGCTTTTTCATTGGCTCTACTAATTTGTCCATGTTTGATGGCCAGACCCAGGGAAGCAATTTAAATTATTCAGAGAAACAATGGTGCTGTTGACTGTCTGGTGGGCACAACGCCCACAATATCATCAAGGCCGGCACACGTACAATATTCTGAGGTCATCAGATGCATCACACATCTGTCTCCATTTGGCATGATGATGTTCCAGATTTCAGGCCGAACAGCACACTGATGTTCATTATACTTGTCCCTCCAGTGTAAGCCTAGCACTGAAAAATCTCGGGGGTCTGTCCTGAGATGCCTGTAAACCCTTTTAAAGTCAATTTTCTAGAGAAGGGCCCGAGGGCCCATTCTCTGAACAATGCTGTCGATAGTGGGGTAACATAGTACGCAATCCATGTCATGAAACACATTGCCTGGTATCCAGTTGTATACACTACTCCCATGAGGCCAAGAGAGGTCCACAATCACGTGTCATGATCCATCTGACTTGGGGCACGTCATCATTTGCATAATCATGGTATTGAAAGTTGTTGTAATCCAAAGTAAGGGGAATCCAAATTAGTAGTACTCACACAGCCTCGGAAATTTGTAATCAGCTAATAAGTGCATCCATTGTCTAATATTCAACTGTGGCTTGACCCTCACTCTTGCACCCTGGTAATTAGTTATATTATACTTGCAGGCTGCTTAATGAGCTGATTTCACCAAAGACATCAAATTTCCAAACTCTAATCTGTGTTGTTGATATGGCTTGACTTGAATGCACACGAGTGTAGTAAGGCAGATCCCGTAATGCCTGTAACCACAATCGGGTTGTAATAAAATTCACGAAAATGCCAGCTAAAATCACTCAGATCAGCAGTTGGATGTATAGTGGACGGTGTATAGTGGATGAGCACCAAACTGTTGAGGGGCCCAGCATCATAGAGGTCTGTTGTGGGGTCGTAAGATCTCTAACTGCTGTAGTAGTTGTCTGTAGTTACGTTATTCCCACTACCTAGGTTGTCTTTGTGATGCGTTAGGTTTCCTGGGATACTTGACTGAATTGATGTTACATTGATGTTGGATGAAGAGGTGATATTATAAGACGATCAATCAATCAATCAGTTGTCCAAGTGCTCAATCTCTGTATCTATGTATTCTAAGGCACAACATCCAGTTCGTAAGGCATAAATCATCAAGACTTAGACATGTTTCAAGTCGTACCCAGGGAGTCGATCCTGTGTTTGGTAGGTTTTTAGTCGACTTTTGAAACACAAGAGATTTGGAGCACTGTGGATATCATATGGAAGATCATTCCATAATGTCGGGGCATCATATGAGAAACTATTGTTGAAGTGGACCTTAGATTTATGGATGGAAGCACAGTTGGAACGTCTTGTATTCATGGCAGACTTGTACAAGGGGAGATATGGTGCAAAATACTTTGGCTGGCCAGTGGTGAGGTACTTATATGATGTGTACAGTTGAGGCTCATTGGTCCCTTCCTAAAGGCCCCACAACATCCAATGCACCACAACATCCAATGCACACTAGTTGCAAGGGTAAAGTCCCAGATGCCTGTTTATAACAATGATTGTTCATTATACACCATTGACAAATGCATGGTCCAAAGTGTCTTTAAAATAACTACATTAGCTGGGAGTAATCGGGTGCGGAGTGAACAATCAATTGGTTAAACTCATGCCTTGTCCAGTGAACTACTGACCTGGCGCTTTGCCCTGTCACACTTGGCCTCTGGGTGGGGGTAATGCTGGTTGACAACCTTGAAGCAGGTAAAACATGCGTTTTTGTATGTGATCTTCTCCTCTGTGAGGTCTTTCATTTGGGAACAGGCTTCCTTGTTAAATCGCTTGCAGATTCTTACCAGCTCCTCTGAGCTGTTTGTGGACTGTCTTTTCATTGCCCTATAAAGGAAACAGTGTCGAATTCGACTGATACCAATCTGATCCATGCATGACATGTGGCCCCTCTCAATTTCGGTGAGGAATGCTGCATGAGCATGTTTTGCCATTGCCCAGTTAAGTTCCAAGATGTTTTGCATAAAACTGGCCTGGTATTGTAGCATTTAGAGCCCAGTGTTCTGGTCTGATTCTTCAATAATACAATGGGGGCACCCCTGGACCCATGGATAAATGTCCTCGTACACTGGCATTTTGAAGTTCTTGCTTACTGCACAAAACTGGTGTGGCCAGTGTACCAGGTGTTTCACCCAACCTATATCTGCCAGATTTAATTTTAACTAACGTACCTGGTGCATCATCCCTGTCGAAATCATCATGCTGCCCCAGCCTCCTAATTACCTTAGCTTGGATATCACTGTGTCCCCTCAGATAATTGATAAATTGTAATAGTTTGGATGCATCCAACTGAATCGACTTCTCGAGGTCCCCTTACTTGTGTAGATTCAAGTTCAGTTTGGTCAGAACCTTAGATGTAGAGGGGTTCTTCTTCTTGGTCGTTTTTTTTTTTTGTTAAAGTCGGCAATGTTCCTGGCCCTGCGGGAGGCTGATGAGCACCAACGTGGTTATTAGCAGTGGAATCAGCATTAACAGTCCCGAGGTCAAAGAAGTTAAGTCCTCCATTGTTTACGTTCTTGTTGATGCCTGTCTTAGATCTGGTGGTGGTACAAGATGCACCAACTGCCAACCACAAACTGTATTTGGGCAAAATAGGGGGGACATACGGACCTTGGTAAATTTATTTTGTATACCCTGGCGCTACCAATTATCAAAAATAAGTTTATAAATTCGTCATTTAGTGCAGATTTTTCATTAAGATTCTCAAATTATGCAACCTACAAATCTGTATTCGGTTGCATTGGTTTTTATATTGGTGGGTTTTCACCTCTCATTTCAACTGACTCTATGCATGACGCCTTACAAATTTAACTTTTCCAGTTCCCATTTTGACTTTGGCCTACAAGGTCATATGGCTTAACATCCAGGGTCACTGGTGGTGCATCCCCTCACCTGCTTAATGCAGGCATTGGCATTCTTGTATCGTTCTATGTAACTAATTTGTAATTTGTTGTAGGCTTGGGGGAGTCTTTTCACTATGGTTGTGTTATCACCAGTGATCTTGGTTTATGCCACTGCTTGAGGTCAAAAAATCATGACACTCTGTAAGTTGTCAGATTATCATGTTAGTAGCTTCTCTAAGCTTTTTCAGTGACTTTGTCATTGTAATGTCTCAAGGTCAGAGTTTAATACTAACTTGTAAAGTACCACATTAATGTGCAAGCAATGGTCTGTGTTAAATAATCTAAAGTATTACTGTCAATGTAAATTATTGTCTTAAAAGATTTACCCGGTAAGTAGAATTAAACTACATATTAATCCCAAATTCTAGTGTTATTTCTCGTCTAGTTCCCAGGGAGGAATGTGATATACATCATTGGAAAGGTAATTTTGTGGAGCTCCTTGCTCGTTTTGTTGTATTAAGATCAATTAAGAAATGTTGGAGAAATTTAAAGTTAAAAGTTTTTATAGTACAGGTGACCCTATATCTATGACGGTCTTTCTTTATCTTCTCTCTTTAAAATGGACTTATTTTACTTTTTATTCATACACAATGATGCATGATAAAAGTAAAACATTCCGTATGAGATATATACAAAACACATATATCACCCATTAAGATTAATAATTTAATTTTGCTACTCACTGGTATAATATTGTCTTCTTCATTCTTGATATATTTTGGTACATGTCATTTGGAATGTTTTTCAATTATACATACTAGTGTTTTGAAATGAAATGCAGACTATAAACGAACATCCAGATAGAACATATATATATATGGCAAGGCCCAACACCATAAAATGCTTTCAAAAATCCTGGCTCTAAAATTGTTGAGGATCTATCCAAAAGTTAAATCAGTTCTATGATTGACCATGACCCAAATGCTGTGAAAATTTGGTAGAAACCTGTGCAGCAGGTTTTGATAATATTACATACAAACAGACATACAAACAAACAAATAAAAAATCAAAACAAACAGAATCGTTAGATTACATAACCTCCTGTGCGGATTTGAATACTGTGTAAGTTGAAATTTTCCATTCCATAAATTTTAGCTTAGATAATGAAGCTTAATTCCTAGTGAAAATTTAAATATGAATTAAGTCACTCAAAGAAGTAACTAGCCATTTATGTAAATTAATTCTAGTCAATTTCTTAAAACTAAAATAAGTGAAATTTTATTTGAGCTAAAATTTCCATGTGTACAGTACTTCCTCCTTATTCCTTTTGATACAAGTGATATGTAAATTATTGTAAAAAAATACTCTGCGTTATGAAGTGTATATTGGCTATTGTTAATAACATCGTTTAAAGTGACTTTTAAACAGTCGTATTATTGAGTGATTTACTTAAGGATGGTTAAGTTTTGACATGAGAATTATGAGATTATTTATGGAAACAGTGATTCTAGTTATCGGGTACACGTTGCTTCAGGTAGATCAGTTTGTCATTTTTATTGCATGAAGAACGTTGTTTTTATTTTCGGGTGTTTCTTGTACAAATCTGTAATTTATAAATGACTGGTATAAAACACATTTTGATCATTTTAACTGATTGGGAAAAGGTTCATCACTGTAATGTGAACTGAAAATTTAAGAAGCTCAATTTCAATTCATTAGTGATTCAAATTAATCTGTTCACAAAATGTGTTGTTTCTTTAAACAAAAAGCAGTCTAGTGTTCAGTAACAAATTTAATAATGAAGCACATAAACATCATGTTTGAACATAAATTCTTATTTACCTTTGATAAACTGCTGTTTCTAAGGTACAACATAAGGAAAAACATTGTTTCAGACACATAGTGTCAATACATAATTTATACTGAAGCTGTCTGTATGCAGAGAAACCAGTTGTGTCATTCAGTGTAATATTACACATGGATTTTCAGTTTGAATTAAGTATGTCTTGTAGATAATCAGATTGTATAAATTATGTGCAAAAGTATGTGTTAATAGACTAATATTTCATAAAAATATGTATATTAAAAACAACATAATATATTTCATTATTGATAGTAAGCCGTAAGAGATACCTCTGAAGGTAAATACATCAATTATTATGAATATAGGATGCATCTGTAAGCAGGAAACCAAGATGTTAAAAGTTATTTTTTATCATCTACTTTTGGATGGCAGCTATGTTTTAATATATCTATTAATTTCACATCACCTACTTTTTGATGGTCATTCCAGAATTGTATTATTTATTTATTTGGGGTTTTACGTCGCTTTCAACATTGTACAGGTCATATCATGACGGGTAGTTGGAAGGGCAGAGGAAACCAGTACATACAGTTCACTAGGGTTCTGTACTGTAAACTGCCAACCAACAGCAAGCAAGTACCAGCTTTCCCACTTGAAACCGTCCCGGGAATTGAACCCCGGCCTCAGAGGTGGGAGGCGAGAGTGTTACCACTCTGCCACCGTGGCCCCATCCAGAATTGTTATACTTAATTTTATATTGTCTATTTAAAAAGTGTTCTGGTTAAAGATTTGTATCAGTAACTTGTTAAGTAATTTGTCAATAGTACTGTAGGCTGGGTCTCTGCAACTACCTATTGTAATAGGATCTACAAAATACATCAAACTAGTTATACCTAAAATCTTTCACAATATTTTACTGTATTGTATTTTACTATCCGATAACGCATACAACAAGGTCTAAGTAAAGTTCTCACAATGCATAAAATAAATTACATAGGGTATAAAAGTGAATATTTGATGATTTTAGTTATGTGAAGCAATAGATTTCTCCCTGACATCCACTGTGGATTCTATCACCTTGACATGGACACGTGAAGATGGACATGGGTACAGTGACTTCATCATTACACTTGATGGTACTCAGTGGGGTGGTGTACATCCAGGTTCAGAATTTGACACTGACAGCATCAAGACTGATGAAATAATCACAGGTTTAACTAGTGGAACTCAGTACACTGTAGTTGTTATACGTGGAAGATATGACATCTGGATTGATATTATTTATACAAGTATGTTATTTCAGAAAATACTGTTTTTCATTGATTAATCATGTATCGTACTTATACATTATTACTTGAAACTGTATTTATTTAATAAAAATTACATTTGATAACAAAAATTTAAATATTGCATTCATTAAATTGGTTAATATTCATGTCCATATACCTCCAGTTTTCACAGAACTTGGTTCTAGTTATGAGTAATTCCACTGCAACCTGCCATAATATTGAATTTCTGATGTTGAACCTCTCGAAATTATTCTCACTTATAAATATAATTAGAATAATTTACTTTAAAATGTGTAAAAAGTCAAGACGAAGATAAAAATTCTAAGATCTTATTAATTTTATCACTACAAAATTTTGTTGAACTTCTATCTCTTTTGTAAATAAAGTAACAAATATTTGGAAAGACAATATTGTATTGATCTAATATTATTACAAGAAGGTACTATATAGAATTGTACCTGTGTACATACTTTTAGTATACATATGGTAAAATGAAGAATTCAGAATAATTGCACGAGATCTGTAGATATTGCATTTGTATGATTACTAATATTGGAGTTACTACCACAAGTTTCAACTTTGCCAGCGTGTCCTACACAGAGATGGTCATTATTATCTCTGCCAATGAGATGCTTTCAATTTGTGGTCTGTGCCTATTTGTTTTTGTTTTTTTTTGTTTTTTTGTTTTTTTTCTGTTTGCAAAATACATTGGAAATTTTACTGCTCTACAATAGCTTACCATTTTGGACTTAATGCTATCCCGGGAGGCTACAGCCTCTTGGCCAACCCAAGACAAATGAACAACAAGGGTGCAGTGGCTGGCTTTCTGCCAACCACAGAGTCGAATCTTAGGACAACACTAGGTGTTGAAATGTGTAAACTCAGTATTATCGGCCGCATTTGCAAACCGCTTCCAGAGAAATTGTTTTCAGATTTGTCAGGAAGATATGTGGTCAATATTGGAAGATTCACGGTAGATATTTGGAAGATTCGCGGTAAATATATTATAGATTCGCGGTTAATATTTTTATAAATTGACATGCTGGTTTAAGATGCAAACCACCAGCATATTTCCTGTCCACGGACTTGCCTCATTAATATTAATGAGCAAATATGCGCAGTCACAGCAGAGGGAGTTTCCTGACAATATTTTACAAGGCTGGTTTAAGATGAAAACTACCAGCATATTTCCTGTTCACGGACTTGCCTCATTAATATTAATGAGTAAATATGCCTGGTCATGGTAGTTCTTTGTGGGGGTTTCCTGACAATATTTTTATTGACCAATATCTACGTAGTAGATCTTTGACCGAGTACGAGACGTTTGTCATAAATGAGTGCATGTACAGTCAGTATTGCAAGCCGCGCTGATAGGACGAGAACAATGAAGAAAGATAAACGAGAGTTGGGCAAACTACGTTTATTAGTTTCTATCACATTAGCAAGTATATGTGTACGAGATCTCAAACAAGACCTAGAGTGTAGAGTGAGATGTACAAAACGCATATACATAAAAGCCCATAACACCTGTATGGTTCACATTAAAATTACACATGAAACTAAAATATAGTTAAAACATACTATACAATGAGGGAGGGAGGGACGGGGATTTTATTTTTTCAATGTTCATTCATCAAACTCTAGATATATAATGACACTGAATGAGGTCCCTGCACTAGCTAAAACAATAAAGGCGTCTGATTGGTTGAAACAGAAACAGCAGAAATGATTGGCCCACAGGCAGACGGACGAGTTTATTACACGGACTAGTACAAACCGACTGACACGCAATCACCAAGGGGTGATTGCACTAACAGTCAGTATTGCAAGCCGTGCTGATAGGACGAGAACAATGAAGAAAGATAAACGAGAGTTGGGCAAACTACGTTTATTAGTTTCTATCACATTAGCAAGTATATGTGTACGAGATCTCAAACGAGACCTAGAGTGTAGAGTGAGATGTACAAAACGCATATACATAAAAGCCCAAGCCCAACCAGCATTTATGGTAGTGCATTTGCTAACGTTTGGAAAGCGAGGGGGACCTGTAATGATTGTGATGTGTTATCCGATATGTATGACCAGACCGCGTCACTATTCCATACTCCATGCATTTTGATAGCCGTGAGCGAGATGTTAGAGTCATAAGCCAAGGTGGCACCCGAACGTCTGAATGTATGGAAGCCAAATCCCGTAATGGGAAGGCCAAGACTACGAACGAGAGTAGCTAAACGCCTCCTGAGGTGAGATTGTGATAACAATGAATAGTCATCCAATATGAACAACGGATCAGAAGGTTTCAACGCACGTTTGGTTAAGAGATGGTGCAAGGTCTGTGTAGGGCACAACATGGGATCCCGAACTCGTGGGAGCTTGACTGTGTGTGTTCTTTCAGGTGCTTGCAAGTTCTTGGCCCATTTTAACGCAATGTGAGTGCCTGGGTACAAGAAAGTAACGTCTTGTCTGAGCAAATGCTTTGCTGGATCAAAGGCTTTAGCAAATGGAGGGGCAATGTTTGAAATACGGAGAAGGCCATAAAAGGCCAACAAGAAGGCAGCTCGATATGTCAAAGAGGACTCATAAATCTCGCAGAGACGTGATATCTCACGAATTTGTTGTAGAGTAAAGAGGCCTCTAGGGGTGGGTTGGTTATGGACTGTGTAGTTGATTCCTTTTAGCATTCTCTTGACCAAAGGGGATTCAAAGGCCAGGGGGGACCAACCATATTTCCCAAACATGGATTTTAGGGCTGACATATAATTCATGACCACTCTGTATGTAAGAGCATTAGATGCCAGAAATTCTAAGAACAGTAACAAGGTAGATACAGAGTCCATGTGTATAATTCTTCTTGACAAGGTGAAGGCTAAAAACAATTTAAATTGTCTGTCATACTGATTAGCAGTGTGTTTCCTAATTCCCTGATCTCTTCTGGCCAGTGCCTGGCTCAACAAGGAGTATGACTGCACAGGCACTCCTACAAAGACATGTATAACATACTGTCTGTTAATGTTTCCCAAGTGACTGGACCCACTTTTTCACACTTGTTGCGGGATAACGCATCCGCAATCACATTGTCTGTGCCCCTAATATGCTGTACACGTAAATCCACATTATATTTACAGACCAGTAACCACAACTCATACAGACATAAATTGAGAAAACTATCACGTGTCTTACCAGAATTGCAGACCGACACCGCACTCTCATTATCACACCTTATACAAATTATTTTATTACACCAATCGCGTGCCCACAGTCTCAATGCTACGACAATGTTGTACATCTCGAGCTGGGTAATAGAGGTCTCGAATGAGATGTTAGACGGGATTTCAGCTGTGTATGCCCGAGAGCCCCAAATTCCCCCAATTCTCGTGAGAGTTGCGTCTACGAAAACTGTTTGTGAAGCCTTGGCACGCCTAAAGACCACTACTCCATTAAAGGACCGTAAAAACTTGAGAAACCACAGCAAGTCATAATGGAATTCTCGTGTTAGGATGATACGGTTCCTACTATGGTGATCCCGCAGTAGCTGTAATATGCGATTTAGAAAGATACGAGATCCTCGCACGCACCTAGAGACGTACAACAGCTTCCCCAACAATGACTGTAGCTCACGCTTAGACATTTGATCTCTCAATAACATCTCGTGACATAGTGACGAGATTTCCTCCAACTTCTCGTTTGGTATGCTAAATGTTCTGGTGTTGACGTTAACCACAATACCTAATATAGATAATTCTGTAGAAGGGGGGAACAGTTTTGAAATGTTAATAGGGAGGCCAATATTTCTAACAACGCTAATCAAGGTCTCATATGCTGCCTGGGCTGTATCTTTATGGCAAACTGCATAAATGTCATCTATATAGTTCAGTACTTTGAAACCCTGCTTGGCCAAGATAAAGCGAATAAGATTAGAAACTCTTTCAAAAATAGCCGTTCCATGGACAGCCCCAAAAGCCAGGTTCTTATCAATATAATATTTGTTCTGCCACATGACGCCTAGATGTATGGCGTCTGCTGGGTCAACTCTCACGTTCCTAAAAGCGCGAGAAATGTCAAGCTTAAATAGTCTGGCATCCGGACCATATTTCTCAAGATCTGGTATTAAGTGGTCCAGTGACGGCAGTCTTAGAGTAAAGGGTTTACCATCAAAGCATTCTCTATTTGTGGCTTTATTGAGGGAGTGATCACCATAAGAGAGGTCCAAGATGACACGACGACCAGTGCCCTTGGGGCGTGTCATCAAGGGAGACCAAGTAAAGGCTGGATGCGGTATTTGTTCAAAAGGACCAAGTAACGCATCGTGATTTAACTCTTCTTGTATGAACTGGGTGACCTCGTCCCCATATGCCTTAGCTGAAGAGTGGTTGTCAGTTGCATTAGATCTGATGGAGCAGTCAGGGTTTATACTCAGTGGAAAGCCAAACTTGATGTAGTCTAAGACAATTTTATCATGATAGTCTTGTATTTGCTGTTCTATGTAGTCCCAGTTAAAACCTGAAGGCAGAGGAATCCTAGCAGATTTGTAATTGGGAAGACCTGAGGCCCGGACGAGATCAACGACCCTGAGATATTCAATAGGATCATTCATGTTCACAGGTAGGTCACAAGGTAAGTCCGACAAGTCGGTGTTTTCAGTAACAAAACCCAAGTTCTCGTCAAACAAAGTTTTAATGTTATTCTCATTACACTCGGGAGACCAGCTCTCCTGGTGGCCCGTCATAGGCACAACATGTGATTTGTCAGACATAATGGGCACACCACAAAGTACGTGACTGAGATTACATGATATTAATGGTGCACCAATAAACTGTGAAACTTTTCTATCATAAAGATTATTGTATGGCCCATGGCCATGAATTTTTAAAACACAAGAGTAGATGTTACAAATAAGAGCAGAACGCTTTTCATAAGTAATAATATTATTGGGGTGGACCCCAGCAAAACACCCATCACCAAATTTACAGTCATAGTCATTAGAATGCAGAGTACAGCCGGTGTGTCCCTATTCACTGGTAAACACTCGATTCTTGTTGAGACAATCAGATTCTCTGTGTGCGTTATTACGCTTCAAGTTCTTAAAACAATGCATGCATACATGCTTGAACAGAGTCGTCCCTGTAGTGTCATAATGGTTTTGGTTGTGAGGGCACGAATTTTCATTGTACCATTTGCAAACGATCTTTTTCGTCCCCCCAGCGATCTGAGGTGAATTTGGTGGTCTAGGGGACATTGTAACACTCCCACTAAAAACGGCCGACTGAGAATATGTCAATCTATTGTCTGCCAAGACACGACGGTCTGTCCATGTGATAGCCTCTTCCTCTATTTTGTGCATGGATACTGCGAACGCACCTCTTGCGATTGGCCATGAAAGGTTTTCTGCTAATTTCACAACCTCCCCTAACTCCGTTAGCATGTGCTTCATTGTCTCTACATGCTGTACATCAAGAACATTGTTAATGTATCCCACTACAAATTGACCCAGTGAGAGGTCATCGTACGGAGTGCGTTTTCTTTGTGTTCCAGTGAAACAAGACTCGTTAGGCCATCTTAGATGGGGGGCATTATGTGGTGTTTCTGCGATGTTGTAACGTCCACTCTTGCGTCTGTGACTCGTACCCTGTTGAAGTTCAGATCTCATTCTGCTCTCGAGGACTGCCACTCTCTCCTCCACTAACTTCTGTATCATGGGGTTGGCCCTCAACGCATCAATAGACTGCGAGTTATTAACACTTTCTGTAGGTTTCTCAAAGAAAGCTGGTTCTGGCTGCACGGGAACTGCTGTAGGTTCAACCATAGCTTGGACCTGAACGGGATTCCCGTACTGGTCGGTATGTAATAAAATGTTCTGATTAAAATCACGTTGAGGCTGTTTGTCTTGTACTTGAAGCCCTGTTTTGTTTTGTAGGTCACCCGTTGTCTCCCAGTGTTGAGAAGCTGTTACAGCAGGAATGGGACGCGTGATGGTGGATGTAACTCTCGCCGGAGTGGCTAAACTAGCAAACGAATAAGGTGTGGTTGGAATGAGTTCCCGCGAGAGTGGAGCAACTCCCAAGTCAGCGTCATTCTTAAGTTTCTTCACTCTGGCAGGTGTGGCTGTGTGTTTTAATGCTACAGCCGTGTCCGGGAATACTTTAGAATAAGCTATACCTGTGTCAGATTGTATGACGGAGTGTGTAGTGAAGATATTCTGCCTCTCGTCTGAAGATTCACGTTTCTTCGACTTCTCGCGTGAACGAGATTTGCGGCTACTGGAAGATTCTTGTATCATGTCGTGAGATTTCTCCGTCAAACCCGTGATACGTTCCTCCATCGCGGCTAACTTTTCCGTGACAGATGACATAGACGCGAGCATGAGCTCCATCATCTTGTCCTGTGATGACCCGGACGTGGACGGCTTGTTCTTTGGTGTCTTCTTAACAGATTGTTCCTTAGTATTGTCTTTCTTTTCTTCTTTATCCATTTTAAACCGTTCACATTTGTTACCATAGGTTTTTCGTGTTCAGTCCCGCACTTTTTGCATGCCAGCATATCCACACGAGATTTCGTCACCAGCGTGACCACACAAACGACAGAAAGAAAAAGGTTCAGTGACAACATGTACACAAAGCCATAACTAAAAGCTAAAACAATGGAAGAAATTAAGATTTTATTTTTTCAATGTTCATTCATCAAACTCTAGATATATAATGACACTGAATGAGGTCCCTGCACTAGCTAAAACAATAAAGGCGTCTGATTGGTTGAAACAGAAACAGCAGAAATGATTGGCCCACAGGCAGACGGACGAGTTTATTACACGGACTAGTACAAACCGACTGACACGCAATCACCAAGGGGTGATTGCACTAAAACTGCAAATAGATTCATATATTTATAGAATTGCCTTAAAATGATAAGTATCTTTTCTTGATTTTACCTTCATTTCCTTGTGTTACCTTCTTGACAATGTTCAAGCTTATCTTCTCTTAGGTCAAATCCTGATAAACAATGTTCAGCAATGTGTCATAACTTCTGCTTTGGCTTTATTACAATTGTTGTCCCACCTGTACCGGAGGCACGGAAAGGTGATGACTGCAGCATAACTTTCCTTTCTTCATGTACCATTTTGCAAGTCGTTCTCGAAAAGCAGATCTAACATCAAACACCGGAAACATCACAGCAGACAAAGCTGCCGGTTCTTGAGAATCAGAATTGCTAGGCAACTCTGAGGCCCCTATGGGCTAATAAAAAGAACTCGAGAATTCTCCAGATCAAGCTTATTATCAGTACTCCTCTGAGACCTTCTGATATTCTGCACTTGTCCCCTTGGTCTCAGCATCTCGTGTTAGAACCTCTATCTTAAGCCAAATCACCTCCACTAGCTCCTGAAACCCTGGTACAAAACTTCAAAAGAAAACAGAAAAATGACTTTGCTCTAAGATTCAGCTGCAAATTCAGCAACAAATGGGGACATATCAAGTTTCTATTATCGATGCCTTTAATGAATTATGTGACCAGCAAAAACGTTTTCAGGAACAGAAGCCCAGAGCTTCAATTTCAAAACCTCCCACAGATCCTTCTTATGGAGCGAATCCTGATCTCACTTCTGATCCTAAGGAGAGTACACGTGAAGTCTTGACTTTGCCCTCGAGACCTCTTGACACAGGTTTTATTTATCTATTTTTTGTTCAACAGCTAGTTGTACAAGATTCTGCAGTGTAAACCACCGGGCATTGGCAATTAACTACCAACTTCCCAACATGAAGTGCCCGGACCAAGATTTAAGCTGGCAACCTTAGAGGTTGAAGGTGAGAACTGTAACTGCTACACCACCAAGCCTCGACCCTACAGCCCAAGTGAAGATATGGAGGTTGAATTCATAGGCCCTTCTCTTTCTCCACGCGATTCCCAAGCTACAGATTCTCGAGTTCAGTCCTTGAGGGTTTCCTCTTTTTCAGAGGCTGAGAAACAAGGAAAGTTGAGAAAGGTGGCAAAACCACTATGACAAGTGCAAACACAAGTCTTGGAAATATGTATCCCAATCTCCAGGGGAATCTGCCCCATCACGTAACCCTTAAAGGCCTCCACTGGTCAACAGCCTGATAGAGAGGGGAAAAATAAGGGAACTGTATCCCCCTATCTTTACAAGGATCAAAAAATACTTCAAAGGGAGAAAACTGACACAAAAAGGCAAATTAGCCCTGACCACATCATACCTAGGGAAAATTAATATTTCTGACTTACCCTCCCAGTATACTGAGGACATTGAAAACTTTTAGACAAGTTCTCAATATCCCTGATCCCAGAGATAATATGCCAGTGTCCTCTACTTCGGTCATTGGCTTAAATGAAGTTGCTCATAAACAAGAACTCAGGCCCAAAATGCCCTCTACTTTTCTCCCCCCCCCCCCCCCCCCCCGAAAGATGCTCTGGAGAAGTTTTAACAAGACTTTATAGTTGCTAAGGTGGTACAAGATGGCAGATCCTTGTTTTAAGAAGATGGGAGATTTCAATAGACTTTCCTAACATTTCAATTTCTCCCAAACACTCAACAATCCTATTTGGAGAAAGTTCACTTACACGTTATCAAAGAATTTGAGCACTACGCAAGGCAAAATGTCTGTACCCCCAACTTTTTAGTGGCTTTTAATAGGGTTATTTCTGAATATAGCCTCACTGTGGAAAGGTGTAAGGACAAATCTACTGTCAAACGGACAAAAAATCAGAAAGTTGTTGAGCCTGACAGGGCCAGCAGAAATGTCTATGAAAAGATATGTCATTACCTTGAGATCCTTGACAAGAGAATCCATATCCAACAGGGGCCTTAGCCTGCCAGGGTAAAGCCCTATTTCAATTGCTCCAGAGAGATCTTTATCTGATGGACAATATCAGGAGAGATGGTGAGATGACTTTGGGGAAGACAAGGTGTCAGGGACTCAGGAAATCACCCCTTCTCTACTTTCCACTCATAGTTGGTTAAAGAAGGGGGAAAATTCCTCCTTAAATATGGCACCCCTAAACAAAACCAGCCAGTAGCAGCAGTAGCAACTAATTCTCCTCTGACAAGGTGAACTCTCAGAGAAGGGGCAACGGGGATCAGTTTAAACCACACTGCTGAGTGCGTGACAACCCCTCTGGCCAATGACTATCAAACCTCAACTGGTCCCCCTATAGGAGAGAAGTTGCCTCAGTTCTTTCAGAAGGAAATGGCTACAAGAAAACTGCTCAAACAATGTCTTTAATGTTATGCCAAATGGTTTCATTCTCCCCTTCATGACCAAAACATCTTTAGCAAGACAATCCTCTCAGGTTACAAAGACCATCAAAAGGATCTAGTCTCCTGTCAAAGAACGCAATGGAAAAAGTAGAAAGAGTAAATTCTCTTTGATTTTACAGCCGCCTGTTTCTAATACTAAAGCCTCTCCAAAGATGGAGGTCAGTCAGAAACCTGAGCATTCTAAACACCTTCTTAAAACTGGAGAAATTCAAAGTGGAAACTTCTGAGTTAATTTGGGCCTCTCTGACTCAAGAGAAAGTGTATCCTCGACAAACTTTTGAGATACCTACCTTCAAATTCCCATCCATCCTAGGTCAATGAAGTTCTTCAGTTCAGCCACAAATGCTAAATTTATCAATTCACCTCCCTGCCCTTTGGGTTGGCCACAGCCCCACAGGTCTTCACAATGATAGTCAAAGAAGTAAAGCATAGGGCCCTCTCCATGGAAATCCGCCTTCACCAGTACCTGGGTGACTGGCTCATAAGGGCTCTGACCCGAAGGGAGGCACTTTTAAAAACAAATACCATTGAAAGTCCTTGGGTTGGATCATCAACTCAGAAAAGTCAGAATTGACTCCGACTCCTGTAGGTGTTTTCCTCTTGTCCCAGAGGATCGCTCTACACATGAAATATTTCCAGTGGCATCTCAAAGAGAACTGGAAATGTATTCAATCACTTGAAACCTCCTTCCTTGGTCAGACTGGTGGAAAATCGCCTCAATGTGCTGAAAGGTTCAGACCACAATGATCTGATCTTTATGTTCTGAAGCCTCAAACATAGGTTGATCAAGATACAACAAAAGGCTTTTGGTTGAATGTGGGAAAACAGCTACACATAAGTATAATAGAGTTAAAGGCAATCTTTTTGGCTCTGAAACATTTCAGAACTCGTTGACAAAATCAGACACTGTTGATTGCCACAGAAAACTCCAAAGTGATAAGCAAACAAAGAGGAACCAACTCATTAGAGATGCACACTCTCCTGTGGAGAATAATGACTTGGTGCCATCATTACAAAATATTGGTACATCCCAGGCACATTCCGAGATGCTTGCATATGATGGCTGACTCCTTATCCAGGTCGACTTATATCTAGTCAATAGAATGGACACTATACCCTCAGGTGTTCAAGCACAAGGCATCGAAGGTTCTTCGATTGCTTTCATTTATAAGGTGATCCAAAAACTGTCAGCACAGTTGTATCATTTTCCTGATAACCCCAGGTTTGCCACGGATGTCCTGGTATTGGGACCTGTTACAGCTCTCAACAGAAGTCTAACTCTTGTCGCCAGTGTTGACAACTTCACTCAAGAAGTCTCACAACCAACTGTTTCACAACAATCCACAGTATCTCAACTTTCATGCCTGGCTTGTAGGAGCAAACAGCTCCAAGAACAAGACTTCCCTGTGGAGCAAATTGCTGCCTCTCAGAGGCCATCAACAAGGGCATCTACAAATCAAAGTTGTCCCTATTTAAAAAGTAGTACAGAGATAATTCGGTGGACTTCTCACCTTCTGTGAAACAAATCTCCGACTTTTCCTCTACCTATTTCAGGACCTAGGTAGATGTGCTTCAACCATTGATTGCTGAAGAACTGCTATTGTTGACTCCTTTGTATCAGCAGAGCTCCATATCTCTCAAAGCTGTGGATTCAACAGGCTACTCACCAGCTTTCATAGAGGTAGACCCAAGACTTCCAGAAACTTGCATAACTGGAACCTCTCAGTTGTTCTAAATAAGCTCACTAAAGTACCCTTTGAGCCTATAAATGAGTCAGACCTCAAACATCTGACACTAAAACAGCCTTCTTGCTAGCTCTGGCTTCCAGCAACAGTCACAGCGAAATCCACGCTTTTGTTGCAAGCAAAGTGTCCAATTTAGGGTAGTGGAAAAGGTAGCCCTTTTCCCCTTTACAGTTTTATAGCCAAAAACCAATTAGCAAGAGAAGGTTCCCAAAGAGGCCCTGACCTCAGTCCAAGTCAAAGCCCATGACATTAGAGCCTTTGTAGCTTCAAAAGGTTTTTACAGTGAGGTCTCAGTGAAAACCATATCATGCATGCTTGTCACTGGAAAACGCACAATACATTTACAAATTTCTATTTAAAAGACCCAATGTGCTTAGATAGTAGATAGTACCCCTACAGCCTTATATTCATAGGTAGTGAAACTTGGACAACATATTTTTGTGGTAGACATGGGCCTAACCCTCTTCCTTCTCAAGTCCACTCTAATTGGGATCCAGACTGGTTATTTAGATATCTATTTAATATTTAGATATCTCACATAATTCACAAGAAAAATTCACATAATACATCCTGTCTCAGCTGTAATCCCTCAATCTAGCAGTTGGATTCAGCAAAAATCCCACATGGGAAGCTATTGTATGGCAATAAAATTGTAAATTTTAATTAGTTAAATGTAGATTTTTTAATCTACGAGCTTACCTTATGGGACTGTGAAGAATCCCAACCTGCCTCCCGGCTGAATTACAGCTCATTGGTTTGGGCTAATTTTCAACTTGAAGAAGGAAGCTGCGCACTGTGCCCCTACCTACTTCACTTGAGATGGCAGGTGCTGCCACCAAATTAATCTCTCAGTCGGTATAATTGCTCATTTTTCCTCAGTTGGCTGAGGCTGCGGCCTCCTGAGATAGCACTTTAGTCCCACATGGCAAGCTTGTAGCTTTTAAAGCTACATTTAACTTATTAAAATTTTCAACATCTGGTTGAATTTTGATGAAATTTTAAAGCAATGTTAACCATGACACAAGGAACAGGTGATTTAATATTGGATTCAAAAATGTTTTAAAGGATTTTACCCCACAGCCCTTAAGGACTGTTGGAGTATTGTTTTGCTGGATGGGTGGACGGGTGTTCGGGCTGGCTGTGGAAAAAGTTTGTCTGGGCTCAAAAATCATAAGGTGTAGACAATTAATACTTGCTAGGGGCATTCGTTGGGGAGTGAAGGTGTGCAACATTACTTTGTGACCTTTATTTCACATTTAACTTTGCCATTATGACTTAACCTGTTTATTAGATTTATAATATCTGATGTTCATCTGTCAGCATTTTGAATTCTGAACTGTAACTCAAGGACACTTCTACCAATCAATTTAAAATTTGACAGGGTGGTGGGATACCACGTAGGCCAGGTTGTTTTCAAAATTGTGTCCAGTCAGTGCATCCATCTGATCATCAACATTTTGGTTTCTGGAACTAGTCATGTCACTTCCTTTGATTCTACGGATATATTTTTAAGTCTATAGAGCAACATATCTTCTGCCCGAGAGGGATGTTATGGCCATGTTATGGCTAGTTTTGACAGTCATTCATTCTGCGTAAGATGCAGAGACAAGAGAAAGGGCAAAGACCTGTGTGTAGAGAAACCAGACATCATTGTAAGTCTTGTAACAATCTTACTGAAGATCAGCATCGTCAACTTGCTACCCCCTCTTATCAGTTAAAGAAAGAAATTGGGAGGCTATGAAAATGGAATCTACTCCCAGTAAAGATGCTAGTTCTGCTTAAGTTTATCCGGTCACTGGTTCAGTTCTTGGTGTTGTAAACATTCAGGGTTAATTACAATCCCCTTCTGGCAGTGAGTCTTCGACAAAGAAGCTTAAGAAAGACAAGCCCCCACTTCGAAAACTAAAACTGGTAAATCTGAAACCAAGGCATCCACAGATAGTAAGATAGCAGAACTGGACCAGAAATGGTCGAATAATTCAATAGATTAGAAGCCCTTCTCATGGCCAAGACTCTAGAACCTACCTTTGGAACTGTTAAAGTGACTCCCTCACACTCTCCTCCAGTAGGCACGGTCAAGGATTCACAGCCTCTCAGTGATCTGGTCAAGTCAGTCTCTGCTTCTTCCGAGTGCACTGGTAAAGGTTTCTTTGCTGTAAAGCATCAGTCTACCAGCCAGCTGCAGACTGGTACCGACCGACTGAGATCTTCCTCTTCAGAGTACATACGAAAAGACTTCTCTGCTAAAAAGCATCAGTCTTCTAGCCAGCTCAAAACTGACCGACCTCACACCAACTGACCCAAATCTTCAGATTTGACCGGCACCAACTCTCCTAATTTACACAGATCTAGGAAGGACAGTATCTCTAGCTTGAGTTCTGAAGCGGATAGTGACATCTCTGACCAACCCCCTCTAGATCTGTATGTGGAGGAAGCAAACTGTCAGACAGTCTAGATCCTACCCTTATTGAACAGGACCAGTCCATCATCTGAGGAACAAACCTACAGAGAGACAATGAGAGGTATTTGTTCCTATATGAGCTGGTCGCATATTCCAGGCATGGACAATTCAGCTAGCAACAGAGATGACAATCCCTTTGCTGGTCCCAAAGCTCCAGTTCCAAGGAAGGTGTCTGTCAAGATCCCAACAGAGGACTGATTGTGCAGAAAACTGTCTAAACTGAACGTTAGTCTGGTTGAAGGTTATCCTTCCCATACTTCAGAGGCCATAGCCTGTTGAGAGATCACTCCTGAGACCTACAGAGTCACAGTCCAAGTGGTATGGGCTGTTTTTCAACTTCAAAGTTAACCCCTCAGCCATCTCAACCTGCACACAGATGCCAGTAGACTGAATAGTAGATATAGTAGGATTGCTAGGCAGCCTGGTTCATCTTCTTCCACACCTGCTTCATGCTGGATATGAAAGGAAACCCTGTGTAGGTGGGAGAAGTCAGCCAGAGAAGCCACTGTGATAAACAACCAACCAGCTAGCTTTAATAAGTGCATTTTAAAGATACAACAGGACATGCAAGCACAGATGAGGACTATTTGGTCGGAAAGTAAAGGAAAGAGCTCCAGTAAGGTGTCCTCAGCAACAGATGAACTGCAGTATCTCGTGAAGTTAAATGCCAGCATCACCCAGGCTGTACCAAAGACAATGGATCATCTGACAGACTTTGTCTGTATCTCCATGGCAAATCTGACATTAGCCCGCAGGGATGTGTATATGAACCATTTAAAGTCTGGCATTAAACTGGATACCTTAGTAGCACTGAGAGCCTCTCCCCTGCAGACCTCCACCCTGTTTACAAACACTGCCATTAAACGTACTGAGGAAGAGATTGCACATTACGAGAACAAGGGTTCTGCTAGTTCTTCGTGTGGCAAAGTTGTTATCATCCCTATGAAAGGACTGATGGGAGGTCAGACAGGTCGGATAACAGGTCTGAGAAATTAGCATAGAAGCACATTGGTAAAGTACATTTTAAAAGAAGTAAACATGCCTGCAACTTCTCAGTCCTATAAATGACATACTGTGACAGGACTGACGACCGGGAGCAAACAACCAACATCAGGAAGGACAATGAACATTCTTCCACAAAAGACACTTTTAAACTCTGTTGTTGTAAATCCTGTACTTACTGCATCTGGGATGTCGCAAAAGAAAGATGTAAGTCCTGTCAGGTTATCAGAAATGCAAATTAAAATATTTGAAAGATGTTTTCTGTGTATATCAATTGTCTTTGTAAAACCTGTAACGAATGTCCAACAACTCCCTCAAATCTGCCTATAGGGGCCAGACTTCAAAACTTTTGGCACACTTGGTGGATCTGGGTGCCAGTCCAACAGTAGTTCAAATCCCCAGAGAGGGCTACACCCTCCCCTTTTGGATCCAACCAAACCTGACAAGGTCATCAACCATCATAAGCTGCTATGTCAATCCTCACAGGAACCTCTACCTGTTGTAGGTATTACATCAGCTTATGGACAAAAATACAGTTGAGCTAGTTCAAAATAAAAAATTCCTGGGTTCCTTCAACAGACTCTTCCTGATACCAAAACCAAACAACCGTTGGAGACCTA
Source organism: Sabellastarte sp. h YS-2021 (assembly GCA_964017235.1). Lineage (NCBI taxonomy): Eukaryota > Metazoa > Annelida > Polychaeta > Sabellida > Sabellidae > Sabellastarte > Sabellastarte sp. h YS-2021. The sequence continues at coordinate 81,822,168 of OZ024927.1, forward strand.
GTCTAGAAAAATTAAATCTAGCAAATTAAATCTTTTGTTCAAGGTGGGAAAATTCAAAATGGAGACACCAGAGGCCATCAACAGCTCCTTCCAACAAGGGGAGTGGGTTACCTCAATAGATTTCAAGGAAGCCCACTTCCATATACCTATCCAGGAACAATCCAGGAAATATCCGAGATTTCACATCCAAGGTCGGACATACCAATTCAAAGCTCTGCCATTTGGTTTGTCCACAGAACCCATGTAGTTCACTGTGATAGCAAAGGAAGTTAAACTGATGGCCATACACAAGGGTATAAGAGTCCCTAGACAACTGGTTGGTGAGAACCAAGTCCCATCAGATTTGTCTCCAGCATACACAGGATCTAGTAAAAATGGGTTGGCTGGTGAATTTAGAAAAATCAGAACCGGATCCCAAACAAGTCTTCGACTTTGTAGGCTACCAGTTTGACCTCAGGTCCAGTTGTGTCCCCGACCGACACCAGACCAGTGGCAGAAACTTCAGCAGAAAATACTGACACTGCTATCCCTAACGGCTTGTTCAGTCCAGCATGTCATTGATAAGTCTGCTAACAGCCACAGAAAAGCAAGTTCACCATGGCTGACTACATATGAGACCCTTACAGTGGCATCTCAAAAAACAATTGGAGAGTACCGGAATCATTGGAAAAGGTCATTCCCAGGTCTCTGCACCCCCATCTTGAATGGTGGCTGCTAGAAGACAATGTACTCACAGGCCAACCATTACACCCAATAAAACATGCTTTGCAAATGTTTACAGACACATCAAAAGAAGGGTGGGGAGCTCACTTAAATGAGCATACTGCAAGAGGGCCATTCCAGAAAGCAACTTGAGTATAAACTATTTGGAACTAAAAGCAGTCTTTTTAGCCTTAAAAGAATTCCAAGATCTCTGCTAAGATAAGATAGTTGTTGTAGCAACTGACAACACCACAACGGTGTCATACATAAACAAGGAAGGAAGCATGAGGTTGGATCCACTTTGTGCTCTACTATGGAGAATTTTGACCTAGTGTATAAAGAAGCAAGTGACTCTCAAAGCCTGACGCTTCCCAGGCCGGGCTAGGTCAGACCATCCAGACAGAGTGGTCCCTCCTTCCAGAGGTTTTTCAAATGATATGCAGCAGGTGGCACAGACCTCAAATAGATCTATTTGCCATGAGGTTCAACAACAAGTTACCTCTGTGTCACCGGTACCGGATCCCCTGTCTTCAGCAGTGGTTGCTCTCAGCCTGCCATGCTAGAAGTTCAACAACTCTCCATGCAAGAGAATCATTCAGATTGCTCCGGGAAGGCCCAACATGCCATGGTTCTTGGATCTAGTGGTCTTGTCCAGCCAAATCCCACTGAGCCTGCCCAATCTGCCCAACCTGTGAACACAGCCCTTCAATCAGATTCCACACGGAAATCTAACAAACCTAAATCTCCATGCATGACTCCTAGAGCCTCAGCAATCAAGAAGCAAGGCTTCTCTGAGGCAGTGGCAGCAAGAATTGAGGCTCCTCAAAGAGGATCAACCAGATCAGTCTATGAGGCAAAGTGGATTGTTTTTACAAAGTGGTGCCTCAGCAATCAGGTGGACTTCAGGGCACTCCCTGTAAAGTCAGTTGCTGACTTCCTTATGTACTTGTTTCAGGACAGGAAGTTGCAGCCTAGCACCATCGATGGTTACAGATCAGCCATTGCTGATAAACTGAGAAACTCACCCATTAATATCAGCAAAGATGAAAATCTCACTCCTCTCTCTCCTGGATAGTTTCCACATAGACAAACCCAAAGGCCGGAGGGGAATCCCCTCCTGGAACCTCTCCCTGGTTTTGCACCAGCTAACAAAGGCTACATTTGAACTAGTCTGGTTCCCGCCGACCCTACTCTGCAATATAGGGTCAGGTATCGCACACCATCTTGGGTACTATGCTTCCGTAGTTACTACCTAGCAATGATCAAGGAAAAATTAAATAAAAATACTTATAATTCACATATTTGTTGCACATTTTGACACAATATCCCCATTTTACTGGGTAATGATATGGCATAATAAGTTAACAACATTTTTGATAAACAAAAAATGTGCATCAGTTTAAGTCTTGTCAATCTTCTATTATCGCCCAAACACATATTTGCTTCTGAAGATTATTGTCACCTCAAAATATTTTTAAGTTCAATTTGCAATGCTTGATGTTATAGCCCAATAATAAATGTTAAAAATATTTTAAATGCATACAAAATGCATATAAATAATTAAAATAATGATCGAGATTTCCCGATACCTGATAGCTAGCAATGATGCATTCTTTTGGTTATTCAGCAATGGTATTTGCTAGTTCACATCCCGGAAAAATGCCGTTGAAAATGCAAACAACTGTTTCGCGGGATAATAACACCATCTCACAGCATTAAAAAGAATGCAGCAAGGTCATCGTGGGCGATACCAGTCCCTTTATTGTTAAAGGTGGCTGGTTCCCGTCTATCCGGCATTGTATCAGGAAATCTGGATCGTTATTTTAATTATTTATATGCATTTTGTATACTTTTAAAACATGTTTAACATTTATTATTCGGCTTATAACATCTAATATTGTGAATTAAACTTAAAAATATTTTGAGATGACAATAATCTTCAGAAAGATATATGTGTTTTGACGATAATAGAAGATTGACAAGACTTAAACTGATGTATAATTTTTGTTTATCAAAAATGTTGTTAAATTATTATGCATTATCATTACCCAGTAAAATGGGGATATTGTGTCAAAATGTGCACCAAATATATGAATTATAAATATTTTTATTTAATTTTTCCTTGATCATTGCTAAGTAGTAACTATGGAAGCATAGTACCCAAGATGGTGGGCGATACCTGACCTTATATTGCAGAGTAGGGTCGACGGTGTAGCGCCAGATTTTACACCCCACATAAAATGCATGGGGGTGTAATATATGACAAGTTCACTTGCCATATTTTACACCCCTTGCCATATTCTTCACCCCCTCTGCCATATTTTACACCCCTTGGTGGATTTCTTTACAGTTACTATATTATGAAATAAATGAAGTTCAACTGCTATAAACATCCACAAATTAAGCATTAAAACTCACAGACAATAATTCCTTTGCTCACAAATTGTTATATGTCTAAGTATAAGAAACTGAATGAAATAAAATATATTTAGTGTTAATACAGTGGGACAAAATCCTTTCTATTATTATCCTTTGAAGTGACCGGCCAACCCATTGCTGTTGATTTGTATTCACTAGGCTAGTCCCCGATTAAAAATATCCCTATTGTTGTCTTAAGTCACCACAGCCTTTTCATTGGAATCTTGCTACTAGACCTGAAACTATGTCCAAGGCTTTAAGCTCCCGTGGCTTCTCACCTGGGCGTTCTTGTGTATGAACTGTTAGTGTTTTTATTTTGTTGACTTTAAAAAGACTTACAGTAATAGGTAATACATAGGTTATTGTTCTATGATAAGTTAGTGATTTGTTAATTAGATCTATGCATTGTTTCTTTTGATTGGATTTACATCACATAATGAAAAAAATGGGTCCATTGAACAACTTATCTGTGGCTTCTCATCTAGAAACCATGAACAAGCAGAAATTACATATGCACATAAATTAAATTAATTGTAATATATTATTGATATCCATGAATACTGAAATATATTTTATGATAACTGAACACACTGGATGTTATTGCATATCAGAGTACATGTATTTTATTAACTATGGTATTTTACAGTTTTCTATGTAATAATAATGTAATAATAAACTTCTTCAATAATGATTTTTACTCTGAATATAATATAAACCATACAAGCATATATAAATAAAGAAATTTATGTTACATTACCAGGGAGAAGTATCTCCTGTAAATACCTCAAAAAGAGTTTTTCAACAATACCAATGAATCCTGTGAGCTTAGCTAGTCACTTAACCACATGTGAAACAAATTAGTTCAAAAGAATGCTAGAACAAAAGGCAAATCTAAGACTAATCCATTTACCCAGTCACCTAAATAGCCAAACAAATCAACTTAAAGAGCCTTGTAACAATAGACATATCATAATCTAATCCAGTTTCTATCACACCCCAGAAGTAAAACAAATCAAGTTCTAAGCACTGGTTAGACAATGGACAATTACAAACTCAATTGCAATCTAACCAATAATTGCCCTTAATCTCCAACTGATTTGCTTTGTATGGCCCAGTAGGGGGTGTAACTTTTGATGGGGGTGTAAAATATGGCAGCAATATTTTACACTCCCTAAATCCCCTATTGTTAGGGGTGTAAAATATGATTGCCATATAATGCACCCCCCTAAAAGATCAAAGAGAGGGTGTAAAATATGGCAGGGGTGTAAAATATGGCGTTACAACGGGAACCAGACTAAATGCCCGAACCCTTTGAAAATCGTCAGTATATCAACACAGTTACTAAATTCCGGGTCCATAAAACGCTGTATATTGGCTATATAGTGACATGAAATCCTTACAATATTTGCAGACAGTATTTGATAATTTTACGTTAATAAAATTCACTTCCTAACCCGACAAAAAATAAAATTTCCATTCCGAAACTACATTCGAGCAATAGTGTAATGCTTTTTCTGTAGGTCATGTGACTCCATTTTTATATAAACAACCGTGTTTTGAATGTACTAAAGTCTTTTTTATTTATCATTTCCTTTATGCAATACTGTTTTGAATGCAAAATAGTGGGCGATAAGAAATAAAGCAAATGGTTGGATCCCATTATTTCTGTAGATTTTAAGTCTGTAAATATAAAGATTTTTGTAGATTCAGCTATTATCGCCCATCGGCACGAGTACCCGGGTACCCGCCCGTTGAAATCACTACACACCTGGTCCTGCTAAAAAGGGTTTATTGAGATTATAAATATAAATGTGAAAAAAAGAGTCTGATGTGCTTCCTTTGGGAGGTTTATTTCTACTGCCTTGCTACCAATTATCGCTGGCTACCCACTTTCGCCACCAGAAAATAAAATGTTCATAGGGGGGGGGGGGGGGGGGGCAGCGATTCGCCCATAAAAACACCAAAATGCAGTTTCTTGAGGACAAATATACAGTGTGGTTTTATAGAACTTATCGGAGGTCCTCAGTGGCCTAGTGGTTAGCAAGTTTGGCATCTAATCATAGGCTGTCACCTCTGTGGGTTCGAGTCCCACAAGTGGCAATTCTGAGGACCTGTCCCAATATGACCCTGGCTGTTGAACGGGACGTAAAACCCCAACTTATAGAACTTATCAGAATAAAAAGAGGTTCCTCAAACTCTAAAATGATAGTAGCATCATAAAGTATATTTTGTGATAAGTACAAACCCAGCAGGCACGCAACTTTGAAATCAGGTTGAATCCAACGGTGAAATCTGGTTGAAATACGTGTAGATTTTGCAAACCGTTTTTAGTTGGATCCAACCGGTGAAATCATGTTGAAACCAACTGTTGAAATCTGGTTGAATTCAATGGGTGAAATCAGGTTGAAATACGTGTAGATTTTGCAAACTGTTTTTGGTTGGATCCAACCGGTGAAATCATGTTGAAACCAACTGTTGAAATCTGGTTGAAATACGTGTAGATTTTGCAAACTGTTTTTGGTTGGATCCAACCAGTGAAATCATGTTGAAACCAACTGTTGAAATCTGGTTGTATTTATGTGTGAAATCAGGTTGAAATACGTGTAGATTTTGCAAACAGGTTTTGGTTGGATCCAATGGGTAAAATCAGGTTATTTGCATTGTCTTCTTTATTTGAATCACTGTAGCTTGTATGTCATAATTATAGCTTCTTAATAATATTATACAATACTATCCATTTGCATATTTTACACTTTGGATACAACTTCAAAGCAATTAATTCTTTCCAAGATGACATGTATTCATGAATCATTGTATATTCAATATTCTATTTCTGATGACATTGTAATGATACGTAATTTTGCATCAAATATAATTATAATTGCTCAAGATATGTAAATCCATATTATCCAACTACATGTATAGATATCCATTTTTATGTTTTAGTAGGACCAGTATTATTCAATGTCTTCAAATTGAAATTCTTTTTGTGAAATTTTAAAATATTTTTTTTTCTTTGTAAAAAACAAACAATTGTGACATTATTTATATCTTCAGTATTTTATCCAATCAGTTTCTTTTAAATGTTTTATTAAGTTGGCTATTATTATATTATAATTATAAAGAAGCTATAATCATGTAGCAAAGCCACAATGCTCAGTTCAGATGCTTGTGTCTCATACAACTTTGTCATATAAACTGAAAAAAACACAAGAAAAGCCACATTTGAAGAACTCCACCCATTACTCCCCACCTTAATTAGTTGTCAGTGCTGACCACAAAAAAAACAGACTTAAAGAAGTAAACACCATGCATGCAATTGAGCAAGGGTAAACCCCCACCTACACCCCTGCTGTGTTATCTAATTAGTTTAGTCACAGGTCCAATGTTCTGTGTAGCAGGGTACAGATAAGACAAACCAGGAACCCCCCAACCTCACTGCTGTGTGACAAAATGTTATAGCTTAGGTTCTCTGTGTAGAGAAGTTTTCAGTGTAAACTTGTAAACTGAAAACTAGTTCTTTGTGTATGGGAGAATTTGAGAAACAAATTCTAATTACTAAGTTTTGATGAATAAGTTTGAATTTACCTTTTTTCTTTAAGATAAGTTTGACTTCAAAATGTTTTTTTTTTTAATTATCGGGAATTGCATTAATCAAAATATAATTTTAAAAATTATATTTGGACGCATCAGTTAATTAATACGGAGAATGGATAAAAATGTACAAGTACATGCAGACATAATCTTTATCATCTTTATAATCTTTAAAAATTAGTCTTTGCTTTACAAATACCTACAAATTCAAAAACAATTGCAATACTAGTTCTTTCAAAACGTTAGACTTAATCACTATATCACCCTCTAGAAAAAGAATTTTCAATCAACGATCACCAGTCATTCATTTCCCAACATTCAACCTGTTTTCTGTTGAATAACATGACCAAGATTTCATGTCGAAAAACCTAACTTGATTTAGTGGTGATTTTTTTATGAAGTATCACTACTTTTTCCAGTCAGAAATCCAGCTTTGAAATAGTGTTGAAATTGTGTCAGTGTCAGTTTTTCAACCAAAAATCACCATGATTTCTGATCAAAATATCACTACTTTTTCATGTCAGAAAACTAACTTAGATTTAGTAGTTGGTAATGCACATTTCAACGTCAGGACCTGTTTTCAACTCTAAATCAACGACATTTCAAGGCGTGTGCCTGCTGGGAATACACCCATAGAACTTGTCCCATGGCAATAAGAGTAGGGCTGTTGGAAAGTGGACAGCATTTCACTGATTTTTTATACTGTTCCCAAAAAAGTTACAAAGACTGTTAAACACTGGGCAAAAAATAATTTAAGTTAAAGACCAATTCTTGTCATTGTATTCTAGCATATGATGAAGTTATAAATAGTATTTATATTGACCCAATACACAGTTTAGAGAACATACAGCTCTTTGCATCAGTGAAATGCAGTTTGTTAGGCATATTTCTCACTGACATATAAACTTTTTTATTTATCTTTATAATCCTGCATGCTGTCAGTTCTAAAATCATAGAAAAGTATGAAGACATGTTGCACACTTTTGTATGCTATAAGGCTCCTTCAGTATCAACACAGATGTTAGTTTTAAATGAGGTACAATAGAAATTGGCGAATTGCTGTCCCCCGCGAATCGCTGTCCCCCCCTGTATTTCAGTTATGGTTATACTGCCTTGCTACCAATTATCGCTGGGTACCAATTATCGCCAGACAGAATTCAAATGGATATAACTTCAACAATGTAGCATCCCAAGTCTAGCAAATAAGGTAAAACTATTTCCAAAGTGAATGGAACAAATACACAACAAAAAACTTTCAAAATACATAGCCACAAATGAAATGTGAACATTTTATTTTCTGGTGGCAGTAATTGGTAGCCGGCAATAATTGGTAGCAAGGCAGTATATTTTGAAGGCTTTTCGTTGTGGATTTGTTCCATTCAGTTTGGAAATAGTTTTTACCTTATTTGCTAGCCCTAAAATAGGCCGTTATATCTAATAGCGGTGAACCGCTGACATAACGTCCTATCAGCTTCCATTTGAAAATCTCAGGCATTTCAAGCTTCGACTTTATACTCTTTATATAGAAAGAATATTATTGGATACTCACTGGCCTTACATTCAATGACAATAGTTTTAACAGTCTAAAACCAAACATCCACTGTTTATAAGATTCAAATGCAATATTCTGCTATTATATTCAGCTACTTCTGTAGCCATAATGTAGCCCATTGCGTTACCTTCATTGAACGAAGAATACACAAAACACCTTTATATTGGTATTATTATGTGGATTATAACTGCTTTATTGTTTTAGACTGATAATACTACATACAAGGCACATGAAAAGGGTATGTAACAATATTATTCTAATAAATCTTAACAGTATAAAGCCAAAGTTTGAAATGCCTGAGATTTTTGAATGGAAGCCGATAGGACGTTAGTATGCGGTAACGTAAAATTTACTAACGGCCTGTTTTAGGGCTACTTACTTGCTAGACTTGGGATGCTACTTTGGTGAAGTTATATCCATTTGAGTTCTGTCTGGCGATAATTGGTACCCGGTGATAATTGGTAGCAAGGCAGTACTTCTTATGGGACTGAACTCATCCTTCTCTTCCCCTATCTCAGAGCAGGTCTGGAAAAAAGGGGGGGGGGGGCAACGTCTGTATGGCGCTGGGTAACCAGCTTATAACTGATCATGGCCTTAGAAGGGTTTCTTAATCTCAAGGTTTTATTGAGAACTCAAGGTCAACCCAGGCCTGGAGAAATTTGTTAGTTTTGTTTATGAGTTCACTAAAGTCCCTAGTAACTTACCCGCCGACCAAACGGTAGTTATTCAGGAATTGTCCATTGGATAGGGTGTATTAACGCAATAAACTTGCATAATTAATAAGTAAATTAAGTTAATACTTTGTCCAATGGACACACTAGACCCTCCCACTGACCCCGCTATCAGCTTACCCGGGGTCTAATAGATTAAGACAATGAAAAAGATGCCATGACGTCGCACTGTCTACACAGGAAGAAAGTACAATATCCTACTCTACGAATGCACGGTACTGGACTGGTCTGGCTGGTGGAAACACAGGACATCTTTTTCTGACATTTGGCGGGCTGGTCTGCGCCGACCGGATTAGCAATTGTCCATTGAATAGGGTATAAAGTTTTAAAAATTTAATAAATTTGCAATATTTGTTTATTAATTCAGCATTATTTGAAATCAAGTATCTGCTTACATATATAACACTGTCCCTTAATTTTGGTTTGAAACTGACATAAGTAGTGCATATTTCTCCTGGGCCCGTATTCACGAAAGGTCTTAGCCAGGGCTTAGGCTTAAAGTTGAGACTTTTGTCTCAAGTTCCTGCCCAAAAACTGCTAAGACTTTTGTCTTAGGCTTAGTGGTATTCACAAAGAATTTAAGACCGGTCTTAGGCTTAGCCAAGGGCTCAACTTTAAGACTGGTTGGTAGTGGGCTTAAATTCTGTAAAGAGGACTTAAATATGGCCGCCCTAAACTTTTCTCCACTTCAAAATTTGAAATGGCTGTAAATGAAGTATAATTATACAGAACACCTCACTAAAGCAGTCTTTGGAAGTTTATATGTGGTAACAAGGTTTTCCTTTTCAAAACAGCACTTATCCTTAGATAAAATACATCAAATAAAGAATATGTGGCACCAATATTAGATTTTGAATACATACAATAGGTCACATGACACAGAAAACCACTGTGGTTATTTGATAATCTTGGACTTAGCTAAGTCACCCTTTGCGCAAACGGTTTAAGACAAAACTTAGCCGAGACCAAAGTCTTAACTTTAAAACTGGATTTAAGCCTAAGACCTGGCTAAGTCTAAAACCCCTCGTGAATACCAGCCCAAGATAATATAAAATCTTGTTTCATTAAAAATTGAATGTCTAACCCTCAAGAAAAAATTTATCCCCTACCGGGTGTTAGGCCTGCCGGGAGAGAATGAAATGCATCTGTGTGTGCATGTGTGCATTTGATCATGTGTCCTTGAGATTTCTCTAAAACTACTGCATTTACATATTTTCATTGAATTACTTAAAAATATCTTTTTTTTTGGATTTTGGCCAAAAGATAAGTGTTTAATAGCATTTTAAAGCTAATTTGAGCACAATTTTTGAAAAAGTAAATGTCTAATGTCTTAAAAAAATGTACTTAACCTATTCCTTTCCATATATTGTTCACATATTTTTTGGGGCAGCTAAAACATAGTAAAATTACATACCTGTAGCTCATTGCGTAGCTGAGCATTAGCTATTTTGAGTAAAATCTCACTGTTGAGTAAATTACTTGTAACTTGAAAACTGTTGTATTAAGATTTTTTTGTTAAAATATGTAATTCGCCTATTTTTGGGTCAGCTATAACATAGTAAAATTGCCGACCTGTTACTCATTGTATAGGTGGGAAATATAGCTATTTTGAGATCTTGCTACTTTTTGGTCAGCTGTTACATAGTAAGATTCCATAACTGCAGCCTAAAAAATCTTGAAGAAGTATCAAATTTCATCTTTGACCCTTGTTTCAAGGTGAAGTGGTGTTAACATAGTGAAAATATCTCTCTAATTATTGGTCCTCAGGAAATCACAGCCTGCAATCTTTTTGTAAGTTTCGAATTTTATCTTTGACCCCTGCTTCAAGTGGGTCAAGTGGGATCATGCATACTAAAGAGGCCTTATATCTCCTTATTATTGCTTCTAGAACTTCAAAATGTGGAAAGTACCTGTAGGAAATCATGTTCTGCATATCTTTTGCAAGTGTCAAACTTGATCTTTGACCCCTATTTCAAGGTTCAGTTGGGTTTTTATAAACTCATTTAAGGTGACCTCGTCACCTCTATCGTCTACGCTAACTGAAGAAAGGCCACCTCAAAGTAGTAGCATGAATAGTATTGACCCTAAGGTCATTTCATAGTCACTTAATGTCAAATCAAGTTAAGGTGGCCTTAAACATGTATCTTATTTTGTGCAATAGTATGTATATATCCAATAGTGTATGTTAACTAATAGAATAAAAGTAACTTCCCCAGTGTGTTTTTCACTGACTTAATATTCAAGGTCAGGTCACTGGGCCTTGTATCTCCCCTATATTACTCTTGGGCTTAGAGCCCTATTTCAGGGTCAGACTTCCTCCATTTTTGCTTAATACTTGGCAGGAGATATACACTGATGTAGTGATCTTGTTTCTAAGCTATTTTATAACTTACCCATCCAGATAAATGCCCTAATGCTGATTAACTGATACTGCGCATTTTTTGTGAGCATTTTACTGCACATATTAAGTGACCTGTTACACAATATGATAACACAAGTAAAATCTGTATTTAAAATTAACCCATCCCATATAAGGCTTGAATTGTAACTGTAATAATTACCACCACCAGCAGGTTATGTATGTAGGTCCATTTACTGTCTGTCTGTCTGCCTGCCCGCCTGCGTGCCTGTGATAACTCCAGAAGTAAGTATAACTTTCTGACTTTTTAATGTGGGTAGACTCTCGCCAAAAGAAGAATGGATTAAATTTTGCTAACAATCCATATCATATTCTGAACACAGATAAGATCCTTTATTTTTGAAAAATAGTGCCCCCTTGGTGGGGATCCACATTCTATGAGTGCTTCTGGTTGCTATATTTTGGACCTGCTGTGGGTGTTCCACCACACGACTAAGGCTCCCGATTAAGGGTTTATGGGGGTCGGTTTCAAATATTTGCTTAGTCCCAGACCTTCTGTAAGGGTCGGTTGAGGCCGGGTGAAAAATCAAGCATGTTTGATATTTCTCGACTCAACTGATTCGTATTTTCCCGCCTTCAACAAAATGTCCAGTCCCAGGCTTCCTCAGACCCAATTTTACACAGTCATGTGTTGTCCCACCCTTAATGTGTGACCCCTATTCTCAGACCTCCGTAGCTTAGTCCCATGAAGCCTGTTAGTTCCCGACTCAAATATGATGCGTATGAATTTCATGCGTATGAAAGTGAATCGGTTCCATTAGTCCCAGGAAGCCTCAGACCGTCTGCGGTGTCCTGGGACCCAAAAATAAAGGTCTGGGACTAAGCTAGTGGGTGGACGATTAGACCAATGTTCGATCAATTGTCGGTGTCATGGTACAATCGCGTTCGTTCACTGACAACTTCTGGAAATCGACTAAATCTTACCCTTCTTTATGCGTCTCAATATCCACATATTTTTTATATTTTTAAGCAGTTTTCTAAACTTTCCTTTAATAAATCAATAGATTTCTCACGGATTTTGTGTTTGTTTATAACTACCGCCATATTTACCGGAAGTGGGTGCTTTTGGTAGATTCTAAATGTTAGAAACACCGTTATTCTTACCGGAATGAAATCTAATTTATCCCGGAAAGTGTTCATGATATATTGAGCAACAGTGGAGTAAAAAAGTCGATTATGGGTCGATCATCGGTCGCAAAAATGGACGAATCATCGACCATGAAAATTGAAGCAATTCCACTCACTAGACTAAGCCCCGACTAAGGGTAACCGACCCTAACCAATCCAAGCCAGCGTCCTCAGGACGCCTGGGACAACACAAATTTAGTCTGTGACGGTCTGAGGACGCCCCAGGAAGCCTGGGACTAACAACCGATTAAGAATCGACCATGCACATATTCTCATTGTTACTGACTGTTTGGCTACTGAGAGACATGTGTCACTGATTTGTAGGGGGTTTCAGTTTTTTTAAATATTATATAATATGCCTGAGCTTAAGGCAAATTTCACAGTTAGGAGACACATTTTACTATTTTTTTATTATTTTGTCGACTGGATTATGAGGAAAGAGAAAGGAGGGAAGAGAGGAAGGAAAAAGAATGGATGACACGGAGAAGGAAAGTGAAGTAGAGGAAAAAATCGAAGTTACAGAGGAAGGGATTGAGAGGAAAGAGGAGGAGGAGATTGAGGAACGTCCAGAAGCTATTGAGGAAGCTGTGGAAGAAGAAGACAGGTGTGAAGAAGATACCGAGTGCCATTCATCAGCCAAGAGAGCCAGGGTGTGTGCAACTTTTACTGACAGTCAGGAAATTTCCATTGTGGAATTTGTAAAGCAGCACCCAGAACTGTATTACAAGAAACATCCACGTTTCCACGACAGGAACAGAAGAGAGGCTGTCTGGGCAGAAATATCTGCAGAACTGAAGCTTCAGCCCTTTGATATGAGACGTTGGTTCGAATCCCAGCGAACACGTTATGGCAAGCTGTCCAAGCTCCAATCTGGCCAAATCTCAAGGGAGATGACCAAGAGACAGTCCTGGGTCTACCAACAGATGGGTTTCCTTAAAACCCACATCATACGAAAGGGGGCCAACAGAAGTTCAGGGTTCAAGGCCAGTCCAAATACCAGCAAGCAGGACGAATCTCGTTGCTCTACTACTGACACAGAACACCTTGAGCCCAGTGTCCTGAGGGAGAGCAGTCAGTCCATCCTTACATCTACACCCGTTTCAACAGACTCCAAGATTGTCGAGCACTTTGAGCAGATGAGGACACTGATCTCAGGTTTTCTGCAGCAAAGTCAGACAGGCAGCCCTTCTTTGACTATGTGGCATCAGAGGCCGAAAAGATGACTCAAGAAGAATTTGAAGAGTTAAAGGGCAAGATATTTAGAGACATTGAAAGTATTAAGAGCAACCGTTGAAGTCAGCCATTGCCCAAAAGATCAGCCACTATTACCACAGAGTCGCAGATGGTCGGGATACTGCCACCAACCACTCAACAGGCGTCTAGTTCCACTCAAGCAGCAGCTGGTAGCAGTTTTGTGTACTACACACCAAGCCCCATTTGCTTCGGTAACCCTACATCAGTCCTAACTGTACAGGACGAAGGGAGCAGACACAACTTGAGTGGAATATTAAGCCAGCTACCAGATCTGACATCAACACAGATTGTCGAGCAGCCTCGGCAGCAGCAACCGTATCAGCAGCTCTTTACTATCACCACTTCAGCACCGCCTCAACAGCAGCAGCCTCCTCAGTAGCCATCCAGTCAGGGCGGGTCTTTGACCTGCCGACCCTTTTAAGGGCCACCAAATAATCCAAAAACAATTATTCAGCTGCAAGTTATTCCAATTCCCCTCCCAAAACAAAAAAGTTTAGTACAAATACTTATCACAAAAAAAAAAAAAAATTAAAAGTCCAACACCCACACCACCCCAAACACGAAACAAATAACCCATGGTACCACACATAACAAAAAAGGCCACATACAAAAAAAATTTAAAAAAAACTCCCAATATGGGAGCCCATTAATCAGCCCATTTTAAATTTAAAATCCATGGGATAGTTTAAAGTCTTAAATTGAAAAGTCCAACACTTACACCTTCCCTAGAGTTAAAAGGCATTATCACATACTTACCAACCCACAAACACACAAACCCAATACCAAACACAACCCCCAACTAACAAACCCACTACCAAACCTAACACCCAAATAACAAACACAAACCCAATACCAATAACCACCAACCAAGAAACAGACAAACCCAAAAGTAAACAGAACCCAAACCAAAGAACTGACAAACTATTTTGCAAACATAATCCCCCATTATTGAAAAGAAAACCAGCTTCATGGTTATATTTTCTATATATTTATGAATTGGAGTGAAGATTTTAAATTTAAAATTTCCAGGAAAACATTTCTGTTTGAAATATTTTTCCCACAAAAAAAAAAAAAAAAAAAAAAAAAGTGAAATTAGGATGTGGCTTTTAATATATGTGCAAAATTAATTCCATTTAGGATGTTATGTGTGGCTTTGTGTGTTGTTTTTGTTTGCCACTGGGTTTGTCTGTTTGTCAGTTGGGTGACCTCTGTAGGGCATTGTGTTTGTCTGTTTGTTGGGTGGGTAACTTGTGTTTGTTTATGTATCTGTACAAGTTATGTTTAGCATGGGGTTTGTCTGTTTGTGTGTCTGTACAAGTTATGTTTAGCATGGGGTTTGTCTGTTTATCCATCTGTACAAGTTATGTTAAGCATGGGGTTGGTCTGTTTGTCCGTCGGTACAAGTTATGTTTAGCATGGGGTTTGTCTGTTTGTCCATCTGTACAAGTTATGTTTAGCATGGGGTTTGTTTGTCCGTCTGTACAAGTTATGTTTAGCATGGGGTTTGTCTGTTTGTCCATCTGTACAAGTTATGTTTAGCATGGGGTTTGTCTGAAGCAAGCATAGCTCATTAATTGTTTTTGGAATTTTTGGTAGTCCTGAAAAGGACTGTTTGTTAGTCCTGAAAAGGACTGTTGTAGTTAGTCCTGAAAAGGACTGGTTACTGCAGCAGGACTTATATTCTGCCATCTTACCAGGCCACTGCTCCTTCATTATTGAAGTAGTCCTTCAGGTAGTCCCTCTGTCTTTTGGCTTCTCTAGCAGGGTTTCTGTCTGCGCCAACACCATCAGCACCACCAGTCAATCCACTATCACTAGGCACATCATCATCATCATCCTCCCCAGGCTGCTGACCACCATGTTGACCTTGATACTGGCTTCTCAGTATGTTGTGCAGAACCACACAGGTAAAGACCACTTCCCTGACTGTTTCTGGGGGGAGTTCAATAGTGGTCCTCATCACTCTGAATCTTGAGACCAGGATGCCAAAAGCGTTCTCCACAACTCTCCTGCCCCTTGATATTCTATAGTTGGCAATCCTTTCCTCTCTGGTTAACATCCTTCTGCCATAGGGTTTCATGAGCCAGGTCTTTGTGGCAAAAGTATCATCTGCCAGAATGAAGTAGGGTACATCTCTACCACCTTGGGTTATAGGAGCTGGGTCAGGGAAGCCTATCTTTCCATCTTCAATCCTGCTCTTCAGCTGAGAGGCATTAAATATCTGGGCATCTGAGCAAGATCCAGCTGTACCAGCATCCACCCATCTGAACTTGTACTGCCCATCTACTAGGGCCAACATCACAATGGAAAAAAACCCTTGTAGTTGTGGTAGAGGGCTCCAGAGTTCTTGGGTTTCTTCAGGGCCACATGCTTCCCATCCAGGGCTCCCAGGGCATGTGGAACATTCCACCTGATCCTGAATTCCCTCTCCAGTTCTTTCCACTCATCTGGAGTAGTAGGAAATTTGAGGTACTCTGGTGAACTCATCCTGGATGGCCCTGCAGACCTCTGGTAAAAACTTGGAAATGGTGGATCTTCCAACCCTGAACTGACAGGATAATGATGTGTAGGACTCTCCAGTGGCCAAATATCTGATGGTGAGGGCTAACTTCTCCCCAACACTGATTGGTGCTCTGTAGTCGGTGGCCTGCCTGGCTTGATGTGGTTCCAGTCTGGTCTTTATCATTTCAAAAAATGCTGGGGTCATCCTCATGTAATTGGTGAATCCTGGAATGTCTGTGGCATACAGATCAGCCATAATGTTGTGGTAGGTCCCCCTCTACTCTCTCTGCAGTAGCCATGGCCTGTCCCACATGTTGTGCCTTCTTCTAGGTTTCTGTATGGGTGCTGGTGGTGCTGGTGCTGGTAGTTGCTGTGATCGACGTAGAAATAGGAAATACATGATTATTTGTAACTGAATAAAAACCAAAAAAGCCCTAAGTTGTTGTTGAATCTGTCTTCCAATAAAAGGTGGCATCCTGCTGTGTTCCTAGAAAAGCAGTGATAATTAGATCGCGGAATTTATATATATATATACCAAGAAAATACAGCAACTTTCAAAACAAGAATCGGCGATCCTGGTCTGAGGAAGACTGAGGAGGCCTTAGGATGCCTCAGGACACCGGGACTTAATCGGGGATTAGTCGGGGCTTAGTCCCAGGAGGCCTGAGGCGTCCTGGGACCCAGTCGGTATGTGTACGACAGGATCGTGGTTGAAACCAACCAGAAACGTGGCTTAGTCGGTTCTTAGTCCCAGACCAATCGGGGACTGTCTGGGCCGCCTGAGGCATCCTCAGGCTTCCTGAGGCCAATCTGTACTTAATCCCAGACTTCAATACCGACTCAGTATTCCTGCCCATTTTACCTTTTTTTTCACCAACTGTCCACGATTAAGGGTCACCGACAGGATCGGAGCTTAATCCTTTGGTGGAACAGGGGTATGCTAAACATATTTGTAATTATCTGTTATTACAAATACTAATGTCATTTCTTAAAACACTCAAACACCTGCTTTATATAAAATGGTAAATTTATTATATCCTGTGTGTTTAAATTGTTTGAAGTTTGATACAGATACTTGCCCATCCGAATAACTTGGATGAAATGGCAAAAATTCATTAAGTATAATTCGGAAGTTTGGGTAATTATCAGATAAATTTATAAAGAAAGTAAAACAAAGTACTTCTCAATTTCCTATTATTTAAACATGAACAATTTTATTTTATCTGCAATGATTTTATATTTAATTAACACCATGTGTTAATATTTTCCAGTATGTTTTAAGGTTTTGTATATTTTCAAATACCTAAAGAATGTCATCAGCCATTAACCTAGACATACTTTTAGCAAATAACTAATAGGTTCTGTTGATAATTTCTTCTGGAAATATATTTGTAGTTCCTGCTGCAGTGATCTCTTTTACTGAAGCCTCTTCTATGCTAAACTGTGTGAATCTGATTTGGAGTCATGGATCAGGATCCAGAAACATGTACACCATCAGCTGGGAAGGCCCTGTAAATGGCAAGATGTAAAACATTGCTGGCACTGACACAAGTAAAGCGATCACAGGCCTGACTGCTCAGGGGAGCTACACCTTCAGTATTGTAGCAGTCAGTGGTTCCAAGGAAAGCTCTCCTGTTATAGTTGATGTCACTCTGCCTGGTAAGTCATTTTAAGTACAGTTGTCAAAGTCTTTTGTTGTATAGGGAAAAGAGAATAATCTTATTAAATATGAATTATGTAGATATAATCAATTTTGTGCAGTAATAAATTTCCACTTGAATTTATAATGCAGTGCAGCCCTTAAAACAAATACATGTACATGTATATCAATTTTCTACAAAACATTTTTTTTCATTTTTGAAGAATAATAAAGAATTGCTGAGTATTAAGTTGTAGGAAGAGACTTAACAGTTCAAAGTGCCATATTTTGAAATACAAAAAAGATATTGTAACTTCTGTAACTTATCTATGTGCAGATTTAATCAAGTCTGAACAGTATGTTGTTTAACATTCCAGAAATTATATAAAATGGGTAAGTTTATATTTGTCACTAAGAACTTAAATTTGTAAATGTCTCTTGAAGATTTGCCAACGGTGCAGAGTTTTATGGTTGAGAATGGTGGCGTTGAAGTGAATTCTGTGAAGCTGACCTGGACAGCACTAAGCATACCTGAGGACATAAAATATGCTCTTACCAGGACAGGCTCAGCTTCCACTGTGACTTTAAACAAAGACATTGAAATGCATACATTTGACAGTTTGACAGCTGGACAAGAATATACTTTCACTATTGCTGTTAGTTTAGATAGTGTGACAGGCACTCAGGAAAGTGTAACCACTTACACCAGTAAGTTAGACTTGTCAGATTTAGACAGGCTTGTGTTGCCGACATTATTTGCAAAGTATTTTGAAAAAAGAATGATAGATGTTGATAAGTTTTTCTGTGGAAGACCTGAATAAATAACCTTTACTAATTGAGAATTCCTCTTAACAAAGAAATTTAAATCAGTAATATCAAATATCTAAAGTAGAAACTTTGATCATTTGCTCTCTTTTAAATTTTACTTTTATTGTGTTAATGCATCCTATCCAGTGGACAATTACTTGACTGGTGGCCACAACCGTGCCTGCCAAACGACAGAAAAAGTTGTCCTGTGTTTCCACTGGCAGGACCTTTCACGGAATGTGCATTCGCTAGGTGGAGCATCGTTCTTTCTCTCTGTCTAGACGGTCTGATTTCATTGTGTCTTTTTTGTTTGGTGCGTGGAGTGTACAGGCATGTTTTTGTAACATTTCTCGAAGAGTGATGATTTTGCAGATATTTACAAACATTGAACTTTATTTTATTTTAAAATTATATCTTTGGTGTTCTGGAGTATTATGGCCTCCCCTAGTCAGAAAAGAAGAAGTGTGGCCACATTATGGCACTTTTTGACTCCAATGCTAAATGTGCGAGGTGCCATGAGAAAGGTTTGAGCACAGACCCCTGTGTTGAGAAGAAGAACTGTGAGATCTGTGATGGTTTTACCTCTGAACAGAAGAAACCGTTGGCCACCCCAACCTACAGTACATGTAAAGAACACCAAAAGACAAGTTGACAAGTGGTTAGAATGTTTTGCCGATTAGAAGCCATGTTCCTGGCCAGAAGCTTCACAATAACAGTGGAACCGGTCCAGAAGTGCAGTATGGTGGTGACTGATAGACCATTCATCCCACCAGTGCAGCAGACTGCTGGTGTTACTGGTCAGATGAAGAAAGCCACCCAACCTGTTTAGGATCCCGGTGCATCTACTGGCACACACCCAGGATGTTGAGACTTCCGGTGCGATTTCAAAAATGCAGCCCACTGGCCAGGAGGCTTACCTGTATGTTGCTGTTGACAGACAAGATGTTGAGCCCCCAGGTCGTGCTAGCCACACCTACACCAGTGGTAGATAAGGGGTCCAGCCCCCAGATCCCACTGGCCATAATGCTATTGAATTGGAGACATGGACCACATCTCTCACTAGTTCCACTGCTCCTACAGAAGAACCGGCCTCTGATGGTAAACAGTTTAGCGACCACATTTAAGCAAGCCATGTTGAAGCAATGGCCAGTATCATGCAAGACTAATCTGATGGTGTCTTCATAAACATGGCCAACCTCACTCTGGCTCATAGGAACAATTATCTAGAATACCTCAAGGCTGGCATCAAACAAGATTCCCTCACAACTCTTAGAACTGCTCCCATCAGTATGAGTGCCTTGTTTCCAGACAAACTGATCTCCAAGGCAGAAGAGGAGATACGCCATCATGAGGACAGACTGGCCAGGCCGGGCTGGCACACGAAATATTTTAATGTTATCACCCTTACAGTCAGGCTAGCTGACAACATCAAGTCACTGACTGGAAGGCCAGTCCACCTTCCTGGAAACAGTTAAAGAAATGTGGACAGAGATCTAGCAGAGGCAAGGCCTCTTACTTATGGTGACCGGCCAAGGGGCAGAAGAATTATAAATGACAATTACTGTACAAGTTGTGTGGCCGGCAAGAAATACTCTGCTCAGGCGACTGGCAAAGTGAACAGTTTAAGTGTTGTACCAGTGATAGCCAGAAAGAAGGACTGTTTTGTCACCAGCAAGAGAAAGACCGTAAGTGTTTTACCTGTAAACTCTATTGTTGTAAATCCTGTTTATTTTGCAAAAGGATATCCTCAAAAGAAAGGCGTAAATCCTGACATAATACAGAAATAAAATATGTGACAGATGTTTCTTGTGTAGGTCACTTGAGTTCTGTAAAATGTGTCACAAATGACCAACTGTTGCTCCATATCTACCTGTAGTGGCAAGATTGTACCAGTTTGGGGAAAACGGGCAGACCTGGGGGTCAGTCCCAAAGTTTAACAGTCCTCCGAGAAGGATACACCCTCCCCTTCCGGCCAAATTTGACCAGGTTACCCACCATCATAAGCTGATATGTACCGGTAAATCCCCACAGGAACCTCTACCTGGTGGTGCATCAGCTTTTGAACAAAAAGTAGTGGAACTAGTAACAAATTAGTAATCTCTAGGATTTTACTAGACTGTTTCTAGTACCCAAACCAAACAACTGGTGGAGACCTATCCAAGACCTCAGTACCCTGAACTAGTTTCTAAAAGCAGTCATTCAAAATGGAGACACCAGAGACAATAAGGACCTCCTTGCAATCAGGGTAGTGGGTTACCTCCATAGATTTGTCTAGGGTCAGTCAAAGAAGTACATGCGTTTTCATCAAAAGGGAGAAATCAAAACTGCACCCCAAACAAGTATTCAACTTCATATTTTACCAGTTCCATCTGAAAGAGCGCTGGCAGACCCTACAGACAAAAATGAGAGACCTCATTACTGGTCCAGTATGCCCAGTCCCAAAACCGATGTCCGTGATAGGTTTATCTGATGTCTGTGACAGCCACAGAGAAACAAGTGCATCTAGGCTGGTTACATATGAGACCATTGCAGTGACATATGAAAAACAGTTCCTTAAAAAATGTGATCCCATCCCCAGGTCGCTCCACCCAAATCTGAACCAGGGTAACCATTTCATCCGCTAAAACATGCTCTGCAAATCTTTACAGATGCATCAAAAGAAGGGTGGGTGCTTACTTAAACAAGCACACTGCAAGTCGAGTCTGGTCCCTTCTAGAAAGCAAACTACACAAAACTACGCATAAATTATCTGGAACTAAAGGCGGTCTTTCTGGCCCTAAAAATGTTTCAAGACTTCTGCTTGAACAACATAATTCTCATAGCTACAGACAACACCATAGTTGTTGCCTACTTATTACAAACAAAGAGGCGGGACAAAGTCAGGCCCTCTGTGTGCCCTGCTGTGGAATCCTGACCTGGTGTTTCAGAAAACAGGTTACTGTCCAACCCGACACATTCTCTGCCAGCTGAATGTGATAGCAGACAAACTATCCACTCTGGGCCAGAACATCCAGACAGAATGGTCCCTCCATCCAGAGGTCTTCCAAGCACTATGCCCCTGTTGGCATCAGCCCCAATTGGACCTGTTCAACACCAGGTTCAACAACAAACTTCAACAATTTGTCTCACCAGTTCTGAACCCTCAAACATGGGCAGTGGATGTACTCAGCCTGCCCTTGGGAGGATCTGGGCCCTTATGCCTTCCCACCGGTAGCCATCTTGGGCAAAGTGGTGGAGAAGTTGTAGGACTACCCTTGCAGCAGAATTATTCTGACTGCACCAGGGTGGGTAAACATGCCTTGGTTCTGGGACCTAGCGGCCATGTCCAGTCAGATCCCATTGTGCCTGCCCAACCTGCCTAATCTGTGGACACAGTGGTTCAACCAGATCCTACGCAAGAATCTGTTAAACCTGAATCTTCATGCCTAGCTCCTTGAACCATAGCTCTCAAGGAGCAGGGCGTCTCTAAGGCAGTGGCAGCACGAATTGAGGCTCCTCAAAGAGGATCAGCCAGATCAGTCTATGAGACAAAGTGGACCATTTTTAGAAAGTGGTGCCTAAGTAATCAGGTGAACTTCAGGGCACCAACATTAAAAGGCATAACTGACTTCCTTCCTTCTTTCAAGACAGGTAGTTACAACCGAGCACCATTGATGGCTACAGACCAGTCATTACTGACAAACTGGAAAATTCAGCCAATAAGGTCAGCAAAGATGAGAATCTCACTTGTCTCGATGATAGCTTCCACAGAGACAGACCAAGGGTCGCAGAGGCATCCCATTTCTCTGGTGCTGTACCAGCTCACAAAGTCTCCTTTTGAATCCTTTAAAGCAGCCTCCTTGAAGCATTTGACTTCAATACTGTCTTCCTCATGTCTGTGGGTTCAGGCAAACACAAAAGTGAGATCCATGCTTGGCTAAGTAAGCACATCAGGCACCAGTCAGACTGGTCCTAGGTGTCTCTTTATCCCTCACCCAGCTTTCATTTAAAGAACCAGCTGGCTAAAGAGGGTCCAGACAGTTTGTCCCCAGTGGTAATTCCAGCCCTGGCAACTCAGAAAGGAGATGTATACATATGTACATAATATATATACTTTGTATATAGCATATACATATATATTTATATAAAAAAACCTTTGACATGCTTCCTTTGGGAGGTTTATTTTCTTTCTTGGATTGAACTCAGCCCTCTCTTCCCTTACCTCGGTGCAGGTCTGTACCGTCTGTAAAAAAGTGGGGCAATCGTCAGTATACTCCCAGTACCAGGCTCTGTTAATCGATCTTAGACCCACAGGCTTTCTGCCTTATTTCACCCTAGGCCTTAGGGAATTTTGTTTGTTGGTATTGAGTTCACTCAAATCCCTAGTAACTTACCCGCCGACCAAGTGGTAGCTGTCCAGTGGACAGGCAAAGTCCTCCCAACCGACCATGCTATCAGCTTACTGGGGCCTAAATAGGTTTACAACAACTAAGAGAAGTGATGACGTCAGACCATCTAGACAGGAAGCAATAACAATGTGTCACCTAGTGAATGCACACTCCATGACTGGTCCTGCCTGTGGAAACACAGGATGACTTTTTCTGTCATTTGGCAGGCCCCATCACGCCAACCGGTAAAGCAATTGTCCATTGGGTAGGGAATTAACTTATAAAAATTTAATTTACTCATTAATTTTTCAATTAAATTCCTCTTGACAAAGAAATGCAAATAAATTGTATCAAGTATCTATGGGAGAAACTTTTATTAATTGCTATCTTTTAAATTTTATTTTATTGCGCTACATTAGCTTACCATGTGGGACTGAGTGCTTTATTCGGAGGCTGTGACTCCAAGCCAACGATTAAGAAAAATAACCGCTTGGAATTGGCCGAGCCCGTGTTTTAGTATGTACCCTAGCAGTGCATTGTGGTAGTTCTTCCTTCTTCTCTCGTTGGCTGCCATATTAGAAAGATGTTTGTATTTATCTCTCAACAATTTCCTGATTTCTCAGCAGATACGTATTGTTGGATGTTCATATTTTATTATTTGTTTTATTTTATTGCATAGCACATTCTCTGAATACTTGGGAGGTGTCCATTTTTATCTCCCGCCCGGCTCGCCGGAGGGAGATTATAATTTGCACCATGTGCGTGTGTACGTGCGTGCGTGTTCTTGTTTACGCATTTAAACTGAGGACATGACCCTGGTTGCACACCTTCTAACCGAGGACGCACTGCCAACCGAGGACGTCCTCAGTTAGAATCTTGTTAGAAATCCAATAAGTATACACTAAATAACCTTTTCTCAAGTTTTCATTGAATTCTGAGATATGTCCTCCGTTAGACTGTAAAACACCTAGCACATATGTATGGAGTTATAGGAATTTATTAAAAGCTGTTAATATTCTCCATGCACTCCATGTCCTCAGTTCCTCCATAAAAATCCAAGCACACTCCATGTCCTCAGTTGTACATAAAAATTCCTGCACAGAATTCTGGTGATGTCCTCAGTTATACAGGTTAATACTTGGACACCTATGTCCTCATATTGGTATTAAAATGCCAACTGTGTGCTTAAATTGGATATTTAAAATTTTTCATCTCTAAACAATGCACAGAGATATTGCTATATATTTATATGAGGGACAACTAAAGTTAGTATATTGATCTCATAATTATTGTACCAAAACTTGTTTTTCGATTTTTTTTAATAATAAATGATTAAAAACAGATTATAGACAACATGTCTTAAACACCAGCTGTGTGGTAAGATATCACAATAGATATATGCATAATTTATCCTCATTTTAGTGGTTGAATTGATATATAAATTAATAAATATAATTAAACTAATTAAGCAGATTTATTCTTTCAAAATCTAAATTGGCCTTTAGTGTTGAGTATGTGATGAAAATGACAAATATTAATACTTGTTTCATTTAAAATTGATGGATGCTCTATAATGTAGATGATCCCATACCAACTTATTCAAGGAATAATATGAAATTAACATATTTATGAATTTGCTAAGTTTTTTAAAAAGATAGGGAGACAGAAATAACAAGAATATGGGCTATGCAAAAGTAAAATAACTTAACACAAGAAAGAGTTGAATATGTTTTTGTCTGTCAGTTATGTGGCTTTTCCATAATTAAGATGAAGTAGGAATACTCCTTTGTGCAGGTTATTTAAATCAAATTCTTAATGAAAAACAATAATTTGAGTGACCTTAAATGTGTTTTTATCAAGAACAAGATAACTCAAAAACTTATGGGTGGATTTTGATGAAATTTTAAGGATATGTCTGAAAAGGAAGAAATGATTCATTTTGGGGAGTGATCCGGACCACTCTCTGGATCTTCTGCATCCATGAAATGTAATTTTTAAACACAGATAACTCAAAAAGTTATGGATGGATTTTGATGAAATTTTCAGGAAATGTCCTAAATAGGACAAGGAACAAGTGATAAGATTTTGGGAGTGATCTGGATAACTGTCTGCACAGTCTGGACCATCTGGATTTGTGCTGCCCGATAATTGTATCCACCGGAGGCATCCGGCGGATACTTTGGTTTAGCGTTTGCTACGCCGCCGCCACGCGTAGAGAGATTTTCGGCGTTAACGCTCTAAGAGGAAAACTACACAGCTAGGTTCACCAAATTTGCAGGATATCTTCATTGGGGGTAAGCTTCTCTGGGACTGAAAATAGCCTCATTCTGAAAAACAAGATGGCCGCCATGGGCATTTCTTTGAAAATAATCTACATTTTTATACTGGCTGTTTCTCATAGGTAGAAGGTTGAATCTCTTCATAGGTGATATGTATGACAGATATACATGTCCTCTACAACCTTGCGCACATTTGACCTTGAAGCTCTTAATTCAAGGTCATCCACAGAGTGCCGAAGTAGCCCACATAGCAGACTTTAAAAGTGCCTATATCTCCCTTATTATTAAGGCTGCAACGATTCTTCAGTTACTCGGAAAAGAAACGATTCAGTCTAATACTTGAGTCAAGAAAAGTGAACCAGGTCTTCGAAAACAACTAAAAATAGACGTAAAATCTACCACAAAATTAGATTTTTCTTTAAAAATATGAACATATTTGTATATTTTACTAATATAAGGTGTTTCCGTTTTCAATTTTTATATTGTAAGCATTTACAAACTTTAAATTTTTGTGTAACAATGATTCTATAAAGATGGCATTTTAATATAACATATTTCGAAGACGCCTCAAATCTTGCAATGTTAAAATGGCTAAACGTTCCTGTTTTTTGCATTATAAATGCGTATTTATTCCAAAATTCAATGAATTATCAACATTCTTTCCTGTTGTGTGCATTTTAATAATTTTATAAGACCTGATATGTGAAAATATGAAGCAGTTAATTTTGTGGGCGATAATCAAGCGAATAACCGAGTCCGAGTCAGTTCTTTCAAAATGAGGACTCGAGGCGTATTTTTGGGCTCGCTTGCAGCCCTACTTATTATCGGATTATTGGTCCTAGAGGTTTGCAATGTGAAACCAACCTATAGGAAATCATGTGCTGCGAATCTTCTGATGTTGTCAGATTTGACCTTGGACCCCTCCTTTAAGGTCAAACAAGGATAGCCAAACTTACAAATGCTTATAACTCACTTATTATCGGTCCTAGAGGTTTGGGCTGTCATACCAACCTATAGGAAATCATGGGCTGGGAATCTTTTGTTGTGTTCAGATTTGACCTCGGACCCCTCAGTCAAGGTCAAACAAGGCTTGCCAAAGTTAAAAGTGTTTATAACTTGCTTATTATTGGTCCTAGAGTTTGGGATGGTAAACCAACCTATAGGAAATCATGAGCTGGGAATCTTTTGGTGTGGTCAAATTTGAACTTGGACCCCCTCCTTCAAGGTCAAACGAGGATAACCAAACTTAAAGGTGCTTATAACTCACTCATTATTGGTCCTAGTGGTTTGGGATGGTAAACCAACCTATAGGAAATCATGGGCTGGGAATCTTTTGTTGTGTTCAGATTTGACCTCGGACCCCTCAGTCAAGGTCAAACAAGGCTTGCCAAAGTTAAAAGTGTTTATAACTTGCTTATTATTGGTCCTAGAGTTTGGGATGGTAAACCAACCTATAGGAAATCATGGGCTGGGAATCTTTTGGTGTGGTCAAATTTGAACTTGGACCCCCTCCTTCAAGGTCAAACGAGGATAACCAAACTTAAAGGTGCTTATAACTCACTCATTATTGGTCCTAGTGGTTTGGGATGGTAAACCAACCTATAGGAAATCATGGGCTGGGAATCTTTTGGTGTGGTCAGGTTTGACCTTGGACCCCTCCTTCAAGGTCAAACAAGGATAGCCAAACTTAAAAGTGCTCGTAACTCACTTATTATTGGTTGTAGAGGTTTGGGATGGCAAACCAACTTACAGGAAATCATGGACTGGCAATCTTTTTGTGTGGTCAGATTTGACCTTGGACCCCTCCTTCAAAGTCAAACAAGGATAGCCAAACTTAAAAGTGCTTATATCTCGAAACATTTTGCTTACTTAGTGTCAGTACAAGTTGCTCCCATAAACGCTTATGCCCCCTCCCCACAGGGGTATATTTGTGTCAATCATAATACTCTGTATGTCACGTTTCAACCATGTCCCGTCCGGGGATACACTGCGTCGAGACACAATCTCTAGTCTATTGGATGGTGTACATTGAATAAAATGTGTAGACACTCTTGTTATTATATATCTTTATTTGATATTTTATTATTACACAGAAATTATGCATCCACTATATGATATTACTGATCCCGAAATGTGTTTCTCCCATTTGCTCTGATAAATTAACAATTATGTGCTCTCTATTTTGTAAGATAAATCCCAAACTATTTTTATCTACTGCCTGCGTCCATCCACCCGTTCGTCACGTTTTTACATAAACCTTAATATCTCATTCATTTATAAAATTTGCAGGGGATGTTTATGGCTATGAAAACCTGTCTGTGTAAAATTTTAGCGTCATTTTGAAAAACAAAATGGCTGCCATCGCTAATTGTTTGAAAATCATAAAGGTGCTCTAAGTCTTGAAATATTCCAGCTAGTTTCATCAAATTTGCGCAAAAGCTGTATGGCTAGAAAAGCTAGCCTGATAGTAATTTTGGCCTAGTTCAAAAAAACAAAATGGCCGTCATATCGCATGTTTTATGTCAAACAGGGTTATCCTATTAAAAAGGCCTTATATCTCCAGTAAAATTGCTCCTAGAGGTTCGGAATGTGAAAACAACTTGTAGGAAGTCATGGTCTGGGAATCTTTTTCAGGTGTTGAATTTGACCTTTGACCCCGGCTTCAAGGTTAAATCGGGTCATCACACTAAAACACCCTCATTTCTCCCTTTTTATTGGTGCTATGGCTTTAGAATGTAAAGATAGACCATGAAAAGTCCTGGCCTGCAAATGTTTTTGAGAAAATTTTGGCCTTATTTGAAAAACAAAATGGCCACCATAGCCGATTATTTCAAAATCATTAGGATACTATAAAAATTGAAATATCGCAGCTAGGTTGATCAAATTTGCACCAAAGATATAAGGCTAGGAAAGTTAGCCTGATAGTAATTAAGCATCCCTGAAACGGTGCTTATTTGTATTCGCCTCAGTTTCCTCGCCGCCACCGCCGCCGCATTCCTGTTCATACTATCGAAAACACGAACTGATTAGATTTTGGGAGCAGTCCCTTGAAAAATGTCTCATTTATGAGTGATTTTCTGACACCTTCCAATCTGAAAGCCTTAAATTTAGGTCAACCCCCCCTATTATCTTCTTAAGTATTGCATTTAAAGCCATAAAATGTACTGGGAGGTAATAGGAAACCATATGTGGAGAGTTTAAATAGCCGGTCAGTTTTACCCCACGGCCCCCCTTATGGGCCAAACTGGGGTCATAAATAGCTGCTTTGGAGTTTTTGCCTTATATCTCCTTTATCGTTGCTTTTATAGCTTCAGAATGTATTAAGAGGTATTGGGAAAGCATATGTGGAGAATCTAAATAGCCAGTCAGTTTTATCCCCCGACCCCCCCGCCCCTTATGGGCCAAACTGGGGTCATAAATAGTTGCTTTGGAGTTTTGCCTTATATCTCCTTTATTGTTGCTTTTGTACCTTCAGAATGTATTAAGAGGTATTGGGAAAGTATATGTGGAGAGTCTAAATAGCCAGTCAGTTTTATCCCCTGACCCCCCCTTATGGGCCAAACTGGGGTCATAAATAGCTGCTTTGGAGTTTTTGCCTTATATCTCCTTTATCGTTGCTTTTATAGCTTCAGAATGTATTAAGAGGTATTGGGAAAGCATACGGCGCAGCTTTGTGCATTCTTAGCTTTACAGCATGCTTATTAAAACCACAAAGCATTTTAAACTTTCAGGGATGCTTCGCTTTTGTTAGCAAAAGCATTCCTCTAGTTTGACCTAGTTTCAAAAACGAAATGTCCATCATATCAGATGTTTACTGTTAAATGGCATTATCCTATTAAAAAGGTTTTATATGTCCCTTATCATTGCTACTAGGGGCTCCAAATGTGAAAACAACTTAAAGAAAGTCATGGTCTGAGACTTTGGTAACTGCTGACTTTTACTTTTGACCCCTTTTTCAATGTCAAGTACAAAGGCCTTATTATTATATTTCCTAAATAGTTCTCTATTATTACTGACTCTAAGGCGGGAGATAACTGCTGCGGCAGTGGCCTTGTATATTTTGTAATTGATTTCAAATAAACAGTGGCATATGTTATCAGCTACAAATTGGGGGCCACGGTGGCAGAGTGGTAACACTCTCGCCTCCCACCTCTGAGGCCGGGGTTCGATCCCCGTGACGTCCTTAAGTGGGACAGCTGGTAGTTGCTTGCCGTTGGTTGGCAGTTTACAGTACACAACCCTAGCGAACTCTATGTACTGGTTTCCTCTGCCCTTCCAACTACCCGTCTTGATATGACCTGTACAGTGTTGAAAGGGACGTAAAACCCCAAATAAATAAATAAATAAATCAGCTACAAATCTTATCAAGTAAATTTAATCATTGATATTGTTAAGATCATCGACTGTTTGACAGATCATCTTGCAAATGTATGTCCTCTGTCATATAGATTAATTCATATATGTGTGTCCTTAGTTTGGTGGCAAATGTACCATATGGTGTGTCCTCAGATTGGCAGAACACATGTAAAATGTGTGTCCTCTATCGCATGTATTAATTCCTATACTTGTGTGTCCTCAGTTGGCTGTAATATATAACTAAGTGTGTCCTCAGTTTGACAGGTCATGTATAAAGTGTGTGTCCTCTATCATGGGTATTAATTGCTGTACTTGTGTGTCCTCAGTTTGCTATTAAATATATGACTTAGTGTGTCCTCAGTTTGACGGATCATACATAAAGTGTGTGTCCTCTATCATGTGTCTTAAGTCCTCTACCTGTGCGTCCTCAGGTTGCTGGTAAGAGTACAACTAAGTGTGTCCTCAGTTTGACGGATCATTTTTGAAATGTGCGTCCTCAATCATATGCATTAATTCCTATATACTTATGGTCCTCAGTTGGATAGTAAACATACAACTAAGTGTGTCCTCAGTTGTCTTGTAAAAAACCAACTTCCAGAAAATAAGTTTTTTCTCAGATTTAAATACATGGGATGATATAAAATAATTCATTTTATGCATATCAATCAAAATCTGATGCTTAAACACAAAAATAAAGATGTCCTCGGTTGGATAGTAAAAAACCAGCGTCCTCGGTCTACACCATAAACCTGTATGCGTGCGTGCGTGCGTGCGTGCGTGTGTCACGCAGTTTTCTCTGAAACTACTACAGTTACACATTTTTGGTAAATCACAAGTCCTAATGAATTTTTTTGCTCTTCAATATTTTTGGGGTTTGGTGAACTTTGGCCTACTTTTGAGTGAGTAATAGCTATTTTAGCTAATATAATTATATGGCTTATAACTCTGAAACTATTGCATTTACAGTATTTTGTTCTAATATGTTGTTCAGCTACTTTCTCCACAGCTACAACATGGTCACTAGTTTGGAAGTGTATCTCCATAGCTAAGTGAGTAATAGCTACTTTGTCAATTTTTAATTATAACCATAATGAGTAAATGGCTTATATCTTCATAAGTATTGCAGCTACACAATTTTGTTCCAATATGTTGTTCAGCTACTTTCTCCACAGCTACAACATGGTCAGTAGTTTGCAAGTGTATCTCTATAGCTAAGTGAGTAATAGCTACTTTTTCAATTTTTAATGATAACCATAATGAGTAAATGGCTTATATCTTCAAAAGTATTGCAGCTACACAATTTTGTTCCAATATGTTGTTCGGCTACTTTCTCCTCTGCTACAACATGGTCAGTATTTTGGAAGTGTATCTCCGTAGCTAAGTGAGTAATAGCTACTTTTTCAGTTTTTAATGATAACCATAATGAGTAAATGGCTTATATCTTCAAAAGTATTGCAGCTACACAATTTTGTTCCAATATGTTGTTCAGCTACTTTCTCCACTGCTACAACATGGCCAGTGGTTTGGAAGTGTATCTCTATAGCTAAGTGAGTAATAGCTACTTTTTCAATTTTTAATGATAACCATAATGAGTAAATTGCTTATATCTTCAAAAGTATTGCAGCTACACAATTTCTCTCAAATATGTTGTTCATGTACTTTTTTGTGAACTGTAACATATTTAAGTTTCACAACTGTTGCTGAATGTACAAGTGAGTAATGGCTACTTTATTGCTACTTTTAGTGAAAATGTGAAAAATCAGAAATATCTCTCAAACTGTAAGATATAGAGCAATTTCGAGCAAATTTTTGACCCACAGGGTAGTACTAGAGTATCCTATTGCTAAGGGGGAAAAAGTTTGGTGAACTTTGGCCTACTTTTGAGTGAGTAATAGCGCTTTTACCTAATATAATTATATGACTTATAACTGTCAATGAGTAAATGGCTTATATCTTCAAAAGTATTGCAGCTACACAATTTTGTTCCAATATGATGTTCAGCTACTTTCTCCACAGCTACAACATGGTCAGTAATTTGGAAGTGTATCTCCATAGCTAAGTGAGTAATAGCTACTTTTTCAATTTTTAATGATAACCATAATGAGTAAATGGCTTATATCTTCAAAAGTATTGCAGCTACACAATTTCTCTCAAATATGTTGTTCATGTACTTTTTTGTGAACTGTAACATATTTAAGTTTCACAACTGTTGCTCGATGTACAAGTGAGTAATGGCTACTTTATTGCTACTTTTAGTGAAAATGTGAAAAATCAGAAATATCTCTCAAACTGTAAGATATAGAGCAATTTCGAGCAAATTTTTGACCCACAGGGTAGTACTAGAGTATCCTATTGCTAAGGGGGGAAAGGTTTGGTGAACTTTGGCCTACTTTTGAGTGAGTAATAGCGCTTTTACCTAATATAATTATATGACTTTTAACTGTCAATGAGTAAATGGCTTATATCTTCAAAAGTATTGCAGCTACACAATTTTGTTCCAATATGATGTTCAGCTACTTTCTCCACAGCTACAACATGGTCAGTAATTTGGAAGTGTATCTCCATAGCTAAGTGAGTAATAGCTACTTTTTCAATTTTTAATGATAACCATAATGAGTAAATGGCTTATATCTTCAAAAGTATTGCAGCTACACAATTTCTCTCAAATATGTTGTTCATGTACTTTTTTGTGAACTGTAACGTATTTAAGTTTCACAACTGTTGCTCAATGTACAAGTGAGTAATGGCTACTTTATTGCTACTTTTAGTGAAAATGTGAAAAATCAGAAATATCTCTCAAACTGTAAGAGATAGAGAAATTTCGAGCAAACTTTTTGAACCACAGGGTAGTACTAGAGTATCCTATGCTAAGGGGAAAATGGTTTGGTGAACTTTGGCCTACTTACTCACCTCCTCAAAATGAGTAAATGCGAATTATCTCTAAAAGTATTGCAGGTAGCCAATTTTTCTCAAATAACTCATTCACCTACTTTTGGGAGAGCTTTCACTTGGTTAAGTTTCAGACGCGTAGCTAGTTACTCACCTACTCAAAATGAGTAAATGCTAATTATGTCTAAAAGTATTGCAGATAGCCAATTTTTCTCAAATAACTCATTCATATACTTTTGGAAGACCTTTCACTTAGTGAGGTTTCAGACCCCTAGCTAATTTCTCACCTACTCAAAATGAGTAAATGCGAATTATCTCTAAAAGTATAGAAGATAGCCAATTTTTCTCAAATAACTCATTCACCTACTTTTGCGAGAGCTTTCACTTGGTGAAGTGTCAGACCTGTAGCTAATTTCTCACCTACTCAAAATGAGTAAATGCTAAATATCTCGAAAAGTATTGCAGATAGCCAAGTTTTCTCAAATAACTCATTCATTTACTTTTGCGAGAGCTTTCACTTGGTGAAGTGTCAGACCTGTAGCTAATTTCTCACCTACTCAAAATGAGTAAATGCTAAATATCTCGAAAAGTATTGCAGATAGCCAATTTTTCTCAAATAACTCATTCATTTACTTTTGGAAGAGCTTTCACATGGTGAAGTTTCAGACCCATAGCTAATTACTCGCCTACTCAAAATGAGTAAATGCGAATTATCTCTAAAAGTATTGCAGATAGCCAATTTTTCTCAAATAACTCATTCATCTACTTTTGGAAGAGCTTTCACATGGTGAAGTTTCAGACCCATAGCTAATTACTCACCTACTCAAAATGAGTAAATGCGAATTCTCTCTAAAAGTATTGCAGATAGCCAATTTTTCTCAAATAACTCATTCACCTACTTTTGGGAGAGCTTTCACTTGGTGAAGTTTCAGACCCGTAGCTAATTACTCACCTACTCAAAATGAGTAAATGCTAATTATCTCTAAAAGTATTGCAGATAGCCAATTTTTCTCAAATAACTCATTCATCTACTTTTGGAAGAGCTTTCACATGGTGAAGTTTCAGACCCATAGCTAATTACTCACCTACTCAAAATGAGTAAATGCGAATTCTCTCTAAAAGTATTGCAGATAGCCAATTTTTCTCAAATAACTCATTCACCTACTTTTGGAAGAGCTTTCACTTGGTGAAGTTTCAGACCTGTAGCTAATTACTCACCTACTCAAAATGAGTAAATGCTAATTATCTCTAAAAGTATTGCAGATAGCCAATTTTTCTCAAATAACTCATTCATCTACTTTTGGGAGAGCTTTCACTTGGTGAAGTGTCAGACCTGTAGCTAATTTCTCACCTACTCAAAATGAGTAAATGCTAAATATCTCTAAAAGTATTGCAGATAGCCAATTTTTCTCAAATAACTCATTCATTTACTTTTGGAAGAGCTTTCACATGGTGAAGTTTCAGACCCATAGCTAATTACTCGCCTACTCAAAATGAGTAAATGCGAATTATCTCTAAAAGTATTGCAGATAGCCAATTTTTCTCAAATAACTCATTCATCTACTTTTGGAAGAGCTTTCACATGGTGAAGTTTCAGACCCATAGCTAATTACTCACCTACTCAAAATGAGTAAATGCGAATTCTCTCTAAAAGTATTGCAGATAGCCAATTTTTCTCAAATAACTCATTCATCTACTTTTGGGAGAGCTTTCACTTGGTGAAGTTTCAGACCCGTAGGTAATTACTCACCTACTCAAAATGAGTAAATGCGAATTATCTCTAAAAGAATTGCAGATACCCAATTTTTCTCAAATAAGTCATTCATCTACTTTTGGAAGAGCTTTCACATGGTGAAGTTTCAGACCCATAGCTAATTTCTCACCTACTCAAAATGAGTAAATGCGAATTATCTCTAAAAGTATAGGAGATAGCCAATTTTTATCAAATAACTCATTCATCTACTTTTGGGAGAGCTTTCACTTGGTGAAGTTTCAGACCTGTAGCTAATTTCTCACCTGCTCAAAATGAGTAAATACTAATTATCTCTAAAAGTATTGCAGATAGCCAATTTTTCTCAAATAACTCATTCATCTACTTTTGGAAGAGCTTTCACATTGTGAAGTTTCAGACCTGTAGCTACTTACTCGCCTACTCAAAATGAGTAAATGCGAATTCGCTCTAAAAGTATTGCAGATAGCCAATTTTTCTCAAATAACTCATTCATCTACTTTTGGAAGAGCTTTCACATGGCAAAGTTTCAGACCCATAGGTAATAACTCACCTACTCAAAATAAGTAAATGCGAATTATCTCTAAGAGTATTGCATATAGCCTATTTTTCTCAAATAACTCATTCACCTACTTTTGGGACAGCTTTCACATGGTGAAGTTTCAGACCTGTAGCTAATTACTCACCTACTCAAAATGAGTAACTGCGAATTATCTCTAAAAGTATTGCAGCTAGCCAATTTTTCTCAAATAACTCATTCATGTACTTTTAGGACAGCTTTCACTTGGTGAAGTTTCAGACCTGTAGCTAATTACCCACCTACTCAAAATGAGTAAATGCGAATTATCTCTGAAAGTATTGCAGATAGTCAATTTTTCTCAAATAACTCATTCATCTACTTTTGGAAGAGCTGTCACATGGTGAAGTTTCAGACCCATAGCTAATTACTCACCTACTCAAAATGAGTAAATGAGAATTATCTCTAAAAGTATTGCAGATAGCCAATTTTTCTCAAATAACTCATTCATCTACTTTTGAAAGAGCTTTCACATGGTGAAGTTTCAGACCCGTAGGTAATTACTCACCTACTCAAAATGAGTAAATGCTAATTATCTCTAAAAGTATTGTGGGTACCCAATTTTTATCAAATAACTCATTTATCTACTTTTGGAAGAGCTTTCCATGGTGAAGTTCCAAACCTGTAGGTAATTACTCACCTACTCAAAATGAGTAAATGCAAATTATCTCTAAAAATATTGCAGATAGCCAGTATTTTTCAAATAACTCACTTCACCTATATTTTGGGAGAACTTTCAATTAGTGAATTTTCAGATCCATATCTAATTACTCACCTACTCAAAATGAGTAATTGCCTATTATCACTAAAAGTATTGCAGATAGCCAGTATTTCTCAAATAACTCATTCACCTACATTTTGGAGATATTTCACATGCTAAAGTTTTTTTATGAATTATTAAAATAATTTTTAATGCATTAAAATTAATGAAATCATGCACTAAATCGATTATAACTTGAAAAGTATTGTATTTAGAGCATTTTGTTAAAATATGTTATTCACCTACTTTTTCCCACAGCAACAACATGGTGAGTAACTTGGGTGTCTATCTCAATAGATAAGTGAGTAATAGCTACTTTTGGATTTTTCACTAACTTCCATCATGAGTGAAATCACTTGTAACTTGAAAACTATTGCATTTAGACCTTCAGGGTAGTACAAAAGTGTCCTATGCAAAGGGGAAATATTTCAATTTTCGCCACTTTTGGCGGCCATCTTGGATTTTAGCGGAAAAAAATGAAAAAGTGTGAATATCTCGAAAACCATAAGAGATAGAGTGATTTCGAGCGAATTTTTGACCTAGAAGGTAGTACAAGAATGTCCTGTGCAAAGGGGTAAAATTTCAATTTTCACCACTTTTGGCAGCCATCTTGGATTTTTGCGGAAAATGGAAAAGTGTGAATATCTCTAAAACCGTAAGAGATAGAGCGATTTCAAGCGAATTTTTGACCAGAAGGGTAGCACAAGAGTGTCCTGTGCAAAGGGGAAAAATATCGATTTTCGCCACTTTTGGCGGCCATTTTGGATTTTTGCGGAAAATAGAAAAGTGTCAATATCTCGAAAACCGTAAGAGATAGAGCGATTTCGAGCAAATTTTTGACCTGCAGGGTGGTACAAGAGTCTCCTGTGCAAAGGGGGAAAATTTCAATTTTCGCCACTTTTGGCGGCCATCTTAGATTTTTGCGGAAAATGAAAAAGTGTCAATATCTCAAAAACCGTAAGAGATCGAGCGATTTCAAGCGAATTTTTGACCCGCAGGGTGATACAAGAGTGTCCTGTCCAAAGGGGAAAAATTTCATTTTTCGCCACTTTCGGCGGCCATCTTGGATTTTTGCTGAAAATGGAAAAGTGTCAATATCTCGAAAAGCATAACAGATAGAGCGATTTCAAGCGAATTTTCGACCTGCAGGATGGTACAACAGTGTCCTATGCAAAGGGGAAAAATTTCAATGTAGTATTTCTTCCCCTGCGGTACTCGGCGGGAGATACATACCGCGGCAGTGGTCTTGTATATTTTTGAGTTAACTATGTTTTGTGAGTTTTCTGTGCCCTTTCTGGCTTTATCACCAACACGTTGGAGGTTACACGTCTTCTCCTGCCTTTTTATTGTTTTTTTTACTGTTTTCTCAAGTTTGCCTTGCGAATTTCATCTTTTCTGTACCTTTTTGTTTAATTTTGTGTGTTTGGTGAATTTTTATCCGCTCTCCCTAGCTCGGATTCATTTTATTGCATTAAGATGTCTTCCCACCAAGCTAGTGCAAAACCGAGGTCATCCAAATGTCGACACTTCTGCTTCTCGTTTGATCTCCATAATTATTGTCCGACGTGCAGGGAATCTGGTAAAGGTGATGACCTCTGTGTCACAAATCAAGCCCTTGCAATGTTTGCAAAGAACTCTCTGCAGAACAACATGCTAAAGTAAAAAAAAACAGACGTCGATACACTCGGAAGCAGAAGTCAGACCCCAACACCAGTAAGGATAACCTTAACCTTCTAGGAGGCGGTGAGGAATCTTTTACTGGCTCTCAAGCCGACTTGGAGGGTGTTGCTGAAAATTTGTTTTCATCTCCTTCTCTCCCCCAACCCTTACGCTTTGAAGCCTTGTCTATTAAAACTCTATGTAATGTCCCACTAACCCCAGGTACTGCATTGCAAAACAAAATTGAAAATAGGCTGGAGAAATCCCTGGGCAATACTCTTAACATCCAACTGAAGCAAGAGATGGGTTTATTCCAGGCTTCTATGCTTGAACCATGAAGCACTTAAAGATGAAATGCTTGCATTACAGAAGAAAGACTTGGGTGTAGATAAGACATCCGACTCGGCTCAAGCAAACCCTATGCCTGGACCTTCTCAAACCAATACTCCAACTCGGACTTCTGATCCGCCTCCCTCGCATCACTCGGAAGTTCAACCAATGGATCTGGAGCCTTATGGCCCTTCACTTCCTCCCAAGTCTTCTCAAGTACCTCATTCCGAGCTTGTTGTACACTCCGATCCTAACTTGGACCACTCAGAACCTTGTTCCGATTCCGAGTACTATCAGAGACAAGAAACACTCTGACAAGACACAAGAAACACTCTGACAAGAGGAAACATAAATCCAAACCCAGCCACAAGTCTCAGTCATCTGCAGAGGAAGATGGGTCCTCTGTTCATACCCATAGGGTTACCAAATCTCAACCTAAGGTTCCTCCAGAACCTCAACCTCAGGACAATGACTCCTCCAAAGCCTCACTCAGTCCACCAGTAGCAGGTCATCTCCGTTCTTTCATCAGAGACTGGCAAAGAAACAAATGTTCCTCAAACATGTTAAACATTATCACCAGTGGCTACGTTCTGTCATTCCTGTCAAAACCCAACGTCAGATTTCCTCTGATTATATCAGAATACAAGGCGTACCAAAAGACCAAGCTCTGGCAAACTGTATCCAGTCTCTGCTGTCAAAGAACACAATCGAAAGGGTGGAAAATGTAAAATCTCTCGGGTTTTACAGTCGCCTGTTTCTTGTACCCAAGCCCTACCAGAGGTAGAGGACAGCAATAGACCTAAGCAGGCTTAACACTTCTCTACACGTAGAAAAGTTCAAAATGGAGACTCCAGAGTCCATCAGGACCTCCTTGATTCCAGGAGAGTGGGTATCGTTGATAGGTCTATCGTACGCCTATCTTCACATCCCCATACATCCACATTCAAGGAAGTACCTAAGATTTTGCCACAGGTCTCAAGTGTTCCAGTTCACATCCCTCTCCTTCGGACTGGCCACAGCCCCCCAGGTCTTTACAATGATTGTAAAGGAAGTAAAGCTAATGGTCCTCTCCAGAGGTCTCAGACTTCACCAATACCTGGACAACTGGCTGATCAGGTTTCATTCTCAGGAGGAAGCCCGACTGAACACTCAGGCAGTGGTAGATCTAACCCAGTCCTTGGGGTGGACCAGAAATCAGGAAAAGTCAGAACTGAAACCTACTCAGGTGTTTTCGTTTGTGGGCTACGAATACCATCTAGATTCAGCCCTTGTAAAACCCACTAAAGAGAGATGGCTCAAACTTCGGGATTTGATCCTACAACTCAGATGTTTGATGTCGCTAATTGGGTTGCTCACCACAACGGAGAAGATGGTCCTGGAGGGACGCCTTCACATGAGGCCCTTTTAGTTCATCTCAAGGAGCACTGGAGATATCCTCAGTCGCCGGACAGCCTCCTTCCTTGGACAGAAACGATTTCTGCACACCTAGACTGGTGGCAGAATCCTGCAAACATGATGAAAGGCTCAGACCTTCATCCCAAAGTCGACAGTATCCAACTCTTTACAGACGCCTCAAACGAAGGTTGGGGTGCTAACTTAGATCAAAGTTCTACCAAGGGTCTGTGGTCAAAGCAGGAAAAAAGGGCTACACATAAACGTTCTAGAATTGAAGGCAGTCTCACTGGCCCTTCGACAGTTCAAGGACCAGTGTCAGAACCACAGTTCTAGTTGCAACAGACAACTCACAGCCTACATAAACAAACAAGGAGGAACTGCGCTCCTGTGGAAAATCATGACATGGTGCAATCATTATCACATAACACTGAAAGCCAGACACATTCCAGGGTGTCTCACTGTGATGGCTGACCTCCTGTCCAGGTCCATCCACAGGTGTTCAAGCAAATCTGTCTAAAGTGGTTCACTCCTCATGTAGACCTGTTTGCCACTCATCTGAACCACAAACTCCCTCTATGCGTGTCTCCTATCCCAGACCCAAAGGCCTGGGACATAGATTCTCTAAACATAAACTGGACGGGTCTCACTGCCTATGCTTACCCTCCAACGGCTCTTCTTCACGGGGTGATCCAAAAAATCAGGCAATGCCATTGCCTGATCATAGTAATAGCCCCAGGCTGGCGAGGGATGCCCTGGTTTTGGGACCTAGTGCAGCTGTCAGCAGAGATCCCACTACAGCTCCCAGTGTCAACAACACTACTCAAACAGTCCCACAGTTACGTATTCCACAGCAATCCGCAACATCTCCACCTCCACTCCTGGTGTCTAGGAGTGGACAACTCCAAGAACAAGGCTTCTCTGTGGAGGTGGTAGAGAGAATTGCTGCACCTCAGAGGTCATCAGCAGAACCGTCTATAAGTCAAAGTGGGCCCTATTTGAAAAATGGTGCAGAGAAAATTCGGTGGATTTCTCCACTCCATCTGTGAAACAAATCTCAGATTTTTTCATGTACCTGTACCAAGACTTAAACAGGCGCCCCTCTACCATTGATGGTTACAGGACTGCCATTGTTGACACTTTGGGCTCAAAGGCCCAACATATAGCACATAATGCAGACCTTCATAGGTTACTTTCCAGTTTCCACAGGGATCGTCCCAAAAGTTCCAGGAATCTTTCTAAGTGGAACCTTTCTGTTGTTCTCAATGAGCTCACAAAAGCACCCTTTCAGCCTATGAAAGACACAGACCTCAAACATCTTACTCTTAAAACTACTTTCTTGCTAGCTTTGGCCTCCGGCAGGCGCCACAGCGAAACCCACGCCTGGGTTGCAAACAAAGTATTATAATCTAGGCCAATGGGAAAAGGTTGTCTTTTTCCCTTCTTTTGACTTTATAGCCAAAAACCAGCTAGCAAGAGAAGGTTCTCAAAGTGTGTCTCCAGTGACTATTCCTGCTCTAACTACCATTGTAGATAGACAATTCAAAGAAGACAGGACCCTGTGTCCTGTACGGGCCCTGAGGTACTATTTGGATCAAACCAATAACCTGAGAGGTTCCCGATTCCTTCTCTTTATCTCCTTTGAGAAAGGACATACCTCAGACATCAGGCCCTCTACACTCTCTTCTTGGTTGAAACAAACCATTCTGTTTTGTTACAAACAAGCAGACCAACAAGCCTTGGACTTGGTCCAAGTCAAAGCTCATGACATTTGGGTCTTCGCGGCCTCTAAGGCCTTTTACGGTGGGGTATCGGTGGACCAGATCATGCAAGCATGTCACTGGAAAGCTCACAACACGTTTACCAACTTTTACTTAAAAGACCTTACTTGGTCAGACAATGACAACAATATGTATGTGGGACCAATAGTAGCGGCACAATAAGTCCTAGACCCTTCCCCTCAGCATCCTCATCTTCGGGAAGAAAAGAATGGGGGGGGGGGGGCACGCCAGCTGCATCCAAGTCTTCAGGAGTCTTTCCCAGGGTCTATGTATCAGCTACCTTTTAACATGTTCACGGTAAGGTCTTTTTATCCCTTAATTCTTTTATCTGTATAATGTATTCCCTTATCCAATGTACCTTAATTTCATTTTCGGTGGCAAATGTTATGAGATTCAGACCTAGGGTCTGTATTTTAGCAGTGATGCCCTTGCATGCTATTCCTGAGTGAGCTTGGCTGCACTCTCTTCTCTCAGAACATCCAGACAGTATTCGTAGTCATCACTTTCTTCTGGTTTTTGGCTTCTTACAGACCCGACAATTAGAACTGGGGTTCTGTAATTTGGACTCAGACTGGCATTTTGGACCAATTTTGGGCATTTTTGTAATTCTAAATTCTAAGAAAAATAACACTCTTCCAGTCTCAGCTGTAATCCCGCCACCGGGCGGTTGAATTCAGCACTCAGTCCCACATGGTAAGCTATTGTAACACAATAAAATTGAAATTTTAATTATGTAAATGTAGCTTT
Source organism: Sabellastarte sp. h YS-2021 (assembly GCA_964017235.1). Taxonomy (NCBI): domain Eukaryota; kingdom Metazoa; phylum Annelida; class Polychaeta; order Sabellida; family Sabellidae; genus Sabellastarte; species Sabellastarte sp. h YS-2021. Next base: position 81,863,780 of record OZ024927.1, read on the forward strand.
TATAAGCTACAAGCTTACCATGTGGGACTGAGGAAAGTCCCACCCTACCTCCCTGCTGTATTCCAGCTGAGGGGGTATGGATTAAAATTACCATGAGAGAAGAAGGACTTTTCACAAGACGACACTGCTAAGGTACATATTAAACTTGGGACTTGGCCAGTTCCAAACAGTTATTTTTCTTAATCGTTGGCTTGGAGTCGCGGCCTCCGAATAAAGCACTCAGTCCCACATGGTAAGCTTGTAGCTTATAAAAGCTACATTTACGTAATTAAAATTTTCAACTTTGACAAACTGATAAAAATTAGAAAATATACAAATTTGCAATAAAAATTATTTTATATGACATAACTGTAATGTTTTTGTAGATGCATACTAGTTAAATTTTTTGAATATAGATTTCATGATTGGTTCTTTTACTACTGTTACAAAGATATACTTATTGTTTTATCTATATTAATGAAACCTCCCTATTAAGCACCACCCAACTCCTTCTCTACTCCACTTTTGTAGTTCCAAAAATATTGCATTTGAACAAATCCCAGTCAAAAAAACTATTTATAGGAAATGCGTAAAAAATCAAAACAAAACATGGGAGTTTGATCAAGAACAGTGTAAATCATTATCACCTTTTGAGCAGTCCCTAACCCCAAGACAGAAAGACACAGGTGCTGGTACCATTTATTAACACAATAACAGTTAAGTGTATATGTTACAGTAAAGTTGTGTAACCAGTAATTTCGCGAAATTACTGAATATTTTAGGAATTTCGCGAAATTCCTGATTTGGTCAGTAATTTCGCGAAATTACTGAAATATTCGAGCAGGAATTTCATGAAATTCCTAAATATTATGTGCAGATTAAAAAATACTTTTTAGATTTTTATTTCACCAAATTTTTATTTATGCATTTTGTTTGCATAACAAATAACATCAGTACTATGAAAATACAATAATATCAAAGAACTTTATATTCAATATCTCAAGAAAATTTATTAAACACTCTCCACCTACAATAGTACAATAGTCTGGTATACAGTTCATTTATTCAATTATATTTTATCTTTATTAAACACTCTCCACTTACAACAGTCGGGCATAAGCTCATTTAATCAATGATTTTATACTTGCAAGTTCACTGAAATTAATGAAGCACCCTCCACCTTAATAGCTGGCATACAAGATCATTTATTCAAAAACTTGATAGTCACAATTTCACCAAAATTAATTGAACACACTCCACCAAGAACAGCCTGACATACAAGTTTATTTAATTTTATGCTTTAAACTGCCATGACATCTGCTGTTACACAACACTTTTGCCTTGTAACATGCACATCTGTTACTATAAATCCCCAACCCCCTCACCCATGGCAGAAGCCATACTCCATCAGTCAATTACAAAGCTATGAATCCAGGAAAAAAAGCCTGGTGGAAATAATGGCAGTGGAAAGAAGTGGAAAGAAAGCCTGGTGGAAAGAAAGCCTGGTCTGTTTTGGAAAAGATGGAAAAAAGCCTGGTGTCTTTATTTTTAGGTTTGATACATAACAAGATTAATGATGAAGCAAAACTATCAGACTATGCAACCATTTGATTTAAAAATGTTTTTTGGTACTTAAAATTTATTTTTCTAGTACAATTTATTTTTATCAAAATAGAATACAAAAGTATGTAAAATTCATTTGCTTTTTAGAGGTTGGTTTAAAATAATGTCAGTATATCACTTGAGGAACTGAAACTTTTTTTCTAAATATGCAATTTTGTTTGGATTCCCAGGAAAATGCTGGATGTGTATGTCACTGATTGCAAGTAGGTATTGCCATGTTGAAGAGCCAATCCTGAGTAGATACAATAGTTCATTTTAAGTGTGCTATGGTGTTCTGTTATCACCTTTACTATAAAGGGTTTTCTGTATTAGCAATTAAAGTTTGTTTCCAAGGATAACAGTGGAACACCTAATTATGGAATATATAAATTACCAATTGCAATTATATCCAGCCACTGGCTTTTAGTCTAATTTTTCTTGTGCTGAAGTCCACAGTAGGTATTTGAAAGACTTCTCAATCCCTTTGACAGTAATGAAAGGTTTTAAATAATATATAGATATTAAATTAATGTTTCAGTTCTACTTCATCATTAATCTTGATATGTTCAGAAAAAAAAACACCAGGCTTTTTTTCCATGTTTTTCAAAACACACCAGGCTTTTTTTCCACTGTCATTGTTTCCACCAGGCTTTTTTTTCTTCGGACCCAAAGCTATTCATTGAACAAAGATTGATGGACTTCAAAGGCTTCCTACACAACATCAAAGTTTAACATACTTCAAAATACTTTGTTAATGAAAAACAGAAGACATAATAAACATAGATCCATGTTAAAAATATTTATATTAAAATACAGCTCAAAATGTACAACTTTCACTACTATTATTAAATAAGTCACTTAATTACATCACATTACTTCATATTAGTTTAGATTATTGTTGCTTCACTAAAATTTGTACCAGATAAATGAAAAAATACACCAAATAGTCATACAGTCAATAAGTAACAGCATATCAGTCAAATATTTCCATTCTTTCCAAGTTAAAGTTGATATACTTATGAAACAATGTTTTGTGCTTGTGCAAAGTATATGTATGATAATAATATGTATTAATATGTATTGTAATTGATAATATATTTAAATGATAATCATTATTAACAAATTTAAGATTAATATCGAGACCAATTATGAAAGTACTTAAATAAATCCATGTAAAGGTATCACCTTAAATGTTGACTAAAACTATTATTATTACAAAGAGTACATCACTTTCTAAATTTCTAGATGCACATTAAGTATTTATATTTTAAAAGTCAATTTTAGCGTATAACATAGTTAAGTTTTTCACAATTCTTCTCATAAATAACCTTAAAAATGCATTTCCAATATTTCACAAATTTACTGAATGCTCATCAGTAAAGCTGTGTAAAATATTAGCAGAGATTTCAGGAATTTCGCGAAATTACTGAAAATATTAGTTATTTCGCGAAATTACTGACCAAATCAGGAATTTCGCGAAATTCCTAAAGCATTCAGTAATTTCGTGAAATTACTGGTTACGCAACTTTACTGTAACATATATATGACAAATACTAAGTAGTACCGGTATTTACAGGTCATATAAAGTAATACATAAAATCACTTGTAATGTAAAAGGATTTAAATCATTATCACCTTTTGAGTTGTTTTTTAAATGTAATTCTGTAATAGTCCCCCATTCTTACAAATACATCACCCCCATTAAATTGGATAAATGTGATATACATAAGAACTACTCATTCACTATTATCTGTAAAGACACCTAAAGCCTACTATTCCTAAGCAAAAGGTGATATTACACAATTGTCTTTCTTTTCTATGGAATGCTAGAAATTTTAGGTACACCAGGTTCCATGAAAAAGTGCAAGTACAACTTTATTGTTTTCCAAAGTGTAGATGCAATACCAATTTAATGTGTAAGTACTGCAGTTGTTTAAAATATTTTTATCTCTTTCTGAGAACCTACAACACCATCCAGCTTGAAGACAGCTACTGTTGGCATGACAACTTTGACACTTTTATGGAATGCTGGCACCTGTCAAGGTGCAACTCAAACCTTTACAGTCAGAGATGCAGATGACACAGTACCTACTGGTGGATATAGTGTATCAGTCAGTTCTGCTTCACTGACAGAACTCACACCGGGAAAATCATATACATTTACAGTGACAGCAACATGTGGAGGTCAGACTAGTGATACAAGTTCAGGAAAAACAGAGTCAATGAGTAAGTTTAAAAAGGCAGGTTTCTATAGTGTCATACTAGCCACATGGCCACACCCTCATCATTATCATCCTGTTTATATTCTTTTGTACATATTTCTTCCTGCGAGAAGGCTTTATAATAATCTTTTTTGATTTTGCCTAATTGCATTAATAAAATATTGTTTATGAAAGTTTAAAAAGGGTATACTTCACGCAATCATGCTCCTCCATTATATCCAGGTCAACATCATAATCAGGTATTTGTCATATAATAGTATTTGCATTCTGGCCCATCAGTCTGTTTTGTCTTGTAAATTGTAACTAGAATGTTCTGATGTTGATATTTCTTGCAGTCAGAGCCAATAAAAGCCAGAAGAAATTCTGTATCTTATACATAGAGACAAATTATAGCCAAATGTTTGGACATAATTTTGGGGATATTCGAAGATAATGACTTTAATTTTGCCATGCAGTATGTTATGTGTCTTTCTTGACTACCAAGCTGTGAATTTTATGCTCTTCTTCATTTCAAAAATACATTTTTCAACAAAATTCTCCAAGACATGGTGAACAATATATTAATGCAATATTACAACCAGTTCCCCATGTATTTTATTCAAAGAAAAGTATAGCAAACAATATTTAAGCATCACATGAAAATGGGACACAGGTTCAACATATTATTGAAGCGTGGAAATTAGGTTTATAGCTTCAGTTTACATAATCCTGTTAAAGTTACCTTAAAATCAACTGAATCGTATGTCTTTGGTGGGACAGGTGGTAGTTGCTTACTGCACTACCCATTGTGATATGACGTATACAATGTGTTGAAAGTGATGTTAAAACCCAAATAAAATATAAACTACAAATATATAATTTCATTGAATTATTCTTCAGGACCATTCAAACTTAGTGACTTGGCTTTTTCCCTCTTTCTTTCCTTCCAGGTTAACTGTGTGACCCCAAATGTGTCCGCTTCATATTTGCTTAATATATGTCTTATTACTGCAGATAAGGCTTTAGAAAGCATTGAGAGGTAATGGGAAACCAAGGCCTGGGATTCGAAAAAGCCCATCCCTTGAAAACAGTAAGTGATAGAGCGATTTCGGGGCAAATTTTGGACACCGGGTAGGACCTCTGAGACTTTTCAGAATTTTGGCAGAAATGGAAAATGTTATTTATCTAGAAAACTGTTACATGTAGAGCAATTTTGAGCAAAAGTTGGCCCACAGTGGATAATAAGGAGTGCTTCTTTAATTCCTGTGAATAATTTAGAATATCTCAGAGACTGTAAGGTTTAGGAAGTTGATATTTGGTAAGGACATTAGTTAGGGGGTGTAGGTGTAAAACATCAGGGTGTGACCTTGATTTGATCTTTGACCTTGCCGTAGTGACCTTGACCTGTAAAATCTAGTCCAGGCTGTATCTTGGAAACCGTAAGGTGTAGGAAGTTGATCCTTGGTAGGACAATTGGTTAAGGGATGTAGGTGTGCAACGTTATGACATGACCTTGATTTAACCTTTGATCTTACCTTAGTGACCTTAACCTATAAAATCTTGTCCGAGCTATATCTTGGAAACCGTAAGGTGTAGGAAGTTGTTATATGGTAGGGACATTGGTTAAGGGGTGTAGGTGTGCAACGTTATGGTCTGATCTTGATTTGATCTTTGAACTTGCGGTAATGACCTTGACCTATAAAATCCTGTCTGGGTTGTATTTGCAGCCAAAATCATCAACATTGGCAAAATTTAACAATGAAAACTATGTGTCTATTGTATAAACAGTATGTAACAGAGCCTTTCAAGTGAATTTGGAATAACTCATAGATTGTGCAAAGTTTTCACAAAGGGGGTATAATTTTGATAGGGGAGATTACATAAATTTTATTATCTGAAGACTGGGACCATCTTGGGTTTTTGATGGAAATGTAAAATTGTAATATTCTAATTCTAATTTGACTTTTATAGCACTTATTCTCCACTGAGTAGTGGACCCTAAGGTGCAACAGGACAATAGCAAAATGCAAGTAAGAGTAAAAGATAAGGTACACTTAATTTGAAGTTACTGAACTTCACATACATTCAGGTTTGGTACATTGCTACACTACTACTACATTTCCTTTGATAGAATTAGTTTCTGAGTAGGTTTAAAAGCTCCTTTAAGATGCCTATAATATTATCAACCCTTAAAGTGTTTGAATGGGTTCCATAGCATACATGAAAGTGCTTAAATGTTGAGTTAGTCTTTCAACAATCTTCCTGGGCAGTTATCAAAGAAAGAATCCTCCTATCTATCTATAGACAATGGAACAAATAAAAGCCACTTTCCCCTGATAGCAATTAACAGTTAGGGCCACACTTCATACAGGTAGATTAAAGAACACAGTTATAAAATAGTTCTTTAATACATCAATCCATAGAGGGCTACAAATCTAAACTGATTAATTAGAAGCCACATGCATCCCCCTGAAGAGGTAGATTAAAGACTACAAATAAATGTGGTTTATTTAATCAATGAATAATAAAAAAGAAAAGGGAGTAACACACAATTGGTTTGAAGGGGACAGGAATTGGAAGCCGCATCATACACAAAGACAACATAACAATGCATTTGTTAATGCAAAGACCACAGTTAAAACTGGTTTATTTAATCAATGAACAACACAAAGGAAAAGGAAGGGCCAAAATTATTCTGAAGATGACGGTAATTGGAAGCTACGCCATACACAAAGAAAATATAACAATACATTTGTCAATGGTATTATATTGGGGAATTTTTGATCTGGGGATTTTCTAAGCCCCATCTGGGGATTTTCTATGGGTCTGCAGATTTCCAGGGATTTTTAATCAGGGGATTTTCAATCTGGGGATTTTCATATATAATCAATCCCTATGGGGTTGTGTTAGACAATGACAGGGGTTTAATAGCTGCCACTTCAAATAGGTGTATTACTCTGATGAAGGAGTTCAGAGGCAGTGGGGTGGGGTATGGGGGGGTGTGGAGGGTGAGAACCCCCCATGACAAATGTTTAATACTCTGAAAGGAGGGGCGTGCACCCTCCATGCCCCCTTAAATCTGCCTCTGACTCATACAAGCAGCATATAGACTGTAAAACTTTGTTTCTGGTATCAGTGATGTTCATTTTTTCAGAGTTTAATGTTTACTTCCATTTTCTGTTAAGGTAAGGTGCAAGCTAAATTGTAAAGCCATAAAGGCTAGAGCAAATGGTTTTATTGTATCCCCGGACGAAAGTCGGGGATACTTAGGATTCAGTACGGTCACGCCGCTGCCGCCGCCGCCGCCGCCGCCGCCGCCGCAGAGATTTCCTTTTGGACGCGATAACTTAAAAAATATTTTAGTTAGAACTTTCAAATTTGGTATGTGGGTATATATGGGCAATGCCACGAACGCTATTGTTTTGTGACCTTGACCTTCAATCTCAAGGTCACTGGTGGCCACTTAAAGGTCAGATTTTGGCCATTTTTGCACATTTTGGCCCAGTTCTCCAAGACAGAAAGTTAGATCATCCTATGGCTGGTATATATAATACATATAAATGTCCTCTATAAGCCTGCAGAAATTTGACCTTGAAGCTCTTCATTGAAGGTCATCCACTGACCGCCAAAGTACTTGACCGAGGGGCATTTTTGGCCTTTTTGGAGATATTTTCACACGTAACGCTGACTATATTGCATGGAAACTATTGAAAATGGCTTTGGAGGTTGAGTACATGATGGACTTCTGCCATCCAGGTTTACTGGTTACAGATCTTCATTTAAGGTCATCCACTGACCGCCAAAGTACCTGACCAAGGGTCATTTTTGGCATATTTGGAGATATTTTCACACTTAATGCTGACTACATTGCGTGGAAACTATTGAAAATGGCTTTTGAGGTTGAGTACATGACAGAGTACCAGCACCCAGGCTGACCGGTTACAGATCTTCGTTGAAGGTCATCCACTGACCGCCAAAGTACCTGACCGAGGGTCATTTTGAGCCCTCTATTTGTTTGTTTGTTTGTAAACAAGATAACTCAAAAACTGACAGACGGATTTTGATAAAATTTTCAGGATATGTCCAAATTGGTAAAAGGAAGATGTGATTAAATTTTGGGAGTGATCCGGATCACTGTCTGGATCTTCTGGATCCATGAAATTTAATTTTTAAACACAGATAGCTCAAAAAGTTATGGGTGCATTTTGATGAACTTTTCAGGAGATGTCCTTATTGGGACGAGGAACAAGTGATTAGATTTTGGGAGTGATCCGGATCACTGTCTGGATCATCTGGATCCAGACTGCCGGATGTGTTTGTGTACAATATAGCTCAAAAACTTATGGATGGATTTTGATGAAATTTTCAGGATATGTCTGAAAAGGTAAAAAGATGAAATGGTTGAATTTTAGAAGTGATCCGGATCACTATATGGATCTTCTGGATCCATGAAATGTAATTTTTAAAGACAGATACCTCAAAAAGTTATGGATGGATTGTGATGACATTTTCAGCAAATGGCCTAAATGGTGCGAGGAACAAGTGATTAGATTTGGGGAGTGATCTGGATCACTGTCTGGATCATCTGGATCCAGGTTGCAGATGTGTTTGTGTACATTGTAGCTAAAAAACTTATTGACGGATTTTGATGAAATTTTCAGGATATGTCTGAAAAGGTAAAAGGATGAAATGGCTGAATTTTGGAAGTGATCCGGATCACTATATTGATCTTCTGGATCCATGAAATGTAATAAGACAGATACCTCAAAAAGTTATGGATGGATTGTGATGACATTTTCAGCAAATGACCTAAATGGTGCGAGGAACGAGTGATTAGATTTGGGGAGTGATCTGGATCACTGTCTGGATCATCTGGATCCAGGTTGCCAGATGTGTTTGTGTACATTGTAGCAAAAAAACTTATGGACGGATTTTGATGAAATTTTCAGGATATGTCTGAAAAGGTAAAAGGATGAAATAACTGAATTTTGGAAGTGATCCGGATCACTGTATGGATCTTCTGGATCTGTGAAATGTAATAAGACATACCTCAAAAAGTTATGGATGGATTGTGATGACATTTTCAGCAAATGACCTAAATGGTACAAGGAACAAGTGATTATACTTTTGGAATGATCTGGATCACCGTCTGGATCATCTGGATCGAGCCTGCAACATGATTTTACGATGAATTTTGATGATATTTTTAGGCTATGTTACAAATAGTAAAAGGAAGAAGTGGTAAAAGGATGAAATGATTGAATTTTGGAAGTGATCCGGATCACTATATGGATCTTCTGGATCCATGAAATGTAATTTTTTAAGACAGATACCTCAAAAAGTTATGGATGGATTGTTTCAGCAAATGGCCTAAATGGTACAAGGAACAAGTGATTACATTTTTGGAGTGATCTGGATCATCTGGATCCAGGCTTGCACATAATCTTGGAATGGATTTTACTATTTTCAGGATATGTTACAAATGGTAAAAGGAAGAAGTGGTAAAAGGAAGAAATGGTTCAATTTTGCGAGTGATCTGGACCACTATCTGGATCTTCTGGATCCGTGAATGTAATTTTTAAAGACAAATAGCTCAGAAAGTCATGAATGGATTTTTATGAAATTTTCAGGAAATGTCTTAAATGGGACAAAGAACAAGTGATTAGATTTTGGGAGTAATCTGGATCACTGTCTGGATCATGTGGATCCAGGCTGCCAGATGTGTCTGTGTACAAGATAACTCAAAAACTTATGGATGGCTTTCGATGAAATTTTTAGAATATGTCTGAAAAGGTAAAAGGATGAAATGATTGAGTTTTGGAAGCGATCCGGATCACTATATGGATCTTCTGGATCCATGAAATGTAATTTTTAAAGACAGACATAAGTGAAACAACTAGTGATTAGCTTTTGGAAGTAATCTGGTACTATGGAGAATCCTGACCTGGTGCTCCAGGAAACAGGCTCAAGCCCGACACATTCACGCCTTAACTATGTCCCGTCCGGGGATACACTGCGTTGAGACGCAATCTCTAGTTAATTTAGTATGGGTTTCTCATAGTGTTTGACATCCATGCAATAACTCATTTTTTGTATAACCAGTAATTAAGCGTCCCTGAAAGGGCGCTTTTTGTTTTCATCTCAGTTTCCTCGCCGCGGCCGCCACCGCCGCCGTCGCCACTGCCACATAATGGTCTCCCTTGAATATTATTAGAAGGTTTCAAACCATATTTGGCAGTTATATACCTTAGGCATGGGAAAATTTTTCTGCATGCTTAAATTTGACCTTTGACCTTTATGAAGGTCAGATGATCAAAAACAATTTTTATGTCAGCTGACATTATGTCATCACTCTGCTGCGTGTACGTACGCGCACGCGTCCGCGTGAACAACTTCTTCTCCAAAACTACAAGGCCTAGAGACATGCTGTTTTTTTAAAAGATACCTTATCTATCGAGGATGAAAAATTGTTCAAGGCATGCAAATCTGTCTGTTTGCTAGAGACATTACAAGGGAGGTACCCCCACCAAAAGTGTGAAAATTTCAACACTTTATCACAATTTTCTCAGTAACTATTTGAAGGATTTCTCTCATATCTTGCATATATGTACTAGGCCAGAGGTAGATTCTCTTGTGTGAGTATGAGACCTGGATCTGTCTCATTTTTTTTTTAATAAATTTTTTTAATATTTTTTAATACATTAAAATTCATGAAATCATGCACTAAATCACTTATAACTTGAAAAGTGTTGCATTTAGAGCATTTTGTTAAAATATGTTGTTCAGCTACTTTTTCCATAGCTACAACATGGTGAGTAACTTAGGTGTCTATTTCAATAGCTAACTGAGTAATAGCTACTTTTGGGCTTTTCAGTAACTTCCATCATGAGTAAACTCACTTGTAACTTGAAAACTATTGCATTTAGAGAATTTTGTATAAATATGTTGTTCACCTACTTTTGGGTCAGCTATAACATAGTAAAATTTCAAACCTGTAGCTCATGCCATAGCTGAGTAATAGCTACTTTGAGGTTATCACTGTTGAGTAAACTCACTTATAACTTGAAAATTATTGCATTTTGAGTATTTTGTTTCATGTGTTATTCACCTATTTTGGGGTCAGCTATAACTTAGTGAAGTTCCAGACCAGTGGCTCATTGGATAGCTGAGTAATAGCTACTTTGAAGTTCTCACTGTTGAGTAAATCAGTTGTAATTGGAAAACTATTGCATTTGCAGAAATTTGTGTAAATATGTTATTCAGCTACTTTTGGGTCAGCTATAACATAGTGAAGTTACAGACCTGTAGCTCATGGCATAACTGAGCAATAACTATTTTCAGATTATCACTATTGAGTAAATCAGTTGTAACTTGAAAACTATTGCATTTACAGTGTTTTGCTTAAATATGTTGTTCACCTACTTTTGGGTCAGCTATAACATAGTAAAAATTCAGACATGTAGCTCATTGCATAGCTGAGTAATAGCTACTTTGAGGTTATCACTGTTGAGTAAGTCAGTTATAACTTGAAAACTATTGCATTTAGAGTATTTTGTTTAAATATGTTATTCACATAATTTTTGGTCAGCTATAACATAGTGAAATTGCAGACCTGTATGTCATGGCATAGCTGAGCAATAGCTACTTTCAGGTTCTCACTGTTGAGTAAATCATTGTATCCACTGGATAGCTGCAGTGTGTAGAGAGATTTCACGATTACCGCTCTAACGAAAAAAATATTATAGCTAGCCTTCTCAAGTTTGCAGAATATATGAATAACCATAAAATGTTGCCTGGGAATATTTTTGGCCTCATTTTGAAAAACAAGATGGCTGCCAGGGACGTTTATTCGACTTTAAACAAGGACTTTTGTTGGCCCTCTAGAGCAAAGGATATTATGGATAGAGATCTTAAATTCGCAGGATATGTTCCTCATAGTGGTGGGAACGGTAAACCGGTAACCTGTTTTTCGTTCGTTTCTGACAAAAATAACGAAATTCGCAAAGAATATTTGGGAACCGGTAATTGAAAACGTCATTATTTTAGACCACCTAATGGCTGATACTTCTTCAAAACGACAAAAAATATACATATTTTGAAAAATATGTCACATTTTTACATTTTATTGCGTTAATACATCCTATCCAATGGACAATTGCTTTACCGGTCGGCGCGACCGGTCCCGCCAAACGCCAGAAAAAGACGTCCTGTATATACTACCGGCAGGACCGGTCACAGAGTGTGCATTCGCCAGGTGGCGCATCGTACTTCATTTCCTGTTTACCTATTGACGTCATAGCATCTTTTTCGTTTGGCGCGAAAGAGTGTGCAGAAGATTTTCTTCAGAGATACGTTTTTGAAGTTTTACAACGAACTCTTCCAAGTTTCTTGTTTTTTATTAGTACGGAGTAATTCTACAACGTTCCTGATCATTATGTTGTCTCCTAGACAGAAACGAGGTTCTTGCGGGCACGTTATGGCCCTTTTCGACAACCATAAGAAATGCGCGCGTTGTCGTGACAAGGGGGTGGGAGACGACCCGTGTGTGAAGAAGTTGGATTGTAGTATCTGTAAGGCGTTTACGCCTGCTCAGATCCACCAGTTAGCAACCCCCACCTACAAGGAACGGAAAGAACGCTCTAGCCAGAAGAAATCTGAAGAATTAACAAGTACGTCTCCCAAGCTTGTTGATCCATCTGAGGTTTCACTGCTGGGTCCTGTCAATTCAGGGACGCAGTCTCCTGTTGATTCTACACCCAAGCAGAAGAAGAAGCGTTCTGATGGTTCCCCAAGGTCTAGTAAATGGAAGCACAGCAGTAAGCCTACTTCAGACGACCTCAAGTCCCTTGATGACAAGTGGAGTGAGAGATTTTCCCGTCTGGAAGCAATGCTGATTAACCAGTCATTTGCTGTCCCTGTGAGACCAGTGAATTCTGCTTCTGTGGTGCCCAGAGAACACCCCTTCTTTGATCCGGGTGCTTCTACAAGTGTTATGTTTTCTGAGGGCACTAGTGACGTTGCTACGCAGTTGACGGCTACCCAACCTCCGCTGGGGGTTCCCGGTACACAAGCTGTGAAGGAAGGGAATGAGAGTGCTACCCACCCTGTTCAGGGCCCCGGTACCTCTGAGACTGTTGCCACCCAACCTTTACTGGTTCCCGGTGCAGGGACTGCCACCCAGCCTCCACAGGCTCCCGGTGCGGGTCCTGAGGTTCTGCCTTCCGGTTATGAAACTACGCTGTCTAACCAGTCGCCTCCCATTGGCCAGAATTCTGAGGTTGCTAGGGAATCTGACAGTGAGGCTGAGGTGGATGCGGAACCGGCTTCACCGGCTAGTGTTCACTACCAGGGTGATGTACCGGAAACTAACACTGACCAGGATCTATCTGAAGATGCCAATTACCGGGAAACCTTGAGAGGGGTGAGGAGTTTCATGGGCTCGCATCAAATCCCGGATTATGACACCTCAGCTGCATCTATGGGTGACAATCCCTTTGCCGGTTCTAGAGTGAAGACTACCGGTAAAGTGTCAGTAAAATTGCCGGTGGATGAATGGCTTTGTAAAAAGCTGGAGAAACTAAATATAACTATTGCTGAAGGTTATCCTTCCAGGAATACAGAAACCAGTGGTCTGCTGCGTGACCAATTTGTCAAGACACCCCGTACTTCAAAGTGGTACGACATGCAAGCTGTTAAGAAGGATGCGTCTACCCAGGCTGTTGGTGACTGGTCTCCGGAACCGGCAAAGCTTAACAGTATGTTTTCTAGAGTTGCAAGGCGCAGTTTACCTTCTGCTCCAGCTTCCAGGACCTTCAGCCAGGACACCCTTAGAAGGTGGGAGAGGTCCTTCAGAGAACAATCAGTGATGTGTAATCACGCTGCTGGCCTCTCTAGATGCCTCACCAAAGTACAGGACTCCATGGTCACCCAGTTAAAGTCCCTCAGGTTCGATTCCTCAAAGGGCAAAAGTGCTGAGAAACAACAACAAGCTGTTGAAGAACTGGAATATCTGGTTACGTTTAACCGGTCAATTTCACAGGCTATGCAGCGTACCATGCAGGATTTATCAGAGGGAGTCTTTATCAGCATGGCTAATCTCACCCTGGCCCGTCGGGACAGTTATTTAGAGTTCATAAGGGGTGGGATTAAACCGGACACCTTGTCTGCCTTACGTACGTCTCCAGTTCACCAACTATCACTCTTCCCGGACAGCTTACTGGTCAAAGCTGAAGAGGAAATCTTACGTAGTGAAGAGAGGCGTTCTGCTGGTACCACACCAAGGAAACCTGGACGTTTTCATCCATACGTCTCCTCCAATCGAACCCCTCACCAGCCGGACCGGAAGCCCACTACTCCGGCATGGAAGCAGATTAGAGACCGGCAAACTGCTCAGAAAGGGGGTGGTAAAGCCTCAAACTTCAGCCAGAAGCCGGCCAGGGGATTTAAAAAGCATAAATGACAATCACTGTTTTTCAAATGTGGTCGGATTGGTGAACTCTGTAAATGTATCCGACAAGATGGAGGGCTTGAACCCACCACCACCAGTGACAAACAAGAGCGAGACTGTGTTTCCACATGTAAACTCTTTTGTTGCAAGTGTTCCTTTTGCCAGCGGATCACCGCAAAAGAAAGGTGTAAATCCCGTTTATTGTCAATCTATCAGAGAAATAAACCATGTGAAAGATGATTCCTGTGTAGATCACTTGAGTTTTGTAAAAATTGTCACAAATGTCCCAACTGTTGTCACAAATCTTCCTGTAGGGGCAAGACTTCAGCAGTTTTGGGAGAAGTGGGAAACTCTGGGTGCGAGTCCAAAAGTTATCAGAATACTGAGAGAGGGCTACACCCTTCCCTTCCGGTTCAGACCCAACCTAACCAGGTCACCAATGGTCATCAGCAAATATGTAAACCCCCAAAGACAGTCCCTCCTTTTGGAGGCACTGACTCAGCTAACAAACAAGAATGCAGTAGAACCGGTAACAAATCAGACCTCCCTAGGGTTTTACAACCGGCTATTTTTGGTTCCCAAACCCAACAACCGGTGGAGACCTATCTTGGACCTGAGCACTTTGAACACCTTTTTAAACACAGAGTCGTTCAAGATGGAGACCCCAGAGACAATAAGAACCTCCCTACAGGCAGGGGAGTGGGTCACATCCATAGATTTCAAAGACGCTTACTTCCACATACCAATTCACAGTCAGTCAAGGAAGTACATGCGTTTTCACATTCAGGGCCAATCCTACCAGTTCAAGGCCCTGCCCTTTGGTCTTTCCACAGCACCCATGGAGTTCACAGTGGTGGCCAAAGAGGTCAAGCTCATGGCCTTACGACAGGGTATAAGAATCCACCAGTACCTAGACGACTGGCTGGTGAGGGCCTCTACCCTCCACACCTGTCTCCAGCATACTCAAACCCTGGTCACACTTTGTCAGGAACTAGGGTGGCTGGTGAACAAGGAAAAGTCAGAACTGGCACCCAAACAGGTCTTCAACTTCATAGGTTACCAGTTCGACCTGAAAGAGGGCAAGGTCAGACCAACAGAAGAACGTTGGCAGGCCTTGACAGACAAGATCAGATCAATGATGTTGGATCCGGTTTGTCTGGTCCGGAAATTCATGTCCCTCATAGGTCTCCTCACAGCAACAGAAAAACAAGTCCACTTAGGGCGACTCCACATGAGACCCATACAGTGGCACTTGAAAAACAATTGGAGGGTCCCAGAGTCACTGGAAAAGGTGATACCGGTCCCCAAGTCCCTCCACCCTCTTCTAAGGTGGTGGCTGGAGGAAAGCAATGTGCTACTAGGTCAACCATTACACCCTCTAAAACATGCTCTGCAGATCTTTACAGACGCATCAAACGAAGGGTGGGGCGCTCACTTGGACGACCATACTGCAAGGGGAACCTGGTCCCTTCCAGAAAGCAAGTTGCACATAAACCACTTAGAACTAAAAGCAGTTTTTCTAGCTCTAAAGGAGTTTCGAACCCTGGTCTGCAACAAGACTGTGTTGATAGCTACAGACAACACAACAGTGGTTGCCTATATCAACAAAGAAGGGGGGATGAAGTCGGGGTCACTGTGTGCCCTACTGTGGAGAATCCTGTCCTGGTGCACCAGACAGCAGGTAACCCTCAGGGCACGTCACATCCCCGGCCGGCTGAACGTGATAGCAGACAAGCTATCCAGACTTGGCCAGACCATTCAAACAGAGTGGTCACTTCATCCAGCAGTATTCCAAGCTGTATGCGCAAGGTGGCACCAGCCAAAAGTGGACCTGTTTGCCACCAGGTTCAACAACAAACTACCTCAGTTTGTGTCACCGGTGCCAGACCCCCAGGCTTGGGCAGTGGATGCACTCAGTCTCTCCTGGGAGTAACTGGACCCATACGCCTTCCCACCGGCAGCCATCTCGGGCAAAGTGGTGGAGAAGCTCCAGGACTACCCCTGCAACAGAATAATCCTGATTGCCCCAGGGTGGCCCAACATGCCCTAGTTTTGGGACCTGGTAGCAATGTCAAGCCAGATCCCACTCTGTCTGCCCAGCATACCCAACCTTGTGTCTCAGCCATTCAACCAGGTCCTTCACAGGAACCTGTCGAATCTGAACCTACATGCCTGGCTCCTAGAGCCTCAGCAATCAAGGAGCAAGGCTTCTCTGAGGCAGTGGCAGCACGAATTGAGGCTCCTCAAAGAAGATCAACCAGATCTGTCTATGAGGCAAAGTGGACCATTTTTACAAAGTGGTGCCTCAGTAATCAGGTGGACTTCAGGGCACCACCTCTGAAGGCCATTGCTGACTTCCTCCTGCACTTGTTTCAGGACAAGAAGTTACAACCAGGCACTATTGATGGCTACAGATCCGCCATTGCTGACAAACTGGGCAATTCCACCATTAATGTCAGCAAAGATGAGAATCTCACTCGTCTCCTGGATAGTTTCCATAGAGACAGACCTAAGGGCAGGAGGGGCATCCCCTCCTGGAACCTTTCACTGGTTTTACATCAGCTCACAAAGGCTCCTTTTGAACCCCTGAAAGAGTCCTCCTTGAAACATTTAACTTTCAAGACTGTTTTCTTGCTGGCTTTGGGTTCAGGTAAACGCAGGAGTGAGATCCATGCTTGGTTACATAAGAACATCAGACACCAGTCAGACTGGTCTAAGGTGTCTTTGTATCCCTCACCTAGCTTCCTATCCAAGAACCAGCTGGCTAAGGAAGGTCCAGATAGTGTGGCACCAGTGGTCATCCCAGCCCTGGCACCTTCTCTGGATAGGTCACTCAAGGGTGACAGGTCCCTATGTCCAGTTAGAGCCCTGCGTTACTACTTGGACAGGACTGCAGACCTCAGGCAGAATAAGGAGTTAGTCTTTGTCTCCTTCAAGAAGGGTTTTGATAAAGACATCTCGCCTGCCACCATCTCCTCATGGATCAAACAGACTGTGGTTCTGTGCTATGAGCTCTCTGACCAGGAGGCCCTCACCTTACATCAGGTTAAAGCCCATGATGTTAGGGCCTTTGCTGCTTCTAAGGCTTTCCAATCAGGGATCTCCTTAGATCAGATCTTGTCAGCCTGCCACTGGAAATCTCACAACACCTTCACCCAATTCTATTTGAAGGATGTTGCCTGGGCTGACTCAGAGCTTTTCCACCTGGGACCTGTAGTGGCTGCCCAGCAGGTGCACCACCAGGCCCAGAAGTGAGGGGATGTTGTATATATGTAAATATGTACATATTGTAAATATGTTAGATATGTACATAATGTAAATATGTTGAATGTACATATATGTTCAAAAAAAAAAAAAATACTGTGACTTGCTTCCTTTGGGAAGTTTATTTCTTCTGGGACTGAACTCAGCCCCTCTCTCTCTCTATCTTTCCAATTCAGACCAAAGCTGAAAGGAAAGAAAAAAGGGGGGGGCAACGTCGGTAGGCTCCCGGTTAACCGGTGAGTTAGTGCCGACCCTGACCTTTCAGGGTTCTCTGACCCTAGGTCAAATGGGCCTGTTGAAATTTGTTGTTATGAGTTCACATAAGTCCCTAGCTGCTTACCCGCCTACCAAGCGGTAGTTATTCAGCAATTGTCCATTGGATAGGATGTATTAACGCAATAAAATTGCAAATTTAATAAGTAAATTAAATTTTTATAAGTTAATACCCTATCCAATGGACAGGCAAGGCCCACCCAACCGGCCCCGCTATCAGCTTACTAGGGGTCTTACTAGGATTAGACACGAAAAAGATGCTATGACGTCAATAGGTAAACAGGAAATGAAGTACGATGCGCCACCTGGCGAATGCACACTCTGTGACCGGTCCTGCCGGTAGTATATACAGGACGTCTTTTTCTGGCGTTTGGTGGGACCGGTCGCGCAGACCGGTAAAGCAATTGTCCATTGGATAGGGTATTAACTTATAAAAATTTAATTTACTTATTAAATTTGCAATTTTATTGAGCAAAAATCATGTTTACATACGCATTAATATCTCGCGAAAGCCATTTCCAGTTTGAGGTTCTGCCTCATGTACACTTTGCGGATAATTTTACTGCACATTATAAGGCATACGAAATACCGGATTTCGTTCGTTTCAAAGCCCCGGTAACCGGTTTTGATTTCTACAAACGGTCCCACTACTAGTTCCTCATAAAATCTTGACTGGGAATGTTTTTGGCCTCGTTTTGAAAAACAAGATGGCCGCCAAGGGCATTTCTTTGTCAGTCATGAAAAGTGCTTATATCTCCCTTATTATTGGTCCTAGAGGTTTGGGATGGTAAACCAACCTGTAGGAAATCATGGGCTGGGAATCTTCTGGTGTGGTCAGATTTGACCTTTGATCCCTGCTTCATGGTCAAACAAGGATAGCCAAACTTATAAGTGTTTATAACTTGCTCATTATTGATCCTAGAGGTTTGGGATGGTAAACAGACATGTTGGAATCATGGGCTGGGAATCTGTTGATGTGGTTCGATTTGACCTTGGACCCCTCCTTCAAGGTCAAACGAGGAAAGCCAAACTTAAAAGTGCTTATAACTCGTTTGTTATTGGTCCTAGAGGTTTGGAATGGAAAACCAACCTATAGAAAATCATGGGCTGGGAATCTTTTGGTGTGGTCGGACTTGACCTTGGACCCTGCCTTCAAGGTCAAACGAGGATAGCCAAACTTAAAAGTGCTTATAACTCACTAATTATGGTCCTAGAAGTTTGGGATGGTAAACAAACCTATAGGAAATCATTGGCTGGGACTCTATTGGTGTGGTCAGATTCGACCTTGGACCCCTCCTTCAAGGTCAAACAAGGATAGCGAAACTTAAAAGTGCCTATAACTCACTTATTATTGGTCCTAGAGGTTTGGGGTGGTAAACCAACCTATAGAAAATCATGGGCTGAGAATCTTTTGGTGTGGTCGGATTTGACCTTGGACCCTGCCTTCAAGGTCAAACGAGGATAGCCAAACTTAAAAGTGCTTATAACTCGCTTATTATGGTCCTAGAAGTTTGGGATGGTAAACCAACCTATAGGAATTCATGGGCTGGGAATGTTTTTGTGTGGTTGGATTTGACCTTGGAGCCCTTCTTCAAGGTTGAACGAGGATATTGCATTTGCAGTATTTCTTTAAATATGTTTTAACCTACTTTTTACACTAAAACAGTTACCTTGTTACTTTCCTTTATAATATCATTTGCAGGGCACAACTTTTTTGTCCTTCTGTCTGCTTCGAAATTTCTTTCGAACATGCTGTTCAATTACCATTTACTGTACTTCTGTACAGCACTTTCCCTGATAATTATGCTTTCCTCTCATTATCACCTTCACAAATCAAAAACACTCACTCAGCTGACACAGTGCCCGTTCACGGGCACTCTACTCTTGTTTTAAGTACACCCCCATCATCGCAGTTCAGGAAAAACTACTTGCTATACAGCCTTATAATTTAACACACCTGTTCATACTATCGAAAACGCGAGCTGATTATATTTTTGGGAGCAATCCCTTGAAAAATGTCTCATTTATGGGTGATTTTCTCACACCTTCCAATCTGAGAGCCTTAAATTTAGGTCAACCCCCCTGTTATCTTCTTAAGTATTGCATTTGGAGCCATAAAATGTATTGGGAGGTAATAGGAAACCATATGTGGGGAGTCTAAATAGCCGGTCAGTTTTACCCCACGGCCCCCCTTATGGGTCTAACTGGGTCATAAAATAGCTGATTTTGAGTTTTTGCCTTATATCTCCTTTATTGTTGCTTTATAGCTTCAGAATGTATTAACAGGTATTGGGAATGCATATGTGGAGAGTCTAAATAGCCGGTCAGTTTTACCCCCAACCCCCCCTTATGGGTCAAACTGGGGTAATAAAATAGCTGATTTTGAGTTTTTGCCTTATATCTCCTTTATTGTTGCTTTTATAGCTTCAGAATGTATTAACAGGTATTGGGAAAGCATATGTGGAGAGTCTAAATAGTCGGTCAGTTTTACCCCCCGACCCCCCCTTATGGGTCAAACTGGGGTAATAAAATAGCTGATTTTGAGTTTTGCCTTATATCTCCTTTATTGTTGCTTTTATAGCTTCAGAATGTATTAAGAGGTATTGGGAAAGCATATGTGGAGAGTCTAAATAGCCGGTCAGTTTTACCCCCCGACCCCCTCTTATGAGCCAAACTGGGGTTATAAATAGCTGCTTTGGAGTTTTTGCCTTATATATTCTTTATCGTTGCTTTTATAGCTTCGGAATGTATTAAGAGGTATTGGGAAAGTATATGTGGAGAATCTAAATAGCCGGTCAGTTTTATCCCCCGACCCCCCCTTATGGGTCAAACTGGGGTCATAAAATAGTCGCTTTGGAGTTTTGCCTTGTATCTCCTTTATTGTTGCTTTTATACCTACAGAATGTATTAAGAGGTATTGGGAAACCATATCTGGATAGTCTAAATAGCTGGTCAGTTTTACCCCCGCCCCCCCCCCCCCCTTATGGGTCAAACTGGGGTCATGAAATAGCTGATTTTGAGTTTTTGCCTTATATCTCCTTTATTGTTGCTTTTATAGCTTCAGAATGTATTAAGAGGTATTGGGAGAGCATATGTGGAGAGTCTAAATAGCCGGTTAGTTTTACCCCCCGACCCCCCTTATTGGTCAAACTGGGGTCATAAAATAGCTGATTTTGAGTTTTTGCCTTATATCTCCTTTATTGTTGCTTTTATAGCTTCAGAATGTATTAAGAGGTATTGGGAAAGCATATCTGGAGAGTCTAAATAGCTGCTCAGTTTTACCCCTGACCCCCATTATGGGTCAAACTGGGGTCGTAAAATAGCTGATTTTGAGTTTTTGCCTTATATCTCCTTTAATGTTGCTTTTATAGATTGAGAATGTATTAAGAGCTATTGGGAAACCATATGTGGAGAGTCTAAGTAGTCGGTCAGTTTTACCGCCTGACCCCCCCCCTTATGGGTCAAACTGGGGTAAAAAAATAGCTGTTGTGGAGTTTTTACCTGATATCTCCTTCATTGTTGCTTTTATAGCTTCGGAATGTATTAAGAGGTATTGGGAAACCATATCTGGACAGTCTTAGTCTAAAATAGCCGGTTAGTTTTACCTCCTGACCTCCATGTATGGGTCAAACTGGGGTCATGAAATAGCTTTTGCCTTTATTGTTGCTTTTATGCTTTCACAATGTATTAAAACCTATTGCAAAACCCTGTGGACAATCTAAATAGCAATACATACTTGCGTACATGATTATATGTGAAGTTATCAATACTCGTTACTGAATTGCTTTGTAGCATTTACACAAAATTTACTAAAGTTACATCCAATGTTGTACATCCAATGTACAACACTTGCTCCAGCTTGTCTATGTCCACAATACTTGTTTGTGTTAACTAAAGAAGACCTTTCTAGGATTTTTCCCTGTCATGATATCACTAAGGGGGCTGGTTTATGTAACAGTACGGTGCAGCTTTGTGCATTCTTAGCTTTACAGCATGCTTATTAAGACCACAAGGCATTTTAAACTCTCAGGGACACCTCGCTTTTGTTAGCAAAAGCATTCATCTAGTTTTCTTTCTGCATTACAGTGATTTTAATTAGCATTTTTTACATTCTTGCAGTTCCTGCACAAGTGAGCAGCTTCAGTAGAACCTCTTCCACACTGAACACTGTGACTCTGTCCTGGACTCACGGATCAGGAGAGAGAGATTCTTACACCATCAGCTGGGGAGATAATGAGAAAGAGGAGAATATCCCAAGTACTGTCACTAATAGAACCATCACTGGACTTACACCTGGACAGACATACACATTCAGTATTGTAGCAGTGAGTAAAAGCAAAGACAGTGCAGCAGTCACAGAGGTTGTTACTCTGCCAGGTAAATATATTTCACACAAAGAAATATCTGTATTGATTGTATAATCCTCATTTATTGAAAATTTAACAATAATTGTTAATGTTATACTGAATTTGTAAATTATATAAAGCCTTGATTATCAAGAAGATATATGGATTGTTCTGATACACATAAGTTTTTTGTGTTATTTTGCTTTATTTCAGCTTTACCAACTGTTGACAATTTTGCTGTGTCTAGTGTCACAGAGACCTCAGTCACACTTAGGTGGACTGCTGTAGATACAGACGAGAACATTAAATATGAGCTGTCTTATCCATCAACAACTGCCACAAGAGAAAAAGATATTACAACTCATTCATTCTCGGGCTTGTCAGCAGGAACAGAATATACTTTCAGTATTGTTGTAGTGCTAGACACTGTGAAAGGCAATCCAGAAACTGTTACAGATTACACACGTATGCTTGATTTTCATTAATATATTGAGGTTTGATTGACCTTTATTTAACTGATATTATATAGGTGTACATCTCAATATTTGAGTTTTTATCACAAGCAAAAGTCATACTAGTTTTCTTTTAGATTTCCAAGAAAACACTTTTTTATAAGGCTAACTTTTGAATAACTAAAAAAAATCACTTATTTAAAAGACAGTAATTTATAACTTGTAATTGCTCTTATCCAATCTCCCTGCGTAAGTTAAACAATTTAAGGACAGGTATAATTTCATATTCAGTCAACACATATTGAATCATTCACTATAAAGCTTTCTTGTTGTATTTAAAACAGAACCTGCCACTCCTGTTGGTGTAACTGTGCAACCTGAATCTACAACCGAAGTGAAAGTGGGCTGGACAGCAAACTCTATATATACTGTAAGCTTTTCAGGAAAATGCAATAAAATTATTATAAATTAAAAGGAAAAACAAATAAGTGGAAGTAAAAGATTTTCGTTTTATGCTTATGTCTGTATTCTTGAAAAAACAGACTTTTATTGTGTAAAATAATATGCAAATATTTCTTTCCTTGCAAAGTCGTTTTTAGAATATCTGCAGATAATGTTTAAATTAAATTAAATTGAGAATTCTTCTCTTATGCTAGACTTGCGATTTTGATTTGTTGATTGGTATACAATCTAAAAAATGTGACATCAAAATGTCACCTAAGATCCCACATCCTTTGTGTTTGTATATAACCTATAAATCAGATATTATAATTAGAATAAGTGACTTGTGTTTTCTGTTTGATGTGAATAAAATTTGTTTACACGTACATTGGGACTAAATTGCTTTTTTAGGTTTTAATATTTAGAGCACTCCATCTCTCAGTAAACTTGCAAATAGAAGAAAATATGAAGACCTATGAACCTTAGTGGTATTTATTTTAGGCCACTGATGTAAAAGCAGTAATTTACTTATTCCATGCAGTTGTATAAGTAAAACTTTTACCTAGGTAGTGGAATATATGAGGCTGTAGTCTTTATTTGAAAGTTCACTGAAATTAATACACTGATTTCAGTACACAGTGACATATAAGAAGAAGGAATCCACTGGAGGCACCACAACAACCCCCTGTGTTACAACTGACTGTGTAACAGATGTGTCAGCAGTTGGACCTCCAGGCACTGAGATCACTGTGTATGTCACTGCAACACTGGGCACCAGGACCAGTAATACAGGGACTGCTGAAGGACATACAGGTATTTCATCTGAATAATTTTTCCATAGCATCTAGTAAACAGCTATTATACCATGTTGACAAATAGTTTATGCTGCACTTTGTTTTTCTGCACCATGTTCATCCCTTTGCATCAGTAACATCAGTGGCTGAATGGTTAGATCTATCAGGTTGGCATTTAAAAGCAATAATTTAAGTGACATTTAATCATTTTATGCCCCTCTCGTGGGTTGTGGGTTCAAATACTGTTCAACACAATGAGAACCTCCCCTCAGCTGTTTTACAAGTAGATCTCCATAATAATATCTTATATTTATTGCAAGAAACTGGTAGAATTATGGAGATGGATGGTGATGGTTGATATAAAATAATTCTTTCAACAGGATTGGCAATCCTTTCAGGAATTTATCATAAAGGAAGATTTCATAATATCATAAATGAAGAATTTTTACATGGGGCCAAACCATTTTTACACCAGATCATGAGGATGAATTTTAATATGTCATATGGTATGGTGAATGTATATCATTTTCCTATGAAAGGATTTCATTTCTGTATAGAATAAGTAATGTTTAATTACACAAGATGTTGCCTTTTAAATATCTATCTTCTTTTTAATTTTTAGCTTATCTATAAATCTTGTTTTTATATCGAGCAATTTTAATTCAGTGCCTTTTGGTGTTGATCATTTAGCTGCATGATATTCTGTTCTTCTCTGATAAATTAGGTTGTAAGATGTCACCTATGATTCAAACTGAAATTTTCTAATTTTATATAGTGATTTCTTATGACACAATGTTTAATGTTTTGAGGATTAGTTGAATTTGTACCCCATCACAATTAAATAGATTAGAATCAGCATTTGTGTTGATTAAGTGTGACCTAATCAATGAAATCCAACCTTAAATGGTATGTGTCAAACTCTGTGTGTTTATTTGTACACCAGTGCCACCTGCTCCTGGTCAGATTTCAATATCAAGAAGAACTACTATCACTCTTCAAGTGACCTGGTTAAATGGAGCAGCTGGAGTATTTGACAAATTTCAAGTCTCTGTCATAGACATCAGTACTAGCAGTGCTCCGGATGGACTTGGTACTATGTAAGTGAAAATAAGACAAATATTCATCAGTGGTTAGGCAATTTCCAAAAATACAGTTCTTTGTTTGCTTATAGTTTAAAATAGGAAATATGTTCATGAGATGGATGTTTGTTTATAATCTTTCACAATCCTCTTTTTATCCCATGTAAGATATAAATGTGAAATGTTATATCAAATTTATAGGTTTTTAATGATTTTTATGAAATGACAAAATAATGATAATAATGATATTTATAATAAAAGTATATTTGAATCATACAAAATGACATTTAATAAAACTCTTCACCTGTATTCTTATAGTTTAAAATAATATTTCTATAAATAAATGTATGACTGACAGTAGTTTGTTTAATGCAAACATTTCACTCTAGACTTGCTTCATTTAATAGGGAAATTGACAAGGCTGTGAAGACAGCATCATTATCCCCATTGATCCCAGGGCATGTCTACAGGGTGAATGTTGTCACAGTGAAAGGCACAACACCAAGTGAACCAGCCACAGGATTATTCAGACCAAGTAAGATAATTACATAGGTCCAGCAGAATTTTTATTTCAACTGGCCATCAACATAAAATGATTGTGCAAATGTGATGGTGAAGAAAAGTAATAATACAACTGGGAAAAAGGTGTCGTCATCATAACATTAGTAAGTTTGTTGAAAAATAGTTGTTTTTGTTGGAATAAAATTGAATTTAATAGTTTTATTTATTTTTGTTTATGTTTATACTGTCTTGTAGTTGGTTTAAACAGTTGATGTATTTTAATAACAAACAATTTTTAGCTGTTTTATGTCTTACAGACAACTGTGTACTAGGTTTTTTTAAAGGATATTTACCGTATATTATTATATCCTTGGATGAAAGTCAGGATCGTGGTTTTGTGGTCTTATTATTAGTCCTTGTGGTTTGGAATGTCAAATAACACAGGAAATTGTGAGTTGTGAATCTTTGCATATGGTTTTTATTCCCCAAAAGCCTTCTGTCTCTCTTATTGTCGGTTCAAGGGGTGTGGAATATCAAAGCAATGTATGGGAACTCATGAGCTGTGATTCTATTTGTCGGGTCAAATAAGACTTTTACCGAAAGTTGGGTGGACTTACAAAAAGACATTGTTAAGAAAAACAATTCTCAGATGCAATTATGTCAAATTCAAACAACTGGAACACAGGAGCAACATTAACAAAGTGGTTCTGTTAAACATGAGCAAATATCAAAAGATCAACAGTGAAATCTGTACTTTATCTCTGGCTGATCTTTTAGTACCTGTTTTAAATTTTTAACCCCAGCCCATTAAGGCCTGGGTTATAGTCGAACCCTACACTGTCCGGGCGGTGGCGACAGCGGAGGTTTGGGGTGGTTGGGGGCCCATAAAATTCTGGATCTTCCACAGCTTAAACCCATGCACAGAATTTTACCAAATTTTCAGGATATGTTTACCCCAAGAGGATCTAGAGCTAATTAGGTTTTGGGGGTATCTAGTAACAGCTGTTGCCATGGCAACACTTTTAAGATTTTTGTGTCTTAAAGTTTGTGGGTGTTCCACAGCCTAAACCCATGCATAGATTTTCACCAAATTTTTAGGATATGTTTACCCCAAGAAGATCTAGAGCTGATTAGGTATTGGGGGATAACCAGCAACAACTGTTGCCATGCCAATCAACATTTTTAAGATTTTTGGGTCTTAATGTTTATGGGTGTTCTAAAGCCTAAACCCATGCATGCATTTTCAGCAAATTTTCAGGAAATGTGTACTTCATGAAGATCTAGAGCTCATTAGGTTTTGAAGAATATCCGGTAACAGCTGTTGTCATGGCAACACTTTTAACATTTTTTGGTCTTGAAGTTTGTGGCTTATCCACAGCCTAAAAAAACCAATGCATGAATTTTCACCAAATTATCCGGATATGTCAACCAGAAGAGGATCTAGAGCGAGTTGGCTTTGGGGGGGTATCTGGAAATCACTGTTGTCATGGCAACACTTTTATTATTTTTGGGTTTTAACATTTGTTGGTCTTCTACTGCCTAAACTAATGCATGAATTTTTACAAAATTTTCAGGAAGTGTTACCTGAAACAGGATCTAGCGCTGATTAAGTTTTGGAGGGTATCTGGCAACTACTGTTGCCATGGCAACACTTTAAGTACTTTTCAGTCTTCTAAATTGAAAAAGGGGTGGTATAAATTTGACGTTTCTTCTGTCTCATTTTTATCTCCTGCCTACCAAGGCTGGGGTTGGAAGATTATGCATCGCCTTCCGTGCATGTGTGTGTGTATGTGTGTGTGCATGTGTGCGTTTGTCACATTTTTACCCCACAGCCCTTAAGGGCTATATCTCGTAAACTGTAAGGTGTAGGAAGTTGATATTTGGTAGGGACATTGGTTAGGGGGTGTAGGTGTGCAACGTCATGGTGTGACCTTGATTTGACCTTTGACCTTGCCGTAGTGACCTTGACCTATAAAATTTTGTCCGGGCTATATCTTGGAAACTGTAAGGTGTAGGAAGTTGATATTTGGTAGGGACATTGGTTAGGGGGTATAGTTGTGCATTGTCATGGTGTGACCTTGATTTGCCGTAGTGACCTTGACCTATAAAATCTTGTCCGGGCTATATCTCAGAAACTATAAGGTGTAGGAAATTGATACTTGGTAGGGATATTGGTTAGGGGGTGTAGGTGTGCAACATCATGGTCTGACCTTGATTTGACCTTGCCGTAGTGACCTTGACCTATAAATCTTATCCGGGCTATATCTCGGAAACTGTAAGGTGTAGGAAGTTGATACTTGGTAGGGATATTGGTTAGCGGGTGTAGGTGTGCAACGTCATAGTCTGACCTTGATTTGACCTTTGACCTTGCCATAGTGACCTTGACCTATAAAATCTTGTCCAGGCTATATCTCGGAAACTGTAAGGTGTAGGAAGTTGATACTTGGTAGGGACATTGGTTAGGGGCTATGGGTGTGTATTATCATGGTGTGACCTTAATTTGACCTTTGACCTTGTCGTAGTGACCTTGACCTTTAAAATCCTGTTGCACCTTAGGGTCTGTCTTTTGATGCAGATTAAACACTGTTATTTTATTACGCTACAATAGCTTACCATGTGGGACTTAATGCTGTTCTCGGGTTGCCACACCCGGGGCCAACGTCTTAGAAAAAAAGATCGTTCTTGTTAGCCACCGGATATACTGGTAGTTGTTGTCACGTGATAACTTCTGACCAATCGTCCTACTTTCTCGTTGGCCACGATTGACTGGTAGCAGTTTGTAAATATACAGACATTTTCATTTATTTCTCAGTTTTTACTTATTGTTGGAGGCTAATATTTGCATATTTCTTGATATATATATCATAGATCATTCTGTAAAATTTTAATTTTCACAGGATAGGTATTTCTCTTGCTTTCGCGTGTTTTGAGTTTTCCTCGGTGCAGGCAATTATATTGTACGTCTTTTATTGCGTATAAAATGTCTCCATCAAGCAAATAAAGACAAACCGAGAGCTCAGAAATGCCGCCACTTTTGCTTCAGTTTCGATATACACAACTACTGCCCTACCTGTAGGGAGGCTGGCAAGGGACACGACCCCTGTGTCACCTTCGAAACTCCCTGTCAAATCTGTACGTCTTTTTCAGAT
This sequence comes from Sabellastarte sp. h YS-2021, assembly GCA_964017235.1. Lineage (NCBI taxonomy): Eukaryota > Metazoa > Annelida > Polychaeta > Sabellida > Sabellidae > Sabellastarte > Sabellastarte sp. h YS-2021. Next base: position 81,892,308 of record OZ024927.1, read on the forward strand.
GAACAGTTACAAAAAATCCAGAACAGGAAACGTTATTTAAAAAAGCAAAAAGCGGAAACTAGTTCCAAAGATGATGAACTAGATCTTTTGGGTGAAGGGAGTTATATTCTATAGCTAATACCGGCTTGCTTAGGCGCGAAGCCGAGATGACTCTATTACATCCACAGTTAGGAGAAACGAGACGTCAAGAACTTAGGAACTCGTCCTTTTGGGGCTCTTCCTTGTTCGAGTCTCAACTCGTGAAGGAAGGTGAGGACTTCCTTCTCAAAAAAGGCACCTCAAAAGATTCTCAGGGTTTCGCACCCTACCAGAATAAGCCCTTTCGTGGTCCCCACAAGAAAAGAGGCTCCTACAGGAAACACCCCTATGGGGGCAATACCTCTCAAAGCAGTAACCAATCCTTTCCCTCGGGAAGAGGAAAACCCAACTTCAGAGGCTCCAGGGGTCGTTTTCGACCCCACAATAGGGGAAGGGGGCGTGGAAACCCCCCTTCCCAATGACTCCTCCAAAGCCTCACTCAGTCCACCAGTAGGAGGTCGCCTCCGTCCTTTCAGGAGAGACTGGCTAACAAACAAATGTTCTCAAAACGTGTTAAACATTATCACCAATGGCTACGTCTGCCATTCCGTTCAAAGCCAAACTTGATCAGATTTCCTCTGATTCTGTCAGAGTACAAGGCCCAACAAAAAGACCAAGCCTTGGCCACTTGTATCCAGTCTCTCCTGTCAAAGAACGCTATTGAAAGGGTGGAAAATGTAAAATCTCTCGGGTTTTACAGTCGCCTGTTCCTAGTACCCAAGCCCCACCAAAGGTGGAGGCCAGTCATAGACTTAAGCAGGCTCAACACTTTTCTACACATAAAAAAGTTCAAAATGGAAACTCCAGAGTCCATCAGGACTTCCCTGATTCCAGGGGAGTGGGTATCGTCGATAGATCTGTCGGACGCTTACCTACACATCCCCATCCACCCAAACTCAAGGAAATACCTAAGGTTTTGTTACAAGGCTCAGTTGTTCCAGTTCACCTCCCTCCCATTCGGGCTGGCCACAGCCCCCCAGGTCTTTACAATGATCGTAAAGGAAGTGAAACTAATGGCCCTCTCAAGAGGACTCAGAATTCACCAATGCCTGGACGACTGGCTGATCAGGTCCCAGTCTCAGGAGGAAGCCCAAGTGAACACACAGGCAGTGGTAGACCTAACTCAGTCCTTGGGGTGGATAATAAATCAGGAAAAATCAGAACTGAAACCTACTCAGGTGTTTTCGTTTGTGGGCTACGAATACCACCTAGATTCAGCCCTTGTAAAACCCACTCAAGAGAGATGGCTCAAACTTCAGGATTTGATCCTACGACTCAAGTCAAAACGTGTTTTGACTGCAAGATGTTTGATGTCTCTAATTGGGTTGCTAGCCTCAACGGAGAAAATGGTCCCGGAGGGACGCCTTCACATGAGGCCCTTTCAGTTTCATCTCAAGGAGCACTGGAGATATCCTCAGTCGCTGGACAACCTCCTTCCTTGGACAGAAGCCATTGCAGCCCACCTAGATTGGTGGCAAAATCCCTCAAACGTGATGAAAGGTGCAGACCTTCATCCCAAAGACCACAGTATCCAACTCTTTACCGACGCCTCAAACGAAGGTTGGGGCGCTCACTTAGACCAAAATTCTACAAAGGGTCCGTGGTCAGATCGGGAAAAAAGGCTACACATAAATGTCTTAGAATTGAAGGCGGTCTCCCTGGCCCTTCGAGACTTCAAGGACCAGTGCCAGAATCAAACAGTGTTAGTTGCGACGTACAACTCAACAGTGGTAGCCTACATCAACAAACAAGGAGGAACACACTCAGCAGAGATGTGCGCTCTCCTGTGGAAGATCATGACCTGGTGCCATCACTACCGCATAACATTGAAAGCCAGGCACATTCCAGGGTGCCTGAATGTGATGGCCGACCTACTGTCCAGGTCCAACCAAGTGCAGTCAACAGAATGGTCTCTGCACCCACAGGTGTTCAAACAGATCTGCCAGAAGTGGTTCACACCTCATGTAGACTTATTTGCCACTCACCTGAACCACAAACTCCCACTGTACGTGTCTCCTATCCCAGACCCAAGGGCCTGGGACATAGATGCTCTAAACATAAACTGGACCAACCTCACGGCCTATGCGTACCCTCCTACGGCTCTCCTTCACAAGGTGATCCAAAAGATCAGGCAATGTCATTGCCTGATCATCGTAATAGCCCCAGGCTGGCCAGGGATGCCCTGGTTTTGGGACCTAGTGCAGCTCTCAACAGAGATCCCACTACAACTCCCAGTGTCAACGACCCTACTCAAACAGTCCCACAAGTATGTGTTCCACAACAACCCCCAGCACCTGAACCTCCATGCCTGGTGTCTAGGAGCGGACAACTCCAAGAACAAGGCTTCTCTGTGGAGGTGGCAGAGAGAATTGCTGCCCCTCAGCGGTCATCAGCAAGGACCATCTACAAGTCAAAGTGGGCCCTATTTGAAAAATGGTGCAGAGAAAATTCGGTGGATTTCTCCACTCCATCTGTGAAACAAATCTCAGATTTGTTCATGTACCTGTACCAAGACCTAAACAGGCGCCCCTCGACCATTGATGGTTACAGGACTGCAATCGTTGACACTTTGGGCCCAACGGCCCAACATATTGCACACAATGCAGACCTTCATAGGTTACTCTCCAGTTTTCACAGGGATCGTCCCAAAAGTTCCAGAAATTTGCCCAAGTGGAACCTTTCTGTTGTCCTTAACGTGCTCACAAAAGCACCATTTGAGCCCATGAAAGACACAGACCTCAAACATCTTACTCTCAAAACTGCTTTCTTGCTAGCCTTGGCCTCCGGCAAGCGCCGCAGCGAAATCCATGCCTGGGTCGCAAACAAAGTATCTAATCTAGGCCAATGGGAAAAGGTTGCCTTGTTCCCTTCTTCTGATTTCATAGCCAAAAACCAACTAGCAAGAGAAGGTTCTCAAAGTGTGTCGCCGGTGACTATTCCTGCTTTGACTACCATTGTAGATAGACAATTTAAAGAAGACAGGACCCTGTGTCCCGTGCGGGCCCTGAGGTTTTATTTGGACCGAACAAAAGACCTGAGAGGGTCTCGTTCTCTCCTTTTCATCTCCTTTAAGAAAGGACATACCTCAGACATCAGACCCGCTACTCTCTCTTCATGGTTGAAACAAACCATCCTACTTTGTTACAAACAAGCAGATCAACAAGCCTTGGACTTGGTCCAAGTCAAAGTGCATGACATCCGGGCCTTCGTGGCCTCTAAGGCCTTTTACGGTGGGGTATCGGTGGACCAAATCATGCAAGCCTGTCACTGGAAAGCTCACAACACATTTACAAATTTTTACCTAAAAGACCTTACTTGGTCGGACACCGACAACAATATGTATCTGGGACCCGTAGTGGCGGCACAACAAGTCCTAGATCCTTCCCCTCAGACCAGTTGTCCTCGGAAAGAAAAAAGGGGGGGGGGGCACATCCGCTACAACCAAGTCTTCAGGAGTCTTTCCCAGGATCTAGGTATTCCTTTACCTTCAAGATGTTACGGGTAAGGTCATTTTATTTTTCAGTTATCAAGTAATTTCAATTAAGGACTTATTTAGTTGTCATTAATCTCATATTCAGGGTAAAAAATTTTTATGAGATACCCAACCACTGGGTTGGTCAGTCACACGTGAAGGGCCCTCAGGGACCCTTAGACCTCGAAGTGAGCACTGCTGCACTTCTGTCCTACAATCAAACATCTAGACAGTTTTTAGCACTGTCTCTCATTTTACTTAGGTTTTTGGCTCGTTACAGGCCCGGTCTTCGGGATCGGGGCACTGTAAATGGGACTCTGACTGGTATTTCTGGCACTATTCTATACATATTAATTCAAATCTTAGAAAAAAAATCACATATCTTCCAGTCTCAGCTGTAATCCCGCCACCGGGCGGTTGAATTCAGCATTAAGTCCCACATGGTAAGCTATTGTAGCGTAATAAAATTGAAAATTTTAATTACTTAAATGTAGCTTTTATAAGCTACAAGCTTACCATGTGGGACTTAGGAGAGTCCCATCCTGCCTCCCCGCTGTTTACAGCTGAGGGGTAGGTTTTAGAAAATTTCAACTAGAAAGTATTGCGATTGGTCAGAAGTTATCACGTGACGACAACTACCAGTATATCCGGTGGCTAACAAGAACGATCTTTTTTTCTAAGACGTTGGCCCCAGGTGTGGCAACCCGAGAACAGCATTAAGTCCCACATGGTAAGCTTGTAGCTTATAAAAGCTACATTTAAGTAATTAAAATTTTCAAATTCATATTAGAATTTATTAAGAATTTTACTTCCATAACTTCCCATTGTAAGAGATAGAATTTCATCAAGTGAGCCACAGATTTTGCTCCAACACCACACATAAGGATTCATTAAATGTATTACCACTTCTGTATGCATAGTAATATTCAAAACATCTAAACCATATTTCAGATATGCAGATGTAGATAAAAAGTGTTGAATTTTAGTTTACTGATTAATGCTGTCATCTTTTTATTTGATTATCATGTTTTAATACTTCATTTCTGCGTGCATTATCTTTCTTTTAAACATTATTTTCTCCATTTAAACATTGTTTGGAACTTTATATAACTGACATTGCTCTAAAAGTATCCTGAACTTTGTACTGGTACAGTACTTCTATATCTCATGGTGTTGAAAATATTTCCCTAGACTGTGGGGTACGGGCATCTCTGATGCTATTTTTACATCAACCTTTATATCTCATCCATTTATGAAGATATATCAAATTCACAGAGAATGTTTATTACTATGAAAACATCTCTGTAAAAAAGTTTGTGCTCATTTTGAAATAAAAACAACATGGCCGCCATAGGTCTTTATGATGTCACATTTAATGTCTCCAAGTATTAGCTTATTCATTATAGTAACTATATGGATGAATTTAATGGCATTTATCATAATGACTTTTTTATAAAGAAATCAGATTTTGGGTAATGTAATAGGACCTAATCCTGATAAATTATATGATTTGGTCCTAAATAAATTTATCACCAGTTTTAATGGGTTAAATGTAATGTTCAGAAAACCTCTGTGAATGTGAAATATCATTTATTTAAGACATTTTGTATGAACCTTATGGCAGTCTTTTCTGGGATCTCAGTAGTGAAAAAGTAACATATTTTTATACTTTGTGGCGTAAATGTCTGAGGAAATTACTGGATCTTCCTTACACCACACATTCTAGATATCAGTGTTTCCTGAGCCTCTTTTTTCTGGAGGTCAGTTGACCCCCTCCTTTGAAAACCGGGGGTCAATCAAAATTTTTGAGGGTCAGTTAGGCTTGACCCCCTTCTACTTAAACTGCCGGTTAGAAAAATAATGGACAAACAATACCTAAAATACCTTAAAAAGACAGTGTGTGTGTTAGAGTTACGAAATGTGGGGTACCATGTACCCATGGGCCATCGAATATGGGGTACAAGTGATATTCTGCCAGATTTTCCTCAAAAAACAATGTTTAGATACACCCAGTTACTAAAAAGCAATAAATCAGATTTAAATTTATTTATAACTTTGAAAATAAATTATAGTACACTGTACATTGTTGTACATTCATAAAAATATCTGAAGGTATATCAGGGTAAAGAAAACAGTCAAAAAATATATTTGAATTTTTCCTCTTATTTTTGGATGATTTTTAAGGTAGCAAAAATGAACAGAAGCACTAATGAACTACTGAATATAGTATATGTTGATAGTTTCTAAAAAATTATTTTATTTACACTACAAATATGATATCTATACTGTTTGAAAGACAAATTATTGTAGTTTAAGTTGCTTTTTATTTGACAAAAATCCATTGAGTGGTTCCAAAGTTACAGTGATTTTGCTACAACCCCTGTAAATATTTTTGAATTTCAGAGGTAATATTTTCCGGGGTTAAATATTCAAGAATTTCCGAGATTTAGTAGAACGTATCCCCCCTGCACAAGGTATTTGTCATCGTTCGGAAACGTTGTTTCCAATGGTGTCCTGGCACAGATCACCTTTTCTTTCGATATGTAACGTTTCGAATAAGATTTGCAAGGGTACATTATAACACTGGCCGTCGAAGATGGATCTGCGTAGCTCTCATCTCACATGAAATTTTAAAATATATAGCTAATCTTCAGTGCTGTTTTTATTGCATGTGCATCTATCTTTCATTAAAAAATAAATCTCGAGTCCTTTCTTGACTAACGCGAATGCGCATGCGTGACCTCGTGAACTCTTCACCTCTCGACCTTTTGATCCCATGCATGCGCATTGACAGGTAAACAAACAGGAAATCGGCCATTTTTGTTTTGAAATTGGAATAAATAAAGAATTGCTGCATATATTGACAAAATATCAGTATTTCTTTTTACAAATACTTCTGCGTCAGTCTGACGCTCAGTTAAATATTATGTGCGTAAATCGCTTGATGTCGACGTAAATTTACGCACGTTTGTGCGTAAACGGAAACACTGGATATATACCATTAATTGTGAATAATGTGGCTATTGAGGCCCAATTATTTAGAAGAGTCAATAACTTTATGTGTAACATGTCAGCTAGCACTAATTTGTGTGTCAAACTGTGTACTAAATTGGTTATAAATGGTAGTTCTAATATATCCAAAACTTTGAATCATATTATTTATCATACTAATGTATCAATGAAAGTAATGTGTCATACTAAATGTCAACTTTTAAAAGCAATGAGAGATCACAATACAATTAATGAAGAAGACTTAAAACATGCAGGAAATATTAAAGATTTGTTATCTATGAGGGTCATTAAAAATGGATTTACTGCTGGAGAAATAAAAACCATACTAAATTTTGTTTGTACCACCTGAGACACTAATTTACTTTTCTATGTAGTTTATGCAACTCTCCTGTATATTTTTTATGTATAATTCTGTTTCTTTTTTTCATCTGTATTACCATATTTTTTTTGTTTCTTTTTTTTCATTTGTTCTTCTTTTTTGTAATTAAGCAACATCTATCAACTTTGTGCTTTGTATGCACGAGAAATAAATAAATAGCCGATTGTTCGAAAATCATTGATATGTTCTAAAACTTTAAATATTGCAACTGAGTCAGATTCATGGATGAATCTCCACAATACCATAACCACTTGATGTTGCTTGTTACTCTTTCAGATCATCTGACAAGGTTAGGGTTTTTCTTTTACTGGTATATTACATTGTAAATATCTGTATGCTGTATGTATTTACATGGGATATGAGGGTTTCTAAGCCACCTTGTAATATTGGTATTGTATGACAATATCAAGTGTGTCTTAGAAGTTACGTCTTGGCACTTTTTAACCATAATAAAAATCATCAGTCCAAATGTGAATTAATCTAGTTACACAAAGGATGCCATACTGACCAAATCATCAATGTTGCGATAGTTGAATTCAATCTTAAACCATTAATTAGCAGTCAAAAGCATCAATAAGCTAAGCTTAAAGGGAAAGTTGGACAAGCTAGCGACCTATTTGTAAGCCAATCTGTCTCATTCTTTGTCATGAGAAGGTGTAGCTCAGCATTGCACTAGTGCTTTTATCTAGTCTGAAGAAATGTGAAGCTACTCCAGATTGTTCCTGAACATGACAGCATCACGTTGGCAGCTTTTCCTACATCATTTATAGCCATCGGAAGTCTATAAAGAACTCATTTCTTAACCTTATTTAGAGTTCAGTGTTGTGAGTGCCTTGTAGGAAGGCCTTTGCTCTAAAATGAACAGGAATAGACAAAATTGGGGGTTGGGGCAGTGGCAGGGGGTGTGACATGATTTGTGTCAGTAAAATAGCCCATTTTAGAGACAACAGAGCAACAGCAACAGCTTAGATTTTGACTGTGATTTGTTGATAGGACCAAATACACTTATTGTGACATACTGTGGAAATGCTTTTCTTTTCAGAAGAGATGGAGAAATATATTTTGCTTTCAGATTCTTAGAAGTAAAATATAATCCTTATCTTTAACATAAAGGAACTGTTATCTGTTTAACTACAAATGGTTACTTCTCAATAGTAATTTTGTGCCAAGCTTATAATGTGAGTCAACATTGATATTTTCAATAGACCCAGAAAAAGCCACTGGCCTGGAGCTGGACAGCCGTACCACAAACTCTTTGACAGTCAAATGGAATCAGCCTGGGGAAGGGGACTTTACCAAATATGTTGTTTCGGTAATGTGCTGATAAAACATACTCTGTTATTGCTTCTGTTTTAATAGTTTACCAAATAACATGTATCAAACATGATTTAAATTAGTACCAAATACTGTATTAATGTCAATGAAAAAGATATTGAAGGATGTTTCGATATATTATAAAGATATTATAAGTTATATAATATTTACAAAATTTCAGAGATAAGTTGTGAGGAACAATTAAATAGTCAGAGTGGTGACAGATGACACAAGATTTAAGGTTGTGATGTTTGTAAAAATTTTAAAAGTCACTGTGTGGTTAGAGTTGATCTGTTTATAAACATTTCTTTATTGTATACAATTGACAGAAGACTAGAAGACTAAACTGTAAACCCCATGATAAGCTTACCATCAGACAACTATCTGTTTATGTGTTTAAATGTGTTATAGCTCTAAGTTGCACAAAACCCAATTCTTTTGTACCCTATAGTAATTAAATTTTTGTCTATATTACTGCAGTTATCAGGGATATCAGAAAGTGAAGAAAAAGTCAGTTCCAGAACACACACATTTACAGAGCTGATAGGTGGGACTCAGTACACTGCATCAGTCAGAGTACAGAGTGGAGAGGATGATGACACAGCAACAGAAACCACTGCAGCCAAAACAATAAGTGAAGAGGTCACATTGGACATGTACACAAGTAAGACAGGAACAAGTTCTCATTAATAATCTAACAAATGGATTCTGTAATAAGGATTTTCACGTCAGGTTTACTCAGAGTACAAAATCAACAAGTTCCTCAAGTTTATGTAGTTTATTTTGATTGAAAATGTTAAACATGTAAACAATATTTATTTGTCATAATAAATTCAATGTTTTCATAAAGTCACCATTAATACTTTTAGAAAACATCTACATGTTGAGTGCTTTTTTCCAGTTCTAACATAGCTATTGTTATATTTAAATAATTGATGTAAAATATAATACCTGGTAAGTAATATATTTTATATCTGTGATACTTCTGTTGGCCTATTTATTACACATTTTGTATCATGCTAGTGTATTTGTTGATTAAGTGCTTGTAATTCCATTACAGAACCAAATGTACCAACTTTAAATGAACCCTCAGCAACACAAGACTCTGTGACTGTTAGCTGGACTTCACCAGAGGGAGATCTGACTGGGTATAAACTCAGACTGTACACTTCTGGTAACTCACCTGTGTCTGAGGAAAAAACTGTACTCAAAGATGGGGAGAAAACACTTGTGTTTGATTCTGCTGACAATGTAAAGTCAGGAACTATCTACACTGTTAAGATTTTTGCTTATATTGATGACCGTGGTAATGAAATAAAGAGCAATGAAATGGGCAAGCAAGCTACAACAGGTATTATTAAAGGAAAATACAGTTTCTACATAATTACCATTACCATTGTTATCCTGTCTTGGCATGCGTGCGATTATTGAAACGTGTACAACTTTTATGTTTTACACCCCCAAACACAAAAATGATTATATCTCAAAAAGCGTGCTAGATAGAGGGATTTCGACAAATTTTTTCCCCACAAAGTATCTCTATAGAGTAGTCATCACAATTTTCAAAAAATTTATGTCTTGCTGAAAATGGCTGCCATTCTGAATTTTCGAATTTTTGACAAAAATTGCAAAACACAAAAATCCTTATATCTCGAAAACTGTGCTAGATAGAGCAATTTCAATGAAATTTTTGATCTGCAAAGTATCTCTACAGAGTATCCATCCTAATTTTCAAAAAACTTTGTCTCACCATTTTGAATTTTCGAATTTTTCACAAAAATTGCAAAACACAAAAGTGCCTATATCTTGAAAACCGTACTAGATAGAGCGATTTCAACAACATTTTTGACCCTAAGGATATCTTGCAGAGTAGCTATCCCAGTTTTCAAAAAAATTTGTCTCGCCAAAAATGGCAGTCATTTTGAATTTTCACAATATTTGACCCACAGGGTATCTCTGCAGAGCAGCCATCCCAATTTTCAAAAAAAAATTTTCTCGCTAAAAATGGCAGTCATTTTTAATTTTCAAATTTTTCGCAAAAATTGCAAAACACAAAAATGCTTATATCTCAAAAAACGTACTAGATAGAGCGATTTCAATGAAATTTTTGACCCACAGGGTATCTCTGCAGTGTCGCTATGCCAGTTTTTAAGAAAATTTTGTCTCGCCAAAAATGTCAGTAATTTTGAAATTTTTCGCAAAAATTGCCAACACAAAAATGTTTATATCTCAAAAACCATGCTAGATAGAGTGATTTCGACAAAATTTTTGAACCACAGGTTATCTTGGCAGAGTACCCATGCCAAGTTTCAAAAAAATTTTGTTTCGTCAATAATGGGGGCCATTTTGAATTTTAGAATATTTTGCTAAAATTGCAAAACATGAAAATGCTTATATCTCGAAAACCACGCTAGATAGAGCAGACTACACTGAATTTGGTTGCCACAACAGTATAAGGCTGGAAGCAGGGCATTTTCTTAATACTTCAGCAATCACCTTTATGTCCTTTTCGGGACACTATGTTGTTGCTGTGCAAAAACATTATCTTGTTTTTGCAAGTGTTCCTCTAGTTATTTTTTTATTATATCCCCAGACGAAAGTCAGGGATATATTGGATTCAGGTCCATTGTGCCGCCTCCGTAAAAATTTCCTTGTGTACGCGATAACTGAAAAATGGATTTTTTCTTACATTTTTCACATATTTTGCCCTATAGTTTGGAAGTGGTAATTCTGATGAGTTTCAAACTGCACTAGGTATAACTTTCATATGTAATCCTTGTCTGTGAAAAAGGCTGCAGGTTTACCCAAAGGGGTCGACTTAAGGTCTCAAAAGTGCCCACAGAGACCCAATTTATGCACTTTTTGCCACTTTCAAGCACTGTAGCTTTCAAACTATGTCTCTCATCTAAGTTTAATATCATCTGGGATATATCAATATGTTTTCTTATATGTGCCCCAAAATTTAGGCCTATAATAGACATTTTATTACGCTACAATAGCTTACCATGTGGGACTTAATGCTGTTCTCGGGTTGCCACACCCGGGGCCAACGTCTTAGAAAAAAAGACAGTTCTTGTTAGCCACCGGATATACTGGTAGTTGTCGTCACGTGATAACTTCTGACCAATCGTCCTACTTTCTCGTTGGCCACGATTGACTGGTAGCAGTTTGTAAATATACAGACATTTTCATTTATTTCTCAGACTTTACTTATTGTTGGAGGCTAATATTTGCATATTTCTTGTAATATATATCATAGATCATTCTGTAAAAGTTTAATTTTCACAGGATAAGTATTTTTATTGCTGTCGCGTGTTTTGAGTTTTCCTCGGTTCAGGCTAGTACATTGTACGTCTTTTATTGCGTATAAAATGTCGACACATCAAGCAAATAAAGACAAACCGAGAGCGCAGAAATGCCGCCATTTCTGCTTTAGTTTTGATACACATAATTTTTGCCCTACCTGTAGGGAGGCTGGCAAGGGAGATGACCCCTGTGTCACCTTTGAAACCCCTTGTGAAATTTGCACGTCTTTCACAGATGAGCAATTACAGAAAATTCAAAACCGGAAGCGGTATCTGAAAAAGCAAAAAGCTACAACTAGTTCCAAAGATGAACTAGATCTTTTGGGTGAAGGCGACGGGGATTCCTTCACTGGATCCAATGCAGACCTCGAGTGTGCTGCTGATAGCCTTTTTACCTCACCCCCCCGTCCACAACCTCTTGCCTTCAGTTCCCTGTCCTTGAAAACGCCAGCCAAAACGATTCCACCCACCCCTGGTACAGCCTTGCAAAATAAAATCCAGAAAAATATAGAGAAATCACTCGGTGATTCCTTAAATATACATTTACAGCAGCAAATGGGTTCCTTCCAGGCATCCATGTTGGAAGCTTTTCAGTCACTCCGAGAGGAGTTGGCTGTAAAACAGAAAGTCGAGGTACAGTCCTCGATTCTTGCTTCAAAACCTGGCTTGTCCAGTAATTCTGCTGCCCCTCTGGATTTGCCCCCTCCGAGATCTGGTACTAACATTCCAAGCGAGGATATGGATGTGGACTACGGTCCAGCTCTTCCTCCTCGTCTAGTATCTACTCAACCTTCCTCGGATCAGTACGTTGCCCCCTCTGAAGGTCATCCCGAAGAGGTTTCGTACTCTCACAAAAAGCAAAGCCATAAGCAGCCAGTTGACCCGGGCTCTGCCTCGGACCAACTAAATGAGGATTCCGATGAACCTCGGATCCCTTCTTCTAGATCCAAAAAACACTCTGACAAGAGCAAACATAAATCAAGATCTAGATACGTGTCATTTACCTCAGAGGAGGATCACTCCCCTGTAGCCAGACACAGGTCTTCTAAGCCCTCTAGGGCTCAGCCCTCAGGAGTAGCTTCTGATCAAGACCTCCCACAACATGATCCAGACCCCCCTTATTATAGGGCAGTAGCTTTGTCTGACATGCCCTCACAATACTCTGAAGAAGTGGATACCTTCAGGCGTATTTTGTCTCTCCCTGACCCCAGGGAATCTATGCCCAGGTCTTCCACCTCAGTGTTGGGTCTGGATGATGAAAAAGGCCGTCAAGAGCTCAGACCTAGAGGTCCCTCCTCTATTCTTCCACTTAGCTCAGTTATCAAGGACGCCTTTGATAAATTCCAACATGACTTTAAGGCTGCCAACTTATCTGAGGGAAAATATGTCAAGCCTCCTCCCTCAACTTCAAAGTGGTACAAGGTGGGACAACCAACTTTTCAGGACAAAATTCAGGAGTTGAATACGGACTTTGCTAAGATCTGTATTACTCCTAGACCTTCTGGGTCTCCAGTAGCCAGAGTTCCCCTGCCAGTTCTCAAGGAGCTGGAACTTCAGGCTAGACAAAACATCTCTACCCTCAACTTCACCGCTGCTTTTGCCAAAACCTCCTCTTCTTGCAATGCTTCATTGGAAAAATGCCAACATAGCATCAAGTCTACGGTCAAGAAGATAAAATCTCAGATTCAAAAAGGTGCCAATCCTGAGAAAGCGGCAAAGCGCGGATATGAGGAAGTAGCTGACTACTTAGATTTTTGGAACAAGACAGTACTTGTTCAACACAGGGCCCTCACTTGTCTCAGCAAATCTCTAGCCCATATTTTGCAGAGGGAATTATACTCTATGGCTAATACCGGCTTGCTCAGGCGCGAAGCCGAGATGACTCTATTACATCCACAATTAGGAGAAACGAGACGTCAAGAACTCAGGAACTCGTCCTTTTGGGACCCTTCCTTGTTCGAGTCTCAATTAGTGAAGGAAGGTGAGGACTTCCTTCTCAAAAAAGGCACCTCAAAAGATTCTCAGGGTTTTGCACCCTACCAGAATAAGCCCTTTCATGGTCCCCACAAGAAAAGAGGCTCCTACAGGAAACGCCCCTATGGGGGCAATACCTCTCAAAGCAGTAACCAGTCCTTTCCTTCGGGAAGAGGAAAATCCAACTTCAGAGGCTCCAGGGGTCGTTTTCGACCCCACAATAGAGGAAGGGGGCGTGGAAACCCCCCTCCCCAATGACTCCTCCAAAGCCTCACTCAGTCCACCAGTAGGAGGTCGCCTCCGTTCTTTCAGGAGAGACTGGCTCACAAACAAATGTTCTCAAAACGTGTTAAACATTATCACCAATGGCTACGTTCTGCCATTCCGTTCAAAGCCAAACTTGATCAGATTTCCTCTGATTCTGTCAGAGTACAAGGCCCAACAAAAAGACCAAGCCTTGGCTACTTGTATCCAGTCTCTCCTGTCAAAGAACGCTATCGAAAGGGTAGACAATGTAAAATCTCTCGGGTTTTACAGTCGCCTGTTCCTAGTACCCAAGCCTCACCAAAGGTGGAGGCCAGTCATAGACTTAAGCAGGCTCAATACTTTTCTACACGTAGAAAAGTTCAAAATGGAAACTCCAGAGTCCATCAGGACCTCCCTGATTCCAGGGGAGTGGGTATCGTCGATAGATCTGTCGGACGCCTACCTGCATATCCCCATCCACCCAAGCTCAAGGAAATACCTAAGGTTTTGCTACAAGGCTCAGGTGTTCCAATTCACCTCCCTCCCGTTCGGACTAGCCACAGCCCCCCAGGTCTTTACAATGATCGTAAAGGAAGTGAAACTAATGGCCCTCTCAAGAGGACTCAGAATTCACCAATACCTGGACGACTGGCTGATCAGGTCCCAGTCTCAGGAGGAAGCCCAAGTGAACACTCAGGCAGTAGTAGAACTGACTCAGTCCTTGGGATGGATAATAAATCAGGAAAAATCAGAACTGAAACCTACACAGGTGTTTTCGTTCGTGGGCTACGAATACCACCTAGATTCAGCCCTTGTAAAACCCACTCAAGAGAGATGGCTCAAACTTCAGGATTTGATCCTACGACTCAAGTCAAAACGTGTTTTGACTGCAAGATGTTTGATGTCTCTAATTGGGTTGCTAGCCTCAACGGAGAAAATGGTCCCGGAGGGACGCCTTCATATGAGGCCCTTTCAGTTTCATCTCAAGGAGCACTGGAGATATCCTCAGTCGCTGGACAACCTCCTTCCCTGGACAGAAGCCATTGCAGCCCACCTAGATTGGTGGCAAAATCCCTCCAAGGTGATGAAAGGTGCAGACCTTCATCCCAAAGACCACAGTATCCAACTCTTTACCGACGCCTCAAACGAAGTTGGGGCGCTCACTTAGACCAAAATTCTACAAAGGGTCTGTGGTCAGATCGGGAAAAAAGGCTTCACATAAATGTCCTAGAATTGAAGGCGGTCTCCCTGGCCCTTCTAGACTTCAAGGACCAGTGCCAGAATCAAACAGTGTTGGTTGCGACGGACAACTCAACAGTGGTAGCCTACATCAACAAACAAGGAGGAACACACTCGGCAGAGATGTGTGCTCTCCTGTGGAAGATCATGACCTGGTGCCATCACTATCACATAACATTGAAAGCCAGGCACATTCCAGGGTGCCTGAATGTGATGGCCGACCTGCTATCCAGGTCCAACCAAGTGCAGTCAACCGAATGGTCTCTGCACCCACAGGTCTTCAAACAGATCTGCCAGAAGTGGTTCACACCTCATGTAGACTTATTTGCCACTCACCTGAACCACAAACTCCCTCTATACGTGTCTCCTATCCCAGACCCAAAGGCCTGGGACATAGATGCTCTGAACATAAACTGGACCAACCTCACGGCATATGCGTACCCTCCTACGGCTCTCCTTCACAAGGTGATCCAAAAGATCAGGCAATGCCAGTGCCTGATCATCGTAATAGCCCCAGGCTGGCCAGGGATGCCCTGGTTTTGGGACCTAGTGCAGCTCTCAACAGAGATCCCACTCCAACTCCCAGTGTCAACAACCCTACTCAAACAGTCCCACAAGCTGGTGTTCCACAACAACCCCCAGCACCTGAACCTCCACGCCTGGTGTCTAGGAGCGGACAACTCCAAGAACAAGGCTTCTCTGTGGAGGTGGCAGAGAGAATTGCTGCCCCTCAGCGGTCATCAACAAGGACCATCTACAAGTCAAAGTGGGCCCTATTTGAAAAATGGTGCAGAGAAAATTCGGTGGATTTCTCCACTCCATCTGTGAAACAAATCTCAGATTTCTTCATGTACCTGTACCAAGACCTAAACAGGCGCCCCTCGACCATTGATGGTTACAGGACTGCAATCGTTGACACTTTGGGCCCAACGGCCCAACATATTGCACACAATGCAGACCTTCATAGGTTACTCTCCAGTTTTCACAGGGATCGTCCTAAAAGTTCCAGAAACTTACCCAAGTGGAACCTTTCTGTTGTCCTTAACGAGCTCACCAAAGCACCTTTTGAGCCCATGAAAGACTCAGACCTCAAACATCTCACTTTAAAAACTGCTTTCTTGCTAGCCTTGGCCTCCGGCAAGCGCCGCAGCGAAATCCATGCCTGGGTCGCTAACAAAGTATCTAATTTAGGCCAATGGGAAAAGGTTGCCTTGTTCCCTTCTTCTGATTTCATAGCCAAAAACCAACTAGCAAGAGAAGGTTCTCAAAGTGTGTCTCCGGTGACTATCCCTGCTCTGACTACCATTGTAGATAGACAGTTTAAAGAAGACAGGACCCTGTGTCCCGTGCGGGCCCTGAGGTTTTATTTGGACCGAACTAAAGACCTGAGAGGGTCTCGTTCTCTCCTTTTCATCTCCTTTAAGAAAGGACATACCTCAGACATCAGACCCGCTACACTCTCTTCATGGTTGAAACAAACCATTTTACTTTGTTACAAACAAGCAGATCAACAAGCCTTGGACTTGGTCCAAGTCAAAGCGCATGACATCCGGTCCTTCGCGGCCTCTAAGGCCTTTTACGGTGGGGTATCGGTGGACCAAATCATGCAAGCCTGTCACTGGAAAGCTCACAACACATTTACAAATTTTTACCTAAAAGACCTTACTTGGTCGGACACCGACAACAATTTGTACCTGGGACCCGTAGTGGCTGCACAACAAGTCCTAGATCCTTCCCCTCAGACCAGTTGTCCTCGGAAAGAAAAAAGGGGGGGGGGCACATCCGCTACAACCAAGTCTTCAGGAGTCTTTCCCAGGATCTAGGTATTCCTTTACCTTCAAGATGTTACGGGTAAGGTCATTTTATCCTTTAATTATCAAGTAATTTCTATTAAGGACTTATTTAGTTGTCATTAATCTCATATTCAGGTTGTAAAAATTTTATGAGATGCCCAACCACTGGGTTGGTCAGTCATACGTGAAGGGCCCTTTTTGGACCCTTAGACCTCGGAGTGAGCACTGCTGCACTTCCGTCCTACAATAAAACATCTAGACAGTTTTAGCACTGTCTCTCATTTACTTAGGTTTTTGGCTCGTTACAGGCCCGGCCTTCGGGATCGGGGCACTGTAAATGGGACTCAGACTGGTATTTCTGGCACTATTCTATACATATTAATTCAAAATCTTAGAAAAAATGACATACCTTCCAGTCTCAGCTGTAATCCCGCCACCGGGCGGTTGAATTCAGCATTAAGTCCCACATGGTAAGCTATTGTAGCGTAATAAAATTGGAAATTTTAATTACTTAAATGTAGCTTTTATAAGCTACAAGCTTACCATGTGGGACTCAGAAGAGTCCCACCCTGCCTCCCCGCTGTTTACAGCTGAGGGGTAGGTTTAAAAAAATTTCAACGAGAAAGTAGGACGATTGGTCAGAAGTTATCACGTGACGACAACTACCAGTATATCCGGTGGCTAACAAGAACTGTCTTTTTTTCTAAGACGTTGGCCCCGGGTGTGGCAACCCGAGAACAGCATTAAGTCCCACATGGTAAGCTTGTAGCTTATAAAAGCTACATTTAAGTAATTAAAATTTCCAATTTAACCTGTGTATGAGGACCATAAACATCCACCCGAGGGACTCTTATAAGACATTTTTCACATATTTTACCCTGTAACTTGGAAATGGTAAGTCTGAGAAGTTTCAAACTGTATTAGATATATATTCTATGTGTAACCTTTGATTGTGAAAGAATTTAAGTCTGAAGCTTTGATTTGAAGGTCACATTGAGATCTCTAAACGGCCCACATGGACCCGATATTTGCCTTTTTGCCACTTTTAAGCCCTGTGACTGTTAAACTATGTGACTGATAGGGCTGAAATCTCAACTAGGAATACATTATTATGTTCTTTTTACATGTGCCAAAATAGTACACATTTAACCTGTGTATGAGGACCATAGACACTCGCCCAAGTGACCTTTTTTTGACATTTGTTTCTGCATTTTGCCCCTGGAAATGCTTAGTGTGACAAGTCTCAAACTGTATTATATATAATTTTTGTTTGTTATCTATTTCCCCAAAAAGTTTCAGATCTGTAGTTTAATTGCTAAGGTCATTTTAACAATTCTGAAGTACCCACAGAGACCCAATTTATGGACATTGTGCCACTTTAAAGTCCTGCAACTGTCGAACTATGTGGCTCATAGAGCTGAAATCTTTGAATTTTTCAAAAGAAGTGCTTGTTTATTTAAATTTTGAATATAAATAATGTTATAATCGGCTATCTTAGGCTTTTAAGAACTTATTTTTGTGTTTTTACCCCTCTGCTTGCTGAGTTTTTAAATTTTTAAAATAAAATAAGTTAATACATATTAATGTAGGCAAAATGCATATTGTTATTAATGAAGTTATAGCCTCATGTAGTAAAAAGAGGGGATTTTTAACCCTTAACTAACTGCAGTTGTGAACCTATTTCAGTTGATAATCACATATATATATAATTCTCAATTCTGAATTATTATTATAAATTTGTTCTTGTGGTTAATAATTTATATTTAAATCTGGAGATATAATTTTCGTGTTGGACATTCGTTATTTATATATTTGATATTTTTATTGGTCATAAGATTAACTGAGCTTTTTGCGGCAACTTTATAAAATAGATAGCCTGGACCATTGATGATTTCTGACTATTTTATTAAGCGTTTTATATATACCAGAGTGTTTGTTATCTCATACCATTTATGCAGTATCACACCACCCCTTTGCATATAAGGTAATGTAGTCCCCCCACCCCCTCTGGCTACCTCCAGCTATTGACTGAAACTAAATAAACGAAGGTTTTTATTGCGTAAAATACCTTTACCTTATCCTCACTAGTGCTATACGTTGGCATATTGATATCAAAATAATGAGAAACAAATAACCAGGCTGTCAGAGGGGGTTGCAGATCTCCTGTAATAGTGTTTTTCATTGGGATGGGGTCCCTCAGGGAATGATTAGATATTCATCATACATCAGTCAGATTTATACCATATCTTCCTTTTTTTTTGCTCTGCACAGATATATTAAGAAAGCACTCATCCCCTTTGTTTAAGAAGTATGATGGTATAAAAAAGGGCATAATGTAAAAGGGCATATGTAGCACTATATAAACTAAAACTTCATTTTATTGCGTTAATACATCCTATCCAATGGACAATTGCTAATCCGGTCAGCGCAGACCGGCCCGCCAAACGTCAGAAAAAAACGTCCCGTGTTTCCACTGGCCAGGCCGGCCCAGTACTGTGCACTCGCCAGATGGCGTGTCGTACTTCCTTCCTGTCTAGACAGCGTGACATCATAGCATCTTTTTCGTTTGGCGCGTGCTAGTGCACAAGGAAATTTTTACTGCGAAGTTTTTCTTCAGAATTATATCAGACATCTTCTTTTTTTCAACTTTTATTCAACATATATCTGCTTCAAGCACATCATGGCTTCTCCTGGCCAACGTAGAGGGAAATGTGGACACGCAATGGCTCTCTTTGATACACACTCACACTGCGCTCGTTGCAGAGAGAAGGGTAAGGGACAAGATTTTTGTGTAGAAAACCCAGAGTCGTCTGATTGCCCTATTTGCAAGTCATTTACAGCTGAACAACGCCTTCAAATCTCTATGCCTGCTTATAAGATTAAGAAAGGAAAGCGTGAGGCTAAAGCAGCTGGCTCTACCCCTTCCAAAGACAATGAAGAACTTGTCGACCCGGCCAGTGTGTCTGTAATTGGGGCTGTGGACAATCAGGGTACTGTCAAATCTGCTTCTGCCCCTCCACCAGAGAAGAAGCCGAAGAAAGGTGGTAAAAAGGATTCTAAGAAAGTTAAATCTCCCTCTACTAAAGCTACTTCATCCCAGCCGACTACTGATGAGAGATTCACTGAACTTGATCACAAATGGTTGGAACGCTTTAGTCGCCTGGAGGCTTTGATTTTGGCCAAGAATTTTGAACCAAGTTTCTCTGCAGATATTAAAGTGGGACCGACCCACTCACCTTCACAGACTCAGAATGTTACTGAACCTTTCATCCGACCTTCAACCTCTTTGCTTCCTGGATCTGGCTCCTCTGCTGAAAAGCATCAGCTGACCAGTAAAGCAGTGACCAGCTCACAGACGTCTTCAACTCAGTTTACTGGTACAGGCTTCTCTGCTACTAAGCATCAGCCAGCCAGTCAAACTAAGAGCAGCCAACCGACTTCATCTGTTAAGTTTTCTGGACAAGGCTCCTCTGCACCCCCGCATCAGCCTGCCAGTAAAACTAAACCTCACCAACCTACTGCTGGGACAAGTGGTACCGACCCCCAAGAAATCAACCGACCTTCTGCTACCGACCGGTCATTATCTTCTGAGCCTACTGACACCGGCTCACCGGCCTTGCATAGATCAAGGAAAGACAGTATTTCTATTTTGTCACCTGAGGCTGATAGCATGTCAGATCAACCCCCCCTGGATTTATATGCTGAGGAAGGGGAACTTTCTGAGGACCAAGATCAGTCGGTAATCGAACAGGACCAGCCAGTGTCGGAAGAACAAAACTATAGGGACACAATGCAGGGCATCCGGTCCTTTATGGGTTGGTCTAATATACCAGAGTTAGAGAACACTACAAATACTTCAGATGACAACCCTTTTGCTGGCCCAAAGACTGTTGCTCCAGGGAAGGTGTCAGTAAAAATGCCAACTGAGGATTGGTTGTGCCGCAAGCTAGCTAAATTGAATCTAACCCTAGTCGAAGGCTATCCCTCCCGTGGATCAGAACCAGGTGGTCTAGCAAAGGACGTCTTCCTCAGGCTGGCTAAGTCGCAAAGTAAATGGTACGGGCTCCACACAGATGTTAAAACCGACACTAAAGCCGACCCACCTCAACTTACTCATTGGTCTACCGACTCTTCAAAACTCAACAGCAGCTATAGTAGGATAGCTAAGTATACAGGAGTGTCTTCAACCCCACCAGCTTCTCGCAGGATTTCACAAGAGACATTGCGTAGGTGGGAAAGGTCGGCTAGAGAGGCATCAGTTATCTGTAATCAGCAAGTTTTAACCGATGCCTCTTCAGAGTACAACAGAGCATGAAGGACCAACTTAAGGTTTTGAAATCTGAAAATAAAGTCAAGGCTTCTTCTCACTTCACTGCAGCAGCTGACGAATTGAATTACCTTATGGACTTCAACTCCAGCATATCTCAGGCTGCAGCAAAAGCCATGGAGCATTTATCAGATTTTGTGCAAGGGTCGGTACCACCCTTATGAGCGACAGGATAAGAAACCAAGCTACAAGGACGCTAGGTCGGATAAACCAGCATGGAAGACAATTGGCAAGAAACAGACCAGGCGAGGCAGAGGCCACACTTCTTCATATTCATCCCGACCGGCCAAGGGCCAGCAGTCATATAAATGACAGTTATTGTTTAAATCAAGTAGACACACGACTGCTGGCCGGGAGCCCATCTTTTTCACAGACTTCAGAGACTTTAAATGTAAAGCATCATGTTGTTTCTCATGTTCGTTCTGCGCCCGGGCACTCACAAAAGAAAGAGTTAAGTCCCGGGCAGGCAGAGTGTTACCCAGAAGATTGCTTATTAAAATCTGTGAAAAGTGTTTCTTGTGTCACTGAATAATTATTGTCTTGTGCTCAACTTGTAAAAAGTGCCAAAAATGCTGCCTTAAATCTTCCTGTAGGGGCAAGACTTCAAAACTTCTGGACAGTTTGGTCACAAATGGGTGCCGGGCCCAAGGTAGTTCAAATCCTGAAACAGGGCTACACCCTCCCCTTCCACAACCGACCCAATCTTTAAAGGTCTCCCACAGTCATAAGCAGCTATGCCAATCTTCACAGGAACAGCTACCTGTTAGAAGCATTGCAGCAGCTTATAGGCAAAAATGCGGTAGAAAGGGTTCACAATCCAACATCCCTAGGGTTTTTCAACCGGCTGTTTTTAGTACCCAAACCCAACAACAAATGGAGACCGATCTTGGACCTAAGCAAACTGAATCTATTCCTCAAGACGGAGAAATTCAGAATGGAAACGCCGGAAACCATCAGAACATCCCTCCGGCAAGGGGAGTGGGTAACCTCAATAGACTTTAAGGATGCCTACTTCCACATACCCATACAGGAACAATCCAGGAAATATCTCAGATTTCATGTCCAAGGTCAGACAAACCAATTCAAGGCTCTTCCCTTTGGTCTGTCCACAGCACCCATGGAGTTCACTGTAATAGCCAAAGAGGTGAAGTTGATGGCCGGTCACAAGGGTATAAGAATCCACCAGCACCTAGACGACTGGTTGGTGAGGGCCAGCTCCCACTCAATTTGCTTGCAACATACACAAACCCTAGTCAAAATGTGTCAGAAACTAGGTTGGCTAGTGAATACAGAAAAATCAGAACTGGAGCCAAAACAGGTCTTCAACTTTGTAGGTTACCAGTTCAACCTCAGGTCCGGCCGGGTCAGACCGACTCCGGACCGGTGGCAGAGCCTTCAGGACAAAATAAAATCCCTACTGCTTCTACCGGCCTGTCCGGTCCGGCAGTTCATGTCCTTAATAGGCCTACTAACAGCCACAGAAAAACAGGTTCACCTAGGCCGACCCATACAGTGACATCTCAAAAACAATTGGAGGGTACCGGAATCTTTAGAAAAGATGATCCCTCTTCCCAAGTCACTGCACCCTCACTTGCAATGGTGGCTACAGGACGAAAATGTACTCCAAGGCCAACCTTTACACCTCATAAGGCATGCTCTGCAAAAATTTGCAGACGCATCAAAAGAAGGGTGGGGCTCTCACTTAAACGAGCACATGGCAAGAGGGTCCTGGTCAGTTCCAGAAAGCAAATTACATATAAACTATCTGGAACTAAAAGCAGTCTTCCTAGCCTTGAAAGAGTTTTAAGATCTCTGTGTAGGCAAAATAGTTCTGGTGGCAACCGACAATACTACAGTCGTAGCTTACATAAACAAGGAAGGGGGAATGAGGTCAGGCCCCCTGTGTGCCCTACTCTGGAGAATCTTGACCTGGTGTTCCCAGAGGCAAGTGACTCTAAAAGCCCGACACATCCCAGGCCATTTAAATGTGATAGCGGACAAGCTATCCAGGCTGGGTCAGACCATCCAGACAGAGTGGTCCCTCCTTCCAGAAGTTTTTCAGAGCATATGCAACACATGGCACCAGCCTCAAATAGATCTGTTTGCCACAAGGTTCAACCACAAGTTACCTCAGTTTGTGTCTCCAGTTCCGGAACCTCTAGCTGTAGCAGTGGATGCACTCACACTACCATGGGAGGATCTGGATGCATATGCTTTCCCACCGACCGCCATCTTGGGCAAAGTGGTGGAAAAACTACTGGACTACCTGTGCCAGAGACTCATCCTGATCGCCCCGGGGTAGCCCAACATGCCCTGGTTTTGAGACTTGGTGACCATGTCCAGCCAAATCCCTCTCAGATTGCCAAATCTGCCCAATCTGTTAACACAGCCCTTCAATCAGATCCCGCACAGAAATCTGACAAACCTAAATCTCCATGCATGGCTCCTAGAGCCACAGCAATAAAAAAACAGGGCTTCTCTGAGGCAGTGGCAGCGAGAATTGAGGCTCCTCAAAGAAGATCAACCAGATCAGTCTATGAGGCAAAGTGGGCCATTTTTACAAAGTGGTGCATCACTAATCAGGTGGACTTCAAATCACCACCTTTAAAATCAGTGGCTGACTTCCTGCTCTACCTCTTTGAGGTCAAGAACTTGCAGCCCAGCACCATTGATGGATACAGGTCTGCCATTGCTGATAAACTGGGCAATGCGACAGTCAATATCAGCAAAGACGATAATCTCACTCGTCTCCTGGACAGTTTCCACAGAGACAGACCCAAAGGGCAGAGGGGTATACCCCCTGGAACCTTTCCCTGGTGCTACACCAACTGACAAAGGCTCCTTTTGAACCGCTTAGGGAGGCATCCCTGAAGCATCTTACCTTCAAAACTGTCTTCCTTTTGGCCCTGGGTTCCGACAAAAGAAGGAGTGAGATCCATGCATGGCAGCACAAGAACATTAGGCACCAGTCGGACTGGTCTAAGGTGTCCCTGTTTCCATCTCCCAGCTTTCTTTCCAAGAACCAGCTGGCCAAAGAGGGCCCAGAGAGTGTAGCCCCAGTGGTCATACCAGCCCTGGCCCCTACTCTGGATAGGTCCCTCAAGTCTGACAGATCCCTTTGTCCAGTCAGAGTTTTGTGCTGCTATTTGGACAGGACCTCAGACATTAGGCAGGACAAAGAATTAGTCTTTGTTTCCTTCAAGAAAGGCTTCGACAAGGACATTTCGCCTGCCACTATCTCCTCATGGATCAAACAGACTGTGATCCTATGCTATGAGCTCTCCGATCACCAAGCCCACACCCTGCATCAAGTGAAAGCTCATGATGTCAGGGCCTTTGCTGCCTCTAAGGCCTTCCAGTCGGGAGTTTCCTTAGAGCAGATCTTGTCAGCCTGCCACTGGAAATCTCATAATACCTTCATTCAGTTCTATCTGAAGGATGTGGCTTGGGCTGACTCTGAGCTCTACCATCTTGGTCCGGTTGTGGCTGCTCAGCAGATCCACCAACAGACCATTAACTAGAGGAGATCTGTACATGTGTAAATAGTGTACATATAGTTAAGAAGCAAAAAAAAAAAAAAAAAAAAAACTGGGACGTGCTTCCTTCGGGAGGATTCATTTTTATGGGACTGAACTCATCCCTCTCTTCCCCTACCTCAGAGCAGGTCTTTAAAAAAAGGGGGGGGGGACAAGGTCGATTCTGACGGTTCATTCCGGATAACCGGATGATGATATTCGACCATAGCCTTAAGGGTATTGACCCAAGGTCTGCCCAGGCTTGAAAGGGAATTGTGGTTATCTCTAGCATGAGTTCAATTCTTAGTCCCTAGTAACTTACCCGCCGACCAAGCGGTAGTTATTCAGCAATTGTCCATTGGATAGGATGTATTAACGCAACAAAATTGCAAATTTAATAAGTAAATTAAATTTTTATAAGTTGATACCCTATCCAATGGACACACAAGACCCTCCCACCGACCCCGCTATCAGCTTAGTAGGGGTTTAATTGGTTTAGACAACGAAAAAGATGCTATGACGTCACGCTGTCTAGACAGGAAGGAAGTACGACACGCCATCTGGCGAGTGCACAGTACTGGGCCGGCCTGGCCGGTGGAAACACAGGACGTCTTTTTCTGATGTTTGGCGGGCCGGTCCGCGCCGACCGGATTAGCAATTGTCCATTGGATAGGGTATTAACTTATCAAAATTTAGTTTACTTATTAAATTTGCAATTTTATTTCATAAAAATGTAAATATACTCTACCATATGAAAACACTTGGGTAAGCTTTGCTTGGTATTCGGTGACCGCCACGTACACCATACATAGACTTTAAAATATGAGGGGAGACCCTCTTTAAACCTATATACTTGCTACCCTTTGACCCCTGGTGACCTAGTTCACTCTGCCATGCGTATAAATATAAAAATAGTTCTTTCTTTTTGTGGCGGTTGAACTGTCAACTAGGTATTTTTGCTCCCGAAGTTTAAGACCTGCTAGGTGTTGTGGTGCTCTGTAAGTCCTATTATTCTGTTATTTATCACTTTTCCTTCATTTTTAGTCGATTTCATCGATTTTTGGTGTTTTTATTGTCTGTTTTGCAATATTTCTTTTTCGTAACTTAGCTCATGTGGTCACGTGGTGCGAATGTAGGTTTCCCTTTGGAAATAATCATTTCCTTGGTGTTTTTTCATTAGATTTTATTTCTAAATGTATATTTTCACCTATTCAGGGTATTCCTTCATTTATTCTTCGAAATTCTTCGAATTTCCGCACTTTTTGACATTAAACTTTAGCTGTTGTACGAAAATCTCACCAGATCACGTGACTGTGACGTCACATTCAAAATGGAGGTTAACCGTGAACTTTCTGAAGAAGAGTCATTCTTTCAGTGAGTACAGCATATTTACTTATTCAATTGCTTTATTTTGATGTTTATTATTGTGTACTTTGTTTTCAGAGCAATACTTTTTCCTCAAGTGTCACAAAATTCAAATTTTTTTGTGTTTTCACAACTACACCCGGGAGCCGCGCTTCAGCCGTCAAATGGTCTTAACACTTGCATAAATTACAATTAAGCTGCTTTTCTGTGTCAATTTAAGGTCATAATATAATGCAAACAACTGATTGTTATTCTTGTAATGTTTTTTTTGTTCAAAACTCTGTTTTATTTATGTTTACTGGGGTCAATTATTAATTCCCTGAAGAGTAGAATTTTCTAACTAAGGGATCCAACTTTTGGCCCCCTATTTCAAAATTAAGGTACAATTAAAAAAATAACATATTTTGAGTTATTTTTTCCAATATTTCACTTAATTAACCTGAAAGCATGTTTTATGGCACATTTGATGGGCAAGATCTTTGTAATTGTACAGTTATAAACCAAACACATATGACAGCCTGTTGCCTGTTTGAAAATTCAGTGTAAAAATATTAATGTAGGATAAAACAAATAATAATATGCACCTGGACGGGTCACCCTAAATGACGAAAACGGTCTTTTTGATGAAAACGGACGAAAACGACCCAATTTTGACGAAAACGACTTAGTTTTTTGCCAATAACTCTGTCATTACTGCAGATAGATAATAATTTTTATACAAAACCATATATTGCTGGAAAGGTAATTTTAAAATGCACATTTTGGCTTTGGTTTCATGAAAATCCAGCGAGGCATAAGGGAGATATTTGAGCATATAATACCCTATGTCAATATAATTTAACATTATTGCATACCATTAGATTCACGATTAAAATCTTTAAGATCAATATGTGTACTTCGATCTTGTTCACGGAACTGTCTCATTAATATTAATGAGCAAATATGAGATCACAGAATTTCTTTGAAGGGGGTTTCCTAGCAATAACTTTCATCTTAAACCATGTAGTTTTCATCTAAACCAGCCTTTCTATTTATAAAATATTGTCAGGAAATAGTAAGAATCGTCTTTTATGAAGTTTAAAAGTGTGTTTGTAAGTAAATAGGACATTTTAAAGTCGTTTTCGTCACAAATGGGTTGTTTTCGTCCGTTTTCGTCAAGAAGGCTGTTTTCGTCATTTAGGGACACCGCACCTGGACCATACTCATGATAGCTATGATCCTAATTATGATACTTTGCTCATAAATAATCACATCATAGGCTTATGAAGATTGACTTTATGATCATGTGATAAATTTGTCTAGGCGGCCAAATCATGGCTCCCGGCCGAATCGTAGCTCCCCGGTGTACCTACCACACTCAGTTCCTTATGGATCCTCCCCTTAATACCGGTACTTCAGTTCCATCTGGTTCGTGTTTTTCCACCTTGCCTTCGGGCTTACAGCCTGGTATGACTTCTTTAGAAGCATGCACTAGTTGGCTGCTGGGGGTTAGTCAATCCCCACCAGTGGAGTCACGTCCAGTGACTGGTGTGCCATTACCCCCACAACCCTGTGTAATGTCATCCTGGTCTGTGAATTCTTTGGGTAGACCAATTTCCCAGCAACCGGTTTCTGTGGGTTCCTTTCCCTCAGCTCAGCCTATTCAGGCTGTTCCGGTGCCGGCAGGCTATCCTGTTTATGACCAATCATTTCACAGGCCCCCTTCCAGCCTCAGGCTGATTTTTTCAACTCGTTCTCTTCTTTCATGACTTCCATGTTAGATAGGGTTCAGGGTATGGTTACCCCTGCTGTTACTCAACAGCCACTTTCCTCCTCTCAGGATCTGTCGCAACCTTCGGGTGCGAACTTTCATGACTCTCAGAACTCGCATCTTGAGGCTGAGCTTCAGGTCGTAGATTCCATGCCAAACATCCCTTACGTCCAGTCGATCAATAGGGACTACAGGGAGGCCTTAGACTCTGTCTTTGAGGTCTTATCTGATAAGATCTCCAGGCCTTCGGTTCAAAATCACGATCCTGAGGATTGCTCAAACAAGCCCTCAAAACTTAGCTATGCCAGGTACAAACCCATGGCGTCTGATGTATGGTCTGATCTTTTGAAAGATCCGGTTCAGGGGTCAGGTTTGCCTTCTCCTAAAAAGGAGATTTACTTGTCCAGGAATGTTGCTCATGCCCTTGAGAGGAGTCTCAGGTCAGATTTAATGATTCTGAATTCCCTGGACTTCTTTCGGGAGGCTTTGTCAGTTAATCATACCAGCTTAGTGAAGTTGGTTGACCAAAGTGAGTCTAACCTTTCCCTGGACACTCAGCAGGCCTTGGATGTCAATTCATTGCTGATCAATCAGGTGAAGTTTCACTTAATTGATTTGTTGGCTTCCGTCACTCATTCCATCTCTACTTTGACCTTGGCAAGGAGGGATTCTTTTCTTTCCACAGTCCCTAAACATGTGCCAGACCATATGCCAGACCACTCTTTGGTGAATCTGCCTTGAGGGCTATTCATTCCCATACTAAAGAGTACAAACAGGAACAGTTTCAGACTGTCCTTACTAAGGGAGTGTCCAAACAACTTTCTGCGTCTGCATCCAGAGGCAAGTCTTTCAAAAGACAAAAATCCCAAGATAGGGATTCTCAAGATAGGAAAGTTCAGAAGGGTTCTTCTTCTGGTTCTGGTTCCTTTCGAGGTTCCAATAAACCACGTGGTGGAAAGTCTTCCAGGGGTAGGGGCAAGAAGCCCCAACCTCAATCTCAACAATGATGTCCTTCAGGAGGTAAGAGTGCCCTTGGAACTCTCCAAGGTTCCACTCATACCTCCAGACCCCACCACTTTGCCAGTGGGAGGTCGACTGGGTTATTTCCATCTCAATTGGAAGTTTCTAGGGGCCCATCCTTCTGTTATCAAGACCCTGGAATTTGGACTTCAGCTGCCAATTGGTCCAGTTCGAATTCCTTTATCCAGGATCCCTTTGATAAACAGCCAGTATTCTTTCCTAGAGAAGAATGTAGTTCTTTGCGAAGCTGTTCTGGATATGCTGCTCAAAGGATCAATCCAGGAGGTCAGGGATTCGTCATCCCTGGCTTTCTACAGCAGACTTTTCCTAGTGGCAAAGAAAACTGGGCAAGTTGTACCAGTTTGTGGCTATGCCTTTTGGCCTAGCCACAGCTCCCAGGGAATTCACTACCTTAGTCAAGGAAGTGAAAAGGATGGCCTTGAGGTTGGGCATCTCAGTTCACATACCTAGACGATTGGCTTATCAAAGCCAACAGTTGTCAGGAGGCTCATTCTGCAACTCTAACTTTGTTTGAGTTGACTCACAAACTGGACTGGATTGTAAACAAGGAAGTCGGACTTGCTTCCAAAGCAAGTCTTCACTTTCCTGGGTCAGGTTTTTGACCTGTCCAAGGGGGTTTGTTATCCCACAGAGGCCAGGTTCCTGTCCATTCAGGAAGCCATTCATCCTCTGCTTTTCAACCCCCTTACTACTCCACGCCAGCTTATGCACCTTTCGGGTCTACTAGCTTCTACAGAGAAGTTAGTACCTCAGGGTCGCCTTCATATGCGACACCTTCAATTTCATCTCAGGAGAAATTTCAATTGCCACCTGAAAGGTGCCCTGGATTTTCCATTCTCCTTAGACCCTTCAGTGAAGGTTCATCTAAGGTGGTGGTTACTGAGGAGCAATGTCATGGCACAGGCTCCACTGCACCCACCCAAATATGTAACATCCATTTACACGGATGCCTCAGCTCAGGGTTGGGGAGCTCATTGTGCTCACATGATTGCCCAAGGTCATTGGTCGACTCAGCAGTCCAAACTGCACATCAATGTTCTGGAGCTCAAGGCTGTGCTCCTGGCTCTCAAGACTTTTGTTCCTCAGTTATCACTTCATCAAAGGATTATTCAGGTAGCCTCAGACAACACAACTGTCTGTGCTTACATAAACAAACTAGGGGGCACTCGCTCCTGGGACATGTTTGCCCTGACTTGGCACCTGTTTGCCTTCTGTCGCAAGAACAAGGTTGTTCTTTCAGCAAGACATGTTCCAGGGGTCATGAATCTTGTGGCAGACCAACTCTCCAGGTCTCAACAGACCCTTCATACAGAGTGGTCTCTCAATCCCAAGATCTTCAAGTGGTTGTCTCAAATAGACTTCCAACCTCAGATAGATCTGTTTGCAACAAGATTCAATCACAAGCTTCCCCGGTATGTGTCACCAGTGCCAGATCCCAAGGCTCTGGCAGTAGATGCCCTGGAGATGAATTGGTCCAGACTTCATCTTTACTCCTTCCCTCCTACAGCTCTTTGTCCAATTGTGGTCAAAAAGTTACTCAACTCTCAGAGCTGCAGGATGCTTCTTGTGGCTCCTCTCTGTGAAACCAAAGAGTGGCTTCAAGATCTGTTGGCACTGTCAATAAGGAAACCAGTCGCTCTTCCTCTAAGAGAAAATCTCTTAAAGCAACCTCATCTCGAGGTGTTTCATCAAAATCTAAGGAGTCTAAACCTTCATGCCTTTTGGCTGAAGTCTCCTTAGAGAAAAAAGGTTTTTCTCAGGAAGTGATTAATAGGATTTTGAGTCCTATTAGAAAGTCTTCTAAATCAGTGTATGAAGCAAAGTGGAACAGCTTCTCCACCTGGTGTGAGGAACATGGCTTCTCTGCCATGCACCCTACTATCCCCATCATAGCTGAGTTTTTCTTGTTTCTTTTCTCTGAAAAGAAATTACTTCCTCAGACTATAGAGGGATATAGGTCAGCTCTCTAGGAAGCTTGATGCAGATTTGGAGTTGGGTTCTAATAAGGAGCTAAAAAGACTCATTCAGAGCTTTTACAAGTCCAGGCCTAAGGCTTCTCGTTACATTCCTGCCTGGGACTTGACCTTGGTTTTGCAGGCTCTTACCAAGGCTCCTTTTGAACCTTTGTCTCCTGCTGAGCCAAAGTTCCTCACTTGGAAGACCGTTTTTCTTATTGCTCTCGCATCTGGAAGGAGAAGGAGTGAGATTCATGCCTTCACTTTTGAGGGGTGTTCTCACTCTAAAGGATGGTCAAAGGTCATCCTTAAAACAGATCCTGCTTTTCTGGCTAAGAACCAGGTAGCTTCAGAGGGTGCTTCAATTTTTTCGGAAATTAAAATTCCTGCTTTGACAAAGTGTCTTGGTCAACAGGATACTGAGGACAGGTCTCTATGTCCTGTCAGGGCCCTTAGACATTATTTGTCTAGGACTTCTGACCTTAGGCAAGGTAGATCTCTTCTCTTTGTTTCACTCTTGAAGTCAAAACAGGGTGACATCGCTGCCCAGACGATTTCCAATTGGATTAAAGACTTAATCCATTTCACCCTTAAAAACTGTCCCACTGAGAATGCATCTCTTCATGGTTTTAAGGCTCATGATGTTAGGGCACAGGCTGCTTCCTGGTCCTTCAGAGGTGGAGTCCCACTCTTGGATATCATGAGATCTTGCACGTGGAAGAGCCATTTCATTTTCACATCCTTTTACTTCAGGAATGTGTCCCTCAAGAACCTTGAAGGTTCTTATAGATTGGGAGATATTGTGGCTGCACAACGTGTAGTCTCCCTCTCTATTTGATCCTCTTTTTTTCTTGGGCCTTTCTGAGGCTTCTTAGCCTCAGAAAAGGGGGGGGTATTTCCCTTTTGGGGATCTCCTTTTTTGGGGACCGTGCATGGTAGTGTACTATTTGGCATATCTTCTGGGTTTTTGGCACTTAGTGCTTATCCTAGAGCTGACCTTTTGGGTATAGACAGCAGTGCTGAAGGTAATAAGTAGTTTCCCTACTTTTCACTTACTTAAGTTGCACCTTCATCACAGGGGTTTTGGTTATGCACCAGGAATTTTCCTATTTTTGTGCACTTTAACCTTGGATGGTTTCCTCCTTAGTCTGTCTTTGTCCCACCATCCTTCCATGTGGGCATTCAAGTGTTTTCATATGGTAGAGTATATTTACATTTTTATGAAATAAAATTTCATGTTTTTAAATGTAAAATGCATTTTTATGAATAAAAATGTATATACTTACCATATGAAAACAGCAAATCACCCTCACGCCTGCCCCACTTTTTTAGACCTTTTTCCAGCATTTATGTTTATTCACAAAAAGAATGAACTATTTTTATATTTATGTGCATGGCAGAGTGAACTAGGTCACCAGGGGTCAAAGGGTAGCAAGTATATAGGTTTAAAGAGGGTCTCCCCTCATATTTTAAATTCTATGTATGATGTATGTGGCGGTCACCGAATACCAAGCAAAGCTTACCCAAGTGTTTTCATATGGTAAGTATATACATTTTTATTCATAAAAATGCATTTTACATTTAAAAATATGACATTTTGTTTGCAAGGAACTGAGAAGTGATGTTGTCAGATTTTACTGACTGTTTCTTCTTATTATAAATGAAACTGTGAAACCAGCTTTAATTTACTTTGTAAAATGCTTTGAAGGATACATGTCAAATTATGAAGAAGAAAAAAGAAACAAAATCGAATTGCATATTTGTTTTATAATATTCATCTGTCAACTAATATATTAAAATATAGAAACAGATAAACTTGTGTGTGAACCTTTGCCCACAAGGACTCTTGCCCACAGGACCTTTGCCCACAAAGGACTTTGCCCACCATTTTTTACAGGGGAGGAACTTGCGTAAAATAATGATATGAAATAATATCCACATAATTAGCTTTTTAATGTTTTTTTGAAGTATAAATGTACAATATCCACCACTGACATTAAAGGTCAGCTTCTTATTATGTTGTTGAATTATAAGTATGTTATGGTACAATGTGATTATATTCTCAATGACTGTTGGACTTTCCTGAAACCTTTTTTGTATACATGCATTCTTTACTGCAAAGGTTTTGGCCACCTCTGGTATTTTATTGTTTTCATTGTGCAGTACTTATAATGTAAACAGTAACCTGTAAACAGTGAATTAAATGCTAATGAAATCAACTTACATACTTTATACAGTGCAACTTTAGTTCAGTTAATGTTTATCTCTTTCAACACTATATATCCTGAGTAGTCATCTAAATGGAGTATTGATTGATTGATAAATTAATTGATTGATTCATTGATAAAAAATGAAAATGTCTATGTGGTTAGAAAAATTCTATTGTGGGTGAACATCCTACCCTCTTAGATTGTTGTGGGCAAATTTCCTTGTGGGCAAAGTGCCTGTGGATAGAGTTTGCATTGGGCAAAGTTCTTGTGGGCTAAATTCCTGGATTCACATCAGTCATCTGGGGATATCATTTTGCTTGCAAAATAAAAATATTTTGGATTGAATTACTCAAGTTCTTATATAAGTGGTTGATTATGTTTTCCCTCAAGATTATATCACACAGAAGGGGTCCCATGGAAAATACCCAGTCAAAACATGTTGCGTCGGTGATGACCTGTCTGGGGATATGTTGGTGTCGAGTTGGCCCAATTTCGTTTTTGTTAAGTTTGATCAGAGAAATAATATTACAAAGCCATATTAAAAATTAATGACACACAGTAAAAAGTACATAATCATATGTAAAACCCTTTATTACTTCAGCTGTTTAAATTGCAAAAAATCTGAGAAATTAGGGATAAACTTCTTGCTTCAATAATAAAATTTCATCAGTGACCCCCTATATTTTTCAGTGTTTTGGATATAAAACATCAAGATAAACTTTTTTTCAAACTTTGGTAAGATTCTTATTGTTAAAAGTATTTAGGAGCGATTGTCCTTAAATCTGTTGTTAAGTGGGGAAAGAAACAAATTCAAAAGGGACTGACACACAAAGGGCCATCAGGAATGACCAAATATGTGCCTATCCTTGATCAGGTTTCTCATCCAACAGAGGGTCACAGCCTGCCAGAGAAATGCTGGCTATAGGCTGTTGCACTGTTATGGGCAATGAGGGTCTCATTTATAATAGGAGAGATGTGGAGATGACACATCTCCAACCTGACTTGTGAGAGACCAGTCACCAGGGGCTCAGGAGCTAAGCTTTTCCTCTCCTTTACTCCATTGACAGTTGTTGACAGAAGGAGAAGCATTTCACTTCAAAAAAGCACTCCTAAACAATTGAGAGGATTCAAGCCTTATCAACATCAGCCTTTTCAAGGCCCCAATGGTAACAAAGGAGACACCTATAGAAAGCACCCCTATTGTGGATGTTCCCACCCCAAGAAGCAACCAGTCATATTCCTTGAACAGGGGGAAATTTGAATAATAGACAACCAGGGTCAGTTTAGACCACTCCGCAGGGGCAGAGGGTGTGACAACCCCACTAAACTATGCTATCAAGCCTCAAATGGCCAACAAATAGTAGTAGTTGAGGAGTAGTAGTTGCCTCAGTTCTTTAAGGAGAGACTGACAAGAAGAAAACTGCTTGAGCAATGTGTTGAACATTATCACAGGTGCTTATGTTTTGCCCTTCAACAGCAAACCCAAAATAACCCAACAACCCCTGATCATCTCAGGATACAAAGATCATCAGAAAGACCAAGCCACAAAGATGACCAGTATAGACTTCAGAAGGCTAAACACCTTTCTGAAGGCACAAATTCACAATGGAAGCACCAGATTCAATAAGGGCCTCGTTGAGTCAAGAGAATGGGTCTCCTCAATGGACCTCTCAGATGCCTACCTTTACCCTCCTACCCCACCCAAGTTTCTGCGGTTCACTCACAAGTCTCAAATTTACCAGTTCACCTTTTTTCCCTTCAGCCTAGCAACAGTCCAACAAGTCTTGATGATAATAGTCAAGGAAGTCAAGATTATGTCCCTCTCCAAATGAATCAGACTTCTCCATTACCTGGACCATCTGGCTCATCATAGCTCTATCTAAAAGAGATGCTCTGCAGAACTTAAAGACTATCATGGATCTAACAGAGCCTTTGGGTTGGATTACTAATCTGAAAATTCATGGTTGATTTGTACTCAGGTGTTTTCTTTTGTGGGCTGCAAGTACCACTTAGACTTAGCCCTTGTAAACCCACTCAAGACTGATGGTAGAAAGTGCTGGCCTTGATCCTAAAAATAAAATGAAAGTGTGCTAATTGGGTTGCCAGCATCAACAGAGAAAATGGTCCCCTTCACATGAGATATTTTCAGTGGCACCTCAAGGAGAATGGGAAGTTTCCTCAGTCGCTGGACAACCTCCTTCCATGGTGATAGACCATATCAGCTCACCTGGACTGGTGGCAAAAATCCCCTCAAAGTACTGAAGGGTTCAGACCTTGATCCCAAAGATTACAACATACAGATCTTTACTGATGATTTATTGTCAGCTATAGCATAGTAAAATTGCAGATCTGTAGCTCATTGCATAGCTGATAAAAGCTACTTTCAGGTTTTCACTGTTGAGTAAATCACTTGTAATTCAAAAACTATTGTATTAGAGAATTTTGTTTAAGTATGTTATTCACATACAACATAGTGAAATTGCAGAACTATAGCTCACTGCATAGCTGAGCAATAGCTACGTTCAGGTTCTCACTGCTGACTGAATTAGTCGTAGCTTGAAATCTATTGTATTTACAGTATTTTCTTTGAATTTAAATTGTTATTCACCTACTTTTCAGTGGGCTATAACATAGTGAAATTTCAGACCTGTAACTCATTATATAGCTGAGCAATACCTACTTTTATGTTATCACTGTTGAGTAAATCAATTATTGTAACTTGAAAACTATTGCATTTAGAGCATTTTCTTTTAAATTTGTTATTCACCAACTTATGGATCAGCTATAACATAGTGAAATTGCAGACCTGTAGCTCATTGCATAGCTGAGCAATAGCCACTTTCGGTTCTTACTGTTGAGTAAAGCAGTTTAACTTCAAAACTATTACATTTAGAGTATTTTGTTTAAATATGTTTTCTACCGACTTATGGGTCAGCTATAACATGGTAAAATTGTACACCTATAACTCATTTCATAGCTGAGCAATAGCTAGTACGAGGTTCTCACTGTTGAGTAAATCAGTTGTAACTTGAAAATTATTTCATTTACATTTTTATGTCAGCTGACTTGTCAGTCAGTATAACATAGTGAAGTTCCAGACCTGTGGCTCATTGCATAACTGAGTAATAGCTACAAATATGTTGTTCACCTACTTTTGGGTTAGCTATAACATAGTAAAAATTCAGACATGTAGCTCATTGCATAGCTGAGTAATAGCTACTTTGAGGTTATCACTGTTGAGTAAATCAGTTGTAACTTGAAAACTATTACTAATAAGAGTGTTTTGTTTAAATATGTTATTCACATAATTTTTGGTCAGCTATAACATAGTGAAATTGCAGACCTGTATGTCATGGCATAGCTGAGCAATAGCTACTTTCAGGTTCTCACTGTTGAGCAAATCATTGTATCCAAAGGATAGCCACATTGTGTAGAGAGATTTCACCATTACCGCTCTAACTAAAAAAATATTATAGCTAGCCTTCTTAAGTTTGCAGGATATATTAATAACCATAAAATGTTGCATTTTTGGCCTCATTTTGAAAAACAAGATGGCCGCCAGGGACGTTTATTCGACTTTAAACAAAGGGGGCTCGGTGGTGTAGCGGTTAGAGTTCTCATCTCCAACCTCTAAGGCCAGTTTGAATCTCGGGCTGGGCGCTTCATGTTGGAAAGTTGGTAGTTACTTGCCGATGCCCGGTGGTTTATAGTGCAGTATGCACTGGTCTCCTCCACCTGTAAACTACCCGTCGCAATATGACCCTGGCTGTTGAACGCGACGTAAAACAACAAGTAAATCTAATCTAAAATAAATCTAATTGACTTTAAACAAGGACTTTTGATGGCCCTCTGGAGCAAAGGGTAGTATAGGAAGAGATCTCAAATTCACAGGATATGTTCCTCATTATAAAATCTTGACTGGGAATATTTTTGGCCTCATTTTGAAAAAGCAAGATGGCTGCCACAGGCGTTTCTTTGTCAGTCATGAAAAGTGCTTATATCTCCCTTATTATTGGTCCTAGAAGTTTGGGATGGTAAACCAACCTACGGGAAATCATGGGCTGGGAATCTTTTGGTGTGGTCGGATTTGACCTTGGACCCCTCCTTTAAGGTCAAACAAGGATAACAAAACTTAAAAAGTGCCTATAACTCGCTTATTATTGGTCCTAGAGGTTTGGGATGATAAACCATCCTATAGGAAATCATGGGCTGGGAATGTTTTTGTGTGGTTGGATTTGACCTTGGACCCCTTCTTCAAGGTCAAACGAGGATATTGCATTTTCAGTATTTCTCTAAATATGTTTTAACCTCCCTTTTACATTTAAACAATTACCTTGTTACTTTCCTTCATAATACCATTTGCAGGGCACAACTTTTTTGTCCTTTTCTTCTGTCAGCTTTGGAACTTCTTTTGAACATGCTTTCAATTACTATTTACTGTACTTCTGTACAGCACTTTACCTGATAATTATGCTTTCCTCTCACTATCACCTTTACAAATCAAAAACACTCAGTCAGCTGACACAGTGCCCGTTCACGGGCACTCTCCTCTTATTTCTTTAAATATATTGTTCATCTAAAAAGCTATAAGAAAATCTGAATTGAAGACTCCTCTTCCTCGAACAACTTAGACTTTGCCATGGTTTCAAAACTTCATTTTGTGATCTCATGTGTATGGGGACTCTTGTGTCTAAAAAGGAGCAAACTCCTACATATGGCTAGAAATGAATAACGGGCCTTAGGACACATATTTTTGTCCCTTTTATGGCAATTCTTCCACTTATACTGCTTCAAGTGTCTCCTTCTCAGACATAGGAGAATTAGGAGTAATGTAAAATTAGGAATGTTTATCCAGTTTTTGGCAGATATACAACTCCTTACATCTTGAGATAGTAATAGGATCATTTTCAACCATATTTTTCACAGAGACGACAGTAGCAGGAAGGAGAGCTTAGCCATGTTCCTAAAGCAGTTGTGGACGTGTTTTGAAGTGAAAAAAAAATGCGAGAGACAACAATTTTGATAAAGCTGTTTGTGAAATGATCGACAAAAGGGTGATAACACCAGTCAGATGGTGATGTTCCTGCAATTTTACAGTTTATTGGTTGTGAGATGCTGGAAAGAGATGGCTGAGGTAAGGTAAACAAGCCTTTACATGTACCTTAATTTCACAAATATTGGGATATTTGCAATTTGTTACTAGTAAGTGAATGGGTGTCTTTACTCGTTTTCTTACAGTTGCATTCTTTTGTAGCCGGATTTACATGAATTTTAATCTTCACTTCAGTGTTGATGACAGATCATGCCAGTTCACTGCCTGTTTACTATGTTAGTAGATGGTGAGACTGGTGGAACTAAAAGAATGCATCATGATTTACCAGTATATAGACCATTTCATTTCATTGCCTTGCTCTTTGAAGTGGCTTATTTTCAACTTTGCTATGGTTTCAAAGGATAGTGAACCTGATGGCTGCAGTAGAAGGCATTGGGGATCACCAGTTTATATACATTTGGTACATAAAAAATAAATAAAAAAGAAAAAAAAGAGAAAAAGACAGTGCCAAGGGTTGGTATATCTTGTTTAAAGCCAGGGTTGGAGCATGAGTTATTAGGAGATCAGATTAAGTTCCAGCTCCAGAGTTTTATTTTGGATTGCAGATTCGATCTTAAGGTAGATCTTTTACTCAAAACAAAACACATTCTCGAGTTAATGGTTTCAAAGGAAGCCATGTCTCTGGTTGGTGGCATGGCTTAATGGGAGAAGACAATGCCACTGAGTCATCTGTTTATAAGGTGACCCCAAGGCTATCTGCTAATGTATCAAAGATATCCTCAGTCTTGTGATATCCAAGTTTTCTGTCCTCAGGTTTTCAGGGATCATCTTCAGTGGTAAACCAACTTTTCAAGTTTGAAGTAGGGCCCACATCTGCATTAGAAGGAGCACAATCTCCTTCTGTTCATAGATGCTTTCTTTAAGGGTCGGGATGCCCAATTTTGGCATCAAACAGCCAGTGGTCTGTGGTATCATGAAGAGTCAAGACTCCACATTAACAGGGTTACTAGCTTTAGAATCATTTGGAAGTCAGATTCGGAATCTAAATCTGTTGATTTCCCCACAGACAGTTCATCAGTGGTTGCCTATCTGAACAAGCAGGGAGGTACCTACTCTCAGAAATGTTACCCTTATCTGAAGAATCATACCTTGGACGAATGCCAGGGGGGTTCAGGTTCAGGTTTGGGCAGGTCACATCCCAGGAAATCCAGATGTTCTAGTAGATTCCTTGTACATAAGAGACCGGATGATTCAAATTGAATGAGTTTGAATCATCTGTTATGAATCAGGTGTTCAATCAATTCTGCCATTAATGGCATCTACCAATGATGGTTTCTGTTTGCAACAGCTTCAGGTGATGCATTTATAGCCAAAAATCAGTTGGCTTCTGAGAGTCCTTTGGCTTTTTCAACCTATTATCTTGATAAGTCAAAAGATCTCAGGAAAGGCAAGAATCTTCTTTACATAGCCATTAAGGAGGGCAACTCAAAAGATATAGGTGCAGAATCATTATGATTGTATCAGGATGGCTAGTGATGTCTTAGTTTTGGGATCTGGTGGATCTGTTCTACAAAAGTTCCTTTTAAGGCTTCCCTTGTAGGTGTGCTTCAAGCAAATCTGCCTTTGGTATCCAACAAATTGAATCATAAGCTTCCAATGTATGTGTCTCCTTTTCTAGACTGTGAGGCTTGGGGAACAGATTCATTTCACATTTCTTGGGAGGGTCTGGACAGCTGGACAGCTTTGTGTTGGGGCCAGTGGCTCTCATTCCTCAGGTGATTCAAAGATGACCACCTACAGGTGCAGAATCATCTTGATTCTACCAGGGTAGCCAGAGATTCTTCAGGTGATTTAAAAGATGACCACCTTCAGATGCAGATTCATCTGGATTGCATCAGGGTAGTCAGAGATCTCTTGGTTTGGGACCTGGTAGATCTGTCCATAACCTCTCTCTGAGACTTTCTTTTGGTGAACATTTCAGATCATACTTTTCTACATGTAGTAATTTCCATAATTACTTTTTTAAGAAATGAATCTCAAGCCATCTACTATTACTGGTTACAGAATAACAATCGCAGATTGGTTTGCTTGAAGGGGAATAAGTCTCTAAAAAACTCCTGAGCTGAATAGATTGTTGACATGTTTTTATAGAGACAAACCAGTAGCCAATAGGTCAAGCCTTTTTTTTGCCTTTTGTCGCTGGTCTTTTTTTTTTTTTTCTTTTTTTTTTTTTTTCCCAAATGTTTATTTACCCTTTTTGGACAAAGGTGCGAAGCATTTGGAGGGGCGAGGGTAGGCAACCCCCCATCAAATGCCTTACAGTGATAGAAGTCAAAAACAAGGTACAACTATTTATGAACATGTACACATCATATGCATTTTATGTTATCTCTGTCAACACAGACATAGATACATTCAGACACCGCACTTTTATAAAGTTTACTTATAAACTTTTTACAGAAGTTTTAACAAGTTTTGACATGGATGCATTACAACAATTTTATCAAGTATAAACATATACGTATAATAGCATATCCTCCAATTACTTTTCAATGATGGGTTGAACCAACATCATTTTTATTAAGTTATTTTTCTTTTTCTTTCTTTTTTTTTTTTTTTAAAGGTTTTAAAGTTTATAAAAATTAACAAGTTCATTAAATTAACAGGTTGAAAGACTTGGAGCAAAAAATTCCAGTTTTAAATGGACTGAACCAAAGTTTTAACTTTACTCCATCTCTTTTGGAATATAGTCTCTTTGGAATTAATATATGATAGACATTCCTGCTTAATGTACAGTCTTTGAAATTTTCTGAGAAGAATGCTTAATTGCGGCTTGTTTTTTTTCTGGAGCAATCAAAAATATATTTTTTTGTAACCAAATATATAATATTTAAGACCAGGTGGTTTGTGTCTTGTTTGTGGTAGCCAAATAATATAAGTCTAGGGTCAATGTCCAAGTCAACTGGTCGCTGGTCTTGCCTGGTTTCACCAAACAGCCTTTTGAGCATTTGGGGAAGGTTTCTTGGAAGTTATTAACTTTCAAGACAGTCTTTCTTTGACTTTGGCATCAGGCAAAGGAAGGAGTGAATTCATGTTGCCATTTTCTTGCCTAACTTAAAAGGAGAATTGGCCATTTTAGGCCAACAACCAGTTGGCTTCGGATAGGCCTACTTCAATCAAGCTGGTGGTCATGCCAGCTCTCAATCATTGGAACAGCAGTTTCACTCTAGATAGATTCCTTTGTCTAGTGAGGGTTTGAAATACTTTTACATAGGACAAAGGATTCCATGAGGGATTACTGTTTCTTTTCTGTAGCTATTTAGGAAGGCTTTACAAGAGATATCTTCAGGGCAACTATCTCATCTTGCTTAAGGCAGTCTATCCTTTTGGCTGATGAGAAGTCAAATTCTGACTCTCAACAGTGGCGTGTCGAAGCAAGAATGAGTGCATCTTTAAGGTTACCATTATAATAGTGTTTTCTGTACATGAATTTTTAGATGCATGTTACTGGAAACCATAACATTTTTACCAATTTTCAAGACCTCTGCTTGTGGTCAGACTTTAAAATTGGTTCCTACAGTTGTTATATATATTTAGTATATATGTGATACTTATATTGATCCTTTTGTGTGTATTTGCAGAAGTATGTCTGTCACAGGCTTGGGGTCAAGTACATGGAACCAAGTACAAGTACTTTGCCATATAGCAAGTACAAGTACAAGTACTGGTGTCAAGAACCAAGTACAAGTACTTTGAAAAATTGCAAGTACAAGTACAAGTACTTTTGGTAGTGTGCCTAGAAGTTAGAACGTAATGTAAAAGTATGTAAAGTAAAAGCAGATAATCAAAACTTGACTTGACGATGTAATATATGTTTCACAGCCAAAGTATAGATGATTATAATAATAACAATAATTGATAAATGATTGTTAAGGTATTATAGCACTGATAATATTAATTAAGAGTTTATTGTGCAAGAAATTAGTTTCTATGACTTATATACAGAAATAAAGTACATGTTTCTATTATATAATGTGTTTTACACCCAAACTAAATAAACAGACATTTGTTTGTACAGGGATTATTGCACTGAAACTGTTAATCAAAAGTTTATTTATGTAAGGGATTCATTTGTTTGACTTACATAAGCAAATAATTCCCATACACCTCCTTATATGTCACTTTAAATAATACCAGTGTAAAATAGAAGCAAATTTACCTTCACATGCTTCAACAAGTTTGAGGTGACTCCCTTTGAGCATGACAATAATGTGTCACACTGTTTACACTTGGCTTTGAAGTTTCCATCTCTGTTCTTTGGTAGCTCAAAGTATTTATACACAGATGCCATTTTAGAATGTTATAGAAAATACACTAGAATTCTCATGAACTGTTTATCCAACAAGAAAATGTTGAGTATATATAGCCATTATCCTGACTAGTAATTGCTATTTGAGAAAAAAAGTCTTCTATTGATGGTTATAATTCTGTAGGTTGTCCAGCTTAATTTAGCCCTGGTTATATAAAAGAAAGAGGGTAGATTGCATGATCTTACTTGATGATTAAAGTATGACTGTGCTCTGGGTTACTGAGTAGGTCTTTTGTGTGTAAAAATAAAAGAGGATAAATTGTTATGATTAAAGCAAAACTGTGCTCAGGATTACTGAGTAGATCTTTTGTGCATAGAAAATGAAAGAGGATAGATTGTTATGATTAAAACAAAACTGTGCTCTGGGTGACTGAGTAAGTCTTTTGTGTATAAAACATGAAAGAGGATAGATTGTTATGATTAAAGCAAAACTGTGCTCTGGGTTACTGAGTAGGTCTTTTGTGTATGAAAATGAAAGAAGTTAATATGATAAAAGCAAAACTATGTGACTGAGTAGGTCTTTTGTGTATAAAAATAAAAAGGGATGGATGCAATACAGTTACTTATGAATAGATGAATAGAATAATAATTACTAGCTGTGAAAACACACAACTCACATAATGAAAGTCCAAATGTACTTTGAATGTACTTAAAAGTAATTGGAAAGTACTTGAATATTTTAGCCAAGTACAAGTACAAGTACTTTTAATTTTCAATTGTTAAGTACAAGTACTGGGAAATGAGTAATTAAGTACAAGTACCAAGTACTTGTACTCGCCCCAGGCCTGGTCTGTCATACTGTATGTGTTGGTATTAGGCAGCAGTGTTGGCTTCATACTGGCTTGGAAAAATTATGCATTATGCTGATGGTTTTTTCAAGCTTACTTTGACCTGTGGTGGGTGTTGGATGTTCATCTATTTGCAACATTCAACTGCATAACTGGATCAGCATTTTTAAGAAACACATCCACACACTACCATTTTAGGGGTGTTGTATGTTGTGGAGGGTGGATGTTCATTATGTTTTTCTAGACATGTGAATTTCAATGTAAGGTTCTCATGTTTAGTTCTTGGCTAAGTAGTGGGTTCTGAAAGAATTTCTTCCTACCAGGCTGTATTGTTTTTCAGTGCTTTACAGTTCCACGGCCTCATGGTGTAGGTTAGTTGGTTTCTGAAAGCCTGTATGATTGTGCTGTGTATGATAACTGTACAGGGTGGTGTACTGGGTCTTTAAATTCTAGTGCTGCCCTCCTTCCATGAAGGCTGCATTCAGCAGTGGTCAGGAAATGGTAAGGGTATTTTTCGCAATGAAATTGAAAAATTTTGTTGTAATTTTAATTTTTATTAGATAAATACTAACCATTCCCCCCCCCCCGACCTCCCTGCAGATTCAGTACTAGGGGGGTATTTTCTGCAACAAAAATAATTATTTACTGGCATGGATGACCCTCTATATGAACATCCTAGTTCACACTCACTCACTGGCCTCTTAAAGTACCTTAAAACGTTTCTCAATGTTGGCCAGTGAGTTGGATAGCTCCAACATATAGCAATGGTAAGCAAATGGTAAGTATTTATCTAATAAAAATTAAAATTACAACAAAATTTTTCAAATTAACTTTGTACATTACTTCTGAATACAATTGGCAGAGCACAACTTTTGAGACCTTTTCTGTTTCTATTTATACTCTGAAACTCAAAACTTACAGTTAGCTGACACAGAGACCATTTTATTGCGTTAATACATCCTATCCAATGGACAATAGCTTATCCGGTCGGCGCGGACCGGCCCGCCAAACGTCAGAAAAAGACGTCCTGTGTCTCCACCGGCTAGGCCGGCCCAGTACTGTGCACTCGCCAGATGGCGTGTCGTACTTCCTTCCTGTCTAGACAGAGTGACGTCATAGCATCTTTTTCGTTTGGCGCATGTCTGTGCACTTGGAATTTTATTCAGCGAAGAATTATCAGCGTTTATGTTAGAATTTCTTATTATCTTCAGTTTTATTTGTTATCATCATCTTCTAGAACTATCATGTCGTCCCCAGGACAACGTAGAGGGAGTTGTGGCCACGCAATGGCGAACTTTGACTCTCATGCTTTTTGTGCAAGATGTCGCGAGAAGGGTAAGGGGTCTGATGACTGTGTTAAAAATCCCCAATCCACGGATTGTAAAATTTGCAATGCCTTCTCTGAAGAACAACGCCTTCAGCTTGCCACTCCCTCATATCGTATTAAAAAAGAAAAGAGAGAAGCCAAAAAACTGGAAGCTACTCCAGTCAAAGACAGTGAAGAACTTGTAGATCCTTCAAATGTGTCCGTTATTGGGCCTGTAGAAAAGCAAGTTATTTCACCTACTGAGCCCCCACCAGACAAGAAAACCAAAAAGGACACAAAGAAGATTGCTAAACGGGAAAAATCTCCCTCTGCTTCTACATCTAAAGCTTCTCAGGGTTCTACAGACGACAAGATAGCCACGTTAGACTCTAAATGGGCTGAACGGTTCAACCGTCTGGAGGCCCTTCTTTTGGCCAGAAATATGGAACCTAACTTCTCTGC
Source organism: Sabellastarte sp. h YS-2021 (assembly GCA_964017235.1). Classification (NCBI taxonomy): domain Eukaryota; kingdom Metazoa; phylum Annelida; class Polychaeta; order Sabellida; family Sabellidae; genus Sabellastarte; species Sabellastarte sp. h YS-2021. Next base: position 81,937,261 of record OZ024927.1, read on the forward strand.
TGACGTGAAAGTGACTCCGGCCCGTTCACCTCCAGCTTCTGTCACTCACTCGTCTGAACCTTTCATCCGACCTTCCTCTTCAACTACGCTTCCTGGAACTGGCTCCTCTGCCGAAAGGCATCAGCCGACCAGTAAAGCTATGATCAGTCAACAGTCTTCAACGACGACCAAGTTTCCTGGTACGGGCTCCTCTGCTTCTAAGCATCAGCCGGCCAGTAAAACTAAAACCAGCCGACCTGCTTCCTCAAAAGGCTCCACTGCTCTTACGCACCAGCCTTCCAGTCAAATCAAGACTGACCGACCAAATCTACCACCGGATCCTATCTCCGACCCGACCGGCCGACCTACTCCATCTGACACAGCAGATTCTGCTTCACCAGTCCTACACAGATCTCGTCAGGACAGTGTCTCAAGCTTTTCATCAGAGGCCGGTAGTGATCTGTCAGACAGACCCCTTCTTGACTTGTATACTGAGGAAGGAGAGCTATCTGAAGATCCGGAACTCTCTGTTATGGATCAAGATCAGCCGGTATCAGAAGAGCAGTCCTACCGGGACACCATGCAGGGCATTCGCTCTTATATGGGCTGGACCCATATCCCGGAAGTTGACAGTTCTGCCACTACAGCCGAAGATAACCCCTTTGCTGGGCCTAAAACTGTTACTCCAGGTAAAGTCTCTGTCGAAATGCCCACAGAAGAATGGCTGTGCAAGAAACTCTCCAAGCTCAACTTAAGTTTGTCGGAAGGATACCCTTCCAGAGGTTCTGAAGCCGGAGGTCTGGCCAAGGACGTTTTTCTCAGGCCACCACGCTCCCAAGCTAAGTGGTATGGACTACATACCGACCAGAAATCAGAACCCTCTAAAGTTTCATCATGGCATACCGACTCAGTGAAGCTTAACAGTAGCTACAGCCGGATAGCAAGGTATACGGGTCTTGGTTCTACCCCTCCTGCTTCCCGCAGAATCTCACAAGAAACTTCAAGAAGATGGGAAAGGTCTGCCAGAGAGGCATCCATTGTATGTAATCAGAGTGCTAGCTTCAATCGCTGCCTGGTTAAGGTCCAGCAGAGCATGAAAGATCAACTCAAGGTGTTAAGATCCGAACAGAAGGGCAAAGGTTCAGCCAAAGTTTCACCGGCTGTTGAAGAACTACAATATTTATTGGACTTCAATCCCAGCATCTCTCAGGCGGCAGCAAAGTCCATGGAACATTTGTCCGAATTCGTGTTCATCACCATGGGAAATCTCACTTTAGTCCGCCGGGATGCGTACCTCAGCCATCTAAGAACTGGCATAAAACAGGACACCCTCACAGCTCTGCGATCGGCACCTCTCCACATCTCCACCCTCTTCCCTGACACCACAATTAAGCGGGCCGAAGAGGAGATAGCCCAGTTTGCAGCTAAAAGCCACTCTGCTTCCGGACACAGTAAGGGTCGTTATCACCCTTATGAACGGGCAGAAAAGAAGTCCGGAAACAACAAGGATTCAAGACAAGATAAGCCGGCCTGGAAAACCATTGGGAAAAAGCAGTACAGGAAAGGCAAGGGTCGGCCTACCCCTTACTCTTCAAGACCGGCCAAGGGTCAGCAGTCGTACAAATGACAGTTACAGTTTAAACAAGCTCCCTATACGACTGCTGGCCAAGAGACTTTTTAAATGTAAAAGTTCATCAACAGACAAGAGACCTTTTAAATGTAAAAGTTCATGTTGCTCATTCTGTCACTACTGCGCCCGGGCAATCGCAAAAGAAAGATTTAAGTCCCGGGCCAGCAGTTTGTACTACCAAAGATTACAAATTAAAATCTGTGAAAAGTGCTTTGTGTGTCACTCCATTGTCTCTTGCAACTTCTGTCTCCAATGTACCAAATGTTGCCCAGAGTCTGCCTGTAGGGGCCAGACTTCAAAACTTTTGGGAAACTTGGCTAAACCTGGGGGCCGGACCCAAAACAATCCAAAACTTGAGGGAAGGTTATACCCTCCCCTTCCGGAACCGACCCAAACTCACAAGATTTCCGACAGTCATAAGTTGTTATGCCAATCCCCACAGGAACAGCTACCTGTTGGAGGCATTGCATCAGCTTATAGACAAAAATGCAATAGAGCTGGTCCAAAACCCAACCTCTCTCGGATTTTTCAACAGACTTTTCTTAGTTCCCAAACCCAACAACAAATGGAGGCCCATTTTGGATCTGAGCAATTTAAACCTCTTCCTCAAAGTGGAGAAATTCAAGATGGAAACACCGGAAACCATCAGGACTTCCCTCCAACAAGGGGAGTGGGTCACCTCAGTAGACTTCAAAGATGCCTACTTCCACATACCAATACAGGAACAATCCAGGAAATACCTCAGATTTCATATCCAGGGCCGGAACTACCAATTCAAGGCTCTGCCCTTCGGCCTGTCCACAGCTCCAATGGAGTTTACAGTGGTGGCAAAAGAGGTGAAACTAATGGCCACACACAAGGGTATAAGGATCCACCAGTACCTAGACGACTGGTTGGTCAGGGCCAGATCCCACCAAACCTGTATCCAACACACTCAAATTCTGGTCAAGATGTGCCAGGATCTGGGCTGGCTGGTGAACTTGGAAAAATCAGAACTGGAGCCCAAACAAGTTTTCAACTTCGTAGGCTACCAGTTCGACCTCAGGTCCGGCCGGGTCAGACCGACACCGGACCGGTGGCAAAGTCTTCAAGAAAAAATACAAACACTGCTGTTACTACCGGCCTGTCCGGTCCGGCAGTTCATGTCCTTGATAGGTCTGTTAACTGCCACAGAGAAACAAGTTCACCTAGGCCGGTTGCACATGAGACCCATACAGTGGCATCTCAAGAACAATTGGAGGGTACCGGAATCTCTAGAGAAGGTCATCCCTCTACCCAGATCCCTGCACCCACACTTACAATGGTGGCTAAAAGAAAGCAATGTGCTTCAAGGTCAACCATTACACCCCATAAAGCATGCTCTGCAAATTTTTACAGACGCATCAAAAGAAGGGTGGGGCGCTCACTTAAACGAGCTCACTGCAAGGGGGTCCTGGTCAGTGCCGGAAAGCAAGCTGCACATAAATCACCTGGAGCTAAAAGCAGTTCTCTTGGCTTTGAAAGAGTTCCAGGACCTATGCACCAACCAAATAGTCCTAGTGGCCACAGACAATACCACTGTAGTGGCCTACATAAACAAAGAAGGAGGCATGAAGTCGGGCCCTCTCTGTGCCCTACTGTGGAGAATCTTGACCTGGTGTTCCCAGCGACAAGTAACCCTCAAAGCCCGACATATCCCTGGTCGGCTAAATGTGATAGCAGACAAGCTATCCAGACTAAATCAAACCATCCAAACAGAATGGTCCCTCCTTCCGGACGTTTTTCAAAGATTATGCAGCAAGTGGCACCGGCCTCAGATAGACCTATTTGCCACGAGGTTCAACCACAAGTTACCTCTCTTTGTCTCTCCAGTACCGGACACCCTGGCTGTAGCAGTGGATGCACTCACTCTGCCATGGGAGGATCTGGACGCATACGCCTTCCCACCGACCGCCATATTGGGCAAAGTGGTGGAGAAGCTACTGGACTCCCCTTGCAAGAGATTCATTCTGATTGCTCCGGGTTGGCCCAACATGCCTTGGTTTTGGGACTTAGTGACCATGTCCAGCCAGGTCCCTCTCAGCCTGCCCAACCTGCCCAATCTGTTGACACAGCCCTTCAATCAGATCCCTCACAGAAATCTGACAAACCTAAATCTCCATGCCTGGCTCCTAGAGCCACAAAAATCAAAGAGCAGGGCTTCTCTGAGGCAGTGGCAGCAAGAATTGAGGCTCCTCAAAGAAAATCAACCAGATCAGTCTATGAGGCAAAGTGGACCATTTTTAAAAAGTGGTGCGTCACTAATCAGGTGGACTTCAGGTCACCACCTGTAAAGTCTGTGGCTGACTTCCTAATGTACCTCTTTGAGGTTAAGAAGCTGCAGCCCAGTACCATTGATGGCTACAGGTCTGCCATTGCTGATAAACTAGGTGATACAACAGTTAATATCAGCAAAGATGGTAATCTCACCCGTCTCTTGGACAGTTTCCACAGAGATAGACCTAAAAGGCGGAGGGGAGTACCCTCCTGGAACCTTTCCCTGGTGCTGCACCAGCTAACAAAGGCTCCTTTCGAACCTCTTACGGAGGCATCCCTGAAGCATGTAACCTTCAAGACTGTTTTCCTTTTGGCCCTAGGGTCGGGTAAAAGAAGGAGTGAGATCCATGCATGGCAGCACAAGAACATCAGACACCAGTCCGATTGGTCTAAGGTGTCCCTGGTTCCATCTCCCAGCTTCCTTTCCAAGAATCAGCTGGCCAAAGAGAGTCCAGAGAGTGTAGCCCCAGTGGTCATACCAGCCCTGGCTCCTACCCTGGACAGATCCCTCAAATCTGACAGGTCCCTTTGTCCGATCAGAGCCTTGCGCTACTATCTGGACAGGACATCAGACATCAGACAGGGTAAAGAATTGGTCTTTGTCTCCTTCAAGAAAGGCTTCGACAAGGATATCTCCCCTGCTACCATCTCCTCTTGGATCAAACAAACTGTGATCCTCTGCTACGAGCTCTCAGATCATCAAGCCCATACCCTGCATCAAGTTAAGGCTCATGATGTTCGGGCTTTTGCTGCTTCTAAGGCCTTCCAATCGGGGGTTTCCTTAGATCAGATCTTATCAGCTTGCCACTGGAAATCCCACAATACCTTCACACAGTTCTACCTGAAGGATGTGGCTTGGGCTGATTCAGAGCTGTTTCATCTTGGTCCTGTGGTGGCTGCCCAACAGATCCACCAACGGACCATTACCTAGAGGAGATTTGTACATTTGTAAATATAGTTAAGAATAATTAAAAAAAAAAAAAAAAAAAAAAAAAAAAAAAAATCTTCTCAGATGTGCTTCCTTCGGGAGACTTGCCTTTGGGACTGAACTCATCCCTCTCCTCCCTTGCCTCAGAGTAGGTCTGATAATAAAAAAGGGGGGGGGATATGGTATCAAGGTCGTTTCTGACGGTTAAACCCTATAACCGGATGATGATATTCGACCACAGCCTTTATGGGTTACCGACCTCAAGGTCTACCCGGGCTTACAAGGTACCTATCTTCACTGCTGAGTATGAGTTCAATTTGATCCCTAGTAACTTACCCGCCGACCAAGCGGTAGTTATTCAGCTATTGTCCATTGGATAGGATGTATTAACGCAATAAAATTGCAAATTTAATAAGTAAATAAAATTTTTATAAGTTAATACCCTATCCAATGGACACACAAGGCCCTCCCACCGACCCCGCTATCAGTTCACTAGGGGTCTAATAAGGTTTAGACAACGAAAAAGATGCTATGACGTCACTCTGTCTAGACAGGAAGGAAGTACAACACGCCATCTGGCGAGTGCACAGTACTGGGCCGGCCTAGCCGGTGGAGACACAGGACGTCTTTTTCTGACGTTTGGCGGGCCGGTCCGCGCCGACCGGATAAGCTATTGTCCATTGGAAAGGGTATTAACTTATAAAAGTTTAATTTACTTATTAAATTTGCAATTCAGGGGCACTGATTGCTTGTTATGTAGCTGTAGCTGCATGTAGATGTTATGCCTGTCAACCATTGAAGGCTACAGGATTGCTGTTGTTGACTCTTTGGCTCAGCGGGGCTCCACATTTCTGAAGCTCTGAGCTCAACAGGTTGCTCACCAGCTTTCATAGGGCCAGAGTCCCAGAAATCTACCCAAGTTGAACTTTTCTATTGTGTTAAATGAACTCACTAAAGCACACTGAGCAAATGAAGACAAACATCTTACCTTAAAACAGCCTTCTTGCTTGCTCTGGCCTCTGGCAAGCTCCTCCGCGAAATCCACACCTGGGTTGCAAACAAAGTGTTAAATTTAGGCCAGTTGGAAAAGGTGTCATTGTTTCCCTCTTCAGATTTCATAGCCAAAATTCAGGTAGCCAGAGAGGGTTGATAGACAATTGAAAAAAGACAGGACCCTTTGCCAAGTGTAGGCCCTGACGTACTATCTGGATCGTATAGATCATGTTAGATCTCTATTTACCATCTTCTTGAAGAAGAGTCTTACCTCAGACATCAGATCAGCTGCCCTGTCCTACAAAACAAGCAGATCATGAAGCCCTGGACCTGGTACATTGTCAAAGCTCACACCATTGGAGCCTTCACAGCCTCTAAAGCCATTAACAGTCATTCAACCTAGTCTCTGGAAGGTATAACACATTCACAATTTTGTATCTAAAAGGCTTACCCTGATCAGTTGATGAAAATACAATATGTACCTGGGCCCATTAGTGGCAGCTCCACAAGTCCTAGACATGTCCCCTGGGAGTAGTCATCCTCAGGAAAAAGAAGCGGGAGCTCAGCCTCTGTAGCTAAGCCTTCCAGAGTCAGGAAAATCAGGTACTGTGGATACTATCACAGAATGTCTGGAAAGAGTGTCATATTACTCGAATTTCTTTTTGAAGGGTATAGTTATATTGGTCCCCGAGGTGACCAAACATACAATGATAATTATAAATAACTAAATTATGAGTGGTAAATATTAATGAATGATTTAAGATATTAGTCAAGCTTGGGGAGATTGCATTCACAGATAGTGAAGCTTTCATGACTCCATATATCCAGACAGTGTTAGTGTCTTCTGTTTGAGACTATCATTAAAATTTTTGGCTATTACAGTGCCTGGTTAGCTTGTGCACTGTACTTGGGACTCAAACTGGTATTCAGATTTCTAATTTTGTACTTGAATAGACTACCAGAGATAATTGTTAAAGTACGTCCAGTCTCAGCTGTAATCCCTCAGCCCAGCAGGTGGATTCAGCACGTAGTCCCAGTTGGTAAGCTATTGTTGTGTAATAAAATTGAAAATTTTAGTTACTTAATGTAGCTTTTATAAGCTACATTCTGGGATTGAGGAAGATCCACCCTCCATCCCTTCTGTATTTCAGCTGAGAGGTAAGGGCAAAATTCCAACTTATAGAAGGAACTTTTGTTTCATGTCACCATGTTGGTCACCTCGGTGCTGCTAGTACTATGACCTAGCAGACGACATGGTCATTTTTTAACCCCAACTCATAAAGGCTGCGGGCATAAAGCTTGTGGGTGTTCCACAGCCTAAACCCATGCACTGATTTTCACCAAATTGTCAGGGTATGTTTGATTCAAGAGGATCTAGAGCTGATAAGTTCTGGGGGTATTTCTAGCCACAACTGTTGCCATGGCAACGCTTGTTGTAAAATTTTTACCTCACAGCCCTTAAAGGCTGTCACGGTATTGTTTTCACCCATGGTGTCTGGATGGGCGGTTGGGCGACGGGAAAAAGTTTGTCCAGCCTGTATCTTAGAAACCATAAGGTGTAGGAAGTTAATACTTGGTAGGGACATTGGTTAGGTGTTGTAGGTGTGCAACATCATGGTGTGACCTTGATTTGATCTTTGACCTTGTCTTAGTGATCTTGAGTTTGAAAATCTTGTCTGGGCCATATCTCAGAAACAATAAGGTGTAGGAAGTTGATACTTGGTAGGGACATTAGTTAGGGGGTGTAGGTGTGCAAAGTCATGGTGTGATCTTGATTTGACCCTTAGTGACCCGTAGTGACCTTGAGTTTGAAAATCTTGTCTGGGCTCTATCTCGGAAACCGTAAGGTGCAGGAAGTTGATAGTTGGTAGGGACATTGGTTGGGGGTGTAGGTGTGCAAAGTCATGGTGTGTTCTTCATTTGACCTTTCCGCAGTGACCTTGACATATAAAATCTTGGCCGGGCTATATCTCGGTAAGTGTAAGGTGTAGGAAGTTGATACTTGGTAGGGACATTGGTTAGGGAGCGTAGGTGTACCAAGTCACAGTGTGACCTTGATTTGACCTTTGACCTTGTCGTAGTGACCTTGACCTATAAAATCTTGTCCTTGGTATATCTTTTAAACCATAAGATGTAGGAAGTTGATACTGGGTAGGGACATTGGCTAGGGTGTGTAGATGTAAAACATCATGGTGTGACCTTGATTTGATGTTTGACCTTGCCGTAGTGACCTTGACCTATAGTGCATTGTCTGGTCTATATTTCGGAAACCATAAGGTGTAGGAAGTTGATATTTGGTAGGGACATTGGTCAAGGGTTTGATCTTGCATATCTGATGCTATTTTATGTCTCTACGAGGCTATCTAATACTATTTTATCTGTCTTATATCTCTCTTATATCTTTTTACTTGAATCTTAGTTGTTGCACCTTTGGGTGTCTTTTGATGTAGATTAAGCACTGTTAAAGTCATATTAGACTTCAGTAACTGTTTTACTTTTGCAACTTCCCTTTGTTATAGATGGTATTGCTTCAAGTGAGCCACAGGTTTTGCCCCAACTCCACAAAACAGCATGTACTGCCACATTTGTATGTATGGGTAATATTCAAAACACCCAAACCATAATTCGACCATACAAATGAAAATCAAAATGGGAGAAGTCTTAAAACTTCATAATTTTTAATTTACTGAATTGTCTTGTTTTAATACTTAATCTTTACATGCAATTTCTTTCTCTTGGATGTTATTTTCTCTACTTAAATGTTATTTGGACACTGACACTGCTCTGAAAGTATCGCAATCTCTGTACTGTTTCACTACTTCTATATCTCATGGTGTTGAAAACTATTTCCCCAGACTGTGGTGTACGGGCATCTCTGATGCTATTTTTCAAAAATGTTGGAACTTTTCCTGGTTTGAACTTTCCAGGGATTTCTATACATTTTATCCTTTTATGTGCCTCCTTGAAGGTGAAACAACATTTCTAAAACCCTAAACTGCCTTGACCTCTTTTGTTATTGCTTCTACAGGTTTGCTATGTTCACTGCAAGCTCACAATAAAATGAGCGGCCTTTGTCTAGTTGTTATGTGTGCTTATAATTTCAGAGCCAGTAATAATGTCTGATCTCACTGAAGAATCCTCCACTGAAAACTCTGTGACCATCACCTATACAGAAGATACTGGAGTGTTTGACAAATACCTATTTAAAGTCAATGACAGCTCCTCCACCACAAGAAGAAGAGACAAAACTGAAAAAAGACAAGTTATTTTAAGTGGTCTTCTGTCTGGTACTCTCTATACTCTATCTGCCAAAACTGAGAGTGGGGAGTTGGAGAGTGCAGCAAAACAGCTTCAGATCATTACAAGTGAGAAACATACAAAACTGTAGAATTTCATAAAGATGTATGTCTGAATAAATCATGAATATTACTGATTGAGCTGTTAATTAGTTATATACTGCCACAATATTAGTATTTAAAATGTGTATTAATCAAAAATAAACTGTGGAAACACCACTGTAATGTACACCTTTGGTATTGATATTGAAATCTAATATTGAGTCATGCTGCAACTCCATTTATGATCATCACTTCCCAAGATGTTAGATATGGCAAGATTGAAAATGGCTGCTTGTGATATCCCCACAATTTATACAATTCACACTTTAAAATAGTGTTTTGAAGAAAAATAACCTTTATAGTTGTTAAAACTTACAATTATTTTTCAGTTATTTACAATAAGATCCGGATTTGTAAGCTTTCAAAAGTAGTTTATAAAAGCATTTGACCTGATACACATCTTTATAATTTCATACTTTTAATAGAGATACATTTATATGAAATAAAGTATCCTGTTTTAATTTTTGTACTTGTAGAACCCCTTGCCCCAGTGTTAAACTGCACTGAAATTGCACCCACAACACTAACTCTACGCATTGAGCCACAAGGCGAAGGCAGGAATTTGCTGCACTATAAATTTACCATTGACTGTGTGACAAATGGAGAAACCTGCACAGATGGTCAGAAGCAGATAGATTTTGAAGACAGAGATTGTGATATAGAACAAAAATTTTGTAAGTGCAATCAAACACAATTGAGTAGAAATCTGTGGTGTAGAATTCCCTTTTAGATAGAAGTCAGATACAATTTAATAGAAATTTGTGTTGCAGATTTACCTTTTAAATACTAGAAGTCAAACATAATTATGTAGATATTGGTGGTGTAGATTTACCTTTTAAGTAGAAGTAACATAACCTGGTTATTTTCCACAAAAGTATAGCCAGTTCTACAAACTTTTCTCTGGTCTCTGATAATTTAACTAACATGGCTGATTATAGTTCGTCACAAAAGATATTTGTATCCCCAGACGAAAGTCGGGGATACTTAGGATTCAGTATGGTCATGCCGCCGCCGCAGAGATTTCCTTTTGGACGCGATAACTTAAAAAATATTTTAGTTAGAACTTTCAAATTTGGTATGTGGGTATATGTGGGCAATTCCACGAACGCTATTGTTTTGTGACCTTGACCTTCAATCTCAGGGTCACTGGTGGCCACTTAAAGGTCAGATTTTGGCCATTTTTTCACATTTTGGCCTAGTTCTCCAATACAGAAAGTAAGATCATCCTATGGCTGGTATATATAATACATATATATGTCCTCTGTTAGCGTGCAGAAATTTGACGTTGAAGCTCTTCATTGAAGGTCATCCACTGACCACCAAAGTACCTGACCGAGGGTCATTTTTGGCCTTTTTGGAGATATTTTCACACTTAACGCTGACTATATTGCATGGAAACTATTGAAAATGGCTTTGGAGGTTGAGTACATGATGGACTTCTACCATCCAGGCTTACTGGTTACAGATCTTCATTTAAGGTCATCCACTGACCGCCAAAGTACCTGACCAAGGGTCATTTTTGGCATATTTGGAGATATTTTCACACTTAATGCTGACTACATTGCATAGAAACTATTGAAAATGGCTTTCGAGGTTGAGTACATGACGGAGTACCAGCATCCAGGCTGACCGGTTACAGATCTTCATTGAAGGTCATCCACTGACCGCCAAAGTACCTGACCGAGGGTCATTTTTGGCTCTCTATTTGTTTGTTTGTTTGTGAACAAGATAACTCAAAAACTGACAGAGGGATTTTGATAAAATTTTCAGGATATGTCCAAAATGGTAAAAGGAAGATGTGATTAAATTTTGGGAGTGATCCGGATCACTGTCTGGATCTTCTGGATCCATGAAATTTAATTTTTAAAGACAGATAACTCAAAAATTTATGGGTGCATTTTGATGAAATTTTCAGGAAATGTCCTTATTGGGACGAGGAACAAGTGATTAGATTTTGGGAGTGATCTGGATCACTGTCTGGATCATCTGGATCCAGACTGCCAGATGTGTTTGTGTACAATATAGCTCAAAAACTTATGGATGGATTTTAATGAAATTTTCAGGATATGTCTGAAAAGGTAAAAAGATGAAATGGTTGAATTTTAGAAGTGATCCGGATCACTATATGGATCTTCTGGATCCATGAAATGTAAATTTTAAAGACAGATACCTCGAAAAGTTATGGATGGATTGTGATGACATTTTCAGCAAATGGCCTAAATGGTGCGAGGAACAAGTGATTAGATTTGGGGAGTGATCTGGATCACTGTCTGGATCATCTGGATCCAGGTTGCCCGATGTGTTTGTGTACATTGTAGCTCAAAAACTTATTGACAGATTTTGATGAAATTTTCAGGATATGTCTGAAAAGGTAAAAGGATGAAATGATTGAATTTTGGAAGTGATCCGGATCACTATATGGATCTTCTGGATCCATGAAATGTAATTTTTTAAGACAGATACCTCAAAAATTTATGGATGGATTGTTTCAGCAAATGGCCTAAATGGTACAAGGAACAAGTGATTACATTTTTGGAGTGATCTGGATCATCTGGATCCAGGCTTGCACATAATCTTGGAATGGATTTTGATATTTCCAGGATATGTTACAAATGGTAAAAGGAAGAAGTGGTAAAAGGAAGAAATGATTCAATTTTGCGAGTGATCTGGACCACTATCTGGATCTTCTGGATCCGTGAATGTAATTTTTAAAGACAAATAGCTCAGAAAGTCATGAATGGATTTTTATTAAATTTTCAGGGAATGTCTTAAATGGGACAAAGAACAAGTGATTAGATTTTGGGAGTAATCTGCATCACTCTCTGGATCATGTGGATCCAGGCTGCCAGATGTGTCTGTGTACAAGATAACTCAAAAACTTATGGACGGATTTGGATGAAATTTTTAGAATATGTCTGAAAAGGTAAAAGGATGAAATGATTGAATTTTGGAAGTGATCCAGATCACTATATGGATCTTCTGAATCCATGAAATGTAATTTTTAAAGACAGATATAAGTGAAACAACTAGTGATTAGCTGTTGGAAGTAATCTGGTACTATGGAGAATCCTGACCTGGTGCTCCAGGAAACAGGCTCAAGCCCGACACATTCACGCCCTAACTATGTCCCGTCCGGGGATACACTGCGTCGAGACGCAATCTCTAGTTAATGTTCTTTGTAATTATTATATCCCCAGAAGATAGTTAGGGGTTTATTAGTTTGAGCTCGTCATGCCTTCACAGAGATTTTCTACCCAATCTAAAAACTCAAAAGCATTTGCCCTGTAGTTTTCAGATTTGGTATGTTTGTATATGTGACCAAGGAAAAGAAGCCTCTTTCTTTTAGACCTTGACCTTCAATGTCCAGGTCTTGGTGGCCTCTTTTTTTTATCTCGGCCCGGCAGGGAGATTATAAAATGCATCCTGTGTGGGTGTGGGTGTGGGTGTGCGCGGGGGGGTGGGGGTGGAGGTGGGGTGGGGTGGGGGGGATTGCATGTGTGTTAGTGTGTCACACAGATTTCTCAAAAACTGCCACAGCTACAGATTTTTTTTGTAAATTAATTGTACCAATGAATTTTCATGCCCTTGAAAATTACTTTGGTTTTGTGGAGTTAGGCCTAAATATAAGTGAGTAATAGCTATTTTAGCTACTATGAGTAAAGGACTCATAAGTCAAAAAGTATTGCAGTTAGAGTTTTTTCTTGAAATATGTTGTTTAGCTATTTTGTCCTTAGCTATAAGATGGTACAGAGTTTGGGGTTCTGATGCATGCCATAAGTGAGTGATAGCTATTTTCTAATTTGTAGCAAATAACAGAAGAAATAAATGTCAAATATCTTCAAAAGTATTAAAGTTAGGCTAATCTTTTCAAATATGTTGTTCATCTAGTTTTTGGTAAGCTATCACATGGTAAATTTTCAGAGTTGTCCCACAATGTGTAGTTGAGAAATAGCTACTTTGAAATTTCTACCACTGAGTAAAGCCTTTGTAACTCCAAAACTCTTGCAGTTACAGTATTTTCCTAAAATATTTTTTAATTACCTTGTCCTTAGTCTTTGTCATGGTACAAAGTTTGGGGTTCTATTGCATGCCATAACTTAGTGAGTAATAGCTATTTTCTTATTTGTAGCAAAATAATGAAAGAAGTAAATGTCAAATATCTTCAAAAGTATTTGCAAAAACGTGTTTATCTCAGAAACGGAGTGAGATAGAGTGATTTCAACGAAATTTTTGATCCACAGGGTATCTGCAGAATCTATATGCGGCTTATCCCAAAAATCATTTTCCCGCCACTTTTGGCGGCCATCTTGAATTTCTGTGTAAAATGCAAAAACACGTTTATCTTGGAAACGGAGCGAGATAGAGCGATTTTGACATAATTTTTGACCCACAGGGTATTTGCACACTCTACTGGCAACTTTTCCCAAAAATCACTTTCCCCCCACTTTTGCCAGTCATCTTAAATTTGCGTAAAACAGAAAAAGCATTTATCTTGGAAACGGAGCTAGATAGAGCAATTTTTTTTGCATAGTGAAGTTTTGATCATGGTTTGATCAATGTATAGATATATTTATTCCATATAATCTTGTGAAAATTAACTTGAATCTCTTAATTTTAGGTCATCCACAGAGAGAAAAAATTCCCCTTGGATACCCTTTAATCCAAGTTTCAGCCAATAGTACCTTGTAGTTGTGGAAATACACAGAGTCAAAGAGTTTGCAAAATCCATAATGTATTGATATCCAGTTCTTTGGCCAGTAACAGACTTGATCCATGCTTTAAGGTTAACCAGAATATAACCAAATATGACTTGCATTTCCCTTTTATTGGTCAAGGAGATTGGGATATGTTGTATAGAGCCAAACTATGCAGTTGTTCTGACACAAGGGTCACCAGATATCTAGAGATCTTTGTTCATGAGATATGAAACTGTTGTAATGGGAATGGGAAAATGTCTTTTTATTGTGTTAATACATCCTATCTAATGGACAATTGCTTTAGCGGTCGGTGCAACTGGTCCCGCAACGACAGAAAAAGTTGTGCCGTATATACAACCGGCAGGACCCAGTAAACATTTTTAGGTTTTGCAAACGTTTGAAAGGAAACGTTTGGCAAAGGTTAAAAAATGATGGGTACGAAAACTATTCGTAATGGAATATTTTTAAAACGTTTTATGAAAACCGTTTATTAAACGTTTAGCGATAAATGTTAGAAAAACGTTATAAATGAACATAATGTCTGAATAATAATGGGGTCAGAGGTCAAATTCCATATCTTTGTTTGGTTGCTCACTATTGAAAATATTATTTTCATGTCTAAAATTGTAAGATAGTAGCATAGAAATTGTGCCCTCATTGAATTCATACTTTTAGGGATTGCATGTGGGGCAATTTTTGACAAAGTCCTCAAAAATCCCCTATTATTGCTCACCGCCATCTTTGTTTGGACATGTTTGAAGGTGAAGGTTTGAAATTATAGGTTTAAAAAACGTTTTTGAAAGAATGTTTTAAAAACAGTTGACAGGGAATGTTGTTTAAACATTTTATGTGTACTATTTATAAAACATTTCATGATTAATGTTTGAAACATGTTTCCAGCACAACCTTAATTTCTTCAGCTATTTTATAAATGTTTTAAAAATGTTTCCAGTCAAACCTAGCTTCTTCAGTTATTTTATAAATGTTTAATAAACATTTTCAGTGAAATATTTTTATAGAGAATGTTTATGAAATGTTTTTTAAACATTACAGCAAAAACGTTTACTTAGAAACGTTTAGAAAACCAAAGACAGGGTTTACTTAGGTTTTAAAAGCGTTTTGTAAACATTTAAACCATTTAAAAACGTTTCTAATGTTTACTAGGGACCAGCCACGGAGTGTACATTCACTAGATGGCGCACCATACTCCCATCCTGTCTAGACATGCTGACGTCATTGTGTCTTTTTCGCTTGGTGCGTGGAGTGTACAGACGTGTTAAAAGTGAAGATTTTTTAAAGACAACTACAAACTTTTAACATATTTTTTATAAAGTGTATATATATTTGTTTGTGGAGTACCATGGCGTCTGCTGGAGAGAAAAGAGGAATGGTGTGGCCACATTATGGCATCATTTGACTCTCACTCAAAATGTACACGTTGTGAAAAAGGCATTGGGAAGGACCTATGTGTTGAAAAGAAGCCTTGTGACATTGTGTGAGTTTCTCTAAAGATCAGAAGAAATAGCTGGCCACCTCTACCTACAGGGCACATAAGGAGCTCCAGAAGAAGGCAAGCTATCCCCCTAGATTGTTTTTCCTGCTGATGTTACTGTATTGGAGCAGCTCAAGGGCAAGGGTGACAGTAGTGATAGGGATAAAACTCCCAGTAAGAAACCCAAGAAGTCTTCTCACAAGTCTGCTACTAAGAAGAAAGCCTGCAAAACATCAACAGACTTTCAAGCTGATCTCAAATCGATGGATGACAAGTGGTCAGAACATTTTGCCCAGGTGGAAGCTATGTTCCTGGCTAGAAGTTTTCAAGTACCAGTGGAGCTGGTTCAGATATCAGATGTGGTGGTGATTGAGAGACCTTTTATTCCACCAGTGCAGCCATCTACCGGTTTTACCGGTCAGAAGCAGTCTTCCGGTGCAGCCAGCAAGAGTGATATGAAGAAAGCCACCCAGCCTGTTGAGGCTCCCGGTGCACTGACTGCCACCCAGCCTGTTGAGGTTCCTGGGGCTATGATGGCCACCCAGCCTGTTGAGGCTTCCAGTGCTTCAGCTGAGATGCTCTTCACTGGCCAGGACTCTTCCCTGCCTCCATTTGTTGACAGACCCGAGGTTCAGCCCCCAGGTCCTGCCAGCCAGATGTCTTCCAGTGGTAGACCTGAGGTCCAACCCCCAGATCCCACTGCTCAGCCTGCTACTGTAAAAGAAATTTGCCACGTCTCCAATTTCGAAGTCCCTGCTGAGGAACCAGTAGCTGAGTTTGAACAGTTCAGAGACTGAGCTTCTAGCTAAGCTGATGATGGTGAGTTCTTTGGGCCGGAATCTACCGGTCAGGATCAAGAAGAATTGTTAGATGTGGACCAGGAACTGTCAGCTGAGCAAATTTACAGGACGATGCATGGTGTGAGGTCCTTTATGGCCTTTCTGAATATCTCTGTTGGTGTTTTTAATAAATGTGACAAACCTCACACTTGCATGTAGAGACAGCTACTTGGAATACATCAAGGCAGGCATCAAGCAGGATACACTTGCTTCTCTAAGAACTGCTCCACTACACACGAGTGTGTTATTCCCTGACCACATTATTGCAAAGGCTGAGGAAGAGATATGCTATCATGAAGACAAACCTAGTTCTGACCCTTCACACAGGAAACCACAGTGTTTTCGCCCGTGCTCCCAGCCTTTGAGACAGCAGCAGGACACAGGCCCGAAGCCCAGTCCACCAGCTTGAAACAGATTAGAAGGCGTGGCCAGAGATCTCACAGGGGCAAAACTTCTGCTTCTTTTTCTCAGCGAACAGCCAAGACACAGAAACAATATAAATGACAATTACTGTGTGAGTTGTGTAGCTGACAATGTGGTGAATGTTTATTTGACCGGCAAAGAAACTTCTACCGCAAACTATGTAACTGGAAACAAGATTTGTGTAAATGTGACTGGACAAGAAGTTCACACTGGAAACCAGGACTGTTTTATGACCAGCAAGAAGGACACTGTAAGAAGGGCTGAACTGCAGAATCCCCCTGACGGAAGTTAAAATATTATAATTTTAGTTGAAATAAAATTAATGAATATTTAAATTACACAATAAATATTGTTAGTAAGGCAGAGGGTCGACAAGTTAGACAAAATACTATAAATAGAAGGTCGACAAGTCAACAAATTGGATATCTGTAAAATATTTGTCGACTTGTCTACCTGTCTACCATTACTTTCTTACTATTTGTAGCATTATTTTGTCGACCTTGTGGACCTTCCTACTCTGATACCTTCAACTACACAGCACCATATATTTAACAAATACCTCGTCTGTCGACTTTGTTGACCTGTCAACCAATCATTCATATCCTTAAATACATCATTTTCTTTATTATTTATGTCCACTTTGTCGACATGTCGACCTGGCAACCTATATAATTTTAAAATTAAAGATCATTTGCATAATTGTTTTCTAATTTTTAAACTTAAATATCAATTAGCATATTTCTACTTCCGTCAGGGGGATTCTGCAGTCGCTCCGTAAGAAGTTTGACTGTAAATTCTTGTGTTGTAAATCATGTACATTTTATTTCCGGGTTGCCATAAAAGGAAGACTTAATTCCCAATTATTGTCATCTTTGTCCAGAAATAAAGTATGTCAAAGATGTTTCCTGTGTAGATCAGTCTATTTCTGTATGAAATGTCACAAATGTCCCAACTGTTGTACCAAATATACCTGTACGGGCCAGATTTCACCAGTTTTGGAAGAAATGGGTAGCCCTAGGCGTCAGCGCCAAAGTACAGTCAATCACCGAAAATAAGAACGCCCGAAAATAAGAACGTGGCCCCCCCAAATGGCCTTACTAATTTTTACCAAAAATAAGAACGTGGGGCAAAATGGGCCTGCTAATTTTTACCAAAAATAAGAACGTCAAAATACCTCCATCCATTTCAAAGAACTTGTAAGAACAAAAAAAAAAAAAAAATGACAGTAACATTCATGTGTCTAAAGAATCATATTAAACTGCACTTAATTTTTTATTATTTTCAGAATACTTTCAAGAAAAGTGTAAGGAATAATATTTTAATTTTGAAATACAACAAGGAAAAACAAAATGCAAAGCAATTACAAGACATTTAGTATTGAAATTTGTTTATAAGCTTTTCAGGAAAAGTATCACAAATAATGTTTGAAATGTACTCAGGAAAAACCCTGCTTAAAAGAAAAAAAAGAAATGTTTCATTGAAATTATTCAATGCCCTTTTAAGAAGGGTGTAACAAAGAATTTGTTTGAAATATACTCAGGATAAAACTATATCAAAGATATCGAACTACATCAGTTATTGTTGCAAAGACCCACTTAACTTTTGATGTTTTGATTACATAAGTGTTAATACAATGTGGTGTGTTTCATCTCTAAATCCCTTACCTACTCACTCATGCTCAGGTGAAGTTCATCAAAACAACATCACATAGTAGTAAGATAACTTAATTGAGGAACGGAATAGTGCCCTCCTAGAAAAGTGCCCTCCTAGAACAGTGCCCTCCTAGAATAGTGCCCTCCTAGATGACTGCCCTCCTAGAAGACTGCCCTCCTTTTGAGAGGGTGGACAACTGCCCTCCTTTTTAAAAACAAGATGAATTAATCATAATTTTTAAAAATATTATAAAAATATGTAATATACAATAGACATATTATATTTTATTACTTTGTTTATTACAAATATAACATACATAAGTCATAAAAAATCATAGACATAGCAGCATTTATAGCCATTTTAATAAGCACTGTAAAGATACAACATACATAAGGCATATAAAAGACATAGGCATAGCAGTATTTACAAACATTTATTAAGCACTCTAAAGATATAGGATAGAAGACATATAGACAAAGCAGTGTTTACAAACATTTAGTAATCATTTGAAAAATGTAACATTGGCATAGCAGTAAAAGTGTCCTCAGAAAAGTCTAATACAGTGTCCAACACCTCTTAGGAACTCTTCAATAGTTTTCTCTCCACTTGATCTTGCCACACACAAGTTTTTCAGACGATCCTGGAGATCCTTGGTAGTTCTACGGACTCTTTTCCTTGGTGGTTGTCCATGGGCCTCCTGTATGAGCATCATCCTGGTCTGAGCTTCATCTTCCTTGGTGCAATCAATAAATCGCCACACAGTTGGATGGTTATGACCAACTATGCTTCGAAACCCATGATTCCAAGCCTCACAGAAGTTATTCGTCCTGTCTTGGTCCCTCATTGTAAGGTCATGTACATTCCATAGCTCCTAAATCTGCTTTCACACTGTCAGAAGCCTGGGCAACATGAGCAGAAAATATCTGTGCAGGTCTTTCCCTGGATATTCTGGCTTGATCCTTCATGGCTGCCTTGACTTTGGCAACTTCAACTGCTATGTCATCTCTGTCATGGCTGTGTGGCTTTGTCAGTCGAGGATTTTCTCTCTGAAATCATAATAAAAGCATAAATTCCAAATACATTAGAATTAAAGTAACAATCCAACTCACAAAAATGTCCTATTAGAAATTACATACTGTGCTTGAATAAGGCCTTGCCCTCAATGATTGCTATTACACTTTCTTCTTAAAGCTTAATTTCTTTTCAATCTATTAGAGTGGACTTTAAAATAAACTTACATTCAATCCAGTATATAAGCCTGCTTTACACAAAAACTTTCGTCTCTGAGCACACTCCCACTGAATAAAGTTTTTCTTCAAAGACTTCTTGGTGTAGAGATAGCCCTCAAAGGCAACTTTCAATCCTCCTCTGATATTGGTTATTTCCTCCATGATGAAAATTTCATGTAAATATAATCTTTAATGCTACTCATATAAATCAATGATTACTTACCACAGCTGTCCACCTTTATATACACTAATAGGCCCAGCAAAATTAAGTACCAATTGCAATTGCACCTGTAATCATGAAAGCCTGAGCACCTATTTCAATTCACAAAGACCACACTTCAAACACTAGCAGATTTAACTGCACCTTTAATCATTAAAGCCTGAGCAGGTCTTGGTATTCTCAAAGAAACACTTCTAACACTAACAGATTTAACTACACCTTTAATCAAAAAGGCCTGAGCAGCTATTTGGCACTTCAAACACTCTACCAGATTGAACTGCACCTTTAATCAAGAAAGCCTGAGCAGCTATTCAAATTCTCAAAGACCACACTTCAAACACTAGGGGATTAAACAATACCTTTAATTAAGAAAACCTGAGTAGCTTAAATGTTTTGATAATACAGAATAGACTTCAAACAGCAGCAAAGAAAAAAAACTTTTTAAATTGTTTTCACAATGCAAGCTAAAACTTTTTAAGTGTTTTCACAATGCATCATAAAATATACATATACATATATTATTTGAAAAATGTGTAATAGTTTTAAAAATTATGATTAATTCATATTGTTTTTAAAAAGGGGAGCAGTTGTCCACCCTCTCAAAAGGAGGGCAGTCTTCTAGGAGGGCACTATTCTAGGAGGGCACTATTCTAGGAGGGCACTATTCCCGGATTCAACTTTAGTTTTAATTGATTGTGGGTAACCCCATAAAAGACTAATAAAGTATAATGCAGGACAATGTTAATTGCAATCTGTCTTCATATTTCTGTATATATAGCAGGAACTAGTGAATACAGATCATAACATAAACTGAAAACAAAAAGTATGTGGAAATTTGTGAAAAAAGTGATGGGTCTTCCTATGATTCTCCCCCATCTGTTAAAAACAAGCCTGGAAATACTTGTGATATTTGTGAGCAATTTGTGCCAGGTAATGCTGGGAGTTTAAAAGTGCATAAATGGAAGCATCAGACACAGTCAAAAGGTCAGTCTGAAGGACAGTGGTGTAATGTGTGCAAAATCTTTGTCAAGGGAAACAAGGGCAACCTTTAAGTACACACAGAGACAAAGCATAAAGACAAAGCCAAAAGTGACACTAATTCCAAAAACAAACAAATGCCAACACATCTTTGTGATTTATTTGAGTCTGATGAAGAGGAGGTGGAGTTTGAGGGATATACACAGGATGAAGTTGATCAGCTAGAGGCCTTGTTAAATTCTGAGATGTGTGAGGAGTCTGATGCTGAGGAAAATATACAAAATATATATATTTTGCAATTACAGTTATACTTTCCAGTTTAAATAAAGGTGTTAAGTAACTTATTTGTTTGTAAATTTTACCATAAATAAGAATGCGGGGGGGGGGGGGGGGGGGGGGGGGGGGGGCTCAAAAGTGATGTATGGAAAATAAGAACGTGCCCCTAGGGGGGGGCCAAAATGCCTGTATGGAAAATAAGAACGTGGCCCTAGGGGGGGCCTAAAATTCTTCGCACATTCCACGTTCTTATTTTCGGTGATTGACTGTAATAACAGTCCTCAGAGAAGGCTACACCCTTCCCTTCCGGTTGTGGCCAAATTTGACCAGGTCACCCACAATAACAAGCTGCTATGTAAATCTCCACAGGAACCTCTACCTGTCTGAGGCATTGCATCAGCTCTTAGACAAAAATGCAGTAGAATTGGTCCAAAATCAACAATCTCTGGGCTTTTAGAACAGGTTATTTTTGGTCCCCAAACCCAATAACCAGTGGATACCTATCTTGGACCTCAGTACCTTGAACAGATTTTTAAAGACAGAGTCATTCAAAATGGAGACACCAGAGAAAATAAGAACCTCCCTACAAGCAGGGGAGTGGGTTACCTCCATAGATTTCAAAGACACATACTTCCACATACCTACAAACATTTAGTCCAGGAAGTATATGCATTTTCACATCCAGGGTCAAACTTACCAATTCAAAGCATTGCCATTCGCCCTGTCCACAGCCCCCAAGGAGTTTACTGTAGTGGTCAAAGAGGTCAAGTTCCTTCCAGTGCAAAAGGGTATAAGGATCCACCAGTACCTAGAAAACTGGTTGGTCAGAGCCAGATCCCACCAAATGTGTCTCCAGCATACACAAACCTTGGTAGCTCTCTGTCAGGAGCTGGGCTGGCTAGTGAACAAAGACATATCAGAAGTGGTCCCAAAACAGGGTTTCAACTTTGTAGGATACCAGTTTGATCTGAAGGAGGGCTGAGTCAGACCCACAACAGAGTGTTGGCAGACCCTACAGACAAAAATAAGAGACCTTATGGTCAGTCTGGTGTGTCCAGTCCTAAAGCTAATGTCCCTAATAGGGTTACTGACAGCTGCAGAGAAACAAGTGCACCTAGGCCGGTTACATATGAGACCCATACAGTGGCATCTCAAAAACAACCAGAGGGTTCCAGAACATGCTCTGCAGTTCTTTACAGGCGCATCAAAAGAAGGGTGGGGCGCTCACGTAAATGAGCACACTGCAAGGGGAGACTGGTCCTTTTCAGAAAGCAAGCTTCACATAAACCACCTGGAACCCTTCTGGCCTTAAAAGAGTTTCAGAACCTCTGCTCAAATAAGACAGTACTCAAAGCTACAGACAACAAAACAGTGGTTTGTTTACTTAAAGAGGATGGGACGAAGTCAGGCCCATTACGTGCCCTCCTCTGAAGAATCCTGACCTGGTGTGCCAGGAAGCAGGTTACTCTCAAAGTTGGACACATCCCGGCCACCTGATCATGATAGCATACAAGCTATCCAGACTAGGCCAAACCATTCAAACAGAATGGTCCCTCCATCCAGAGGTCTTCACAGCAATATGCAACCGATGGCACCAACCCAAAGTGGACCTGTTTGCCACTAGTTTCAACAACAAGCTCCCACAGTTTGTCTCAACAGTTCCGGACCCCCAGGCTTGGGCAGTGGACACCTCAGCCTGTCATGGGAGGATCTAGATCCGTATGCCTTCCCACCACCAGCCATTTTGGGCAAAGTGGTGAAGAAGTTGCAGGAATACCCATGCAACAGAATGATACTGATTGCACCAGGATGGCCCAATATGCCTTGGTTTTGGGACATAGTGACCATGTCCAGTCAGATCCCACTGTGCCTGCCCAATCTGCCCAATCTGGTGACTCAACCATTCAACCAGACCCTGTACAGGAATCTATCAAACCTGAGGTTGCATGCCTGGCTTCTGGAGCCACAGCTATCCACCAGCAGGGCTTCTCTGAGGCAGTGGTAGCACGAATTGATGCTCCTCAAAGAGGATCAACCAGATCAGTCTATGAGGCAAAGTGGACCATTTTTATATTGGTGTCTCAGTAATCAGATGGACTTCAGCGCACCACCTCTGAAAGCTATTGCTGACTTCCTCCTGCACTTGTTTCAGGACAGGAAGATTGATGCTATAGATCAGCCATTGCTGACAAACTGGGAAATTCCCCCATTAATGTCAGCAATTATGAGAATCTCACTCATCTCCCGGATAGTTTCCACTTTGACAGACCCAAGGGTCAGAGGGGCATTCCCTCTTGGAACCTTTCCTTGGTGCTGCACCAGCTTACACCAGCTCTGTTTGAACCCCACAAAGAGGTCTCCCTGAAGCACTTGACCATCAAGACTGTCTTCCTGTTGGCCTTCGGTTCAGGTAAACGCAGGAGATCCATGCTTGGTTACACAAGAATATCAGACACAAATCAAATTGGTCCAAGGTGTTCTGATACCCCTCAACCAGCTTTCTTTCCAAGAACCAACTGGCCAAAGAGTGCCCAAACAGTGTGGCCCCAGTGGCAATCCTAGCCCTGGCCCCCACTCTGGATAAGTCACTTAAAGGTGACAGGTCCTTATGTCCAGTCAGAGTCCTTCATTATTACTTGGACAGGACCTCAGATCTTAGGCAGAACAAGGAGCTGGTCTTTGTCTCCTTCAAGAAAGATTTTGACAAGGATATCGCTCCTGACAATGTCTCCTCATGGACCAAGCAGACTGTGATCCTATGCTATGAGCTCTCTGACCAGCAGGCCCTCACCTCGCATCAGGTTAAAGCCTATGATGTTAGGGCCTTTGCTGCTTCTAAAGCCTTCCAGTCAGGAGTCTTCTTAGACCAAATCTTAATTAATCTTAATTCTATTTGAAGCTTGTGGCTTGGGCTGACTCAGGGCTGTTCCATTTAGGGCCAGTAGTGGCTGCTCAGCAGATCCACCATCAGGCCCAGTAATGAGGAGATGCTGTACATATGTACATATATTTAGATAAGTATAAATAAAAACAGCCTATAAAAAACAAAATAAATCTGTGACATCCTTCCTTTGGAGTTTTATTTCCTTTTATGGGACTGAACTCATCCCTCTCTTCTCCTACTTCAAAGCAGGTCTGTTTAAAAAGGGGGGGGCAGTGTCGTTATACATCCGGTTAACTGGACTTTGGTAACCGACCTTGGACTCATAGAGTTCTCTGACCTCATAGGCCTGGGAAATTGTTGTTCAGTTTATGAGTTCACTTAGAGTCCCTAATAACTTACCAGCCTACCAAGTGGTAGTTATTCCACAATTGTCCATTGGATAGGATGTATTAACACAATAAAATTGCAAATTTAATAAGTAAATTAAATTTTTATAAGTTAATAGCCTATCCATTGGGCAGACAAGGCCCTCCCAACTGGCCCCACTATCAGCTTACTAGGGCCTAACTAGGTTTAGACTGCCAAAAAGATGTGATGACGTCAGCATGTCTAGACGAGAAGCAAGTACAGTGCCCCATGTAGAGAATATACACTCCTTGACCGGTCCTGCCGGTAGTATATACAGGACAGCTTTTTCTGTTGTTTGGCGGGACCGGTCGCGCAGACCGGTAAAGCAATTGTCCATTGGATAGGGTATTAAGTTATAAAAATTTAATTTACTTATTAAATTTGCATTTTGTTGCGCTACAATAGCTTACCATGTGGGACTGAATGCTTTATCAGAGGCCGCCTCGGACTCTCCGCCAACGATTAAGAAAAATAACCGAATTTGACGGAGTCCTGATACTAGCATGTACCCTAGCAGTGCATTGTGGTCGTTCTTCCTTCTTCTCTCGTTGGCTGCCATATTGGAAAGCCTTTTGAAGTTGCTCTCAACAATTTACTGAATTCTCAGCATATACGTATTGTTGGATGTTCATATTTCATTATTTCTTTTAACTATATATGTAGCTCATTCTGTCAAAGTTTGGGTAGTATCCATTTTGTATTTTTTGTTTTATAACGTCTTTGTGAGTTTTCCGTGTCTTCCGCTCGGATTATCGCTCATTAAAGTACGTCTATTTGCTTTTCACCAACACGTTGGAGTATATTCGTCTCCTGCCTGAAAATATTGTTTTAACATTTTATTTCCTTTATTTTGTATTAATCTTATTTGCAAAGCACGTTTTTGAACGTCTTTTCTACAATATTTTATTCGTAGTTGGTGTTTTTCTGTTGAATCCGATTCCGACATCGGATCTTTTTATTGCATTTATTATGTCTTCCCACCAAACTAGTGCAAAAGCCAGGTCGTCTAAATGCTGACATTTTTGTTTTCCTTTCGACCTACACCATTACTGTCCTACTTGCAGGGAATCTGGGAAAGGGGATGACCTCTGCGTAACTAACCAGGGCACCTGTAAGATCTGTGAAGATTTTGCAGTTGAACAACTTGACAAAATAAAAAACAAACGTCGGTATACTCGGAAGGTCAGATCCGACCAGAATACTAGTAAAGACGACCTGGATCTCTTAGGAGATGAAGAAGATTCCTTCTCTGGTACTCAAGCAGACCTTGAGGGTGCTGCTGATACCCTCTTCTCATCTTCCCCACGTCCTCAACCCTTCAGGTTTGAACCCATAACTCATAAAACTCCAAGGACTGTCCCCCCACCCAAAATTGAAACTAACTTACAAAAATCCCTGGGGTCAACATTTAACATCCAACTAAAGCAGGAGATGGGTGTTTTTCAGGCATCTATGTTAGATGCCATGAAGTCTCTGAGAGACGAAATGCTTGCTCTCAAAAATAAGTCGGAGGTAGACAAGACTTCCGACTCTACTCAAAAGAAGAGCTTACCGGGTCCTTCTAATCAGACCTCGGAACATATCCAATCGGATCCATCGGAGGTTCAGCCGATGGATGTCGACCACTATGGCCCCTCTCTTCCTCCAAGGTCTACAAAAAAGCCTCAACCCAAGCGTGGTGTCCCTTCGGATGACCACTCGAAACACTCGGATCAAGCTTCCGACTCTGAATATTATCAGGCTAGACCTAAACATAAGAAACATGCAGACAGGAAGAAACACAAGTCAAAACCCATCTCCAAAAAATCTCGTCCTTCTGCAGATGAAGATGAGTCATCTGCTCCCTCTCGAGGGTCTAATCAAACTCAACAAACAAAGGTTCCTCCTGAACCTCACCCTCAGGCCTCCTCGGACCCAGTCTTTGTTAGGGAGGTAGACATGAGTGACCTACCCTCCCAATATGCAGAAGAAATCGAGACCTTCAGGCAGATTCTTGATCTCCCTGACCCTAGGGAAACTATGCCTAGGTCCTCCACTTCTGTACTGGGCCTAGATGACGAGAAGGGCCAACAGGAACTAAGGCCAAGAGGCCCTTCAGCCATGCTTCCCCTAAATCCTTTTATGAAGGAAGCTTTTGAAAAGTTTGAACAAGACTTCTTGGCCGCTAAACTTCCTGAGGGAAAGTATCTCAAACCCCCGGCTTCAACAGCCAAACATTATAAGGTGGGACAGCCTTGCTTTGAGGACAAGCTGCAAGAGCTTAACTCAGATTTTGCAAAAATCTGCATTTCGCCCAAGCCCTCTGGGGCTCCTATTGCCAAAGTTCCTCTTAACATTCTTAAGGACTTTGAGCAACAGTCTAGACAAAACCTCTCCACTATCAATTTCATTCCCACTTTTAATAGGACTTCTTCGGCATGCAACTCTGTTCTGGAAAAGGGCCTTCACAGTGCCAGGTCTTCTTTCAGGAAGGCCAGAAACCAAATCCTGGATGGAGCTGATCCTAGGAAGGTCATCAAGCATGGTTATGACAATGCTTGTGAATACTTTGACATAATGGAGAAAAGAATTCTCATTCAACAAAGGTCCTTAGCAGCCCTTAGTAAGTCCTTATCCCACATCCTTGAGAGGGTTCTCTATACTATGGGCAACTCCGGCCTTCTGCGCAGAGAGGCCGAAATGACCCTCCTTCATCCCCATTTGGGGGAATCGAGATGTCAGGAGTTGAGGAATTCGCCCTTTTGGCCCTCCCCACTCTTTAGGTCTCAGTTGGTAAAAGATGGAGAGGACTTCCTTCTCAAAAAGGCACTGGCAAAAATTCACAGGGTTTCGGACCCTACCAAAATAAGCCCTTTCGTGGTTCCCACCACAATAAGAAAAGAGGCTCCTACAGGAAACACCCCTATGGGGGCAATTCCTCCCAAGGCAGTAACCAATCGTTTCCCTCTAACAGAGGAAAACAAAACTTCAGAGGCTCTAGGGGTCGTTTTCGACCCCATAATAGGGGACGAGGGCGTGGAAACCCCTCCTCCCAATGACTCCTCCAAAGCCTCAATCAGTCCACCAGTAGGAGGTCGCCTCCGTTATTTCAGCAGAGACTGGCAAACAAACAATTGTTCATCAAACGTGTTAAACATTATCACCAATGGCTACGTTCTGCCATTCCTCTCAAAACCCAACTTGGTCAGATTTCCTCTGATTGTATCAGAATACAAGGCCCTTCCAAAAGACCAAGATCTGGCAGATTGTATCCAGTCTCTGCTGTCAAAGAACACAATCGAAAGGGTGGAAAATGTAAAATCTCTCGGGTTTTACAGTCGCCTGTTCCTTGTACCCAAGCCTCACCAGCGGTGGAGGCCAGTTATAGACTTAAGCAGGCTAAACACTTTTCTACAGTCATGTAGAAAAGTTCAAAATGGAAACTCCAGAGTCCATCAGGACCTCCCTGATTCCAGGGGAGTGGGTATCGTCGATAGACTTATCGGACGCCTACCTCCACGTCCCCATTCATCCACTCTCAAGGAAATACCTAAGATTTTGCCACAGGTCTCAGGTGTTCCAGTTCACATCCCTCCCCTTCGGACTGGCCACAGCCCCCCAGGTCTTCACTATGATTGTGAAAGAGGTGAAGTTGATGGCCCTATCCAGGGGTCTCAGACTTCACCAATACCTGGACGACTGGCTGATCAGATCCCAGTCTCAGGAGGAAGCCCAAGTGAACACTCAGGCAGTGGTAGATCTAACTCAATCCCTGGGGTGGATCATAAATCAGGAAAAGTCAGAGCTAAAACCTACTCAGGTGTTTTCGTTCGTGGGCTACGAGTACCATCTCGATGTAGCCCTTGTAAAACCCACCCAAGAGAGATGGCTCAAACTCCAGCATTTGATCCTACGACTCAAGTCAAAACATGTTTTGACTGCAAGATGTTTGATGTCGCTAATTGGGTTGCTAGCCTCAACGGAGAAGATGGTCCCGGAGGGACGCCTTCACATGAGGCCCTTTCAGTTTCATCTCAAGGAGCACTGGAAATTTCCTCAGTCGCTGGACAGCCTCCTTCCTTGGACAGATTCAATTTCTGCTCACCTAGATTGGTGGCAAAATCCTGTCAATGTGATGAAGGGCTCAGACCTTCACCCCAAAGACCACAGTATCCAACTCTTTACCGACGCCTCAAACGAAGGTTGGGGCGCTCACTTAGATCGAAGTTCTACTCAAGGACTGTGGTCACAACAGGAAAAAAGGCTACACATAAATGTCCTAGAATTGAAGGCGGTCTCACTGGCCCTTCGTCAGTTCAAGGACCAGTGCCAGAACCAAACAGTCTTAGTTGCCACGGACAACTCAACAGTGGTAGCCTATATAAACAAACAGGGAGGAACACACTCAGCGGAGATGTGTGCACTCCTGTGGAAAATCATGACTTGGTGCCATCACTACCACATAACATTGAAAGCCAGACACATCCCAGGCTGTCTCAATGTGATGGCCGACCTTCTGTCCAGGTCACACCAAGTTCAGTCGACAGAATGGTCCCTCATGTAGACCTGTTTGCCACTCATCTGAATCACAAACTCCCTCTATACGTGTCTCCTATCCCAGACCCCCAGGCCTGGGACATAGATGCTCAGAACATAAACTGGACAGGCCTCACAGCCTATGCTTACCCTCCAACGGCTCTCCTTCACAAAAAGATCCAAAAAATCAGACAATGCCATTGCCTGATCATTCTAATAGCCCCAGGCTGGCCGGGAATGCCCTGGTTTTGGGACCTCGTGCAGCTCTCAACAGAGATCCCTCTACAGCTACCAGTGTCAACAACACTACTCAAACAGTCCCACAATTACATATTCCACAGCAATCCGCAACATCTCAACCTCCACGCCTGGTGTCTAGGAGCGGACAGCTCCAGGAGCAAGGCTTCTCTATGGAGGTGGCAGAAAGAATTGCTGCACCTCAGAGATCATCAACAAGAACCGTTTACAAGTCAAAGTGGGCCCTATTTGAAAAATGGTGCAGAGAAAATTCGGTGGATTTCACCTCTCCATCTATAAAACAAATTTCAGATTTTTTCATGTACCTGTACCAAGACTTAAACAGGCGCCCTTCTACCATTGATGGCTATAGGACTGCTATTGTTGACACTTTGGGCCCTACGGCCCAACATATAGCTCAGGATCCAGACCTTCACAGGTTACTCTCCAGTTTCCACCGGGATCGTCCTAAAAGTTCCAGGAATCTTCCAAAGTGGAACCTTTCTGTTGTCCTCAGTGAGCTCACAAAAGACACAGACCTCAAACATCTGACTCTCAAAACTGCCTTCTTGCTAGCCTTGGCCTCTGGCAAGCGCCACAGCGAAATCCACGCCTGGGTCGCAAACAAAGTATCTAATCTAGGCCAATGGGGAAAAGGTTGCCTTGTTCCCCTCTTCTGACTTTATTGCCAAAAACCAGCTAGCAAGAGAAGGTTCTCAAAGTGTATCCCCAGTGATCATTCCGGCTCTAACCACCATTGTAGATAGACAATTTAAGGAAGACAGGACTCTGTGTCCTGTGCGGGCCCTGAGGTACTATCTGGATCGAACCAAGGACCTTCGAGGTTCCCGATCCCTTCTCTTCATCTCCTTTAAAAAAGGACATACCTCAGATATCAGACCCGCTACCCTCTCTTCCTGGTTGAAACAAATCATTCTACTTTGTTACAAACAAGCCGACCAACAAGCCTTGGATTTAGTCCAAGTCAAAGCGCATGACATCCGGGCCTTCGCGGCCTCTAAGGCCTTTTACGGTGGGGTATCGGTGGACCAGATCATGCAAGCGTGTCACTGGAAAGCTCACAATACGTTCACAAATTTTTATCTCAAAGACCTTACTTGGTCAGACAACGACAACAATATGTATCTGGGACCAGTAGTAGCAGCACAACAAGTCCTAGACCCTTCCCCTCAGCATCATCTTCGGGAAGAAAAGTAGGGGGGGGCACGCCAGCTACATCCAAGTCTTTAGGAGTCTTCCCAGGGTCTAGGTATCAGTTCACCTTCAAGATGTTCACGGTAAGGTCTTTTTATCCTTTAATTGTATAATGTATCCCTTATCCAATGTACCCTAATCTCATTTATTCAGAGGTAAATCTTATGAGATTCAGACCTAGGGTCTGTACTTTAGCAGTGACGCCCTTACGGGCTACTTCTGAGTGAGCTCGGCTGCACTCTCTTCTCTCAGAACATCTAATTGGTATTCGTACCATCACCAATTCTTCTGGTTTTTGGCATAATACAGACCCGACCATCAGAACTGGGGTTCTGTATATGGGACTCAGACTGGATTTTTTGACCACTTTTGGGTATTCTTACCATCTAATTCTAAATTAAAAGAAAAATAACAATCTTCCAGTCTCAGCTGTAATCCCGCCACCGGGCGGTTGAATTCAGCATTCAGTCCCACATGGTAAGCTATTGTAGCGCAATAAAATTGAAAATTTTAATTACGTAAATGTAGCTTTTATAAGCTACAAGCTTACCATGTGGGACTCAGAAAAGTCCCACCCTACCTCCCTGCTGTATTCCAGCTGAGGGGTATGGATTAAATTACCACGAGAGAAGAAGGAAGAACGACCACAATGCACTGCTAGGGTACATGCTAGTATCAGGACTCCGTCAAATTCGGTTATTTTTCTTAATCGTTGGCGGAGAGTCCGAGGCGGCCTCTGATAAAGCATTCAGTCCCACATGGTAAGCTTGTAGCTTATAAAAGCTACATTTACGTAATTAAAATTTTCAATTTTATTGCGTTAATACACCTTACCTAACAGACGATAGCTATAGTCCGGCGCCAGCCGGTCCCGCCAAACGCCAGAAAAAGACGTCCTGAGTTTCGCCTCCGGCAGGACCGGTACACTATACTCCACTCGCCAGGTGGCCTAGTTCCTGCTTCATTCGCCAGAGGGATGTGACGTCATAGCATCTTTTTCGTTTGGCGCGATTTGAAAGTTGTGAATTTTTATCTGTGATTTTAATATTTGGATATTCTTCTCAGTTTGTGTGTTTACTGTTTCCGAGTGTAGCCATTTTGTTTATTATATATCATGTCTTCACCGGGACAAAGAAAAGGGGCTTGCGGACACATAATGGCGTCCTTTGACAAGCATTCAAGGTGTGCCAGATGTCGGGATAAAAGCCAGGGCGATGATCCCTGTGTTAAACAGTTGCCTTGTGAATTCTGTGACCTTCTTACTCCAGAACAACTTTTACAGCTTTCTACTCCAACCTACAAGATTAGGAAGGAAAAGCAAAAAAGTAAGGACGTTCTAGTAGACCCTTCCACAGTTACAGTCGCCCTCCTTCTGCTAGTTCTGTAGATTATTCCTTGCCTTTCCATCTTTCAGGAAAGAACTACAAGAAATGGACGATAAGTGGTCTATCAGAATGGCCAGACTGGAGGCTCTTATTACAATGGGTCCACGACCCTCTCCACAACAACCTTCTTTTTCACCGGTTAAAGTCCCGGTTCCGCATCAAGCTCCTCAAGGGTCCTTATCTCAGACCCCTTTTATTCAGTCTTCAGTTCTCTCCGGCCAAACCGGTCCGGCTTCTGGCCCGGATTGAACTCAGACTTCTCAACCTATGTACAGATCTTCACCTCTTGAGAACTTATACCCAGAAACTGACCAGGAACCAGTTTTTCAACAGCCCGGCCCGGTAGCTTCTGCTGTCTCTACCAGCACGTTGCAACACCCAGCCCGGGATATCATGTCACCAGACCAAATTGAAGAAGGGGAGGTTTCTGAACCGGAACCGGATGACCAACCGGATTCAGATTCCGGAGACAAAGACAAGGTGCTAAGTGAAGATCAAAATTACAGGGAAACTGTACGCGGTGTACGTGCCTTTATAGGGTGGACCCATATTCCGGACCTGGAATATTCTCCAACCTCCAGAACAGACAACCCGTGGATTGGTCACAGGCCCAACCAGTGGGCAAAGTGTCAGTTTTTTTACCGCCAGAGGACTGGCTTTTTGAAAACATGAACTTAGTGCTGCTGGAGGGTTACCCTTCAAAATCTTCTGAACTGGGAGGTCTACACATGGACCAGTTCTTACGCCCTCCCAAGTCTCAGAGTCGCTGGTATGGGATACACCCAGCAGAACCCAAAGACCCTACAAGACTGGGAAAGTATGTCAATTCATGGCCTAATGACGCAGCCAAAATCAATAGTGCCTTTCCTAGAATTGCTAAACCCAATGTTGCCAACTCTCAGCCTACTACTCGTCAACTTTCCCAGGACACTGTCAGGAAGTGGGAAAAAGCTGCCAAAGAGTCAAGTTATATAATTATGTAATCAGTCGGCAGGTTTTAACCGCTATATTACTAAGATCCAGGACTCAGTTCAGGATCAGCTAAAAATCTTGCAGGCTGAATTGGGAAAAGGAAAATCCTCTGCCAAGGCTCAGACAGCCTTAGATGAGCTCCACTACTTGACCAGCTTCAATCAAAATGTGAGCTTCGCAATGGGGAAGTCTCTGCAACATCTCTCAGACTTCACATTTACTCAGATGGCAATCTAACTCTAGTCCGTAGGGACTCTTACTTAGAACATTTAAAACAAGGAGTCATACCAGATACCTTTTCAGCCCTGAGAAACTGCCCGTTAAATGGATATGCTTTGTTCCTGGACGTGGTCATTAGAAAGGCTGAAGATGAAATTGCCCAATTTGAATCTGCTAAGCGTACTTCCCAGCCCGGTTCGGGCCTGGGGGGGTTCGCCGGTGGGCACAAGAGAGGTCAGATGCGTTTCCAACCATACACCTCTGGTTGGAAAGGTCAGGATAGTTCCAAAACCTCTGGGAACCCTGGTAAGGATATGCCAGCTTGGAAGAGTTTTGGCAGTAGGGGTAGGCCCCGCGGTGGGGGCAGTGGAGGTTCTTTTAGCCGCGGTTCGCGAGGTGCCAGAGACAATAACCAATATAAATGACAATTATTGTGTAACAGATCCGGTTCTGACAGCCAGGTCAATGAATGTAGTGTTGCTAGAAAATCCACAGACAGTCAATATTCATTCAAATGTAAATTGCTCTGTTGCCAGTCTTGTACCTTTTGTAACAAACAGTGTAAGCCAGCCACAAAAGAAAGGCTTAAGTCCTCTCTCAAAAAACAAAGAAATAAATTCTGTGAACTGTGTTTCTTTTGTTGGTCATTGTGTTTCTGTCCCACCTGTACCCAATGCCCACAATGTTGTTCATGCTCCATTTGTAGGCGGGCGTCTTCAACTCTTTTGGCAGACCTGGGCCTGCCTGGGGGCAAATCCAAGAGTGGTGTCTATCCTGAAGGAGGGCTATGTGCTCCCGTTCAAAGTCAAACCCCCCTAGTGAGACACCCCCTGATAGTCAGTGGTTATGCCAATCCCAACAGAAACAAGTTTCTGAGGGAGGCGGTTCAAAGCCTAGTGGACAAAGAGGCAGTAGAGATGGTGAGGGTTTGACCATTTCTAGCCTTTTTCAACAGACTGTTCATAGTTCCCAAACCCAACCAAAAGTGGAGACCAGTCTTAGACCTCAGTGCTCTAAACAAATTTTTGAGCGTAAAAACATTCAAAATGGAAACACCAGAGACAATTCGGATCTCCCTACAACTAGGAGAATGGGTGACATCGCTGGATTTCAGCGACACCTATTTCCACATACCCATTCACGCCGGGTCCCGGAAATTTCTCAGGTTCCACTTCCAAAACCAGTCCTTCCAGTTCAGGGCCCTCCCCTTTGGCCTCTCAACAGCTCCTATGGAGTTCACTTGCGTGGTCAAAGAGGTCAAGTTAATGGCTCAATCCCGGGGTATAAGAATCCACCAGTACCTAGACGACTGGTAGATTCGAGCCCCCACCAAAGAACTTTGCCACCAGGGCACCCAATCCCTCCTCAGCCTTTGTCAGGAGTTGGGTTGGGTAGTAAACCTTCAAAAGTCGGAACTGGAACCCAAACAGGTGTTCGAATTTGTGGGGTACAGGTATGACCTCTCTCAAGGCCTGGTCAAGCTGACTCAGAACCATTGGGAGTCTCTTCTACAGAAGGTTCAGTCCATTCTAGCCCAACCTTCTTGCAGAGTCAGGACCTTTATGTCATTAATAGGTCTCCTGACGGCAACAGAAAAGCAGGTACCCCTGGGACGGCTCCACATGAGACCAATCCAGTGGCATCTCAAAAGACATTGGAGAGTTCCAGAATCTCTGGGAAAAGAGATTCCAATCCCAAGGTCTCTTCACCCGCACTTACTATGGTGGACCAAAGAGGCCAATGTCTTGCAAGGTCAACCTCTGCACCCCTTGCATCATGCCATTCAAATCTTTACAGATGTCTCAAAAGAAGGTTGGGGTGCTCACTTAGGCGACTTTAAAACAAGCGGTGTCTGGTCAGTACCAGAAATCCACCTTCACATAAACTTCCTAGAGCTAAAAGTGGTCTTGCTGGCCTTGAAAAGGTTCCAGCACCTTGTACAAGGGAGGGTAGTGCTGATTGCCACAGATAACACCACGGTTGTGGCATACATCAACAAGGAGGGAAGTATGAGGTCAGGCTCACTCTGTGCCCTTCTTTGGCGGCTCCTGTCCTGGTGCAACCTGAGACAAGTTATTCTCAAGGCCAGACACATTCCTGGTCGTCTAAATGAGATGGCCGACAAGTTGTCACGTCAAGGCCAAATCATCCAGACAGAATGGTCTCTGCATCAGGAGGTGTTCAACCTTTTGGTTCAAACCTTGCACCTTTCGCTAGTGGACATGTTTGCAACAAAGTACAATTGCAAACTAGCCCAATACGTGTCTCCAGTTCCGGACCCCAATGCTTGGGCAGTGGATGCACTGACAGTCAATTGGGAGAACCTGGACATGTACGTTTTTCCCCCAGTGTCGTTACTGGGCAAGGTAGTCAGCAAACTGTCGGACCATCTGTACAAGAGGGTCATATTGATCGCTCCAGGGTGGCCTAACATGCCATGGTTCTGGGATCTGGTGGATCTGTCATCTCAGATCCCTCTTTGTCTACCCATTCGTCCCCACCTAGTGACACAGCCATTCAACAAGGGTTGTCACAGGGATCTGACCAACCTAAACCTTCATGCTTGGCTCCTAGAGCCGAAGCAATCAAGGAACAAGGGTTCTCTGGCCCAGTGGCGACACGAATTGAGGCTTCTCAGAGAAGTTCAACCAGAACAATCTATGAGGCAAAGTGGGCTGTATTTGTCAGATAGTGTCAGACAAGTCAGGTGGACTTCAGGTCTCCATCTATCAAGCACATAGCAAATTTTCTCCTGCACCTTTTCCAGGAGAAGAATCTCCAACCGAGTACCATCGAAGGTTACAGGTCAGCCATTGCAGACAAGTTGGGTAATTCGTCCCTGAATGTCAGCAAGGATGAAAACTTAACCTGACTCTTGGACAGTTTTCATAGAGATAGGCCAAAAGGTCGTAGAGGAATTCCCTCATGGAACCTCTCACTGGTCTTACACCAGCTCACTAAGCCTCCTTTTGAACCTCTCAGAAAGGCCTCTTTGAAACATCTGACCTTCAAGACGGTTTTTCTCCTAGCTCATGGTTCAGGAAAGCGCAGGAGTGAAATACACGCTTGGCTGAACAAAAATATCAGACATCAAGCTGACTGGTCCAAAGTGTCCCTCTATCCTTCTCCTAGCTTCTTGGCTAAGAACCACCTGGCTGAGGAAGGTCCAGAATGTGTAGCTCCTGTGGTCATTCCAGCCTTGGCCCCTACCTTGGACAAGTCTTTGAAGGAAGACAGGTCTCTCTGTCCAGTAAGAGCTTTACGCTATTACTTGGACAAAACACAAGACCTGCCTCAGGGAAAAGAACTAGTCTTTGTCTCCTTTAAGAAGGTCTTTACCAAGGATATCTCTCCTGCTACAATCTCCTCGTGGATTAAGCAAACAGTTATCCTCTGCTATGAACTTTCAGATCAGGAAGCTCTAACCTTGCATCAGGTTAAGGCTCATGATGTTAGGGCCTTTGCGGCCTCGAAAGCTTTTCAAGGTGGCATCTCCTTGGACCAAATCATGTCAGCCTGCCACTGGAAGTCCCACAACACTTTTATGCAATTCTACTTAAAAGATGTTGCTTGGGCAGACTTGAAGCTTTTTCATTTAGGGCCAGTGGTGGCTGCCCAGCAGATCCACCACTAAAGCCCCTAAGCTCCTATTCCTGTATATAGTGTACATACCGTATTGAGTGTTTGTTAGGTATAGGTCTCACCTGTGGGATCTATTCCTTATCGGTTAGGTTTTTTACCTGGGTACCCGAGGTACGGGGTATAAAACCTTCTTCCACTCCTGCTTAAGTTTTAGGGAATCTCAAGTCTCCAAGACAGAACTTTCTCTCTTCCTCCCCTCAGAGCAGAAAAAAGGGGGGGGGGGGTGTATAGTGCTCCTTAGGCTGTAAGAGCCTCATAAGACCTGTTCCCCAAACAGGCTGGTACCTGGAGCCTGAACACAGAGTTCACATTTGTCCTGAGAAGCTGCCCTCCATCCACTGGGTAGTTATTCTAGCTATCGTCTGTTAGGTAAGGTGTATTAACGCAATAAAATTGCAAATTTTAATTAGTAAATTAAATTTTTATTAGTTAATACCTTACGTAACAGACGGGAGATTCCCACCCGGCCTTCCCCGCTTTCAGCTTCAATTTCAAATCTAGGGACGAAAAAGATGCTATGACGTCATGTCCCTCTGGCGAATGAAGCAGGAACTAGGCCACCTGGTGAGTGGAGTATAGTGTACCGGTCCTGCCGGAGGTGAAACTCGGGACGTCTTTTTCTGGCGTTTGGCGGGACCGGCTGGCACCGGACTATAGCTATCGTCTGTTAGGTAAGGTATTAACTAATAAAAATTTAATTTACTAATTAAAATTTGCAAATTTTTATCCTTCCTGTCAGTGAGAGTTGAAAGGGGAAAAATGAGTAGTTAAGTGTCCATCCATATGTCTGTCCTTCATCTGAAACCTATGTCCTCTCACATCCATAATACTTGACTTGCCATTACCAAATTTTTGAAACTTCAAGGGTATTAAACTTTCACAGTTTGTTAACCATGACAGTGACTCAGTCTTCTAGTTTAACTAAAATTCTAGTATATTTACAGAATAAAACACTTCTTTCTGGCCAATATTGTGATTCATAAAGCCCAAGGTAAGTGATATTGAACAAGGGCCAATAGGCCATTTCTAGCTGTATAATAATCAACGGACACACATGCCAGTATTTCCAAGTAGAACGAGAAGTAAGGCGAGGTGACCTATTGTCACTTACCTATTCATTATATGCATTAAATTATTGTCAATTGCAATAAGACAAAATAATCAAAGTAAAAGGGATAAAAATGCCAGAAAATGTAATAAAATTATTACAATTTGCGGGCGACTTAACGTGTTCACTTGTAGACAATTTTTAGTTTACTAATTAATGCGGTCATACTGTTATTTAATGCAATGTTTGGACCAGTATATGACTGACACTGTTTGCTCTGAAAGTCTCCAGATCTTTGTGCTGTTTTCCTTCTATATCTCGCTGTGTCAAAAACTATTTTCATGGGTTGTGGGGTATGGGCATCTCTGATGCTATTTTTACATGTTACTATTTGCTGTCAAAAAATCTTTTGACTATTTATATTTTGATTATTTAAATGCATGTATATTACACAATGCCGTGTATACAACTTGCATTGCAGGCAATGAAATATACTCAGGACTTACAGCTTCTCAGACCTATGAATATACTGTAAAATCTGTTTATACAAACAATGAAGTGACAAGTGGCAAAAACACAAAAGAGAGTGGGCCAGTGCAAATGTCTTGCACAACTGATACCTCGCGTAAGTATTATTTTCTTTGGACTCTGTTATCATCTCTGCCCTTACTGTTGTTTCTCTTACTCTCTGTGTTTTGGATATATTCATGTTTACCTTTACCCAAGAGTTCAATTCGTAGAAAGGGATGGTTATTTGCAAATTTTTCAGCCACCACATTATCGTCTTGCTAGAATCAAATGCTTACTCTTGCTATATTCTGATTACAGCTCCAGGCCCAGTAGAGGATCTGACAGTTGTTGGCTATGGACCATATCAGGTAAATTTGACCTGGAGAGAGACCTTGGCTCAAAATGGAGAAGTTGTGAAACACATGATAGAGTACAGTGCCAAGAAGGTAATATAATCAAATATTTAATTGTATTTGATAAGTAGAATTTCCTTTATGTTGAAACTAATATAAGGCAAGTTCCATTGAAATTTATCCTTTTATTTGAAAATCCTTGTTAAATAAGAGTTATGTGTAGTTTTGTGGTCCATTGAAATTTTAAAAATTAGTGTAATTGGGTTGAACTGTAATCATGTAGTGTAACAGACTTTAGTAATACTTGGTAGGAAGTAAAATGATGCTTATTGGCATTTAATTTTATATGTGTCTCCTATTAAAACACAGACACATAATTACATAATATATTCTGTGCTTACAGGTTGACACCTACAACTATTTTACCTCACAGGCAGAATTTATATGCTGAAGGAGTTGTAAAATAAATTTATCTTATTTTATTTTTTCAATTATTCAGCAACACATTTCTAGTTAACACTAAGTCTGCTGCTTCTTTTCCGAATATTATAGGCTGAGCCTTTTAATGGGACTGTAGCACTGAGATTGTAATAATTTAAATAAAAGTAAATGTAACCTCTTCCTTTTAACTTGTGTTTATTCACAGGCGGGTGTTGCAAGCGGCATGACTGGTTCACCTGTTAGTATACCCAAGTCAGAAAATTATGAATATTCTTTTGGAACAATTTCAAACCCTCTTAAAGCTGGATACAACTACACATTTACGGTAAGTACAACAGTAATATAGTTTTAGCCGTGATTGTGTTTTAAACAATCACTTGTGGGTTAAGTGTATATGTATTGATATGCTTGCTATAATTTAAGAAGACAAATACAATAAAAGTATGATCATATTTAAGCACAAAGTAATTCATAAATCAACAAATGAAGGATATTTTTTATTTTATTGTGTACAATGGTACATACCACTCATGCTAATTGCTGTTTTCAAATCTTAATTATTTCCATCATTTTTTTCAAGGGCTGTTAATTCATGAAAATAAAATGCTGCTTTGTAGAATATACCGTGGCCGCGCTCCGTAACGCTCATGCTTTTGAAAGCGCCCATCCACAATCTTACGTTTTCGCTCATATGTCGTTTTGAGGTAAACTGTCTCCATATAAACCCAATAATCGGTGAAATGTTATTAATTTACAGTAGAACCTCACTTATCCGGCCCTCTATGATCCGAATCTCCGGATTAACCGATCCGAAACCTTGTCTCCCTACATTCAGTTTAAAAGCACGGTCTACCATGAGCGATAATACAGCATTTTACACATTCTCGGAAACCATTAATTCTAGTGCTTTATAAAATGCATTGTTTACAGAAACGCCTAACTTCTTTGATCTTTAATAACATAGTTTCAATAGGGGAGGGATTAATTCAATTACACGACCCCGCTACACAACTTCTTTGATAATGCGCTAATCAATGAAAGTGTGTTCGATTGGGTTTCGCAAATTTATAATCTCCCGGAGTAGGTTAAAAAAACTGACGTGTAGAAAAGAAAAGACGTCAAAAATGCATTACCAATCAAACACATGTATCACTGAAGGCATGTTCGCTTGGGGTTTTACAATAAATAATCTCCCGGAGTTTTCCCCATTGAAAAAATGCGAGATGTTTATTTAAAATTAAAACGTCCACAATATACATGTACCAACCGAACACACCCAATTAAAGTTTGCGTAATATTTTAAATAAAAATGGTAATATTAGATATGGAGCAAATAAGCGACAAATAGAGGATCAGTTACATTATATTACACAAATATATGAAACTGTATCATCTATGAATACTGACGTCTATATAAAGGGCATAAATACGTTGTTCTTCAATTATCGCCCACTCGGTAACCCATAGACCGTGAATTTCGGTTTCCATCATCTATCCGAACCCCTCGTTTATCCGACCGGATTGTATGTCTCCCAATGGGTTCGGATAATTGAGGTTTTACTGTATATCAATTTTCAACAAAATTTTCCTTATTTTAGCAGTTATGACAACTTTTATTGCATCGAGATTTGTTTACCAACCGCATATTTTACTTCCAGTCGGTGTGTGCTAAAACGCGGTTTCCCTAAATTCGGGTTATTTTTTTTGAAACGCCTGGCTGGTTTTCATTGTTGTAAACGCCCATCCCCAACTTTCACAAATATTTGGTCACATTGCCCACGGGCGTTACAGAGCGTGGCACCGGTATGTTTGCAGAAGTGTGTAATGAAATGACTTGCTCAAAAGAAGCAGTATACAGTTCTTTTCTTGTACATTTAATCAACATGATAAAAAGTGTATCTCATAGCCTCTATTTCATACTTTATTTTGATCACATGACCTAACTACTTCACAGAATATGAAAACTTATTCTTTAAATTATTTCAAAGTCTTAATCTTAGGCCTAGTTAGATGTCTTGATGAAAGAAATTAATATGCTTACAACACTGATGAAATTTCCACAGAGTTCTGTAAAGAAATATTGAAACTAAAACATTTCATGTTGACAGTAAATTAGGAGATTTCAAGAAAAGTCCAAAGGTGTTTTGACATTAGAATTGCATTATACTGATATGACCTCTTTTTTTAGCTTAATTTCAAAAAAAAATTGAAACGCAAGCATTTATTAAATGCATATCAATGGACTAAATAATTAGTTAATCATTTATTGTAAAGGGAACATTAAAATACTTGATATAGTTTTCACTGGCTTATCACTGCTAATCAGTTCAGTTGATTCATGATTTACTTTAATGTTGATATTTTACTGCAGAAATAGAATCAAACTAGCAAGAAGAGTCTATTCTCTTGGGTAATTCAGTTAGCTATTCTTGTAGGTTTATGCTGTCAATGATAAAGGGGCTGGCACAAAGAAATCAATTTCTCAACTTCTGCCCATAGTAGGTAAGGAGAAAAGCTTCATTTATACTACAGCATGTTGTATGGAACCTTTTTTATTCAAGCATATTAGAATAAAATTTGAGTTAGATAATACAAGGTTGGTAAAATAAAAAACATATTTCTGTATACAAAATTGGCAAATACAAATTTGGGAGAGTGGAAATGAAATGATAAAAATGTATAATATCAGACGACTATTGTATTTTCTGACCAGTATTTTTTTGTTATATTTCTCAGAAATGATTTTACCCAGTAAACTTTTGTTTGTTGGTGGGTGGGACTGTGGGTTTGAAACATGGTGGGTTCATTTTGGTTTAGACTTGTGTAATTATTATTATCGTATGCTTGTTTTAGCCTTAACTGGACATCTCGTTTTTGCTCCACACTTTATGTGACCACTTGATGTGTATATGATTTTTATACTGCTTTACAAAGTTAACAAATTAATTAAAACTAGTATAAATGTTGTCTATTGATCTGCTATTGGTGACCTTTTGCTTTTTCCCTGCAAAGCAACTTTAATGTTCATTGTACCTTTATCCTCAATAAAGAATGTTAATATATAAGAATCTCTTTTGGATTATGTTTTATTACATCAAATGGCAATACATAAGTTTTATCCTCAAACGTAATCATAACAGTGTGCAAAAATATATAAATATATGAAATACTCAGTGCAGTTTTACAATGTAACACATACTTCTAACTTATAATGGCCTAGCTTGGTCTTATTTGGCATTTTGTGGCATTTAGAGCAAATTCTACTGAATATTTTGAAAATACAATTGAGAATAGTTATTACTCTGTCATTATCTGGTATGTGAAGCGTACAGTCACTATCCATGGTTGTTGCCTAATGTGATTGTTTGACTTGACAGAGCCAGCATGGAATCCAGATATAGCAGAGGAGAATAGAGCACCATCTGCTTCTAAAGGGTCTTTGACACATAATGAAGTTGAGGTGACCTTCAGGAATGTTTTCCTGGAAGTGAATGGTGACATTAGTTACTTCAGCATTATAGTTTCCACCAGTAAGGATAAAGAAATAGAAGAAAATACCTGGGCAAGTCAAGTTGACTCAAGCTCACAAGTCTGGTGTGCCATATTCCGATGTGAAGGATTTTTCCGTAAAGGACAGCTTTGCAACATCAAACAACGCTTGAAAAGACAGCTGTCACCTGGGCAAGAGATAGATGAAGTATCTGTAACAATTGGTGAGAACGTTTTGTATAACACAGTATTAACTTTAATTTAGTTTTACAATAATTAGTTTCAAATATTGTCGTTCAATTCTGAAACAGTATTGTACTTTTACTATGTTCCAAAGGAATATTTAATATTGTTTATTAGTTTTTTATTTTGTTTATACATTTTTAGTTCATTTTTCTCCAACAGCTTTGGTGGATGAGAGTTAGAATTTGTTATACCTCTTTACTGTTGAGTTATATCTCATAAAACCAAAAGGCATAAGAAGGTCAACTGTGGAATAATTATTGTTAAGATTGTGTAGGTGTACAACATCATATGTGTCAGGTCTGATCAGTTGATTCTCTACGCTAATTGGTAATGTATTTAACCAAGAATCCTACATAACCAAAGCATGATTTTACTGCCGCTTAAAGTGAATTGTACATTCTAGAGAATGGCATCATAACATTTGACCTTGAGACATTTACTTCCAATTCAGAGTTGATTGACATTAGTTGATATGTAATGGGGCCAAAAATACTATTACTTAACAAGAAATCTTATGTAATGGGAAATGTCAGTGAAAAGGCTCCACCTAATAACTTAAATTTTTTTTTCTATTAAAAGAGTTATATTGAAAGGATTTGACTGCACATTGAAGTGGTAACAGTTGTGGTCTTGTAACAGTTACCATAGGCAGATAGCGGAATTTCCAAAAGGGGCACTTGGGTTGTCAGTGGGGTATTGTCATTTTGTTCTAGGAAAAAAATCTTCAGTAAAAAGGCTTGTAAGCACTAACAGCAGTACAATGCAAGCCAATTTCATGATGAATTTGTATGACATACAATTTGCTGTGGTAGGATATGAGGCAATTGAAGCAAATTTAGCTATTGTCTGCATATAAACACAGCTCTATTTAAAGTGAACATAACTTTGTCATAATTTTTGGGCTGCTTTGAGATTTTTGTCAGTACTTTCTTCTGCTTGAAGAGGGTATATATATCTGAGCTTATTAATATATTACTTAAGTGTCAACACTAGATTACTACCGATGTGACTGTGATTGTTTTCAAATCTTTGAGGTATTGTTAATTGTTTATTTATACAATGGTACTACATAATAAATAATTTAGATAATTTATACAGGAAAAAGTGAAGACTGTGATAAAAAGAAAACTGGAGAGTATTGCAATGGGCCATTGACACCAGACACAGAGTATTTCTTTGCTCTCAGAGCATACACTGAAAATGGTTTGATCACAGACACACCTTTCTCTGAACCATTTCGCACAGGTAGGTTGCACAGTTTGTAGAATATTCCAGTTTACAGACACTTTGTACTTCTTTGGAAAATTGAAAGCTACTGTTTAGAATACTAAAAGTTCTCACCATATTATTGTCTGTCGTCTAGATTTGATTTTGCTGGATCGGCATTAAAATGGTTTTGATCC
The DNA here is from genome assembly GCA_964017235.1 of Sabellastarte sp. h YS-2021. Lineage (NCBI taxonomy): Eukaryota > Metazoa > Annelida > Polychaeta > Sabellida > Sabellidae > Sabellastarte > Sabellastarte sp. h YS-2021. The sequence continues at coordinate 81,981,258 of OZ024927.1, forward strand.
TATCTCCAGGATCGTTTTCAGTCAGTCAAGATTGGTTCTAGTCTTTCAAATTTGTTCAAATTGAAGTTTGGAGTCCCCCAAGGTTCTGTCTTAGGTCCCCTTCTGTTTTCCCTCTACACAACACCTCTTGGTCAAGTCATCAGAAAATATACCGGAGTCCGTTACCACTTCTATGCGGACGACACTCATTTGTTCATTCACTTATCCCCTGATGATAGTCTCAAGTCTTTTGACCGTCTTAAATCATGTTTGAATGATATTCAGGTCTGGATGTCTGAAAACAAACTAAAGCTAAATCCTGATAAAACAGAATTCATAGTCTTCGGTGCCAAAGACAGACACAAATGGCTCAGTGACTCACTACCTGTCAATATCCTGGGTAATTGCCTCTCTCCCGCAGATGTATGCAATCTGGGTGTTCTGTTTGATGCAAAGTTTTGTTTCACCAATCACGTAAATTCTGTTATCAAATCCTGCTTTATCAGCCTCAGGGACCTTCATCGTATCAGGAGGTTTCTTTCTGTGGATACATCAGTGTTGATTGCAAATGCTCTGGTCAGTAGTCGTTTGGATTATTGCAACTCTCTTTTTCTCAGTTTGTCATCCCGAAATGCTACAAGGCTCCAATATGTTCAAAATGCGCTTGCACGGTTTGTCACTGGTGCTCCAAAGTACACTCACATTACATCCACCCTTAGGACACTCCATTGGCTACCCGTTAGACAACGTATTATCTTCAAAACCCTAGTTTTGGTCTATAAGTACCTCACCACTGGCCAGCCTAAGTATTTTGCACCATATCTCCCCTTGTACAAATCTGCCGTGAATACAAGACGTTCCAATCCCAAAAATTTGTTCCTTCTGGTTCCCTCTTACTGTCCTTCCATCCATAAATCAAAGGTCCATTTTAAGTTATGGAATGATCTTCCATATGATATACGCAGTGCTCCAAATCTCTCCAGTTTCAAAAGTCGACTCAAAACCTACCTATTTCAGAAATCATTCCCACCATAGCTTCTTACACCGGACCGCCTCCCTGGCAACGACTCGGAACATGTCTAATGTCTCATGATTTATGCCTTACGGATTGGATGGTGTACCTTAGAATCCGTTGATATGGAGATTAAGCACCTGGACAACTGATTGATTGATATTATAACTGTGAAAGGTGAAATGATTATAGTGTAACTCATGTGCTTTACAGTCTTTTGTTACTTAAAATAATATTTGCCAGAGGAATGTTTTTAGCTTTCCAAAGATATTTTAAGTATTCTACTGGTTTATACAGGGTCGTTCATTTAATTATCTGATATTTTATTTTAAGGTTAATTTAAAGCTAATGAATGAGAGAACACCTATGGACAGTACATTTTTCAAATCACTAAGTAACTCAATTGAATGTTAGGTGTGAGTTTTAAAAATTTCAACAGTGTTTTAAAATACACCTTTTCAAAGTTTTCAGTTTGGTCCAGTTAAACTTGAATAGATCATCACTGGTCACAATGTAGAAGTGAAAGTACTGTATATTTTTAAATTTTAATAAATTATATTTTTAATATTTCATGAGACATATTAAATCTTAAATTTCCAAGTTTAATTAGCTGTTTTGTGATTTTCAGAAAATATATTGTATATTTGTAACATTGTCAAATATCAATTAATTTTGTGAATTTCAAGAATACCTATGTTCATTTTGTATATCATGGTGCCTTTCAAAGGCCGGAGTATTCCAATCACACTTGTAATGACCTTTTGCACAGATTTACGCCACATTTGTCACAGTATAGCAGCTGTGTCAATACTAGAACTGAACACTATTTGCAGCACCAAGATGATTGTCTTTTAATTACCTAAATATTGGACTAAAGACACAGTTTAAGAATATGTGCAACATGCTCTACATATTATAAACAAAGGTCAAAGGTTATATGTGTCATTATTGTGTTAATTATTAAATCTTTAGTGGTTATAATCTCTAGTTATCTTTTTTATTTCAGTTTGTTTTATCTTTATTGACCATCACGCAATGGTAGAAAATATTCAGTAGATATAATACCTTCTCATTTGTCTTAGTGCCATTAATTGTAACTCTACCTGTTATTTTCAGTGCAGAACCTTTCATTTCATTTGGATTAGACACATACTCTTGTATGTTTCATGTTGTCATTGTAGTTTGGTTTGTGCAGACAAATATTAATATATTGACTTGTTATACAGAGTTGTTTACATCGATTGTTTTTAAGTGCAGTTCATTTTCATATACAAAGCAGAATACAAAGCAAGCTTTAAGTATACCTTTGTGTCAGTGACAAGGTCATTTATTGAAACTGTAGACTTTTATTTATACATAAGGCAATCAATACTTGTAGTCAAATGTGAATTCTAACATGACACAGCTGTGTCTGCGATTCTGATTGGCTAATAAATAAAAAATTGCTCTATAAAACCCCGCATAACCTTATGAATTCTATTTTATCGCTCACAATGCTGCTCTGCAAAAAGAAAAGTTGAAGTAACAGCCTGGATTTTTTTCATTAAATAGACAAATAATGGTAAATACGATATTCAGGGATTCTTATATTTGAACATAGAATATACTGATATGAATGTGGTAAAGTTTATCAACGTTTAACAAAGAAAAGGGTTGTCTTATTTTGTGGCTGTTCCGATAATTCAACTGCACCCTTCGATAGAAAAAAATCTTTATAGAATATTGTATATTTTTGTACAAAATATCTTCAAAACTAATTTTTATAAGATTTTTTAAAATGTCATGTTAGAATAGAAATAGACAACTCCGAGCTCGGGGTTATAGGCGATTTTACAACGATTAGCGCATTAGAAGTACTCGGGCTCCACCTTCGTGATCCTAATATTGCTAATCGTTGTAAAATCTCCTATAACCCCTCACTCGTCGTTGTGTATTTCTATAGCATACCTTGGGTGAAGAATATTGAATGTTTTTGTAAAGAGGATAATACCCCAGTTTTTTACCCCACAGCCCTTAAGGGCTGTCGGGGTATTGTTTTCACCCATGGTGTCCGGATGGGCAGGTGGGCGGGCGGCGGGAAAAAGTTTGTCTGGGCTGTATCTCAGAAACCGTAAGGTGTAGGAAGTTGATACTTGGTAGGGACATTGGTTAGGAGGTGTAGGTGTGCAACGTCATAGTCTGACCTTGATTTGACCTTTGACCTTGCCGTAGTGACCTGGAATTTGAAAATCTTGTCTATATCTCGGAAACCGTAAGGTGTAGGAAGTTGATACTTGGTAGGGATATTGGTTTAGGGGGTGTAGGTGTGCAGCGTCATGGTCTGACCTTGATTTGACCTTTGACCTTGCCGTAGTGACCTTGACCTATAAAATCTTGTCTGAGTTATATCTCGGAAACTGTAAGGCGTAGGAAGTAGATACGTGGTAGGGACATTGGTTAGGGGGTGTAGGTGTGCAACGTCATGGCGTGGCCTTGATTTGACCTTTGACCTTGCCGTAGTGACCTTGACCTATAAAATCTTGTCCAGGCTATATCTCGGAAACCGTAAGGTGTAGGAAGATGATACTTGGTAGGGACATTGGTTAGGAGGTGTAGGTGTGCAACGTCATAGTCTGACCTTGATTTGACCTTTGACCTTGCCGTAGTGACCTGGAATTTGAAAATCTTGTCTATATCTCGGAAACCGTAAGGTGTAGGAAGTTGATACTTGGTAGGGATATTGGTTTAGGGGGTGTAGGTGTGCAGCGTCATGGTCTGACCTTGATTTGACCTTTGACCTTGCCGTAGTGACCTTGACCTATAAAATCTTGTCCAGGCTATATCTCGGAAACTGTAAGGCGTAGGAAGTAGATACGTGGTAGGGACATTGGTTAGGGGGTGTAGGTGTGCAACGTCATGGCGTGGCCTTGATTTGACCTTTGACCTTGCCGTAGTGACCTTGACCTATAAAATCTTGTCCAGGCTATATCTCGGAAACCGTAAGGTGTAGGAAGATGATACTTGGTAGGCATATTGGTTAGGGGGTGTAGGTGTGCAACGTCATGGTCTGACCTTGATTTGACCTTGCCGTAGTGACCTTGACCTATAAAATCTTGTCCAGGCTATATCTCGGAACTGTAAGGCATAGGAAGTTGATATTTGGTAGGGAGCAAGAGATTTGCAAAATGAAACTTTGCACAAGTTTTGATTTAAGTCAAAATGACAATAAACAAAAAAAAATGACAATAAACAAAGACATTGCTTTCTTTGTGGAATGAATGGCAGTAAATTTATTGCTATCTGTTTGTTTAATTGAGAGGAAATAAAATAAAGTGTCATTGGAAATATATAAACACTAAGAAAATATTATATTGAGAAAATTGACAGAGGTCCATATTTGTGGAAAATTGTTTAATAATTTATGAAATCTTGTTTTCCTAATATCAACTTTTTACCTGAAAACCTTTAAATGTTGTGGAGGTTTTGTTTTCGCTGATGGTGTCCAGTTCTATTCTAATTTTAATACTAATATGACTTTTAAGGCACTTAATTTCCATCAAAAGAGGGCTTTCCAAGGCATAACAAACCAGAAACAAGACAAAAAAATTCATTGTCAAGAGGCACAGAAGTGGGGTCCACACACCAGAGACAATTACAAAATTTAATATGAAAAAGTCTAGGGTTGGTAGGCTTTTATGATGAGATTAGGTGAAAAAGAAGAGATGTGGCAGAGAAGATGACATCAGGTAACTCATTCCATACATTGGAAGCATCATAGACAAAACTAAAGCCATATTGCTTATATGACTTATGAACAGCTGGAATACACTGTGGCACCTCAAGAACTTCACCCTCCATCCGGCTACTCCTAGTATTGGAAAAGCTTTTCATAGGATTTAAAAAAAGCTCCGAAATAATAAGGATAACCACTCTGAAGAAACCTATGAACTATTATAACTTATAAGTTATCTGTGCTTGTTGTATTATTCTGTCCCATATATTCCATATATATATATATGTTCCATATATTATATATATCATATATTATCTACCTGAAATACCTAAGTATCGTTTATATCTTCCAGCATGCATTCATAGAATTTCTGAGGTTTCTCAGCTTTTTGTCCTGTATATACTAATAACAACACACATTGCATGAAGACACCCAGTGTCATTACTGGAGTTTAGACCCATAATATTTTGTTCTTATTTATACTCTCCATAAACATATCATATATAAAATGCACTATAATTGTATCCCCGACACGAAGCGGGGATACTATGGATTCATCATCGTCCGCGTCCGCAGAGATTTCTTGTTTTTAGTCCTGACATAGTGAAAAGTCATTGTATTGTGACTGTATAAATTTTGAGAACATATAAATGTGATGGTTTCAGATTCTGTAATAGTCAATTTACTATAACGTTCAGTTATAAGATACAACTTTATATATATGACTGCTTGAGCTAGTAAAGTTTGTCACAAGAAGTGAAATGAATGTTACAGATAGAAATGATTGTGTCTGATACTGTAAGCCACCTGTTACAAAATGACAACAGTTAAGTTTATAGACAGATGGTGTCAATATGCTATATGACTACATGGTTAATCACAACTCAGTTCTTCATACCAGCACAATATTTCTGATTTTCAGTGTCTTAGTTCTTTTTCTTGTTTTTTATCATTTAGTTGGATGACCTTCTGCAGTACAGTATTAAGTATCTTCATGCGATTGGCTTTTTCATTATGGATTTAAAAAATATGATTATTTTTTATTTTGTGTAAATTTTGTTAAGTTAATTTTCCTATGGGAATAGGACTATCATTTTTGAAAAAGTGCATCTAAAAAAATGAATAGAAGTTCCAAGAGGATAAACCCCTTTCAGTGGATTTTAATTTTGGAGCTGAACAATGTTTTTAAAGAACACATTCATTTTTACAATCTGTTTCCCATTAATACTGTATATTTGTGACTCTTTTGAATTAAGAAAGTTTTATATCCTTGATATAACAAGCACTTCAATCACATTCCACTGGGACAGACATTGGGAAGATGTGAAGTTTCAAATTTGGTATTGGCCTTTCAATGTGACCAAAAAGCTTAAAACAGTTACCACATATCAGAATAAAGTGACATTAAGAAATCTTAAACCTGGACATCTCCATAGTGTTTGGTTAATGGGAATGCAAGCAGCTAATGTGACCAGTGATTACATCACTTTCCAGCAAAGGACAAGTCAGTAATATTGTCAGTGTCTTAGTGTAATGCCTCCATGGGTTGTGTGTGTGGCTTGCAGATCAAGTATGCAGTAAAATTTTCAATTGCTAAAGATATACAAGAAATATTTTGATATACACACCTTGTGGTTTACTTTAACTTTCAAACAGTAACCAATTTTTAAGACCCCCACAAGCTCCTGCAGGCAAGATGCAATGTTTATTCCAGCATATGTTTTACATTTCTTGGTGTCAAAGTCTTTTTTGTACCCTTGAATTGAACTCAGTAATAAAATTGTGAAAAAACAGACAAGAAAGAATGAATGGCCATTAGCATATTACAGTTATTAGCAGTATTAAGCTATGTCAAAACCTGTGGACGTCAGTGTATATGTTGTATTGAATGTGGATAACCATTGAATGTATAAATATAATGGGTCAAGGTACACTTACGCATTGAATCTGTACAGTCAATGGTTATCTACATTTATTACACCATTTATACTATAAATTACATGCTGCAGTTTTTCATGGGTGCGAGCAACATGACTTCCTATTACAATTGCTCAAATTCCTGCAATGCACCGTTTTACCTTGTAGGGTTTCAGTGTAATCTGGTCTGGTTTCCATTAGTTCTCCTCCACTTCTGAAGTGGAAGCAGTAAAGAAGAAACATAAACTCTTGACTGTCTAAATGGACTCAAACATATCAATAGAATATAATACATAGACAAGATACTGCTATGTCAGCACATAAAACAATCTGATATATGTTGTTGAAATTTATCCTCAAGTGAAGGACCGCAATTCTCAGAGTTTTCTGTTTTATTGTGTTACTACATCCTACCCAAATGATAATGGCTGTAATGGCCCGCCAAATGACAGAAAAAGCCATCCTGTGATATACATTGTCAGAACTGGTCTGGTATTGTGCATTCGCTAGGTGGCGCATTGTACTTCCTTCCTGTCTAGACAGCATGACGTCATAGCATCTTTTTTGTTTGGCATGTGTTCTATGTGGACATGTTTTCTCACGCTCTCAAATTTTTAAAGAAAAGTGTGAATATCTAGAAATTTAAATCTTATTGTGTCACCGGCGTTTATGCTGCGTGGCATATAGGGATTGCTTCGTCACCCAATTTTGTGGCGGCGGCATCATCTGTTGTCGTCACACTTTGTATTCCGGACAGTATCTCAAAAATGGCTTGTCAAATTTAATTCAAATTTGGCATGTGGATGTAACTGGTCCTGAGGGTGTGCGATATAGTTTTGTGACCTTAAAGTCCCACTAGTAAGATACTTAAACTCATTTTAAGTTTTTTTCGTTTCCGGACAGTATCTCAAAAATGGTTTGATAGATTCAATTCAAATTTGGCATGTGGTTGTAGCTAGTTTTGAAGGTTTTCCCTATTTTAAGGTGACCTTAAACTCCCACGTATAAAAAACTTATGTCCAGTTTATGCTTTTTCTTTCTCCATGGAGTATACTGAAAATAACTTCAGAAATTTCATTCAACTTTTGCATGTGTATGTAACTGGCATTGGTAAGAGCAATACAATAAGGTGACGTTAAACTCCCAGTAATAACAGAATTATATTCACTTGAAGTTTGGTAATTTTTTAACAGTATTTCAAATATTGTGCAATACTAGGCATATTTTAGTTGTGGATTTAACAAACCTTGAACAGAACCTTCAGAAAAAAGATAACCTTAAACTCACTACAATATACAGCAGTGCAAACAAACTTTTAAGTTTAAGGTTGGGACAATATTTTTGGTGTTTGGAAGATATTTTATATGCTAATTAGGACTTTTCACATTGATATTCATCATGTACATATATCTCCACCAAAAATGGTCTCTTTTGTAAGGTTATAGTAAATTGCTAATATTTTATAAACTTACTAGTTTAAGGTTGCATTAGTTTGTGTCACTAGCAGCTATGATGGAGAACATACATGGTCAGTGTCGTTGTCACACTTACTTTCCAGAGAGTATCTCAAAAATAGCTTGATGAATTAAATTCCAATTTGGCAAGTTGATGTAACTGTTCCTCAATGTGTGCCCTATTTAAGGTGACCTTAAACTCACAGTAGGAAGATACTTGTATTGTGTTGAAGGTTTTTCGTTTCCGGACAGTATCTCAAAAATGGGTTGACAGATTCAATTCAAATTTGGCATGTGGTTGTAACTGTTCCTCAATGTGTGCCCTATTTCAGGTGACCTTAAACTCACAGTAGTAAGATACTTGTATTGTGTTGAAGGTTTTTCGTTTCCGGACAGTATCTCAAAAATGGGTTGACGGATTCAATTCAAATTTGGCATATGGTTGTAACTGGTTTTCAATGTGTGCCCTATTTTAAGTTGACCTTAAAGTCTTATCTATTAAAAAGTTATATTGAGCTTAAGTTTTTTACTTTTCCTTAAAGTATACTAAAGATAACTTAAGAAACTTCATTCAAATTTTGCATTTATCTGTAAGTGCCTCACATTAAGGTGACCTTAAACTCCCGGTAATAACAGAATTATATTCACTTTAAGTTTGGCAATTTTTCAACAGCATTTCAAACACTGTGCAATTCTGAGCATCTTTCAAATTGTGAATGTAACAAACCGTGAACAAAATCTACAGGAAAAGATTCCCTTAAACTCCCTCACGGCTGCAAACTAACTTTGAGTTTAAGGTTGGGACAATTTTTTTGTATTTAAAAGATATTTGGTGTGCTAATTCAGACTTTATTCTTTGATATTCATCATGTTGATCTGTCTACACCTGATATTTCATAAACTTATGAGTTTAAGGTTGCATTACTTTTGTGTCACTAGCAGTTATGTTGGAGGAGAAGTATGGACAGTGTCATTGTCACTGATTAGTCGACATGAAATATTTGGAGTTGTGACGTCCCTACTCAAGGTGTGCTCTGTTTTAAGGTGACCGTAAGCTCCCACTAGTAACATCCTTATATTGATTTTAATTTTTTTCGTTTTCAGACAGTATCTTGAAAAGAGGTTGATGGATTCAATTCAAATTTGGCATGTGGTTGTAACTGGTAATTAAGGCATGTCCTATTTTGAGGTGACCTTAAACTCCTATTTATAAAAGAATTATGCTGAGTGTGAACTTTTATTTTTTCCATAGAGTATACTGAAAATAACTTAAGAAAATGCAAGTGCATGCATTAAGGTGACCTTAAACTCCCAGTAATAACACATTGTAAGTGTCGTCGTCACACTTGCTTTCCAGACAGTATCTCAAAAATGTTATGATGGATTAAATTCAAATTTGGCATGTGGGTGTAACTGGTATTCAAGGTGTGTCCTCTTTTAAGGTGACCTTAAACTCCCAATAATAGCACATTGTTAGTGTCGTCATCACACAAACATTAAACATTATTATTAAACATTATTTTCTCCATTTAAACATTGTTTGGAACTTTATATAACTGACAGTGCTCTGAAAGTATCCTGAACTTTGTACTGGTACAGTACTTCTGTATCTCATTGTGTTGAAAATATTTCCCTAGGCTGTGGGGTACGGGCATCTCTGATGCTATTTTAAGTTTTTCCATTTCCAGACAGTATCTCAAAAATGGCATGATGGCTTTTATTTATATTTGGCATGGGGATTAACTCATACTCAAAGGTGTGCCCTGTTTTAAGGTGATCTTAAACTCCCATTAGTAACATACTTATATTGATTTTAAGTTTTTCTGTTTCCACACAGTATTTCGAAAATGGGTTGACAGATATATTCAAATTTGGCATGTAGTTGTTACTGGTATTCAAGGCGTGTCCTATTTTAAGGTGACCCTTAAACTCCCATTTATAAAAGTTTTATGTTGAGTTTAGGTTTTTAATTTTTCCATAGTGTATACTGAAGATACCTTGAGAAATTTCATTGAAATTTTGCATGTATATGTAACTGGCCATAGGTAAGTGCCATATATTAAGGTGACCTTAAACTCCCAGTAATAACACACTTCCTTTCCACATAGTATCTCAAAAATGGCATGATGGATTAAATTCAAATTTGTTATGTGGATGTAACTGGTCCTCAAGGTATGCCGTACTTTTAGGATGAACTTAAACTCCCAATAGTAACAAACTTATATTGATTTTTTTTTTTTATTGTTTTCACGGATGGTGTCCGGATGGGCAGGCGGGCGGGCGTCCGGGCGGGTGGGTGGTCAAAAAAAAAAAGTTTGTCCAGGCTGCATCTCAGAAACGGAAGTTGATACTTGCTAGGGACATTGGTTAGGAGGTGTAGGTGTGCAACGTCATGGTCTGACCTTGATTTGACCTTTGACCTTGCCGTAGTGACCTGGAATTTGAAAATCTTGTCTATATCTCGGAATGTGTAAGGTGTAGGAAGTTGATACTTGGTAGGGATATTGGTTAGGGGTAGTAGTTGTGCAACGTCATGCTCTGACCTTGATTTGACCTTTGACCTTGCCGTAGTGACCTTGACCTATAAAATCTTGTCTGGGCTATATCTCGGAATGTGTAAGGTGTAGGAAGTTGATACTTGGTAGGGATATTGGTTAGGGGGTGTATGTGTGCAACGTCATGGTCTGACCAGGATTTGACCTTTGACCTTGCCGTAGTGACCTTGACCTATAAATCGTGTCCGGGCTATATCTCAGAAACCGTAAGGTGTAGGAAGTTGATACTTGGTGGAGACATTGGTTAGAGGGTGTAGTTGTGCAATGTCATGATCTGACCTTGATTTGACCTTTGACCTTGCCGTAGTGACCTTGACCTATAAAATCTTGTCTGGGCTACATCTCGGAAACTGTAAGGTGTAGGAAGTTGATATTTGGTAGAGACATTGGTTGGGGGTGTAGGTGTGCAGCATCATGGTCTGACCTTGATTTGACCTTTCACCTTGCCATAGTGACCTTGACCTATAAAATCTTGTCTAGGCTATATCTCGGAAACCTTAAGGTGTAGGAAGTTGATACTTGGTAGGGACATTGGTTAGGGGCCATAGGTGTGTATTATCATGGTGTGACCTTAGTTTGACCATTGACCTTGTTGTAGTGACCTTGACCTTTAAAATCTTGTTGCACCTTTGGGTCTGTCTTTTGATGCAGATTAAGCACTGTTAAGGTCATATTAGATTCATTAAGAATTTTACTTTTACAACTTCCCATTGTAACTGATGGAATTTCATCAAGTGAATCACAGACTTTGCTCCAACACCACACATAAGCATTCATTGAATGTATTACCACTTCTGTATGCATGGTAGTATTCAAAACATCTAAACCTTAATTTGGCCATGCCAGATATAGATAAAGAGTACAGGCATTATCTTTCTCTTAGACTTTTTTTTTCTATTCAAACATTATTTGGACCTTTATATAACTGATGGTGCTCTGAAAGTATCCTGATCTTTGTACTGATACAGTACTTCTATATCTCATGGTGTTAAAAATATTTCACTAGTCTGTGGGGAACAGAGCATCTCTGATGCTATTTTTTTTTTTCAAATTGTGATTTTGTGGGTCCTGTTGTTTTTCCACTTTTAAATTGGTGGGATCTTTAACACCCAACTAGTATTTTCAGGATATATTTCATGCAAGAGTAGTGATGATGCTTTTTTGTAAGCTGAATTTGGTGTGGAGGTTTAATGACATCAGAGTTTGTGTGTGGTTGCTTTCTTGGCAATATCTGGCAACAAGGGTAGCCGTGGCAACACTTTTTATGTCAGCTGACTTGTCAGTCAGCTGACATTATGTCGTCACTCTGCGGCGTGGGCGTACGCGTCCGTGTCCGCGTACGCGTGAACAACTTCTCCTCCGAAACTACAAGGCCTAGAGACGTACTGTTTTTTTTAAAAGATACCTTATCTATCGAGGATGAAAAATTGTTCAAGGCATGCAAATCTGTCTGTTCGTCTGTTTGCTAGAGACATTACAAGGGGGGTACCCCCACCAAAAGTGTGAAAATTTCAACACTTAATCACAATTTTCTCAGTGACTATTGCAGGGATTTCTCTCATATCTTGCATATATGTACTAGGCCACAGGTAGATTCTCTTGTGTGAGACTGTGAGTATGAGACCTGGATCTGTCTTACTTTTTTTTTAATAAATTTTTTTAATAATTTTTAATGCATTAAAATTCATGAAATCATGCACAAAATCATTTATAACTTGAAAAGTGTTGCATTTAGAGCATTTTGTTAAAATATGTTATTCAGCTACTTTTTGCATAGCTACAATATGGTGAGTAAGTTGGGTGCCTGTCTCAATAGCTAAGTGAGTAATAGCTACTTTTGGGCTTTTCAGTAACTTCCATCATGAGTAAAATCACTTGTAACTTAAAAACTATTGCATTTAGAGAATTTCGTCAGCTACTTTTGGGTCAGCTATAACATAGTAAAATTTCAGACCTGTAGCTCATGGCATAGCTGAGTAATAGCTACTTTTAGGTTATCACTGTTGAGTAAATCGCTTATAACTTGAAAACTATTGCATTTAGAGAATTTCGTATAAATATGTTATTCAGCTACTTTTGGGTCAGCTATAACATAGTAAAATTTCACACCTGTAGCTCATGGCATAGCTGAGTAATAGCTACTTTTAGGTTATCACTGTTGAGTAAATCGCTTATAACTTGGAAACTATTGCATTTAGAGTATTTTGTTTCAATATGTTATTCACCTATTTTGGGATCAGCTATAACATAGTGAAGTTTCAGATCTGTGGCTCATTGCATAGCTGAGTAATAGCTACTTTGAAGTTCTCACTATTGAGTAAATCACTTGTAACTTAAAACCTATTGCATTTAGAGAATTTCGTATAAATATGTTATTCAGCTACTTTTGGGCCAGCTATAACATAGTGAAATTTCAGATCTGTAGGTCATGGCACAGCTGAGTAATAGCTACTTTGAAGTTCTCACTATTGAGTAAATCAGTTGTAATTGGAAAACTATTGCATTTACAGAATTTCGTATAAATATGTTATTCAGCTACTTTTGGGTCAGCTATAACATAGTAAAATTTCAGACCTATAGCTCATGGCATAGCTGAGTAATAGCTACTTTTAGGTCATCACTATTGAGTAAATCGGTTGTAACTTGAAAACTATTGCATTTACAGTATTTTGCTTAAATATGTTGTTCACCTACTTTTGGGTCAGCTATAACATAGTAAAATTTCAGACCTGTAGCTCATTGCATAGCTGAGTAATAACTACTTTGAGGTTCTCACTATTGAGTAAATCAGTTGTAATTGCAAAACTATTGCATTTAGAGAATTTAGTATAAATATGTTATTCAGCTACTTTTGGGTCAGCTATAACATAGTAAAATTTCAGACCTGTAGCTCATGGCATAGCTGAGTAATAGCTACTTTTAGGTCATCACTATTGAGTAAATCAGTTTTAACTTGAAAACTATTGCATGTACAGTATTTTGCTTAAATATGTTGTTCACCTACTTTTGGGTCAGCTATAACATAGTAAAATTTCAGACCTGTAGCTCATGGCATAGCTGAGTAATAGCTACTTTGAGGTTATCACTGTTGAGTAAATCGCTTATAACTTGGAAATTATTGCATTTAGAGTATTTTGTTTCAATATGTTATTCACCTATTTTGGGGTCAGCTATAACATAGTGAAGTTCCAGACCTGTGACTCATTGCATAGCTGAGTAATAGCTACTTTGAAGTTCTCAATGTTGAGCAAATCACTTATAATTTGAAAACTATTGCATTTAGAGAATTTAGTATAAATATGTTATTCAGCTACTTTTGGGTCAGCTATAACATAGTAAAATTTCACACCTGTAGCTCATGGCATAGCTGAGTAATAGCTACTTTTAGGTTATCACTGTTGAGTAAATCACTTATAACTTGGAAACTATTGCATTTAGAGTATTTTGTTGCAATATGTTATTCACCTATTTTGGGGTCAGCTATAACATAGTGAAGTTCCAGACCTGTGGCTCATGGCATAGCTGAGTAATAGCTACTTTGAAGTTCTCACTGTTGAGTAAATCAGTTGTAATTGGAAAACTATTGCCTTTACAGAAATTTGTGCAAATATGTTATTCAGCTACTTTTGGGTCAGCTATAACATAGTGAAATTACAGACCTGTAGCTCATGGCACAACTGAGCAATAGCTATTCTCAGGCACTGACTGTTGAGTAAATTGGCTATAACTTGAAAAATATTGCATTTGGAGTATTTTGTTAAAATATATTGTTCACCTACTTTTGGGTTAGCTATAACATAGTGAAATTACAGACCTATAGCTCATGGCATAGCGGAGCAATAGCTATTTTCAGGTTCTCACTATTGAGTAAATCAGTTGTAACTTGAAAACTATTGCATTTACAGTATTTTGCTTAAATATGTTGTTCACCTACTTTTAGGTCAGCTATAACAGAGCAAAAATTCAGACATGTAGCTCATTGCATAGCTGAGTAATAGTTACTTTGAGGTTCTCACTCTTGAGTAAATCAGTAGTAACTTGAAAACTATTACATTTAGAGTATTTTGTTAAATATGTTATTCACAGACGTTTTGGTCAGCTATAACATAGTGAAATTGCAGACCTCTATGTCATGGGATAGCTGAGCAATAGCTTCTTTCAGGTTCTCACTGTTGAGTAAATCATTGTATCCAACCTGTAGGAAATCATGGGCTGGGAATCTGTTAATATGGTCCGATTTGACCTTGGAACCCTCCTTCAAGGTCAAATGAGGATAGCCAAACATAAAAGTGCTTATAACTCGCTTATTATTGGTCCTAGAGGTTTGGAATGAAAACCAACCTATAGAAAATCATGAGCTGGGAATTTTTTGGTGTGGTCGGATTTCACCTTGGACCCCTCCTTCAAGGTCAAATGAGGATAGCCAAACTTAAAAGTGCTTATAACTCGCTTATTATTGGTCCTAGAGGTTTGGAATGGAAAACCAACCTATAGAAAATCATGGGCTGGGAATCTTTTGGTGTGGTCAGATTTCACCTTAGACCCCTCCTTCCAGGTCAAACGAAGATAGCCAAACTTAAAGTGCTTATAACTCGCGTATTATTGGTCTTGGAGGTTTGGGATGGTAAACCAACATATAGGAAATCATGGGCTGGGATTCTTTTGGTGTGGTCAGATTTGACCTGGGACCCCTCCTTCAAGGTCAATTGAGGATAGCCAAACTTACAATTGCTTAGAACTCGTTTATTATTGGTCCTACAGGTTTGGGATGGTAAACAAGCTACAGGAAATCATGGGCTGGGAATTTTTTGGTGTGGTCGAATTTGACCTTGGACCCCTCCGTCAAGGTCAAACAAGGATAGCTAAACTTAAAAAGTGCCTATGACTCACTTATTATTGGTCCGAGAGGTTTGGGATGGTAAACCATCCTAAATTCTTTGGCTGGGAATCTTTTGCTATGGTCAGATTTGACCTTTGGACCCCTTCTTCATGGTCGAACGAGGATATTGCATTTATAGTATTTCTTTAAATATTTTTAACCTACTTTTTACACTTAAACAATTACCTTGTTACTTTATTTCATAATATCATTTGCAGGGCACAACTTTTTTGTCCTTTTCTTCTGTCAGCTTCGGAATATCTTTCGAACATACTGTTCAGTTACCATTTACTGTATTTCTGTACAGCCCTTTCCCTGATAATTATGCTTTCCTCTCATTATCACCATCACAAATCAAAAACATTCAGTCAGCTGACACAGTGCCCGTTCACGGGCACTCTCCTCTTGTTGATGTTTCTTGGGCTTTAATATGTTTTTGGGGGTTCTTTGCATTGCTAACCTCAGCATGGATCGGAGCTGATTAGCTTTTTAACGATAACTGGCAACAAGTGTTGCCATGGCAACACTTTTTTAGTTTCTTGGACTTATAAATATTTTATGGGTTCTTTGCTGTGCATACCCCTGCACAGACTGGAGCTGATTAGTTTTTGGCACACCTGGCAAAAAGTGTTGCCATGACTTTTTTATTTCTTGGGGTTAAAAGTCATTCTTGATGTTCTTTACACTCCAAACCACTGCATGGATTGGTGCTGATTAGCTTTTCAATGATGCCTGGCAACAAGTGTTGCCATGGCAACACTTTTTTGTTTCTTGGACTTATAACTATTTTTATGAGTTCTTTGCTTTCCATACCCCTGCACAGACTGGAACTGATTAGCTTTTCGGCAACACCTGGTGACAAGTACTGCTATGGCAACCCTTTTTTCTTTTTTTGACTTACAAATATTTTTATGGGTTTTTTGTTTTCCATACCCCTGCACAGATTGGAGCTGATTAGTTTTTCAGCAACACCTGGCATCTGTTGAATTTTTGTTTTCAACAATATCTTGGAAAGTATGTAACTTAAAATATGTATAATATATCATTAGAAAGATGTTCTTACAGCACTTCTGCTCATGTGTCTTGCATAAAAATCCATGCAGAAATGACTGTGATATTGCAGGTTAAAGATTGAAGTTTTTATATTCACTCTTGCCACTGCTTTTGATAGCCTTTTTCACGGTCTCTCATTAAATATTTGTATTATTTAAACCATAAATTGTACAAAATGGTAGATTATAAAAGTGAAACATCCCTTATCAGACATATACACAAAATATATCACTCGTGAAGATTAACAGTATAATACTCGTACTTTGCCCTCGTTGATGTTGTTATTTTCATCTGTGATATATTTTTTTCTGTATATGTCATTCGCGAAGTTTTCCTATTGACTACACATACATATTATATATCATCAAAAAGGCAATTTAATAGTTCTTCTGCTCTTTTGAGTGGCATTAAAATCCAAGTACAAACAAGTGAGCAAGAAATATTTAAAAATCAAAAAGATTTGAAAAATCAAGTCAATATTTGTAACAAAATACTCTGCATTATAATAATGTATACAGTCATATAGATGAAAGTGTGTTGCCGAACGTCACTTATACCTTACGAATCATCGTCCAGTGAAAAAGCTCAAGACAAGAAATGATGTTCCAATTTCTGTGGATAATTCCAACAGCTCTGAATATGGCCAAATCTTTACAGAAAAAACGATCAATGGTTTTAGAAGACTTCCAAATTTAAGGGAATACCTAACCAAAGCAACCACCAATTACCCACCAGTAATTAATGAAATAGCCACACCTCATTCCCCCATTTGCCCACACCTTGGCAAATGCACATACTCTCCTCTTCTTAAAAGAATGGTCAATATGAAATGTAACTTCACAACCAAGTCATACAAACCCCTTAGACTTCTCAAAACATGTCACATGTGAACTGTCCAATGTCATATATCTGATTACCTGTACTAAGTGTCAAAAACACTATGTTGGAGTAACCTCCAGAGCACTTACAAAAAGGATGTATGAAGATAAAGCATCAGTTCTAAAGGATGGACAAATCACACCTGTATCACATCACTTCAAGAATGATGGACACAGCTCACAAACATATGCAGTTCAGTGTGCTAGAGTGGTATACACCTAAATTTGAATCAGACAGCGCTTCCAAAAGAAGGCGTATCGAGTTGTGCTGGATATTCAAATTACAGTCTCTGGCCCCAATCGGCATCAACCAATTTGTGTGATTATTTATGGTTGTTATTTAGACTATGTTGCAGTTAGTAGTCTACCCCCTTCCTTTTTTTTTTGTTTTGTATGACCAAAATATCACCAGAAATCACTAACTGATATAACACAAAAAGTTGAATATTTTATTACGCTACAATAGCTTACCATGTGGGACTTAATGCTGTTCTCGGGTTGCCACACCCGGGGCCAACGTCTTAGAAAAAAAGATCGTTCTTGTTAGCCACCGGATATACTGGTAGTTGTCGTCACGTGATAACTTCTGACCAATCGCCCTACTTTCTCGTTGGCCACGATTGACTGGTAGCAGTTTGTAAATATACAGACATTTTCATTTATTTCTCAGTTTTCACGTATTGTTGGAGGCTAATATTTGCATATTTCTTTAAATATATGTCATAGATTATTCTGTAAAAGTTTTAATTTCACAACTTAAGTAGTTTCCTTACAATCCGCGTGTTTTGAGTTTTCTCGGTTCAGGCAATCTTAATTGTACGTCTTTTTATTGCGTTAAAATGTCCCTTCATCAAGCAAACAAAGACAAACCGAGAGCTCAGAAATGCCGCCATTTTTGCTTCAGTTTTGATACACATAATTACTGCCCTACCTGTAGGGAGGCTGGCAAGGGAGATGACCCCTGTGTCACTTTTGAAGCGCCCTGCCATATTTGTACGTCTCTCTCTGATGAGCAGTTACAAAAGATCCAAAACAGGAAGCGGTACTTAAAAAAGCAAAAAGCGGAAACTAGTTCCAAAGATGAACTAGATCTCTTGGGTGAAGGCGATGGGGACTCCTTTAATGGTTCCAATGCAGACCTTGAGAGTGCTGCCGATAACCTCTTTACCTCACCCCCCCGTCCTCAACCTCTCGCCTTCAGTTCTTTATCACTAAAGACCCCAGCCAAGGCTGTTCCTCCCACCCCAGGCACTGTTTTACAAAATAAAATTCAAAGAAATCTAGAGAAATCCCTGGGTGATTCCTTAAATATACATATCCAGCAGCAAATGGGTTCCTTCCAGGCATCCATGTTAGAAGCTTTTCAGTCACTCCGAGAGGAGTTAGCAGTTAAAAAATCTGCCGAGGTTGATCCCTCACCTCATGCTTCTAAAGCTGGTCCATCCAGCAATCCTGCTGCTCATCTGGACCTACCCCCTCCGAGGTCAAGTACTAATACACAATCCGAGGCTATGGATGTGGACGTTGGTCCAGCACTCCCTCCTCGTCTAGTACAAAATCAAACTTCCTCGGATCAGTACGTTGCCCCTTCTGAAGCAATACCGAAGGATTCCTCGTACTCACATAAAAAACAAAGCCACAGACAAACAGTAACACCGAGCTCTGCCTCGGATAATCTGGATGAGGATTCCGACGAATCTCAGATCCATCCTAGACCTAAGAAACACTCTGACAAGAGCAAGCATAAATCTAGGACCAGATATGTGTCATCTTCAGAGGAAGATCACTCCCCTGTGGCTAGACACAGGTCTTCTAAGCCCTCTAGGGCTCAGCCCTCAGGCGCAGCTTCTGATCAAGACCTCCCACAACATGATCCAGACCCCTTATTATAGGGAAGTAGCCCTGTCTGACATTCCCTCCCAATACTCTGAAGAGGTAGACACCTTCAGGCGCATTCTTTCTCTCCCTGACCCCAGGGACTCTATGCCTAGGTCGTCAACTTCAGTGTTGGGTCTGGATGACGAAAAAGGCCGTCAAGAGCTCAGACCTAGAGGTCCTTCCTCTATCTTACCACTTAGCTCAGTTATCAAGGACGCCTTTGATAAATTTCAACATGATTTCAAAGCTGCCAATTTATCTGAGGGAAAATATGTCAAGCCTCCTCCATCCACTTCTAAGTGGTATAAGGTTGGACAGCCCACTTTTCAAGACAAAATCCAGGAGTTGAATACGGACTTTGCCAAGATCTGTATTACTCCTAGACCTCCTGGGGCACCAGTAGCCAAAGTCCCTATGCCAGTCCTTAAGGAGCTGGAACATCAGGCTAGACAAAATATCTCAACCCTCAATTTCACCGCTGCCTTTGCCAAAACCTCTTCTTCTTGCAATGCTTCCTTGGAGAAGTGTCAAGATAGCATCAAGTCAACTGTCAAGAAGATTAAATCTCAGATCCAGAAAGGTGCCAATCCTGAGAAAGCAGCAAAGCGCGGATATGAGAAAGTTGCTGAGTACTTGGATTTTTGGAACAAGACTGTTCTTGTTCAACATAGAGCTCTTACCTGTCTCAGCAAATCACTAGCCCATATTCTCCAGAGGGAATTATATTCCATGGCTAATACCGGCTTGCTTAGGCGCGAAGCCGAAATGACTTTATTGCATCCCCAGTTAGGGGAAACGAGACGCCAAGAACTTAGGAACTCGTCCTTCTGGGACTCCTCCTTGTTCGAGTCTCAACTTGTAAAGGAAGGTGAGGACTTCCTTCTCAAAAAAGGCACCTCAAAAGATTCTCAGGGTTTTGCACCCTACCAGAATAAGCCCTTTCGTGGCCCCCACAAGAAAAGAGGCTCCTACAGGAAACGCCCCTATGGGGGCAATACCTCTCAAAGCAGTAACCAATCCTTTCCCTCGGGAAGAGGAAAATCCAATTTCAGAGGCTCCAGGGGTCGTTTTCGACCCCACAATAGAGGAAGGGGCGTGGAAACCCCCCTTCGCAATGACTCCTCCATAGCCTCATTCAGTCCACCAGTAGGAAGTCGCCTCCGTTCTTTCAAGAGAGACTGGCAAACAAACAAATGTTCTCAAAACGTGTTAAACATTATCACCAATGGCTACGTTCTGCCATTCCGTTCAAAGCCAAACTTGATCAGATTCCCTCTGATTCTATCAGAGTACAAGGCCCAACAAAAAGACCAAGCCTTGGCCACTTGTATCCAGTCTCTCTTGTCAAAGAACGCCATCGAAAGGGTGGAAAACGTAAAATCTCTCGGGTTTTACAGTCGCCTGTTCCTAGTACCCAAGCCCCACCAAAGGTGGAGGCCAGTCATAGACTTAAGCAGGCTCAACACTTTTCTACATGTAGAAAAGTTCAAAATGGAAACCCCGGAGTCCATCCGGACTTCCCTGGTCCCAGGGGAGTGGGTATCGTCGATAGACCTGTCGGACGCATACCTTCACATCCCCATCCATCCCAACTCAAGGAAGTACCTAAGGTTTTGCTACAAGGCCCAGGTGTTCCAGTTCACCTCCCTACCTTTCGGACTGGCCACAGCCCCCCAGGTCTTTACGATGATCGTAAAGGAAGTGAAACTAATGGCCCTCTCAAGAGGACTCAGAATTCACCAATACCTGGACGACTGGCTGATCAGGTCCCAGTCCCAGGAGGAATCTCAAAGGGACACACAGGCAGTAGTAGACCTAACCCAATCCTTGGGTTGGATAATCAACCAGGAAAAATCAGAACTGAAACCTACTCAGGTGTTTTCGTTCGTGGGCTACGAATACCACCTAGATTCAGCCCTTGTAAGACCCACTCACGAGAGATGGCTCAAACTTCAGGATTTGATCCTACGACTCAAGTCAAAACGTGTTTTGACTGCAAGATGTTTGATGTCTCTAATTGGGTTGCTAGCCTCAACGGAGAAAATGGTCCCGGAGGGACGCCTTCACATGAGGCCCTTTCAGTTTCATCTCAAGGAGCACTGGAGATATCCTCAGTCGCTGGACAACCTCCTTCCTTGGACAGAAGCCATTGTAGCCCACCTAGATTGGTGGCAAAATCCCTCAAATGTGATGAAAGGCGCAGACCTTCATCCCAAGGACCACAGTATCCAACTCTTTACCGACGCCTCAAACGAAGGTTGGGGCGCTCACTTAGATCAAAATTCTACAAAAGGGCTGTGGTCAGAGCGGGAAAAAAGGCTACACATAAATGTCCTAGAATTGAAGGCGGTCTCCCTGGCCCTTCGAGACTTCAAGGACCAGTGCCAGAATCAAACAGTGTTAGTTGCGACGGACAACTCAACAGTGGTAGCCTACATCAACAAGCAGGGGGGAACTCACTCAGCAGAGATGTGCGCTCTCCTGTGGAAAATCATGACCTGGTGCCATCACTACCATATAACATTGAAAGCCAGGCACATTCCAGGGTGTCTGAATGTGATGGCCGACCTCCTGTCCAGGTCCAACCAAGTGCAGTCAACAGAATGGTCCCTGCACCCTCAGGTCTTCAAGCAAATCTGCCGAAAGTGGTTCACCCCTCATGTAGACTTATTCGCTACTCACCTGAATCACAAACTCCCTCTATATGTGTCTCCTATCCCAGACCCAAGGGCCTGGAACATAGATGCTCTGAACATAAACTGGACCAACCTCACGGCTTATGCCTACCCTCCTACGGCTCTCCTTCACAAGGTGATCCAAAAGATCAAGCAATGCCATTGCCTGATCATCGTGATAGCCCCAGGCTGGCCAGGGATGCCCTGGTTTTGGGACCTAGTGCAGCTCTCAACAGAGATCCCACTACAACTCCCAGTGTCAACGACCCTACTCAAACAGTCCCACAACTATGTATTCCACAACAATCCACAACAGCTGAACCTCCACGCCTGGTGTCTAGGAGCGGACAACTCCAAGAACAAGGCTTCTCTGTGGAGGTGGCAGAGAGAATTGCTGCCCCTCAGCGGTCATCAACAAGGACCATCTACCGGTCAAAGTCGGCCCTATTTGAAAAATGGTGCAGAGAAAATTCGGTGGATTTCTCCACTCCATCTGTGAAACAAATCTCAGATTTTTTCATGTACCTGTACCAAGATCTGAACAGGCGCCCCTCGACCATTGATGGTTACAGGACTGCTATCGTTGACACTTTGGGCCCAACGGCCCAACACATTGCGCACAACGCAGACCTTCATAGGTTACTCTCCAGTTTTCACAGGGATCGTTCTAAAAGTTCCAGAAATTTACCCAAGTGGAACCTTTCTGTTGTCCTTAATGAGCTCACCAAAGCACCATTTGAGCCCATGAAAGACTCAGACCTCAAACATCTTACTCTCAAAACTGCTTTCTTGCTAGCCTTGGCCTCCGGCAAGCGCCGCAGCGAAATCCATGCCTGGGTCGCTAACAAAGTAGCTAATTTAGGCCAATGGGAAAAGGTAGCCTTGTTCCCTTCTTCTGATTTCATAGCCAAAAACCAACTAGCAAGAGAAGGTTCTCAAAGTGTGTCACCAGTGACTATCCCTGCTTTGACTACCATTGTAGATAGACAGTTTAAGGAAGACAGGACCCTGTGTCCCGTGCGGGCCCTGAGGTTTTATCTGGACCGAACTAAAGACCTGAGAGGGTCTCGGTCTCTCCTTTTCATCTCCTTTAAAAAAGGACATACCTCAGATATCAGGCCCGCTACACTCTCCTCATGGTTGAAACAAACCATCCTACTTTGTTACAAACAAGCAGATCAACAAGCCTTGGACTTGGTCCAAGTCAAAGCGCATGACATCCGGGCCTTCGCGGCCTCTAAGGCCTTTTACGGTGGCGTATCGGTGGACCAAATCATGCAAGCCTGTCACTGGAAAGCTCACAACACATTCACAAATTTTTACCTAAAAGACCTTACTTGGTCGGACACCGACAACAATATGTATCTGGGACCCGTAGTGGCGGCACAACAAGTCCTAGATCCTTCCCCTCAGACCAGTTGTCCTCGGAAAGAAAAAAGGGGGGGGGGGGCACATCCGCTACAACCAAGTCTTCAGGAGTCTCTCCCAGGATCTAGGTATTCCTTTACCTCCAAGATGTTACGGGTAAGGTCATTTTATTTTTCAATTATCAGGTAATTTCTATTAAGGACTTAGTCAGTTGTCGTTAATCTCATATTTCAGGTTAAAAAATTTCATGAGATCCCGACCACGGGGCTGGTCACTCACACGTGAAGGTCTAATAGGGACCCTTAGACCTCGAAGTGAGCACTGCTGCACTTCCGTCCTACTACCAAACATCTGGACAGTTTTAGCACTGTCCCCCTTTACTCAGGTTTTTGGCTCATTACAGGCCCGGTCTTCGGGATCGGGGCTCTGTAAAAGGGACTCGGACTGGCATTTCTGGCACTATTCTATATATATATTAATTCAAATCTTAGAAAAAAATTACATATCTTCCAGTCTCAGCTGTAATCCCGCCACCGGGCGGTTGAATTCAGCATTAAGTCCCACATGGTAAGCTATTGTAGCGTAATAAAATTGTAAATTTTAATTACTTAAATGTAGCTTTTATAAGCTACAAGCTTACCATGTGGGACTTAGAAGAGTCCCACCCTGCCTCCCCGCTGTTTACAGCTGAGGGGTAGGTTTAATAAAATTTCAACGAGAAAGTAGGGCGATTGGTCAGAAGTTATCACGTGACGACAACTACCAGTATATCCGGTGGCTAACAAGAACGATCTTTTTTTCTAAGACGTTGGCCCCGGGTGTGGCAACCCGAGAACAGCATTAAGTCCCACATGGTAAGCTTGTAGCTTATAAAAGCTACATTTAAGTAATTAAAATTTACAAAATTATATTATAATTATAATTAACATAAAAACCAAATATGTTATATAACAAATAAAATTTTTTTATTCTCAAAATAAAGCCAAAAGGCTGAGTTACCTTGAAAAATTAAAAATTATTAAAAAAATCATTTTCTTTTTTTATCTTATGCATAAATCACATATTGTATTGTGTTAATATATCCTATCCAATGGACAATTGCTAATCCAGTCGGCACAGACCGACCTGCCAAACGTCAGAAAAAGACGTCCTGTGTTTCCACCGGCTGGCCGGTCCCCATTGGTGTGCACTCGCCAGGTGGCGCATCATACTTCCTTCCTGTCTAGACAGAGTGACGTCATAGCATCTTTTTCATTTGGTGTGTGGTGTGTGCACACAAATTTTTATGTGAAGGAGTTTTTTGTGATTTACATCTTACAACTTTAAAATTTGATGATTATTTTTGTGTCTACACATTTTAGATGTAGGTCATCATCATTTCCTCACCTGGACAGAAGAGGGGTTCTTGTGGCCATGCAAGGGCCAGTTTTGATGGACACTCATTTTGCACCCGTTGCAGGGAGAAGGGCAAGGGGAAGGATCCATGCATTGAAACTCCTGCAAATGACTGTAACTTCTGTCGTGCTTTAATGCATGGACAATTAGAACACCCTCCCCTTTCGGATCCGGCCAAAACTCACAAGGTCTTCCACAGTCGTAAGCTGTTATGTCAATCCCCACAGGATCCTCTACCTGCTGGAGGCATTACATCAGCTAATAGGCAAAAATGCGGTAGAGCTGGTACAGAATAAAAAATCTCTGGGGTTCTTCAACCGACTATTTTTAGTCCCAAAACCCAACGACAAGTGGAAACCTATACTAGATCTGAGCAAACTGAACCTTTTCCTCAAGGAAAAATTCAAAATAGAGACACCAGAGACCATCAGGACATCCCTCCAGCAAGGAAAGTGAGTTACCTCAATAGACTTCAAGGACACCTACTTCCATATACCAATACAGGAACAGTCCAAGCAATATCTGAGATTTCATGTACAGGGTCGGACATATCAGTTCAAGGCACTGCCATTCGGTTTGTCCACAGCACCCATGGAGTTCACTGTAGTAGCAAAGAAGGTGAAACTGATGGCCATACACAAGGGTATAAGGATCCACCAGTACCTAGACAACTGGTTGGTGAGATCCAGATTCAGGCAGGTTTGTCTCCAACAAACACAAGATCTAGTAAAAATGTGTCAAAAACTGGGTTGGCTGGTGAATTTAGAAAAATCAGAGCTGGAGCCCACACAGGTCTTCGATTTTGTAAATAAAGGAAAAAAATAAAAGAAATAAATAACATTTTTTAAAAATTTTTATGGAATAAAAACCTGACAAAGTCAGCAGAACAACTGTTTGTATGGATTATCATGAAGGAGGTCTCAATATGATCAATCTTTTTTCCTTTGTACATGCCCTGAAACTTTCATGGATCAAAAGAATAATATATAAAGATGATTTACAATGGCTTATGTTATTAAAAGACACCTATGGCGAACTTAATTCCTTGTGTTGTAAGGGCGGTGGTGTAAGAAAAAGTTTTGAGGATATTACAGAGAAATACAATTTTAAACCAAATATCTTGGATTATTGTAGAAATAAAATCCGAGGTTTTGTGATTTATAACCCCAGATAATTCACTAATTTCCGGCGATTAACGGACGAGCGCGTAGCTGATACTGAAAAATTGTCATACCTTTATTATTCAAACTTCCATTATCTGAAAAATTTAACTTCACTTCAAAATTCCTAAAAATAAAAATTGTCATACCTTTATTATTCAAACTTCCATTATCTGAAAAATTTAACTTCACTTCAAAATTCTTCAAAGTTTCCCATAGTTCTGTACCTAATGACAAAACTGAGGACTTTATTTCTATTATAAAGACCGGTTTCATTTATTAATCCATATATATTATTCTAAATATGTTTCTAAACACACCTAGTTGTTGCACTACATTTTATCTGTATCGTTTGACTCTCTATTATCGGCGATCGTCCAGTTATTGCCTCAGATAATTGTACGCAAAAATATGCGCACTCCATTGTTTTCTGTAGTCTGCGCACTTCCAGTCTTTATAATATAGATTAAGAAAATTAGTAGGCATTTTTATTAATAAGTATAAAGATAGGGACACTTTTCTGTATACAAGGCCTCCATATCCATTGCACATGAAAAGTCTTGGTAGCTTAAACAAACGGTGTAAATCACTCTGTAAAATGTTGCAAGAAACAGCTGAACCTTTGTATAAAACAAAATGGTCTCAATTAATTAAAGCAAATATAAATGTAAAATATGAAACTGATTTCTTATGGAAACAAATTTTTAAAGCTTGTTTTAAAAGTGTCACGGACCACTCAATCATATGGTTTCAGTATAAAATTCTGTACAATATTTTAGATACCAGGGAATATCTATTTAAATTGAAAATAAATGACTCCAGTATCTGCTCATTTTGTCAAAGCAACCCCGAAAGTATCAGCCACCTTTTTACCCAATGTCCTTGTGTTAAAGAACTATGGAAAAATGTCTGTATTTGGATAGAAAAAAACTACAAGTTGGCATAACATTAAATGATAATGTTAAAATACTTGGCTATCATGCACATGATGAGCACTTCTGGCCCGTGAACTTTGTCTCGATGATATCTAGACATTACATTTATGTCTGTTCAAAGAGGTGATTTAACTTAAATATTTTTCATCTGCAAGAAATGGTCAAAAGAAAATATGAGGAAGAAAAGTATGTGTGGGAAACCAAATCTTTAACTGATTTCTTTACAAATCATTGGCTTATTTGGGAACAGCTTTTCATCAATTAACAAGTTCACTTTTACATGATTATATCTTTAAACCTGATAATCACCAAATATTATACTATTGAAATTCTTAGTCTTCTATATATGGCATCTTTTGAATTTCAAACATTTGGATCAATGGATCTGATTGAGTAATACAGCTTTCTATATATTAAATAGTCTGACGCAGTAAAAATAACCTTTTTGTACTGTTTATTGTTATTTAAATGTTGTTTAAATACCACCATTGTAAACTTTATTTTTATGCGTGAACATGTATATAACAAAAAGAAATAAAAATATTAAAAAAAGTATGAACCCAGATACTTCCACTGCCAGTAATACATCACCATTAGGCATCCTAGATTTAGGTCCCCAACAGGCTCAATATGTCACTACCCATGACCTTTCAGAAGAAGCCAAGTGCATGCTCCAAATTAAGAAGAAACCATTTGGATAGTTCTGGAACAACGATGTTTCGCCATGTTTGCCTATATTGTTATCGTACCGTTAAGAGGAACAATGTTCATGTTGAGGGTGACTGTCTAAATAAGAAGAAAGCTGTAACTAAATAGAGGTGTGCCAACTTTGATTGTAAATTCATTGAAACAATGTTCTTCACATAACTGTTGTTCTCTCAGAAAAAATGTTTTTGGTGGTGGATTTAATAGTATGGGGTTCTCACCTTCTTCTGAGGCCTCTCAGGCATTTGTTTCTTCCACTTTTCAAAGTTTAATTTTCTTGCATAGTAAAGGTCCATATAATAATATGCGAGACAAATCCATTGTACATTACACAGGTGGTCCTTTGTTTTGTTTTTCTCAAGCCTTGTGTACTGAACAAAATGTCACTTATCACAATGATGTTAATTTGTTGCACCATTCTGAAACATTAAATAAACATAGTGTTTCTCAAACTATTTGTGCTGAAGAAAGGGTTTGTGGTCAGAATGGTGTTACTTTTTTGTCTCAGTCTGAAACTTTGAAGAAAACACGTGTTTTTGATAGTAATATAGTTTTTGTCAGTCAACCTTCTATGCCATTGGGGGGTAAAGAGACTGAACCATTAGATATGAACAACTCGGAAGCTTACCTTGCTGCAGTTTCTGACATATTATCATCTGGTCTTCCCAACTATTGTGGTAGGCGATTACCTTTCCCATCTGTTTTTAACTGGAAATACATAGAAAAAGATATTGGGTAATATCATGACGGTCGTTTAATCGACCACTTAAAATTTGGATTTCCATTAAGTTTGCACGGACGTGATGGAATTAGAAGCAATGCCACTACCAACCATCACTCAGCCACGTCTTATGCAAACAACATTGACCAGTTTATCAGTAAGGAATTGAAGGAGAGAGCTTTATTTGGACCATTTCAGGAGATACCACACCCTCAGTTTACTTGGTCTCCATTAATGACAAGACCTAAAGGAAAGGTAAGACGTCTTATATTGGACCTCTCTTTTGGGGAGAATTCAGTGAATAATGCCACAGAAAAGCATCAATTTGATGGAGAAGATTTTAAACTTACTCTTCCGTTGTTAGACAATTTATTACCTGCACTGTGATATTTGGGTTATAATCCGAGACTTTACAAATTAGATATCTTGCATGCTTTTCACCTTTAGTATGTTCAATTGCATAGGTCATATTTGGATTAGGTCTTGTTTGCGTGTGCGAGGCAACTGTTTATAGCATTCTTAATAACCTCAAAAAGTTATCTTCACTCAGGGCCTTCTTATCAGGTCAGCACCTCCTATACCACCCCCATAACAGGTTTTTAAGTGTAGAACCGTTGGTGCCCCCCAGGATCACAAAAAGTACTTCAGGGACCAACATAGGCCCAAAATACCTCTTAGCTTCTGATGAGGTTGAGATATAGTTTATCAGTTGAAATACAAATAACAAAGTTCATTATATCAGGCAGATATTACTTTATTAATTGCCTAGTTTGACAATTAGCTGGAAGCAGATTTTTAGTTTTATTTTTGGAAAAACATTAATAACTCAAGTATTAAGCATATTTTGAACTATTTGTTTTCATGAAGCTTCGTTTATGAATTTCAAGTGAAATGTTAATGCTACAAACAAAATTGTCTAATCCCCTGTGACATTGTTTCAATTTGCCAGTGAAATTAGTTTACATATATCCCCTTTAAAAGAGGTAGATTCTACCTCAAATGTATCTCATGTGAACTTAACTATTCTTTGACCAACCTGCAAAAACTCTAAAATGAATTTCGAAAATGGAAACCAAAAGCAATAGCTACTTTCAGGTTCTCACTGTTGAGTGAAAGAGTTGTAACTTGAAACCTATTGCATTGAGAAAATTTTGTTTCAATATGTTATCCACCTACTTTTGGGTCAGCTATAACATAGTGAAATTGTAGACCCTGTGGTTCATGGCATAGCTACTTCAAGGTTCTCCCCGTTGAATAAATCACTTGTAACTTGAAAACAATTACACTTAGAGTATTTTGTTTAAATATGTTATTCACCGACTTTTGGGTCAGCTCTAACATAATGAAATTGCAGACCTGTAGCTCATGGCATAGCTAAGCAATAGCTACTTTCAAATTCTCACTGTTGAGTAAATCAGTTGTGACTCAAAAACTAATACATTTAGAGAATTTTCTTTAAATGTATTAATCACTTACTTTTGGGTCAGCTATAACATAGTGAGATTGCAGACATGTAGCTGATGGCATAGCTGATCAATAGCTAACTTTCAGGTTCTCACTGTTGAGTAAATGTGTTGTAACTTGAAAACTATGATTGCTTTTATTGTGCTACAATAGCTTACCATGTGGAACTGAATATTATCTCGGGAGATTCAGGCATTCAGCCAACATCCAAGAAAAATAGACATTTAGTGTTGCCCGGAGCCTCAGGTTGTACTCTCATGGTGTTCTTCCTCACTTTTTCTTCTTTTCTCATTGGCTGTGTGGCTAGCAAGCATTTATTATCGCTCAGATATATTTTACTGTTTTCTCAGCACATGCATGTTGTTGGATGTTGTTTTTTTGTTATTTACTTTATTAATTGTCATTGATCATTCTGTGAAAGTTTAAGTTCAACAGGATAAGTATTTCTTAACTTTTCAGTGTTTGTGAGTTTCAGTTCCAGCTTGTTCGAATTTATTGCTGTAAAAATGCCCTCCCACCAATCCCATTCTAACAACCCTAGATCTCTTGAATGTCGTCATTTCTGTTTGCCTTTTGACTCGAACAATTATTGTCATTCTTGCATAGAAACTGGCAAGGGTGGTGACCCTTGGGTTACCAATGAAAAGCCATGCAATATTTGCTCAGCTTTACTAAAGGACAGCTTATGAAAATAAAACATAGATGGAGATACGTTCTGAAGCAAAAGGTAGCAGAAACATCCAAAGACGACGAACTAGATTTGTTAGGTGATGAAGACGAGGAGAAATTCACTGGATCTTAAGCAGACCTTGAGGGTGCTGCAGATAATTTATTTTCTTCACCTCCATGTCCTCAGCCATTACGTTTTGAAATGTTATCTTTGAAAACTCCAAAAACTGTCCCACCAACCCCAGGCACGGCTTTACAATAAAAAATTGAAACTAAGCTAATGAAATCCGTGGGTACACAATTCAACATCCAATTTCAACGGCAAATGGGGGTTTTCAAGGCATCTATTGATGGAAGCTTTTCAGTCTCTCAGAGACTAATTCCACACTATGAAAAATTTTACCAAAGAAGTGGAGGTGGATCAGACCTCCGCTTTGGCTCTAAGCCTGGCACTAGTAAACAGACTGATACTTTACCCCCGAACACTCGACCACAACCAAACACTCAGCTATCCGAACTCACAGATGAGCCCATGTAGATGGATGTGTATGGTCCACTTCCTCCACGGTTTGGTCAGAGTGCTCACTCCAAACATGGGTCAGATTCAAACCGCAGTTCCGATCAACAGTCTGAACACTCGGACCAGCCAGAGAGGTACGGCCAGAGCCAAAAAGCAAAAAAGGAAGCACAAGGTTCAGGCCAAGTATTTATCTCAGTTGACATCTTCAGAGGAGGATCAATCCTCTCTTCATATCAAAAGGTCTGCTAAGACCCAAAGTGCCCTTTCTGAGCAAGACCAAACACAACAGGATCCAGACCCAGTTTTTTACAGGGAAGTAGACATGTCTGACTTACCCCATCAGTATGTAGAAGAAATCAAGACCTTCAGGCAAGTTCTTGATCTCCCTGACCCCAGGGAAACTATGCCCAGGTCTTCTACTTCTGTTCTGGGCCTGGATGATGTTAAAGACCAACAAGAGCTCAGGCCAAAAGGCCCTTCAGCTATGCTCCCACTTAATCCATACCTCAAAGAACCCTTTGACAAATTTGAGCAGGATTTCCAGGCCTCTGATTTAACTGAAGGAAAATACATCAAACCCCCTCCTTCCACTGCAAAGTGGTACAAGGTGGGACAGCCTTGTTTTGAGGACAAAATTCAAGAACTGAAAACAGATTTTGCAAAAATCTGTATCTCTTCAAAACCCTCTGGGGCCCCTATGGGAAATGTTTTCCTTCCAGTAAGGACTGGAACATCACGCTAGGCAGGATCTCTCTACCATCAACTTTGTGGCTACCTTTGCTAAGACTGCTTCTGTCTGCAACACGACCATGGAGAAGTATCAGGTCAGTCTCAAGTCTACCTTAAAAGGGTTAAAAGAAAGATTCAGAAGAGTGTAAACCCTGAAAAAGCAGCCAGGCTTGGCTATGAAAATGCCTGCGACTACTTTGAGGTTCTGAATAAGAGGGTTCTTATTCAACAGAAAGCTCTTGCCTGCCCTAGCAAATCCCTAGCCCATATATTTTAGAGGGAGCTATACACAATGGGTAACACTGGCCTGCTCAGCCACAAGGCCAAAATGACCCTTCTTCAACCACATCTAGGGGATTCGAGACACAAAGAACTTAGGAATTCGCCCTTTTGGCCCACTCCTTTGTTCAAGTCTCAACTTGTCAAGGATGGAGAAGAATTTCTCCTTTAAAAAGGTACCCCTAAAGAATCACAGAGCCATCCACCCAAATTCAAGGAAGTACCTAAGGTTTTGCCACAAGTCGCAGGTGTTCCAATTTACCTCTCTTCCATTTGGCCTAGCCATGGCCCCACAGGTCTTTACAATGATTGTAAAGGAAGTGAAGCTGATGGCCCTGACAAGGGGAATCAGGCTTCACCGATACCTGGATGACAGCCTCATCATGGTTCAGTCTCAGAAAGAAGCACAGTCAGACCATGGTAGACCTGACAGAGTCCTTAAGGTGGATAATAAATCTTTGTGGGCTACGAATACCATCAAGATTCAGCCCGTGTAAAACCCACTCAAAAAGATGGCTCAACCTTCAGGATTTGATCCTGTGCTTAAAGTCAAAACATGTTTTGATATGATACATGTTTGATATCACTAACTGGGTTGCTCACCTCAATGGAGAAGATGGTCCCGGAGGTACGCCTTCACACGAGGCTCTTTCAGTTTCACCTCAAGGAGCACTGGAGATATCCTCAATCATTGGAAACTCTCTTTCCATGGTTGGAGACCATTTCAGCTCACCTAGAGTGGTGGCAAAATCCTGCAAATGTCATTAAGGGTTCAGACCTTCATTCCAAAGACCACAGTATCCAACTCTTTACAGACACCTCAAACGAAGGCTGCAGCACTCACTTAGAGCAAACCTCTATAAAGGGTCTGTGGTCAGACAGGGAAAAAAGGCTACACATAGATGTTCTAGAGTTGAAGGCAGTTTCTCTAGCTCTTCAAAGGTTCAAGGACCAGTGCTAATACCAGACAGTTTTGGTTGCGACAGAAAACTCAACAGCGGTAACCTACATAAGCAAACAAGGAGGAACCCACTCGGCGGAGGTGTGTGCTCTCCTGTGGAAAATCATGACCTGGTGCCATCATTATCAGATTACCCTAAGAGCAAGACATATTCCAGGGTGTCTGAATGTGATGGCCGACCTTCTGTCCAGGTCGAACCAAGTTCAGTCAACAGAATGTTCACTGCATCCACAGATGTTCAAACAGATCTGCCACAAGTATTTTACTCCTCATGTAGATCTATTTGCCACTCGTCTAAGTCACAAACTTCGACTGTACATATCTCCAGTTCCCAACAAAATGCTTAGGCCATAGATGCTTAGGCCATAGGTGACCTTAAACTCCTACTATTAACATATTTATATTGATTTCAAGTTTTTCAGTTTCCAGATAGTATCTCGAAAATTTGTTTGGATTCAATTCAAATTTGGCATGTGGTTGTAACTGGTATTGATGGTGTGTCCTATTTTAAGGTGGCCTTAAACTCCCATGTATAAAATAATTATGTTGAGTTTAAGTTTTTTTTTTTACTTTTCCACAGAGTACACTGAAGGTAACTTAAGAAATTTCATTCAAGTTTGCATGTATATGTAACTGGCCATAGATAAGTGCCATACATTAACGTGACCTTAAACTTCCAGTAATAACACATTATCAGTGTCGTTGTCACACTTGCTTTCCAGACAGTATCTCAAAAATGGCACAATGGATGAAATTCAAATTAGGCATGTGGATGTAACTGGTCCTCAAGGTGTGCCCTGTTTTAAGGTGACATTAAACTCCCACAAGTAACATACCTCTATTGATTTGAAGTTTATCTGCTTCCAGACAGTATCTCGAAAAGAGGTTGACGGATTCAATTTAAATTTGGCATGTGGTTGTAACTAGTGTTAAAGGTGTGTCCTATTTTAAGGTGGCCTTAAACTCCCATATATAAAAGAATTCTGTTGAGTTTAAGTTTTTTTCACTTTTTCATAGAGTATACTGAAGGTAACTCAAGAAATTTCATTCAAGTTTTGCATATATATGTAACTGGCCACAGGTAAGTATGATACATTAAGGTGACCTTAAACTCCCAGTAATAACACATTGTTAGTGTTATTATTGTATCCCCAACGCAAAGCGGGGATACTATGGGTTCATCATCGTTGTCGTCCGCGCCCTCATCCGCGTCCGTGTCCGCAGAGATTTCTTGTTAGCGACCTACAGTCCACATTTCTTTCCGGATTTCTTTCATATTTGGCAGGTGGCTTGATATGGTAGAGGACTCGCCACCCTATCTTTTTGGTAGGCTTTATGTCTAAATTAGGCCTGTGGTAGACAAAAATGTCTAAAATGTGGAATATTGCTTGTTAGCGACCTACAGTCCACATTTCTTTCCAGATTTCTTTCATATTTGGCAGGTAGCTTGGTATGCTAGAGGACTCGCCACCCTATCTTTTTGGTAGGCTTTATGTCTAAATTAGGCCTGTGGTAGACAAAAATGTCTAAAATGCATTAAAATTCATGAAATCATGCACTAAATCACTTATAACTTGAAAAGTGTTACATTTAGAGCATTTTGTTAAAATATGTTATTCAGATACCTTTTTCATAGCTACAACATGGTGAGTAACTTGGATGTCTGTCTCAATAGCTAAGTGAGTAATAGCTACTTTTGGGCGTTTCAGTAACTTCCATCATGAGTAAAATCACTTGTAACTTGAAAGCTATTGCATTTACACAATTTTGTATAAATATGTTATTCAGCTACTTTTGGGTCAGCTATAACATAGTAAAATTTCAGACCTGTAGCTCATGGCATAGCTGAGTAATAGCTCCTTTTAGGTTATCACTGTTGAGTAAATTACTTATAACTTCAAAAGTATTGCATTTAGAGTATTTTCCTTCAATATGTTATTCACCTATTTCGGAGTCAGCTATAACATAGTGAAGTTCCAGACCTGTGGCTCATTGCATAGCTGAGTAATAGCTACTTTGAAGTTCACACTGTTGAGTAAATCAGTTGTAATTGGAAAACTATTGCATTTACAGAAATTTGTGTAAATATGTTATTCAGCTACTTTTGGGTCAGCTATAACATAGTGAAATTACAGACCTCTAGCTCATGGCACAACTGAGCAATAGCTATTTTTAGGTACCGACTGTTGAGTAAATGACTTGTAACTTAAAAAATATTGCATTAGGAGTATTTTGTTAAAATATGTTGTTCACCTACTTTTGGGTCAGCTATAACATCGTGAAATTACAGACTTATAGCTCATGGCATAGCTGTGCAATAGCTATTTTCAGGTTCTCACTATTGAGTAAATCAGTTGTAACTTGAAAACTATTGCATTTACAGTATTTTGCTTAAATATGTTGTTCACCTAATTTTGGGTCAGCTATAACATAGAAAAAATTCAGACATGTAGCTCATTGCATAGCTGAGTAATAGCTACTTTGAGGTTATCACTCTTGAGTAAATCAGTTATAACGTGAAAACTATTACATTTACAGTATTTTGTTTAAATATGTTATTCACATAATTTTTGGTCAGCTATAACAGAGTGAAATTGCAGACTTCTATGTCATGGCATAGCTTAAAAATATCTACTTTCAGGTTCTCACTGTTGAGTAAATCATTGTATCCACTGGATAGCCGCAGTGTGTAGAGAGATTTCACCATTACCGCTCTAACGAAAAAAATATTATAGCTAGCCTTCTCAAGTTTGCAAGGTATATTAGAGGCTGCACCACAGTATTCTATTGGTAGGCTTTATGTCTAAATTAGGCCTGTGGCTAAATTACTTACTAAAAATGAGTAATTTTGCATTTTCTCTAAAAGTATTGCAGATAGCAAATTTTTCTTAAATAACTCATTCACCTACTTTTGGGAGAGCTTTCACATGCTGAAGACCCGTAGGTAATTACTCACCTACTGAAAATGAGTAAATTCGAATTATCTCTAAAAGTATTGTAGATAGCCAATTTTTCTCAAATAACTCATTCGCCTACTTTTGAGAGAGCTTTCACTTGGTGAAGTTTGAGACCTGTAGCTAATTATTCACCTACTCAAAATGAGTAAATGCGAATTATCTCTAGAAGTATTGCAGATAGCCAGTATTTCTCAAATAACTCATTAATATGAAAACAACTTATAGGAAGTCATGGGCTGCAAATCTTTTCATGTGGTCAGATTTGACCTTGGGCCCCTCCTGCTTATTATTGGTCCTAGAGGTTTGCAATGTGAAAACGACTTATAGGAAATCATGGGCTGCGAATCTTTTGATGTGGTCAGACTTCACCTTGGGCCCCTGCTACAGGGTCAAATAAGGGTAGCCAAACTTAAAAGTGCTTTCAGCTTGCTTATTAACGAAAAATGCTGTTTATCTTCTAAACTATGTTAGTTGGCCTTTGTCGGTGGATACATCCAGCATCTGGCCACAGATGCGTACTTGGCCTAGTCACACTTCTTTTCCAGACAGTAACTCAAAAATGGCATGAGGGATGAAATTCAAATTTGGCATGTGGATGTAACCGGTACTCAATAAGTGCCCTGTTTTAAGGTGACCTTAAACTCCCACCAGTAACATATTTATATTGATTTTAATTTTTTCAGTTTCCAGACAGTATCTCGAAAATTGGTTGACGGATTCAATTCAAATTTGGCATGTGGTTGTAACTGGTATATAGAAGGTGTGTCCTATTTTAAGGTGGCCTTAAAGTTCCATGTATAAAAGAATTATGTTGAGTTTAAGTTTTTTTACTTTTCAAGGAGAATACTGAAGGTAACTTAAGAAATTTCGTTTAAATTTTTTGCACGTATATGTAACTGGCTATAGATAAGTGCCATGCATTAAGGTGACCTTAAACTCCCAGTAAAAACACAATGTCAGTGTTATTGTCACACTTAGTTTCCAGACAGTATCTCAAAAATGGCATGATGGATGAAATTCAAATTTAGCATGTGGATGTAACTGGTTTTCAAGGTGTGCCCTGTTTTAAGGTGACCTTAAACTCCCACTAGTAACATACTTATATTGATTTTAAGTATATCCGTTTCCAGACAGTACCTCGAAAAGAGGTTGACAGATTCAATTCAAATTTGGCATGTGATTGTAACTAGTGTTCAAGGTGTGTCCTATTTCAAGGTGACCTTAAACTCCTATGTATAAAAGAATTATGCTGAGTTTAAGCTTTTTATTTTTCCATAGAGTATACTGAAGATAACTTAAGAAATTTCATTCAAATTTTTGCATGTATATGTAACTGACCATAGATAAGTGCATACATTAAAATGACCTTAAACTCCCAGTAATAACACATTGTCAGTGTCATCATCACACTTCCTTTCCAGACAGTATCTCAAAAATGGCATGATGAATTAAATTCAAATTTGTTATGTGGATGTTACTGGTGATCAAGGTGTGTCCTGTTTTAAGATGACCTAAATCTCCCACTAGAAAGAAACTTGTATTGATTTTAAATTTTTCTGTTTCCAGACAGTTTCTTGAAAATGGGTTGATGGATTCAATTCAGATTTGGCATGTGGTTGTAACTGGTATTCAAGGTGTGTCCTATTCTAAGGTGACCTTAAACTCCTATGTATAAAAGAATTATGTTGAGTTTAAATTTTTTATTTTTCAATAGAGTCTACTGTAGATAACTTGAGAAATTTCATTCAAATTTTGCATGTATATGTAATGCAGGTGTTCCACTGGAACCGACCCTACGACCCTAGGGTTAGTTGCAAAAGTCGTAGGGTCATAGAAAAAAAGGCGCGAAAATTATGAAATCCCCAACAGGACGGTACAAGGATGTAATGACCTTCCTGACAAGATGTAGGGTCGTGGACGTGTATTGCAAGGCCAGTCATAGAAGTACTACGACAAGCCCTAAACCCCTAACAGACTAGCCGTAGCAGGTCCTGACAAGCTGTACTGATAAACAGACAGGATTGGAAAAATATACAGGACCCCACGACCAGACTTGCAGTCGGTCATGATGTGAGGTAAAAATATGATCAAAATCATGTCAAGAATGACAAAGATACAGTGCATGTAATCATAATTTCAAAGTTAAAGAGATAGAAAAGGTCCACATGTATGCTGTAAATAATTGAGAAAGTGGAACAAGTGCTTTATTTGGTGACAAAATAACCAAATTCTCGGCCTATTTCACCAGAGCAATTTAAACAAAAGTGAAACTATTTGGATTCAATCACAAGATATTTCTTCTCACAGTAAAACCCATAAACAATTTTTGGGAAAAAAGAGGATCAAGTGTCGACCAATCAACAAATCTGAAACTAGGACAACAGTAAATATTTGGATCCCATCACGTGACCAGAACTTCAGGGTGTTTACCTTCATGTCCAGAAAAATGTGCTTCTCAGAGGCTCGAAATTATTTGCTATAAATGTGTAGGGAAATTGCTCAGAGGTACAGAATTTTGAAAGGGTCCTTCCCAGAAGCTCGAAACTGGAGTATAAAAAGCAGTAACAAGCAATAGGGTTTTCATTGTCACATGAGATATTGTTGGAAGAATATAACATTTTGAATGACAATTTCATATTTTAAAGTGGCTTTTTCATTCATAATCTGAAACAGACATACATTGATTTATTTCTCATATAATATTAAAGCAAACAAACGTGAAAACTATAATTAAAATAAAAATAATAAATTTGATGGTCATGTGATGGGATCCAAATATTCAGCCTTGACCTAGTTTAAGAATTGTTTATTGGTCGACACTTGATCCTCTTTTTTTCTCAAAAATTCATCAAAAACTGTAATGACAATCTGGAAATGGACTGCAAATCAGCAGTACCTAAGTTACATAAGACAAGCCGGCTTCATAGTACGACAGGCCTGCAAGTGATAACAACAAGCCTGGAAGGGTTACAGACAAGCCTTGAAGTGTAACCGACAGGCCCTTAAGTTATCCGACAGGCCTGTTGCTAGGGGGCTGAAATTAGGGTCGGATACAAGGGTCGGTAACGGTCCTAGAAATATCAAACATGTTTGATATTTCACCGACTCTCCCTGACAGGCCGGTAACTTGAAACCGACCCTTACCGACCGTGTAAACATTGTCCCCGACTCTAAAAAAAATAGTTACCGGCCTGTCGGTTCCAGTGGAACACCTGCATAACTGGCCTTAGAGAAGTGCCATACATTAAGGTGACCTTAAACTCGTAGTAATAGCACATTGTCAGTGTCACACTTCCATTCCACACAGTATCTCAAAAATGACAAAACGGATTAAATTCAAATTCGGCATGTGGTTGTAACTAGTATTCAAGGTGTGCCCAATTTTAAGGTGACCTCCTCTGTATAAACTCCTCTGTATAAAAGAATTATCTTGAGTTTTTTACTTTTCGTAGAGTACATTGAAGATAACTTAAGAAACTGCATTCAAATTTTGCATGTTTATATAACTGGCCATAGATAAGTGCCACACATTAAGGTGACCTTAAACTCCCAGTAATAACACATTGTCAGTGTCGTCACACTTCCTTTCCAGAGAGTATCTCATTCATATTTGTCATGTGGATGTAACCCACTAGTAAGATACTTATATTGATTTTAAGTTTTTCTGTTTCCAGACAGTATTTCAAAAGTGGGTTGATGGATTCAATTCAAATTTAGCATATGATTGTAACTGGTATTGAAGGTGTGTCATATTTTAAGGTGACCATAAACTCCCATGTATAAAATAATTATGTTGAGTTTAAGTTTATTTATTTTTAATAGAGTATACTAAAAGTAACTTAAGAAATTCCATTCATATTTTGCATGTATATGTGACTGACCATTGATAAGTGCCAGACATTAAGGTAACCTTAAAGTCCCAGTAATAACACATTGTCAGTATCGTCATCACTTCCTTTTCAGACAGTATCTCAAAAAGGCACGATGGATGAAATTCAAATTTGGCATGTGGATGTAACTGATCGTCAAAGTATGCCCTTTTTTAAGGTGACCTTAAACTCCCATTAGTAACATACTTATATTGATTTTAAGTTTTTCAGTTTGCAGACAGTATCTCGAAAATTGGTTGATGGATTCAATTCAAATTTGGCATGTGGTTCAAACTGGCATTGAAGGTGTGTCCTATTTTAAGGCGAGCTAAAACTCCCATGTATAAAAGATTTATGTTTTGTATTTTTCCATAGAGTATACTGAAGATACCATGAGAAATTTCATCCAAATTTTGCATGTATATGTAACTGGCCATCGATGAGTGCCATACAATAAGGTGACCTTAAATTCCCAGTAATAACAGAATTATATGCACTTTAAGTTTTTTCAACAGTATTTCAAACACTGCAATTATAAGCATGTTTCAAGTTGTGGATGTAAGAAACCGTGAACAAAAACTACGGGAAAAGATTCCCTTAAACTCGCTCACAGCTGCAAACTAACTATTTGAGTTTAAGGTTGGGACAAGTTTTTTGGTTTTTAAAAGATATTTCATGTGCTAATTAAGACTTTATTCTTTTATATTCATCATATATATCTGTCTACACCAAAAAAGTTCTTTTGTAAGGTTATAGTAAATTCCTGATATTTCATAAACTTATGAGTTTAAGGTTGCATTTCTTTTGTGTCACTAGCAGCTATGTTTGAGGACAAGTATGGTCAGTTTCGTTTTCACACATCCTTTCCAGAGAGTATCTCAAAAATGGCATGATGGATTAAATTCCAATTTGGCCTGTGCATGTAACTGGTCCTCAAGGTGGGCCCCGTTTTAAGGTAACCTTAAACTCCTAGTAGTAACATACGTATATTGAGGTTAAGGTTATTTCCAGACAATATCTCAAAAATGGGTTGATGGATTCAATTTTAAATTTGCGATGTGGTTGTAACTGGTTTTCAAGGTGTGCCCTATTTTAAGGTGACCTTAAACTGACACGTATTAAAAAGCTATTTGTTAAGTTTACATTTTTTTATTTTTCCATAGGGTACACTGAAAATAAATTAAGAAATTTCATCCAAGTTTTGCCATGTATATGTAACTGGCCATAGGTAAGTGTCATACAATAAGGTGACCTTAAGCTACCGGTAATAACAGAATTATATTCACTTTAAGTTTGACAATTTTTAAACAGTATTTCAAATACTATGCAATTCTATGCATGTTTCAGTTGTGGATGTAACAAACCTTGAACAGAACCTTCAGAACTAACATTAACTCTAAAGTTGGAACAATTGTTTTGGTGTTTGGAAGCTATTTGATGTGCTGAGATTTTTTCATCGATATTCATCATGTACATATATTTAGACAGAAAAATAGGTCTCCGTTGTAAGGTTACAATAAATTTCTGATATTTTAGAAACTTATGAGTTTAAGGTTGTAGCAGTTTGGTGTCACTCAGCTGTGATGGATCACCTTTCAGCATCGTCATCACACTTTGTTTTTGGAAATTATATCAAAAATTGTAAGTAGGATGAAATTCATATTTGGCATGTGGGTGTTGCTGGTCATCAATATGTACCCTATTTTAAGATGACCTAAAACTCCCATTTATAATACATTTATATTGAATTTTACTTTTTCGATTTGTGGGCAGTAGCTTAAAGATGGCTTCACAGATTCAGATCAAATTTGGTACGTGGATGTAACTGGTCAAGGTGTGGCTCACTTGAAGGTGACCTTAAACTCCTAGTGATAACATGACTATATTGAATTTAAATTTTTCAATTTCTGGAGAGTATTTCAATTCTGCATGACAGATTTAATTTAAATTTGGTATGTTGATGTATCTAGTCATGAAGGTGTGCCCTATTTTAAGGTGACCTTAAACTCCCATGTTAGAATGTTACTGAGCTCATCTTTTTCTATGATTCTAATTCTAATTGGACTTTTATAGCGCTTAATCTCCCCAGATAAGAGGACTCTAAGGCGCAACTAAGCAAAAAACAGACATCAAAATTTCTGTATCCAGGGGCATAGCAGGGGTCAAGCACCATGATTCCACAAAGTATACCAAAATGGCATGATATATATGACCTATATTTTACAGGTACATGTAACTGATGTTGCAGAAATGCCCTGAGACTACATTGAGGTCCCCTTTAACTCTCTGTAATGGCATAATTATAATTACTTTTCTTTAAAATTTTGGATAATATCTTAAATTATGTGCAATAGATTTCAAGCACATTTAAATATTGATACTTGGTAGGGACATTGGTTAGGGGGTGTAATTGTGCAATGTCATGGTGTGACCTTGATTTGACCTTTGACCTTGCCGTAGTGACCTTGACCTATAAAATCTTCTCCGGGCTATATCTCGCAAACTGTAAGGTGTAGGAAGTTGATACTTGGTACGGATATTGGTTAGGGGGTGTAGGTGTGCAACGTCATGGTGTGACCTTGATTTGACCTTGCCATAGTGACCTTGACCTATAAAATCCTGTCGGGGCTATATCTTGGAAACTGTAAGGTGTAGGAAGTTCATATTTGGTAGGGACATTGGTTAGGGGGTGTAGTTGTGCAACATCATAGTCTGACCTTGATTTGACCTTTGACCTTGCTGTAGTGACCTTGACCTATAAAATCTTATCCGGGCTATATCTCAGAAACCGTAATGTGTAGGAAGTTGATACTTGGTAGAGACAATGGTTAGGGGGTGTAGGTGTGCAGCATCATGGTCTGACCTTGATTTGA
The DNA here is from genome assembly GCA_964017235.1 of Sabellastarte sp. h YS-2021. Classification (NCBI taxonomy): domain Eukaryota; kingdom Metazoa; phylum Annelida; class Polychaeta; order Sabellida; family Sabellidae; genus Sabellastarte; species Sabellastarte sp. h YS-2021. The sequence goes on from OZ024927.1 coordinate 82,023,855, forward strand.
CCCTTGACCTTGCTATAGTGACCTTGACCTATAAAATCTTGTCTGGGCTATATCTCGGAAACCGTAAGGTGTAGGAAGTTGATACTTGGTAGGGACATTGGTTAGGGCCTATAGGTGTTTATTATCATGGTGTGACCTTAATTTTACCTTTGATCTTGTCGTAGTGACTTTGACCTTTAAAATCTTGCTCCACCTTTGGGTCTGTCTTTTGATGCAGATTAAGCACTGTTAATTCATATTAGAATTTATTAAGAATTTTACTTTTTTGCTCTGAAAGTATCCTGAACTTTGTAGTGGTACAGTATTTCTATATCTCATGGTGTTGAAAATATTTCCCTAGGCTGTGGGGTACGGGCATCTCTGATGCTATTTTTTAAATTAAACATGTACATGTGTCTAGACCAAAACAGTATCTTTATTGTAATCATTATGTTACTATAAAAACCTGAAAGTTAAAAAAGTAAGTTTAAGGTTACAACTTATTTTAATTATTATATCCATCCTGCTGGACATGGATATTATTTTTATTTTCCATCTGAATCACCCTTCATTGCTGCTCATTTACAGGTACAGTATTTTATGTGTCTCAGCTAAATTTAGTGTGGAGGTTTAATGGCATGAGAGTTTGTGTGTGCATGCTTTCTTGGCAATATCTGGCAACAAGTGTTGCAGTTGCCGTGGCAACACTTTTTCATATTTCTTGGGCTTTAATATCTTTTGGGGAGTTCATAGCATTCCAAACCCCTGCATTGGTTGGAGCTGATTAGCTTTTTAACAATAACTGGCAACAAATGTTGCCATGGCAAGACTTTGTTCTGTTTCTTGGGCTTATAAATATTTTATGGGTTCTTTGCTTTCCATACCCTTGCACAGACTGGAGCGGATTAGTTTTTCGGCAACACTATCAACAAGTGTTGCCATGGCAACACGTTTTTTTGTTTCTTGGACTTGTAAATATTTTTATGGGTTCTTTGCTTTCCATACTCCTGCACAGACTGCAGCTGATTAGCTTTTCAGCAACACCTGGCAACAAGTGTTGCCATGGTAACACTTTTCTTCCTTTTTTTTGGACTAACTTACAGATATTTTTATGGGTTCTTTTTTTCCATACCCCTGGACAGATTGGAGCTGATTAGTTTTTCAGCAACACCTGGCAACAAGTGTTGCCATGTCATGGCAACACTCTTTTATGTTCTTGGGTTTAATAATTTTTCTTGGGTATCTTTGTATTCCAAACCCTTGCATTGATTTCAGCTGATTAGTTTTTCGGCAACACCTGGCAACAAGTGTTGCCATGGCAACACTTTTTCTGTTTCTTTGACTTATATTTCTGTGGATTTTTTGCATTCCAAACCCCTGCATGAATAGGAGCTCATTAGCTTTTCAGCAATATCAGACAGCTAGTGTTGCCATGGCAACAGTTTTTTCTGTTTCTCCGTTGTGAATATAAAAAGTCCTGAAGAAGACCTGTATGGTAAAGTGACCTAACACTCCACAAGATTAGACAATGCTCATTTGCTTTCCCACAAAATGATGGACAAATAAATGTCCTTCTTTCCTCAATGAAGAGACAAGGCAGACAAGACATGACCCATCTTGTACAATGCATTTACATGTATTATGACTAGCTGAGCGTGCTTTACTAGTGGATTATCAGTGCAGAATTGATAGACAATGATCTTGCTTGTTTGCTCTCCCACAAAATGGCAGAAAAATATAAACCCTTCTTTCCTGCATGAAGAGAGGAGGTGAACAAATATAAGTCCCTCTTTCCTCCATGAAGAGAGGAAGCAGACAAGACCGGACATCTTGTACAATGCATTAATTGTAACCCCGGACGAAAGTCGGGGATACTTAGGATTCAGTACGGTCACGCCGCCGCCGCCACAGAGATTTCCTTTTGGATGCGATAACTTAAAAAATATTTTAGTTAGAACTTTCAAATTTGGTATGTGGGTATATATGGGCAATGCCACAAATGCTATTGTTTTGTGACTTTGACTTTCAATCTCAAGGTCACTGGTGGCCTCTTAAAGGTCAGATTTTGGCCATTTTTTCACTTTTTGGCCCAGTTCTCCTATACAGAAAGTCAGATCATCCTATGGCTGGTATATATAATACATATATATGTCCTCTTTAAGCATGCAGAAATTTGACCTTGAAGCTCTTCATTGAAGGTCATCCACTGACCGCCAAAGTACCTGACTGAGGGTCATTTTTGGCCTTTTTGGAGATATTTTCACACTTAATGCTGACTATATTGCATGGAAACTATTGAAAATGGCTTTGGAGGTTGAGTACATGATGGAGTACCAGCATCCAGGCTTACCGGTTACAGATCTTCATTTAAGGTCATCCACTGACCGCCAAAGTACCTGTCCGAGGGTCATTTTTGGCCCTCTATTTGTTTGTTTGTTTGTGAACAAGATAACTCAAAAACTGACAGATGGATTTTGATAAAATTTTCAGGATATGTCCAAAATGGTAAAAGGAAGATATGATTCAATTTTGGGAGTGATCCGGATCACTGTCTGGATCTTCTGGATCCATGAAATATAATTTTTAAAGACAAATAGCTCAAAAAGTCATGGGTGGATTTGGATGAAATTTTCAGGAAATGTCCTAAATGGGACAAGGAACAAGTGATTAGATTTTGGGAGTGATCTGGATCATCTGGATCCAGGCTGCCAGATGTGTTTGTGTACAAGATAAATCAAAAACTTATGGACTGATTTTGATGAAATTTTCAGGATATGTCTGAAAAGGTAAAAGGATGAAATGATTGAATTTTGGAAGTGATCCGGATCACTATATGGATCTTCTGGATCCATGAAATGTAATTTTTAAAGACAGATACCTCAAAAAGCTATGGATGGATTGTGATGACATTTTCAGCAAATGACCTAAATGGTGCGAGGAACAAGTGATTAGATTTTGGGAGTGGTCTGGATCACTGTCTGGATCATCTGGATCCAGGCTGCCAGATGCGTTTGTGTACATTGTAGCTGAAAAACTTATGGACGGATTTTGATGAAATTTTCGGGATATGTCTGAAAAGGTAAAAGGATGAAATGGCTGAATTTTGGAAGTGATCCGGATCACTATATGGATCTTCTGGATCCATGAAATGTAATTTTTAAAGACAGATACCTCAAAAAGTTATGGATGGATTGTGATGACATTTTCAACAAATGACCTAAATTGTACAAGAAACAAGTGATTACATTTTTGGAGTGATCTGGATCATCTGGATCCAGGCTGCAACAGAATTTTAGGATGAATTTGGATGATATTTTTAGGATATGTTAGAACTGGTAAAAGGAAGAAATGATTCAATTTTGCGAGTGATCTGGACCACTATCTGGATCTTCTAGATCCATGAAATATAATTTTAAAGACAAATAGCTCAAAAAGTCATGGGTGGATTTTGATGAAATTTTCAGGAAATGTCCTAAATGGGACAAGGAACAAGTGATTAGATTTTGGGAGTGATCTGGATCATCTGAATCCAGGCTGCCAGATGTGTTTATGTACAAGATAAATCAAAAACTTATGGACAGATTTTGATGAAATTTTCAGGATATGTCTGAAAAGGTAAAAGGATGAAATGATTGAATTTTGGAAGTGATCCGGATCACTATATGGATCTTCTTGATCCATGAAATGTAATTTTTAAAGACAGATATAAGTGAAAGAACTAGTAATTAGCTTTTGGGAGTAATCTGGTACTATGGAGAATCCTGACCTGGTGCTCCAGGAAACAGACTCAAGACCGACATATTCACGCCTTAACTATGTCCCGCCCGGGGATACACTGTGTCGAGACGCAATCTCTAGTTTGTATGGTCATATGACTAGCAGTTTAAGTTATATTTTTCAACAAGGTGGGGCTTCACGGTACCATGACTCCGTCCTTCTGAAATATGGTCTGGACTTGCAAAAATGCTGCACGTCAGCTATTTTTGTCTATCTGGCATAAGTTATGTCTTTTCAAATTTCATCCACTTCAGTCTTTAACCAAAGCTGGTGATACAGTAAAATTCTGTTAAATTCTTGTCTCTCTAATATCTCTGTTATATCTTTTTACTTGAATCTTGGTTGTTGCACCTTTGGGTGTCTTTTGATGTAGATTCGGCACTGTTAGTCACATTAGAATTTATTAACTGTTTTACTTACTTCCCATTGTAACAGATGGTATTGCATCAAGTGAGCCACAGGTTTTGCCCCAACTCCACATAAAAGCATGTATTGCCACATCAATATGTATGGGTAATATTCAAAACATTCAAACCATAATTCTACCATACAAATGACTGTCAAAATGGGAGAAGTCTTAAAGCTTCATAATTTTTAGTTTACTGAATTGTCTTGTTTTAATACCTAATCTTTACATGCAGTTTTTTTTTCTGTTAGATGTTATTTTGTCTACTTAAACATTATTTGGGCACTCACACTGCTCCAAAAGTATCCCATTCTGTGTACTGTTCCACTACTTCTATGGTGTTGAAAAGTATTTCTCCAGGCTGTGGGGTATGGGCATCTCTGATGATATTTTTTCTGTTTCTAGACGGTATCTCAGAAATGCTGTGACAGATTTAGTTGAAATTTGGCATGTTTTCAAGATGTACCATATTTTAAGGTGACCTTAAACTACCATGTATACATTCTATTCAGTTCAAGGTTTTTTATTTTTTTGTATTCATTTACTTTTTATGTATTTGGGTTTTAGGTCATATCACAAAAGGTAGTTTTATTCGCAAAGAAAAGCAGTACATACAGTCGGTCAAGGTTCTGCACTGTAAACTGCCAACCATAGGTAAGCAACTACTAACTTTCCCATATAGGGCCCGGGGTTTGAAGTGCAGACCTCAGAGGTGGGAGGCAAGTGTGTTACTACTGTGCCACCGTGGTCCCCTTTTATTTTTCTGTATACTGAAAATAGCTTGAGAGATTTAATTGAGTAGTAACAGAATTGTTTTTATTTTAAGTTTGGCGATAGTCAGATTTTGTGTAATTTCAGGCATGTTTAAGTTGTGGATATTACAAACAATGAACAAAACTTGCATGAAAAGATTACCTTAAACTTACTCACAGCTGCAAACTAACAGTGAATTTAAGGTTCAGACAACTTTTTTGGTCTTTTGAAAATATTCAATGTGGTAATTGAGATTTGTCATTGATATTTAACATGAAAAGAAAAGGGTCTGCTGGTATTTTTAAAACATATGAGTTTTTGTTTGCTCAGTGTTGTGTCACCAGCAGCTGTGATGAAGGACATATATAGTCAACATTATGATCACATTGTGGAAATTATCTCAAAAACTGCTTGATGGATTAAGTCAGACTTCGAATGTGGATGTTGCCAGTCATCGATATGTTCCCTATGTTAAGAAGACCTTAAACTTCCACCAATATCCTATTTCTAGTGAATTTAACTTTCTCCATTCCTGGACAGTATCTCAAAACCTTTGACGGATTCAATTTAAATTTAGCATGTAAATGTATCTAGTCCTGTAGGTTAAATAGGTGTGCTCTATTTTAAGGTGACCTTAAACTCCCATGTGTAAAAGAACTATACTGAGCTTCGTTTTGTATATTTTTCACATTGTATATCAAAAATGGCATGACATATTTGATCTATAGTTTGCAAGTACATGTAACTGACCTTAGGGAAGTGCCCTACATTAAGGTGACCTTTCATCCCCCATTAATGGTATAATAATTATAGTTATTTTTCTTTAACGATTTTTGGATAATATCTTAAATTATGTGGAATTGATTTAAGCATATTTGATTTCTGACTATAAGTAACATTGAACAGAGTCTACATGGTTAACATGACCTTAAACTCTTAACATTTGCGTTGACTTACATTGAGTTTAAGGTTAGGACAAGTTTTTATTATATTTGGACAACATTAAAGTGGTAGTTTAGAGTTTTCATTTAAACTAAATTTGTACACATATCTAGAAAAAAAAACAAGATCTTTATTGTTATGTTACCATGAAGACATGATAGTTAAAGGAACAAGTTTAAGGTGACAACATTTTTAATTATTATATCCACCCTGTGGGGCATGGCCACATTATTTTGGTTTTCTTTCTGAATTACCCTTCATTGCTGCTCATTTACCGGAACAATATTTTACAAGTCTCGGCAAAATTTTGTGTGGAGGTGTATTGGATTTATAGCTTGTAGGAGATTGCTTTCTTGTCAATATCTGGCAACATCTGTTGGCATGGCAACACTTTTTCTTTCTCTTGGACTTGTAATTTGGTGCGTGTTTTACATTTATCCAAAATTTTAGAATATGTTTATCAAAAGAAGAACATGAAGTGATTATATATAAGGTTTTAGGCAACATTTGCAAGCAACTCTTACAATGGCAACACTTTCCTATTTATTTTAAAAAAAATTGAAGGTGCTTTATATACAATATCAATGCACAGATTTTAACCAATATTTTCAGTATATATTTGTTTCAAGGGAAACTCGAATGGTAGTAATTATGTTGTTGGCAACTTTTGGCAACAAGTATTGCCATGGTGATACTTTTTGTGGTTCTTTTTTTACTTAAAATTTTGTGAGTGTTTTACATTCAGAACCTGTGTACTGATATCAACCAAATTGTCAGGATATGTTTGTTGCAAAGGGAACTGGAGCTTTATTTTATATTGTGGATATAAAAAGTCCTAAAGAAAGCTGTAGAGTAAGGTGACCTTACACTCCACAAGATTAGTCGATAATATCTGTTGTTTGCTGTCCCATAAAATGTCCAATTTTAGTAGTCCCTTCTTTCCTCCATGAAGGGGGGACACAAACATGACAGAGAGGACCCATCTTACACAAATTGTGTCTTTATACATGTCAGTAACAACTGATAAAGAGCACAAGTATGTTAAAACTGCCCCCACCCATAAAAACATCTTATGCCCCTGTTCCACCAAAGGATTAAGCCCTGATCCTGTCGGCGACCCTTAATCGTGGACAGTCGGTGAAAAAAAAAGGTAAAATGGGCGGGAATACTGAGTCGGTATTGAAGTCTGGGATTAAGTACAGATCGTCCCCAGGAAGCCTCAGGACGCCTCAGGCGGCCCCAGACAGTCCCCGACTGGTCTGGGACTAAGAACCGACTAAGCCAGTTTTCTGGTCGGTTTGAACCACAATCCTGTCGTACACATACCGACTGGGTCCCAGGACGCCTCAGACCTCCTGGGACTAAGCCCCGACTAACACCCGATTAAATCCCGGCCTCCTCAGGCGTCCTCAGGCCTCCTCAGTCTTCCCCAGACTAGGATCGCCGATTCTTGTTTTGCAAAGTTGCTGGATTTTCTGGGTATATATATATAAAATTCGCGATCTAATCACCATTGCTTTTCTAGGAACACAGCCGGAGGTGACCTTTTAATGGAAGACAACTTCAGCAACAACGTAGGGCTTTTTTGGTTTTTATTCAGTTACAAATAATCATGTATTTCCTATTTCTATGTCGACCACAGCAACCACCAGCACCACCACCACCACCACCCATACAGAGACCCAGAAGAAGGCACAACATGTGGGTTAGGCCATGGCTACTGCAGAGAGAGGAGAGAGGGGCCTACCACAACATTATGGCTGATCTGTATGCCACAGACATTCCAGGATTCACCAACTACATGAGGATGACCCCAGAATTCTTTGAAATGATAAAGACAAGACTGGAACCACGTCTAGCCAGGCAGGCCACCAACTACAGAGCTACAATCAGTGTTGGGGAGAAGTTAGCCCTCATCATCAGATATCTGGCCACTGGAGAGTCCTACACATCATTATCCTGTCAGTTCAGGGTTTGAAGATCCACCATTTCCAAGTTTTTACCAGAGGTCTGCAGGGCCATCCAGGATGAGTTCACCAGAGAGTACCTCAAATGTCCTAGTACTCCAGATGAGTGGAAAGAACTGGAGAGGGAATTCAGGATCAGGTGGAATGTTCTACATGCCCTGGGAGCCCTGGATGGGAAGCATGTGGCCCTGAGGAAACCCAAGAACACTGGAGCCCTTTACCACAACTACAAGGGGTTCTTTTCCATTGTGATGTTGGCCCTGGTAGATGGGCAGTACAAGTTTAGATGGGTGGATGCTGGTACAGTTGGATCTTGCTCAGATGCCCAGATATTTAATGCCTCTCAGCTGAAGAGGAGGATTGAAGATGGCAGGATAGGCTTCCCTGACCCAGCACCTATAACCCAGGGTGGTCCAAGTGTCCCCTACTTCATTCTGGCAGATGATGCCTTTGCCCTGAAGACCTGGCTCATGAAACCCTATGGCAGAAGGATGTTAACAAGAGAGGAAAGGATTGCCAACTATAGAATATCAAGGGGCAGGAGAGTTGTTGAGAACGCTTTTGGCATCCTGGTCTCAAGATTCAGAGTGATGAGGCCCACTATTGAACTACCCCCAGCAACAGTGAGGGAAGTGGTCTTTACCTGTGTGGTTCTGCACAACATACTGAGAAGCCAGTATCAAGGTCAACATGGTGGTCAGCAGCCTGGGGAGGATGATGATGATGATGTGCCCGGTGATTGTGGATTGATTGGTGCTGCTGCTGGTGGTGGCCAAGACAGAAACCCTGCTAGAGAAGCCAAAAGACAGAGGGATTACCTGAAGGACTACTTCAATAATGAGGGAGCAGTGGCCTGGCAAGATAGCAGAATATAAGTCCTGCTGCAGTACCCGTCCTTTTCAGGACTAACTATAACAGTCCTTTTCAGGACTAACAAACAGTCCTTTTCAGGACTACCAAATATTCCAAAAAACAATTAAACAATTAATGATCTATGCTTGCTACAGACAAACCCCATGCCAAACATAATTTGTACAGACGGACAAACAGACAAACCCCATGCCAAACATAACTTGAACAGACGGACAAACGGACAAACAGACAAACCCCATGCCAAACATAACTTGTTCAGACAGACAAACAGACAAACCCCATGCCAAAAATAACTTGTACAGACAGACAAACAGACAAACCCCATGCTGAACATAACTTGTTCAGACAGACAAACAGACAAACTCCATGCCAAAAATAGCTTGTACAGACAGACAAACAGACAAACCCCATGCTGAACATAACTCCCAACTCTTCATAAACTGCACCCAAATTTGCCTTAAATTTTGATTCAATTATAGACAACTAACTGACACTAAGAGTGAATTTTTATAATTATCTTTTAAAATATTACAAATATCCCAATAAAATCTGTTTCCTTGCTTCACCAAAATTATTAAATATCATCACCCAAATGGTTGTGCTCAGGGTATAGTTTATGTGTTTGTGGATTTTTTTTTGGGGGGTGGGATAATTGTGTTTGCAAATTAGTTTGTCAGTTCCTTGGTTGGGGGTTATGTTCACTAGTGGGTTTGTCTGCTTTTGGGTTGGTGGCTATGTGATAAAATCTTTAACTCTAGGGATGGTGTGAGTGTTGGACTTTTTTTTTTACAAAGTTAAAACAATCCCATGGATTTTAAGTTACAAATGGGCATATTATTGGCCATAATTGGAGTTTATTTATCAATATTTTTTTATATGTGGCCTTATGTTGTTAAGTGTATTACCACAGGTTATTTATTTTATGTTTGGGGTGGTGTAAGTGTTGGGATTTTTTTTGTTTTTTTTTCATCTTGTGATAAGTATTTGTACTGAATTTTTTTGTTTTGGGAGGGGGGTATGAATAACATGTAGCTTAATAAATTGTTTTTGGAAGATTTGGTGGCCCTGAAAAGGGCCTGGCAGGTCAAAGACCCGCCCTGACTGGATGGCTACTGAGGAGGCTGCTGCTGCTGTTGAGGTGGTGCTGAAGTGGTGATAGTAAAGAGCTGCTGCTGCTGAGGCTGCTCGACGATCTGTGTTGATGTTCGATCTGGTAGCTGGCTTAATATTCCACTTAGGTTGTGTCTGCTCCCTTCATCCTGTACAGTTAGGACTGATGTAGGGTTACCGAAGCCAATGGGGCTTGGTGTATAGTACACAAAACTACTGCCAGCTGCTGCTTGAGTGGAACTAGACGCCTGTTGAGTGGTTGTTGGCAGTAGCCCGACCCTCTGGGACTCTGTGGTAATAGTGGTTGATCTTCTGGGCAGTGATGGACGTCTACGTTTGCTCTTAATACTTTCAATGTCTCTAAATATCCAGCCCTTTAGGTCTTCAAAATCTTTTCGGCCTCTGATGCCACGTAGTCAAAGAAGGGCTGCCTGTCTGACTTCTGCTGCAGAAAACCTGAGATCAATGTCCTCATCTGGTCAAAGTGCTCGAGAATCTTGGAGTCTGTTGTTGAAACGGGTGTAGATGTAAGGATGGACTGACTCCTCTCCCCCAGGACACTGGACTCAAGGTGTTCTGTATCAGTAGAAGAGCCACGCGATTTGTCCTGCTTGCTGGTATTTGGACTGGCCTCAAAACCTGAACTTCTGTTGGCCCCCTTTTGTCTGATGTGGGTTTTAAGGAAACCCATCTGTTGGTAGACCCAGGACTGTCTCTTGGTCATCTCCCTCGGGGCTTGGCCAGATTGGAGCTTGGACAGCTTGCCATAACGCGTTCGCTGGGACTCGAACCAACACCTGACATCAAAGGGCTGGAGCTTCAGTTCTGCAGATATTTCTGCCCAGAGAGCCTCTCTTCTGTTTCTGTTGTGGAAACGTGGATGTTCCTTGTCATACAGTTCTGGGTGCTGCTTTACAAATTCCACAATGGAAATTTCCTGACTGTCAGTAAAAGTTGCACACACCCTGTCTCTCTTGGCTGATGAATGGCACTCTGTATCTTCTTCACACCTCTCTTCTTCTTCCACAGCTTCCTCAATAGCTTCTGGACGTTCCTCAATCTCCTGCTCCTCTCTCCTCTCAATCCCTTCCTCTGTAACTTCAACCCTTTCCTCTACTTCATTTTCCTTCTCCCTCTCATCCATCTTTTTCCTTCCTCTCTTCCCTCCTTTCTCTTTCCTTATAATCCAGTCGACAAAATAATAAAAAAATAGTAAAATGTGTCTCCTAACTGTGAAATTTGCCTTAAGCTTGAGTATTAAATAATATTTTAAAAAACTGAAAATCCCTACAAAACAGTGACACACATCTCTCAGTAGCCAAACAGTCAGTAACAATGAGAAACTGTGTGCGGTCGCTTATATAGTCCCAGACCTCTTCATTGCCTTGTTTTAATTTCCGACACGCGGAAAAGAGTCGGTTCTTAATCGGTTGTTAGTCCCAGGCCTCCCGGGGCATCCTCAGACTGTTGCAGACTAAATTTGTGCTGTCCCAGGCGGCCTGATGACGCCGGCTTGGATCGGTTAGGGTCGGTTACCCTTAGTCGGGGCTTAGTCCCAGACCTTGATTTTTAGGTCCCAGGACACCGCAGACGGTCTGAGGTTTCCTGGGACTAATGGAGCCGATTCACTTTCAGACGCATGAAATTCATACGCATCATATATGAGTTGGCTACTAACAACCGGCATCCTGGGACTAAGCTAGGGAGGTCTGGGACTAAGGGTCGGAGAAGTATCAAACATGTTTGATTTTCCTCACGGCCTCAACCGACCACAACCGACCCTTACAGAAGGTCTGGGACTAAGCAAATATTTGAAACCGACCCCCAAAAACCCTTAATCGGGAGCCTTAGTTGTGTGGTGGAACACCCACATTACTGCATAACTTTCAACACTATAAAACACTAAAACTAGAGAAGGGCGGGAGGGTTTATAAAACACATCTTGTCCGTTCAAAATTCTAGAATTCAAATGAATGCTTTAGTGATGGGAATGTGAGCCCCAACTTGTTAAGCATGCGCACTCAACGAGTGATTACGCTATCAATTTACCGCAGTAAATTCCCTCGCTTAATGACCCCACGAACATTTGCCATCAGTGTGGCACATTCATTAGGTCCATGTTTATACAATAAATGATACACACCTTCTTTTATCCTGGCTTTATACATATTGATAACAAGTGGTACAGAGCACAAGTAGGTTAACTGTCCCAAACCTAACAAAACAATTGCCATTGCCTGGTATATGTGTTTAATATATTGCCTAACCGTGTCTGAATCCCACGCTCCATGGGCTCGTGTTGCTTGTAATGGTACCTTTTGAGCACAACCTAAGGTTGCTCCTGTGCGCCTAAAAGCGTGAAATGTTAATCCACTCTTGTCAAGGCCCATTTTCTTCGAAAAATAACCTGGAGCCTACCACACACTTTCCTTTCAGAAAGAGGGACCCCTTTAATTGACACCAACGGTGTATTCTAATGATGATTACTAGACTTGATCAATGTCTTACATAGTCTATGAGGGAATTAGTGCTGTCTAGTTTTAAGAATCAGTAATCTTGCTACATGAAACTGGTCAGAGCGCTGTAGATTCTTGGCCCACTTCACATGGATCAACACACCCTACTGATAAAATTGTACGTCCCCCACAACCAATTGCTTGTGCATGTCAAAACCTTGCATACCATAATTATGAATAACACATCTAATTGATCCACCATGAATACATATTTAACTAGACCTATGGCATCGGAGAACCGATGCAAATTGTATTCACCAGAAAGAAAACTCACCAAAGCCCTTCAAACATCGCTTAACCTTGATGGAGAAGCCCAAGGTGAAATCTTACCATATCAAAAGATTCTTTACCCCATGATTTCCTATAGGTTGGTGTGACACTGTAAACCTCTAGGAACACGAATAAGCGAGATATAAGCACTGTTAATTTTGACTATCCTCATTTGACCTTGAAAGAGGAGCCAAAGATCAAATCTGACTAAACCAAAAGATTCCCAGCCCATGATTTCGTGTAGGTTGGTTTACCATCCCAAACCTCTAGGACCAATAATAAGTTAGTTATAAGCACTTTTAAGTTTCACTATCCTCATTTGACCTTGAAGGAGGGGTCCAAGGTCAAATCCCACCACAGCAATAGATTCTCAGACCATGATTTCCTACAGGTTGGTTTACCATCCCAAACCTCTAGGACCAATAATAAGCGAGTTATAAGCACTTTTAAGTTTGGCTATCCTCGTTTGACCTTGAAGGATGGGTCCAAGGTCAAATCCAACCAAACCAAAAGATTCCCATCCCATGATTTCGTGTAGGTTGGTTTACCATCCCAAACCTCTAGGACCAATAATAAGTGAGTTATAAGCACTTTTAAGTTTCACTATCCTCATTTGATCTTGAAGGAGGGGTCCAAGGTCAAATCCCACCACAGTAATAGATTCTCAGACCATGATTTCCTACAGGTTGGTTTACCATCCCAAACCTCTAGGACCAATAATAAGCGAGTTATAAGCACTTTTAAGTTTGCCTGTCCTCGTTTGACCTTGAAGGATGGATCCAAGGTCAAATCCGACCACACCAAATGATTCCCAGACCATGATTTTGTGTAGGTTGGATTACCATCCCAAACCTCTAGGACCAATAATGAGTGACTTATAAGCACTTTTAAGTTTGGCTATCCTTGTTTGACCTTGAAGGAGGGGGAGTCCAAGGTCAAATCCGACCACACCAATAGATTCCCAGCCCATGATTTCCTGTAGGTTGGTTTACCATCCCAAACATCTAGGACCAATAATAAGCAAATTATAAGCACTTTTAAGTTTGGCTATCCTCGTTTGACCTTGAAGGAGGGGCCCAAGGTCAATTATAACCACACCAAAAGATTCCCAGCCCATGATTTCCTATAGATTGGTTTACATTCCCAAACCTCTAGGACCAATGATAAGCGAGTTATAAGCACTTTTAAGTTTGGCTATCCTCATTTGACCTTGAAGGAGGGGTCCAAGGTCAAATCCGACCACACCAGAAGATTCCCAGCCCATGATTTCCTATAGATTCTAATCTAATCTAATCTACTGCTTTGCAAGCGCAATATCTTCCCCACAGAGGGGAACTCAGTGCGCTAATTAATCAAAATCATTTTCCTAAGGAGAGTCAAGGGGCGTTCAAGGTCAATGATCCAGGATTATGGGTGTGGCCGGGAGGGAAGAAAACTAAGTTGGGAAACTAGAGCTGAAGAGGTGGGTTTTGAGGTGCTTCCTAAAAGATGGAACAGAGGGGCTGTTTCTAACATGAAAGGGGAAAGAGTTCCAAAGGACAGGGGCATAGTGACAGAATGAATTAGAGAAGTGTTTGATTGATTTGTGAACTCTACGATCAAAATTGGGGGTTTGAAGGAACTTGAGTTTTGGCGAACTTCGCCTTGTATTTCTAGAAGAGGTGTACGGGTGGATTAATTCTCTTAGATAAACTGGTTGACCTTGGTTGAGAATTTTGTATGTAATAAGGCCAATTTTAAATTGTACCCTGTATCTGACTGATAACCAGTGAAGTTTTTTTAGTTGAGGGGTAATGTGAGAGAATTTAGAGGAACAGGTGACAACCCTGCAGAGTGAGTTTTGGACTAGCTGCAATCTGATTGGCTTACCATCCCAAACCGCTTGAACCTATAGTAAGCGAGTTATAAGCACTTTTAAGTTTCACTATCCTCATTTGACCTTGAAGGAGGGGTTCAAGTTCAAATCACACCACAGCAATGGATTCTCAGCCCATGATTTTCTGTAGGTTGGTTTATAATCCCAAACCTCTAGGACCAATAATAAGTGAGTTATAAGCACTTTTGAGTTTTACTATCCTCATTTGACCTTGAAGGAGGGGTCCAAGGTCAAATCCCACCACAGCAATAGATTCTCAGACCATGATTTCCTACAGGTTGGTTTACCATCCCAAACCTCTAGGACCAATAATGAGCGAGTTATAAGCACTTTTAAGTTTGGCTATCCTCGTTTGATCTTGAAGGAGGGGACCAAGGTCAAATCCGACCACACCAATAAATTCCCAGCCCATGATTTTGTGTAGCTTGGTTTACCATCCCAAACCTCTTGAACCAATAATAAGTGAGTTATAAGCACTTTTAAGTTTCACTATCCTCGTTTGACCTTGAAGGAGGGGGAGCCCAAGGTCAAATCTGATCACACCAAATGATTCCACCCCATTGTTTCCTATAGATTGGTTTACCATCCCAAACGTCTAGGACCAATAATAAGCAAATTATAAGCACTTTTAAGTTTGGCTATCATCGTTTGACCTTGAAGGAGGGGTCCAAGGTCAATTCTAACCACACCAAAAGATTCCCAGCCCATGATTTCCTATAGATTGGTTTACATTCCCAAACCTCTAGGACCAATGATAAGCGAGTTATAAGCACTTTTAAGTTTGGCTATCCTCATTTGACCTTGAAGGAGGGGTCCAAGGTCAAATCCGACCACACCAGAAGATTCCCAGCCCATGATTTTGTGTAGCTTGGTTTACCATCCCAAACCGCTTGAACCTATAGTAAGCGAGTTATAAGCACTTTTAAGTTTCACTATCCTCATTTGACCTTGAAGGAGAGGTCCAAGTTCAAATCACACCACAGCAATGGATTCTCAGCCCATGATTTTCTGTAGGTTGGTTTATCATCCCAAACCTCTAGGACCAATAATAAGCGAGTTATAAGCACTTTTAAGTTTGGCTATCCTCATTTGACCTTGAAGGATGGGTCCAAGGTCAAATCCAACCAAACCAAAAGATTCCCATCCCATGGTTTCGTGTAGGTTGGTTTACCATCCCAAAGCTCTAGGACCAATAATAAGTGAGTTATAAGCACTTTTAAGCTTCACTATCCTCATTTGACCTTGAAGGAGGGGTCCAAGGTCAAATCCCACCACAGCAATAGATTCTCAGACCATGATTTCCTACAGGTTGGTTTACCATCCCAAACCTCTAGGACCAATAATAAGCTAGTTATAAGCACTTTTAAGTTTGGCTGTCCTCGTTTGACCTTGAAGGATGGATTTGAGGTCAAATCCGACCACACCAAATGATTCCCAGCCCATGATTTCGTGTAGGTTGGATTACCATCCCAAACCTCTAGGACCAATAATGAGCGACTTATAAGCACTTTTAAGTTTGGCTATCCTCGTTTGATCTTGAAGGAGGGGACCAAGGTCAAATCCAACCACACCAATAGATTGCCAGCCCATGATTTCCTGTAGGTTGGTTTACCATCCCAAACCTCTAGGACCAATAATAAGTGAGTTATAACCACTTTTAAGTTTCACTATCCTCATTTAACCTTGAAGGAGGGGTCCAAGGTCAAATCCCACCACAGCAATAGATTCTCAGACCATGATTTCCTACAGGTTGGTTTACCATCCCAAACCTCTAGGACCAATAATAAGCTAGTTATAAGCACTTTTAAGTTTGCCTGTCCTCGTTTGACCTTGAAGGATGGATTTGAGGTCAAATCTGACCACACCAAATGATTCCCAGCCCATGATTTCGTGTAGGTTGGATTACCATCCCAAACCTCTAGGACCAATAATGAGCGACTTATAAGCACTTTTAAGTTTGGCTATCCTCGTTTGATCTTGAAGGAGGGGACCAAGGTCAAATCCAACCACACCAATAGATTGCCAGCCCATGATTTCCTGTAGGTTGGTTTACCATCCCAAACCTCTAGGACCAATAATAAGTGAGTTATAACCACTTTTAAGTTTCACTATCCTCATTTAACCTTGAAGGAGGGGTCCAAGGTCAAATCCCACCACAGCAATAGATTCTCAGACCATGATTTCCTACAGGTTGGTTTACCATCCCAAACCTCTAGGACCAATAATAAGCTAGTTATAAGCACTTTTAAGTTTGCCTGTCCTCGTTTGACCTTGAAGGATGGATTTGAGGTCAAATCTGACCACACCAAATGATTCCCAGCCCATAATTTCGTGTAGGTTGGATTACCATCCCAAACCTCTAGGACCAATAATGAGCGACTTATAAGCACTTTTAAGTTTGGCTATCCTCGTTTGATCTTGAAGGAGGGGACCAAGGTCAAATCCAACCACACCAATAGATTGCCAGCCCATGATTTTCTGTAGGTTGGTTTACCATCCCAAACCTCTAGGACCAATAATAAGTGAGTTATAACCACTTTTAAGTTTCACTATCCTCATTTAACCTTGAAGGAGGGGTCCAAGGTCAAATCCCACCACAGCAATAGATTCTCAGACCATGATTTCCTACAGGTTGGTTTACCATCTCAAACCTCTAGGACCAATAATAAGCGAGTTATAAGCACTTTTAAGTTTGCCTGTCCTTGTTTGACCTTGAAGGATGGATCCAAGGTCAAATCCCACCACACCAAATGATTCCCAGCCCATGATTTCGTGTAGGTTGGATTACCATCCCAAACCTCTAGGACCAATAATGAGCGAGTTATGAGCACTTTTAAGTTTGGCTATCCTCATTTGATCTTGAAGGAGGGGATCAAGGTCAAATCCGACCACACCAAAAGATTCCCAGCCCATGATTTCCTATAGATTGGTTTACATTCCCAAGCCTCTAGGACCAATGATAAGCGAGTTATAAGCACTTTTAAGTTTGGCTATCCTCATTTGACCTTGAAGGAGGGGTCCAAGGTCAAATCCGACCACACCAGAAGATTCCCAGCCCATGATTTCCTATAGATTGGTTTACCATCACAAATCGCTTGAACCTATAGTAAGTGAGTTATAAGCACTTTTAAGTTTCACTATCCTCATTTGACCTTGAAGGAGGGGTCCAAGTTCAAATCACACCACAGCAATGGATTCTCAGCCCATGATTTTCTGTAGGTTGGTTTATAATCCCAAACCTCTAGGACCAATAATAAGAGAGTTATAAGCACTTTTAAGTTTGGCTATCCTTGTTTGATCTTGAAGGAGGGGACCAAGGTGAAACCCCACAACACCAATATATTCCCAGCCCATGATTTCCTGTGGGTTGGTTTACCATCCCAAACCTCTAGGACCAATAATAAGCGAGTTATAAGCACTTTTAAGTTTGGCTATCCTCGTTTGACCTGGAAGGATGGATCGAAGGTCAAATCCCACCACACCAAATGATTCCCAGCCCATGATTTCGTGTAGGTTGGTTTACCATCCCAAACCTCTAGGACCAATAATAAGCGAGTTATAAGCACTTTTAAGTTTGCCTGTCCTCATTTGACCTTGAAGGATGGATCCAAGGTCAAATCCCACCACACCAAACGATTACCAGCCCATGATTTCGTGTAGGTTGGATTACCATCCCAAAACTCTAGGACCAATAATGAGCGAGTTATAAGCACTTTTAAGTTTGGCTATCCTCGTTTGATCTTGAAGGAGGGGACCAAGGTGAAATCCGAACACACCAATAGATTCCTAGCCCATGATTTTGTGTAGCTTGGTTTACCATCCCAAACCTCTTGAACCAATAATAAGTGAGTTATAAGCACTTTTAAGTTTCACTATCCTCGTTTGATCTTGAAGGACGGGGAGTCCAAGGTCAAATCTGATCACACCAAATGATTCCACCCCATGGTTTCCTATAGATTGGTTTACCATCCCAAACCTCTAGGAGCAATAATAAGCGAATTATAAGCACTTTTAAGTTTGGCTATCCTCGTTTGACCTTGAAGGAGGGGTCCAAGGTCAAATCTAACCACACCAAAAGATTCCCAGCCCATGATTTCCTATAGATTGGTTTACCATCCCAAACCGCTTGAACCTATAGTAAGCGAGTTATAAGCACTTTTAAGTTTCACTATCCTCATTTGACCTTGAAGGAGGGGTCCAAGTTCAAATTACACCACAGCAATGGATTCTCAGCCAATGACTTTCTGTAGGTTGGTTTATCATCCCAAACCTCTAGGACCAATAATAAGCGAGTTATAAGCACTTTTAAGTTTGGCTATCCTTGTTTGATCTTGAAGGAGGGGGCCAAGGTGAAATCCGACCACACCAATATATTCCCAGCCCATGATTTCCTGTAGGTTGGTTTACCATCCCAAACCTCTAGGACCAATAATAAGTGAGTTATAAGCACTTTTAAGTTTCACTATCCTCATTTGACCTTGAAGGAGGGGTCCAAGGTCAAATCCCACCACAGCAATAGATTCTCAGACCGTGATTTCCTACAGGTTGGTTTACCATCCCAAACCTCTAGGACCAATAATAAGCGAGTTATAAGCACTTTTAAGTTTGCCTGTCCTCGTTTGACCTGGAAGGATGGATCCAAGGTCAAATCCCACCACACCAAATGATTCCCAGCCCATGATTTCGTGTAGGTTGGACTACCATCCCAAACCTCTAGGACCAATAATGAGCGAGTTATAAGCACTTTTAAGTTTGCCTGTCCTCGTTTGACCTTGAAGGATGGATCCAAGGTCAAATCCGACCACACCAATAGATTCCCAGCCCATGATTTTGTGTAGCTTGGTTTACCATCCCAAACCTCTTGAACCAATAATAAGTGAGTTATAAGCACTTTTAAGTTTCACTATCCTCGTTTGACCTTGAAGGAGGGGGAGTCCAAGGTCAAATCTGATCACACCAAATGATTCCACCCCATGGTTTCCTATAGATTGGTTTACCATCCCAAACGTCTAGGACCAATAATAGGCGAATTATAAGCACTTTTACGTTTGGCTATCCTCGTTTGACCTTGAAGGAGGGGTCCAAGGTCAAATCTAACCACACCAAAAGATTCCCACCCATGATTTCCTATAGATTGGTTTACATTCCCAAACCTTTAGGACCAATGATAAGCGAGTTATAAGCACTTTTAAGTTTGGCTATCCTCATTTGACCTTGAAGGAGGGGTCCAAGGTCAAATCGGACCACACCAGAAGATTCCCAGCCCATGATTTCCTATAGATTGGTTTACCATCCCAAACCGCTTGAACCTATAGTAAGCGAGTTATAAGCACTTTTAAGTTTCACTATCCTCATTTGACCTTGAAGGAGGGGTCCAAGTTCAAATCACACCACAGCAATGGATTCTCAGCCCATGATTATCTCTAGGTTGGTTTATCATCCCAAACCTCTAGGACCAATAATAAGTGAGTTATAAGCACTTTTAAGTTTCCCTATCCTTGTTTGATCTTGAAGGAGGGGACCAAGGTGAAATCTGACCACACCAATATATTCCAGGCTCATGATTTCCTGTAGGTTGGTTTATCATCCCACACCTCTAGGACCAATAATAAGTGAGTTATAAGCACTTTTAAGTTTGGCTATCCTTGTTTGATCTTGAAGGAGGGGACCAAGGTGAAATCCGACCACACCAATATATTCCCAGCCCATGATTTCCTGTAGGTTGGTTTACCATCCCAAACCTCTAGGACCAATAATAAGCGAGTTATAAGCACTTTTAAGTTTGCCTGTCCTTGTTTGACCTTGAAGGATGGATCCAAGGTCAAATCCCATCACACCAAATGATTCCCAGCCCATGATTTCGTGTAGGTTGGATTACCATCCCAAACCTCTAGGACCAATAATGAGCGAGTTATAAGCACTTTTAAGTTTGCCTGTCCTCGTTTGACCTTGAAGGATGGATCCAAGGTCAAATCCGACCACACCAAATGATTCCCAGCCCATGATTTTGTGTAGGTTGGATTACCATCCCAAACCTCTAGGACCAATAATGAGCGAGTTATAAGCACTTTTAAGTTTGGCTATCCTTGTTTGATCTTGAAGGAGGGGACCAAGGTCAAATCCCACCACAGCAATAGATTCTCAGACCATGATTTCCTACAGGTTGGTTTACCATCCCAAACCTCTAGGACCAATAATAAGTGAGCTATAAGCACTTTTAAGTTTGCCTCTCCTCGTTTGACCTTGAAGGATGGATCCAAGGTCAAATCCCACCACACCAAATGATTCCCAGCCCATGATTTCGTGTAGGTTGGATTGCCATCCCAAACCTCTAGGACCAATAATGAGCGAGTTATAAGCACTTTTAAGTTTGGTTATCCTCGTTTGATCTTGAAGGAGGGGACCAAGGTCAAATCCGACCACACCAATAGATTCCCAGCCCATGATTTTGTGTAGTTTGGTTTACCATCCCAAACCTCTTGAACCAATAATAAGTGAGTTATAAGCACTTTTAAGTTTCACTATCCTCGTTTGACCTTGAAGGAGGGGGAGTCCAAGGTCAAATCTGATCACACCAAATGATTCCACCCCATTGTTTCCTATAGATTGGTTTACCATCCCAAACCTCTAGGACCAATAATAAGCGAATTATAAGCACTTTTAAGTTTGGCTATCCTCGTTTGACCTTGAAGGAGGGGTCCAAGTTTAAATCACACCACAGCAATGGATTGTCAGCCCATGATTTTCTGTAAGTTGGTTTATCATCCCAAACCTCTAGGACCAATAATAAGCGAGTTATAAGCACGTTTAAGTTTGGCTATCCTCGTTTGATCTTGAAGGAGGGGACCAAGGTCAAATCCAACCACACCAATAGATTCCCAGCCCATGATTTCCTGTAGGTTGGTTTACCATCCCAAACCTCTAGGACCAATAATAAGCGAGTTATAAGCACTTTTAAGTTTGGCTATCCTCGTTTGATCTTGAAGGAGGGGACCAAGGTCAAATCTAACCACACCAAAAGATTCCCAGCCCATGATTTCCAATAGGTTGGTTTACCATCCTTAACTTCTAGGACCAATAATAAGCAAGATATAAACACTTTTCATGACTGACAAAGAAACGCCTATGGCGGCCATCTTGTTTTTCAAAATTAGGCCAAAAATATTGCCAGTCAAGATTTTATAATGAGGAACATATCCTGCGAATTTGAGATCTCTACCTATAATACCCTTTTCTCTAGAGGGCCAACAAAAGTCCTTGTTTAAAGTCGAATAAACGTCCCTGGCAGCCATCTTGTTTTTTAAAATGAGGCCAAAAATATTCCCAGGCAAGATTTTATGGTTATGAATATATCCTGCAAATTTGAGAAAGCTAGTTATAATATTTTTATGTTAGAGCGGTAACGGTGAAATCTCTCTACACACTGCGGCAGTGGCGTAGGTGTAACGAAGTCAAATCCATAGTATCCACCGGATAGCATCCAGTGGATACAATAACAACCCTAGTTGGTTTGATCTTGGTAGCTGCTTTACAAACTGCCTTTAAATTTTTATGCTTAAAAGAATCAGTGTCCAAACCCAATCTTTCCATATTCTTCTTCAAAGCCGACAAGTAATTGTACCCACCGGAGGCATCTGGTGGATACTTTGGTTCAGCGTTTGCTACGCTGCCACAGCGTGTGGAGAGATTTTTGCCGTTAATACTCTAAGAGGAAAACTACATCAGCTTCAGGTTCACCAAATTTGCCGGATATCTTCGTTGGGGGGTAAGCTTCTGTGGGAAGGAAATTAGTCTCATTCTGAAAAACAATACGGTCGCCGCGGGCATATTTTTGAAAATTAACTACATTTTTCTACCGGCTGTTTCTCATAGGTAGTCGGTTTGAACATCTTCATAGGTGATATGTATATGCACATAGTAAGATAATTAAAGTAGATATTATGAGTAATAACGGTTACAAACCATTTTACACATATTCCACCACACATCTGTGTTGAAAAAGGCCCCAAAATTGAAAATTTTATTTTAAATGTAGCTTTTATAAGCTACAATACTTCCCTATTGAAACAAAGTGCTATTCTATTGATGACCGGAATAGCTACCAACGGGCTGAAAGTTGGAAACTTTCGCGGCCGAATGCGGGGAGTGGGATCCCCGGAGCCGGCTTACTCCACCGGAGACACCGGTGTTGAGATGACCGGTTATGTGACGACTGCGCAGCAGATCACGTGATTCTTCCTTCTTTCTTGTTGGAAACCATCCCCAAAGCTGAGGTGTCGAAAGCGGGACGGACCAGGAGGGCCTCTATCTGTTTCAATAGATAAGTATTGTAGCTTATAAAAGCTACATTTAAAATAAAATTTTCAATTTTATTGCGCTACAATGTACTTACCTATTGAAAAAGAGTGCTGAATTCCAACATCTTGGATGGAGGGAAGATAGCTCACTGACTGGGTTCTGGTGGAAGAGCCTTGAAAGGTGAAGGAAGGAGATCCGACCCCAGCATCCATGCCGGTATGTTGTCGGTCTGATCATAGGGGTTGATCCTCTGGATACCCGGAGAGAGGGCTGAGTGGTGGAGGAGACCAGAACTGTAGCCCGTCAGGAGGTGCTCTGTGATGGCTGCAAGAGA
This sequence comes from Sabellastarte sp. h YS-2021, assembly GCA_964017235.1. Classification (NCBI taxonomy): domain Eukaryota; kingdom Metazoa; phylum Annelida; class Polychaeta; order Sabellida; family Sabellidae; genus Sabellastarte; species Sabellastarte sp. h YS-2021. Next base: position 82,046,956 of record OZ024927.1, read on the forward strand.
GTACAAAGACAATAATTAGGTTGGAAAGGATAATGGAATGGGAGTTAACGAAAAATTAACAGCAATTCCAGAGAGATATATATGATGTAAATGAGAGTTGACATGTTGTATGAAGTTAAGAAAAACCTCAGGAGTAATTAATTTTTTTTTAACCTTTTTGTGACAAGGAGTCACGCTCTATGCGGTCAGGGTTCTGACCAGCCCCATCTGCTGGATGTGTCGTCGGATAGCCCCCCCCCTCCTTCTTGTAGGCATCCATGGTTGGCTAGGGAGGAGGCATCACTTGCTGTGCAGCCACGAAGGATCCCAAGTGGTAAGAGAGGTCCTTCTGGTTCTGACCTTAGAGGTCCTTGAGGTAGAATGCTGTGAACGTGTTGTGAGATTTCCAATGGCATGCTTGGAGAATCTGGTCCATTGAGACACCCCCATAAAAGGCTTTAGAAGCAACGAATGCTCTGACGTCATGGGCCCTAACCCCTAATAGGTCCATGTTGGCGTCACCCGCTTTTGAGTAACAAAACTTGACAGTGTTTTTAATCCAAGAAGATATGGTGGAACATTGTATGTCCTTGGAGTGGCCCTGTTTGTATGAGATAAACAGTAACGTTTTATCCTGTCTTAGGTTGGCAGTAAGTTTTAGATAAATTGAGAGGGCTCTAACGGGGCAGAGTAGAATATCAGTATCTCTGTCATCCTGGGTAGTTTTGAGAGTGGGAATAACCACTGGTGAGACTGCTTGGGTCCCTTCTCTTGCTAACTGGTTCTTAGCAATAAAGACGGGAGAGGGGGTGAGTTGGATTTGGTCCCAGTCACCTAAGGCAGAGAAGACCGTCCATGGTCCAGGCGTGAATTTCACTACCTCTTTTACCAGAAGCTAGGGCTAATAAGAAAACTGTCTTCCACGTGGCGTATTTAAGGGAAGCCTCCTCCAGAGGTTCAAAGGGAGGCTGTTTTAGCTGGTGGAGAACTAAGGAGAGGTTCCAACTGGGGATGCTTCTGGAGGCCTTAGGTTTATCCCTGTGGAAGCTGGCAATGAGTCTAGCAATCTCAGCATTATTGCTGATGTCTAAAGGAGTATTTCCCAATGTGTCTGCGATTGCCGTTCTGGATCCCTCAATAGTGGAAGGGCGTCTGTTTTTCTCATTGAAGAGAAAACACATAAAGTTGCAAATGTCTTTTTTAGAGGGAGCCCTGAAGTCCACCTGTTCGTGGGTGCACCATCGTTGAAATACTGCCCATTTTGATTCATAGATGGCTCTAGTAGAGAGTCTTTGAGGTGCAGCAATTCTATCTGCCACTTCTGCAGTGAAGCCCTGGTTCTGGAGGATTGTACTCCTAGATACCAGACGTGGAGATTGTGGGATTCCGGGTGAGTGTGGAATTGGTTGTTCAGTGGTTGCTTGAGCAGTGAGCGGATTGGTGGGAGTTGTCTTGGGTGATCTAGTGACAGTTCCACCAGGTCCCAAAACCACGGTTTTGTTGGCCAGCCCGGGGCTATAAGAGTGAGTCGGCATGACTGAGACAGTAACTTTTGAACCACTCTGGGTAGGAGAGTTGTTGGAGGGAAGGCATACCCGACCATGTGCTTCCAGGAGATGTTCAGTGCATCCACTGCCCATGCTTGAGGGTCTGGGATGGGAGAAACATAAGTTGGGAGTTTCTTGTTTAGACTGGTAGCGAACAGGTCTATTTGCGGGTGTTCCCAGAGTTGCGTGATCTGTTTGAATATCTGGGGGGAAAGAGACCATTCTGTGTGTTGGATTTGATTCCTCCTGGAGAGGCCGTCCGCAGTGACATTCAGTGACCCTGGAACGTGTTGTGCTCTGAGCAATATGTGATGTTTGTTGCACCATGTGAGGAGTTGCCACATGAGAGCACAGAGTTCGGGTGAATGGGTCCCCCCTTGTTTGTTTATGTGGGCTACTACAGTTGTGTTGTCTGAGGCTACCAACAGCTGCTAGGATTACGGCTTTTAGATCCAATACGTTTATGTGTAGCTGTTTTTCTGTGTGAGACTATAAGCTGCCTGTGGAGTCGTGATCTAAGTGTGCACCCCAGCCTGCGTTTGATGCGTCTGTAAAGATCAGAACGTCGTGGTCCCTTTGGTGTAAGAATTCTCCGCTTACCACGTTTTGTGGGTCTAACCACCATTCCCCATGTTGTTTCATTTTCTGAGTCCAGGGAATGCGAGAATTCAGAGGCATTGGGAATTTCCAATGAGTCTCATATGTATCCTGCCCAGTCTTACTGTCTTCTCTGTGGATGCTAGTAATCCAATGATGGACATAAGAGTCCTTGCACTGATAACAGACTTCTTTGAGATCTTGTGGAAGGAGTTCTGAATTTTGGCCCATCTGTCTTCCGTGGGCTTGACAAGACCCCCGATCTAACAAAAAGTGGTACCTATGAAATTGAACCTCTGTTGGGGTATGAGTTCCGACTTCTGTTGATTCACTATGAAGCCCAGTGATTGAATCAGAGAGAGGAGGTTGGAAGTACGTTTCTTTGATTCTGCTTGGGAAGGTGCCCTGATCAGCCAGTCGTCCAGATATTGGTGCAACCGGATATCTTGTCTTAGTGCCAACAGTTTGACCTCCTTTACTAGGGAAGTGAATACCAGTGGGGCTGTTACTAGCCCGAACGGCAAGCTGGTGAACTGGTAAGAAATGCCCTGGTGGTGAAACCTCAACAACTTTCTTGATTGTGGGTGAATGGGAAGATGTAGGTAAGCATCTGAAAGGTCTATAGAAGTCCATTCCCCTTGCCTAAGAGATGCGCAAATTGATTCTGGGGTTTCCATTTTGAATTTTGAAACCATGAGGTACTGATTTAGAGAACTGAGGTTTATCACCGGTCTCCACCGGTTTAACGGTTTGGGAACTAAGAAGGGTCGACTGTAGAACCCGAGACTGTCTTTCCTGTTTACCTTCTCTATAGCGTTTTTGGAGAGGAGGTTTTGAATAGAAGTCGATAAGGCATTGTTTTTGTCGACTTCGCTGTAACTGCTGATGATACATGGTGTCCTGGACAACTTCGGGTGTTCTCTGAAGGGTAGGCGATAGCCTAGTCTGAGGAGGTCTAAATGGAAGGGATGAGCACCTTGTTTTTCCCATTGTTTTACGAACCACTTTAGTCTGCCTCCTACCAGGAGGTCTTGTATATTTTCTTGAGTAGATACAGGAACTTTGACTAACTGTACACAAGGAGTTTTTACCCCCTCCTGAGGGGTTGTTGCACTCAGAGTCTTTACCCTCTCTCGTAGGGATTTCGTATCCAGAGTCTTTGCTCTCTCTGTGTAGGGTCTGTTGATGGGGAAGTGTTTCTGTGGCTCGAATGAATTGTTGTCCCAGAGATGCCCGGAATGGGTTGAAAAATTGTCCAGGATTGAGGGGGGGGAGAAGATTGTGGAGTGTCATTGTTGAGGCGGTTGTTGTTGTTGTTGGCTTTGGTTACTGCCTGAGCTTTTGCCTTTGCCTCTACGGCCTCCCCTGCCCTTGTGGCCGCCACGAAAACCACCTCTCTGCTGCTTGTTGGTATGCTCCCCTGCCCCTAGGTTTCTTCTTGCCTTTTCCGTAAGGGTGAAACCTAGTACTTTGTTGATTTCCTGTTTTGACTCCTAGACCTATTAGGTGTTGTTCATACTCCTGCATTAAGGAACGTTCAAACAGGTCTGGGCTAGAGATGGGAGCTGCCCGCAGATTTTTGAGTCGATAAGCATCCAGACTATTATGGGCGTTTTTGAGGTATGCATCTCGACGTATGAGGACCAGGTTGGTCAAGAGATGAAGGAACTTTTCCAGCAAATGTTGGTACGCAACTGCCATTCGTCTGCTGATATCCAGCATAAATTGCATTTGTGGTGTATCCTCTATTGTGGTATTCAGCAATTGTTGGAGATGCTGGTCTCTGGTTCCTGGGTCTGGTTCTGAAGCCAGTAAACCAACAATCTTTTCTCTTTAACCCTTGCCGCTCTGAGGTTGTTAAGGGTAGACTCACTGGTTGTAGATAGGGTAGAGAGGAAGTTGGAGGTCGCAATGCATTCCCTGACCATGTATTCCAACTTGACCAGTTCTCTTTGATTAATAGAGGCTGAAGGTAGGCCTTTGTACCCAGGTCTAGCAATGTTTGAAAATGATTGGGGAACTACTTGTGGTTTCTGCTCAAATTTGTCTCCTGCCACCGGGTACCAGTTACCTCTGTTTGGTGGATTTGGGACGAATTGTCCAGTGTCCAGGGAAGTAGATGAAGAGGTACTTGGTTGAACCACCGTATCCTGGTTTTGTAAAAGCTTGGCAATGTTGTCCATTAAGGGTAATTTGAGTGAAGGAGGACGTGAGGACTGCTCCATATGAAACATATTGGGATCCCTGCCGAGTCCTGATCCCAGTTTATAGTCCTCTGCCTTGGCAGGGTCGTCAATGCCGAGATATTGTCTGACTTGGTCTATGAAGGCATGGAAATCCGCCTTGGGGGGAGGGGCTAGGTTCTCTGCTTCTGAGTCATCTACTTGTGATGATGACGAATAGGATGAACCTCCAGTTAAGCCATAGTCTCCCTTCTCGAGTCTTTGGAGGGGAGATTCAGATTGAGGTTGTGGCTGGATAAGAGGAGGAGGAGTTGGAGATGGTGGATGGGGCGATAGTAGAAGAGCCCTTGACCTCTTTTAACCCCTTTTTAATAGTAGCTGCAGCCTGTGGGATGGAAGTATCCATTGGTTCTGGTGGAACTGAGTGAACCGTTTGGGTAGGCTGTTGTGTAGCATCAACGACCTGACTGGGTTGGGCCTGTGTAGTTGCTTGTGATGCTTGGGTATCAGTTGGGGTGGAGAACTTCTTAAACATTTGTTCCATTGAGGAGGCTAGGAACTATTGTAATCCGGACTGAAGCTGAGAGGATAAGTCCTGGATTTGTTTCTGGTTTTGTTGTGAGAGGTTCTCCATCATTTGCATATTCTGTTGCTCGAAGTGTGCCTTAAGCATTTGAGTGCGAGGAGTAGGAGGAGGGACAAGCCTCCGCGGATCCGGAGCTGTGGCAAACACTGGGTCCTGGTTGACAGGTGCCGGAGTCTTGAAAAAGACTGTTGAGGAAGATAAAGTCAGCACAGTGTGAAACGCTGCGGACCTTGGTGGTGGAATAGTCGGCTGAAGGAAAGATAACCCACTTGAGGTTGTAGCCGGCTGTAGTGGAGACAGGCCGGTGGGTGCTGAAACTCCGGTCGGAGAAGTGTATCCGGTAGCACCGGCTGGTGTATGTTGGACTTCCTCTGTGTTGAGGTCCAGTATAGAATCATCAATCTTGCCGGTCTCCGGCTCGTCTTCACTGTTATCCAGCTCCGGATCAGCCGGTTGATTGTTAGCCGCACGTTTGGCACTTCTTTCTTGGAAAACAGTTCTTAAATGATTCCATTCCACCTCCGTAAGAGAGGAACAAGCTGAACACGCCTCCAAAGGGGCACCTGAGGCACAGGTGTCTTTACCCTTGCAGTGCATCCTACAACTGTAGCACCTCAGGTGTTTGTCAAATGAGGGCATCCAGTGCCCACATTTTCCTCTCTTCTGATAAGGAGGAGTGCCTACTATGATAAGATATATAAGTGTCACAATGAACAGTAACACTGCAAAGTCTCACAAACTAGATGTCAAAAGTGTCTATGCACAACGGTGAGACAAAGAATGAAACTCTAGAGAATAAATCCTCTTAGAACTGAGTGTAAAACTATCACCTAGTGAGAGCTAAATTTAAGCTTTCTAACAAGATGGCTACCAACGGAATGAAGGAAGAATCACGTGATCTGCTGCGCAGTCGTCACATAACCGGTCATCTCAACACTGGTGTCTTCGGTGGAGTAAGCCGGCTCCAGGGATCCCACTCCCCGCATTCGGCTGGGAAAGTTTCCAACTTTCAGCCCGTTGGTAGCTATTCCGGTCATCAATGGAATAGCACTCTGTTTCAATAGGTAAGTACATTGTAGCGCAATAAAATTGGTCCTTCACAGTATGTGGCATTGTGATGTCATAATAATTTGATGTCATGACAACACAACAACATAGTTAATGACATCACAAACCAGATTACCCAGTTCACTTTGCACCTTTGTGAAGGCTGGATTCCATTTATAAAAGCTTTTATTGTGGATATAAACTGATTATTAAATATGAACATATTTACTATTCATTAATATTACAAATTATATATAATATAATTATAATTATAAACATTATAATTAGCAATTATACACATTTTAGTATAATTGACACTTAGATTATTAATATTATTAAATTAATATTAGCCTTTATATTCACTCATGCTCTCAATACAAGAACATGAATATACCTCATGTGTTTTAATTGTAAATAAATATGGCAGTTTTTACACATAAACAAACTCTTAATTACACTTGTAAACTAAAGTTAAATAAACTAAAGTTAAATAAGAATCTCATTTGTCACGTGTAATAGTGAACTTGAGTTCCTTGTTCATATGCCAGTCATATAAGATGTAACTAAACATGCAATAATGGCCCACATGATATGAACTACATTAACTGAACATTACTATAAAGAGTAACAATAAGATATGGATTTACTAGCAGGCACTCAGTACCTAACCTTCTTAAGTCTTTAAGAGGCAATGGGTTTGAATGTTATATGAATCAAGACTTGCCTGTATAAACCTCATTTATGCTTTATTAAAATGACTAAAATAAAGTATAGCCTGACATAAGTACTAACCACCCATCCATACTTAACATATAACCATCTTTTGGTTAAAAAGTATACCTGCACCGGTGCATTGCACCGCCACACCGGTGCAGCAGCACAGGTGCAGTTGCACCTGTTTTTAGTACTTCAGGGAGGAGTTAAAAATCCATAAAAATCCAGCCTCTGATGATAAAGCCCACCCATGACTTTTGAAACACAATCTATCGCCACATAAATATTGTGTAAAGCATATCACCACATTAACTATTGTGAACTTTGCTTGGTGACTTATAGTGCACTTCAGTTTATTCTTTTGTGATATGTATAACAGATATATATGTCCTCTACAACCTTGCAGGCATTTGATCTTGAAGCTCTTAACTCAAGGTCATCCACGGTGTGCCAAAGTAACCCACATAACGGACTTTAAAAGTGCTTATATCTCCCTTATTATTGCTCCTAGAGGTTTACAATGTGAAACCAACCTATAGGAAATCATGTGCTGCGAATCTTTTGATGCGGTCAGATTTGACCTTGGACCCCTCCTTCAAGGTCAAAATGGGATAGCCAAACTTAAAAGTGGTTATAACTTGCTTATTATTGGTCCTAGAGGTTTGGGATGGTAAACCAACCTGTAGGGAATCATAAGCTGGGAATCTTCTGGTGTGATCGGATTTGACCTTGGGCCCCTCCTTCAAGGTCAATCAAGGATAGCCAAACTTAAAAGTGCTTATAACTCGCTTATTATTGGTGCAAGAGGTTTGGGATGGTAAACCAACCTATATGAAATCATGGACTGAGAATCTTGTGGTGTGGACGGATTTGACCTTGGGCCCCTCCTTCAAGGTGAAATGAGGATAGCCAAAGTTTAAAGTGCTTATAACTTGCTTTTTGTTGGTCCAGGAGATGTGGGATGGTAAACCAACCTATAGGAAATCATGAGCTGGGAATCTTCTGGCGTGGTCCGATTTGACCTGTGGCCCTCCTTCAAGGTTAAACGTGGATAGCCAAACTTAAAAGTGCTTATAACTCGCTTATTATTGGTCCTAGAGGTTTGGGATGGTAAACCAACCTACAGGGAATCATGGCAGAGAATCTATTGCTGTGGTGGGATTTGATCTTGGACCCCTCCTTCAAGGTCATACAAGGATAGTCAAACTTAAAAGTGCTTATAACTCGCTTATTATTGGTCCTAGAGGTTTGCAATGTGAAACCAACTTGCAGGATATTGTGGGCTGTAAATCTTCTGATGTCAGATTTGATCTTGAGCCCCTCCTTCAAGGTTAAACGAGGACAGCCAAACTTAAAAGGGTTTATAACTCGTTTATTATTGACCCTAGAGGTTTGCAATTTGAAACCAACTTGCAGGATATTGTGGGCTGGGAATCTTCTGATGTCAGATTTGACCTTTGGCCCCTCCTTCAAGGTGAAATGATGGTTCACTGTCTTTAGTGAGTTGTCTTTCCAGTGGATGCAGATTTGCATTGGTTCTCGGATGCATAGGTCTAGTTATTAACTGTTCAAAAACAGAGTTCCAAGTCAAGCAAATGCTGAGAATAAGCCATCAAACCCCCACATTGTTTGCTTTCCTTATTCCGTATGTCTGCCTTCATTGCCAAGCTGTAAGAATACAATGGGAGCACTCATCTCTTGTGAAATTGTAACATCATATGCATACCTGCCCCAATGGGCCACCCCATCCCGAGAGTGAAGCGTCTGCATAAATCTTAATGTCATAACTTCCCCAAATTATGTCAAAAACGGCTCCTGTATTAAATGTATTGAGAAATTCTCTAAACCATTTCAAATCGCATCGAATTGTTCCCATAGAACAATGCGCCGTGTGTTCCCATCTCATGGAAAGGTACTTAACATGCGGTTCAAGAAAGCCCTTGCAGGGACAATTATTTTTGCCACATGCAACAACTTTCCTAATAAGGGTTGATACTTTTGTCTCAACACTTCGCTCATGCCTTCAAATGTCTTAATCATATTTAGTGCTTCATCAGTTTTTCTCTGTGGCAAATGAACAGTACAGTTCCTAAAGGTCACCTCTGCTTCCAAACATACCATTGTATCTGCTGGAGCTACTACTTTATCATCATTTATTGGTAATCCCACTGCCTGTATCAATTGAACTAACCTTTTAAAGACCGTATCCGCATCTTCACTCTCCACGCATGCAAAGATGTTGTCTATATGATTCCACACTCGAATATGCCTTATTGCGTCTGATATTCTCTTGAAAATTGCTGTACCATGTGCCACTCCTAAAGCTAATGATAGATCAATGTAAAATTTTCCCTCATGTTGGATTGTTAATTTCAAAGCGCCGCTTGGGTCTAGGCAGACATTCCAAAATGCCTCCCTTTATCAGCTTTGGTTCTCTACACTTTAAAATGTCACCCAACAAACAATCTAATGTTGGTAAAGTTAATTCATATGGCCTACGATCATACCACCCCCTTGGTGTGTGTCCATTCACAGATTGCTCCCGGTGAAATGATAAATCAACAATGATTCTATGAGTGTTATTATCTTTAGGTCTCGAGAGCAACAGGGAAACATGGCATTCTTTAAGAGGGAAGCTCTTCCAAGTTCCCAACAGTGCCCCAGTGATATTGCCTTATTAATGTACTGTCTAACATCTTGAGGGAACTTCTTTGCTGAATCATGGTTAATAACATACCTTAACCCATCCACATTAGGTATTTTTGAATTGGTTATTGCTTTCACAGCATCAAGGTAATCCTCACGTGTTCTCACCCCATCACGATTATCTCTGATGCTATTCAGATCTCTCGTGTCATACAACAACTCTTTTTGCCAGAAACCTAAGGATTTCCTAAACTTATTTGGGTGATACACACATTTAGAGTAAACACTTTTGAAGTCAAACACCTTAATATCAATGCTATAATCATAGTTATTGCAAACAACATTAATTACACTTTGTTCCTTTGTTTCTTGACTGCCTGCACCTAACTTTCCCCCAGATTTGCTTCCACCATTACTGAACTTAACTAACTGATCACTAATACTCAAGCTAAATTTTTTCATCTTTTTGCTGATTGTCAGCCTTATTACTAGCATATTAAATTCCATTAGTAAGATTGCCACTTATATGGTTAATTACAGCGTCACTGTATTACAATCATTGATCTTAACTACATTAATGTCAGTAGACTGTGAACCATTCTGCTGGCAACAACAACTGTCCACCTCTGATTTCCTCACATGGTCCACTTGACCACACTGATGCTCATCAATTACATTGTCGCAAACACTCATTTCACGATTAACACTACTGTAGTCTTGTGATCACATCATTATTGACACAACACACATTGTCATCCATGTCAACTAACAATGTTAATTGTGAAACATCCCTGCTTGACGCATATTCTGATAACACACTAACTGTGTCACTTTGTTGTGTATTACCACTATACATTATGCCACCTTGACTCCCAAACATATCCTGATCTTTATCACTGATTTTTTTAACCGTAATGGCCATAATAGAGTCATCACCACCATGACAGTACTCAGCTGATCCGTGCATCAGTGATATAAGTCCTATTTCCTCCTAACACTTGCATCATGATGGAACACCTAACCAGTTATAGAGACTGTGTCAAATTCTGTGTCCCAGCATGTACCCACTCTGTGAAACTTACATATCAGTTTGCAATCTTGCCCAAGTGGAGCCCTTGGGTTTGACACTCTTGCTTGTGGAGCTGCGATCACTGCAGTATGTGTCGTGCGGTACTGCATCAACGCTGATCTATCCTGCCATGACAATTGTCCGTTTTAAATGGCGTGCATGACAGCTATGTATGCACCCTTAACCACAGGCCAGGATGTAGCTTCAATCAATTTCAGCAGCTCATACAATTCCACCATCATGAAATGCCTGGTTAAAGGGTCAATAGTGTCATTATTTTTTATATTCTTGATAAAGCCTAAAGCAAACTATATTGGGTGTAAGCTCATCCAACATGACTCTTTTCTTAGAGGGACCAAAAAATATACTTTCAAATATACTTTTCTTCCACAACTATTGTGTACAGCAATAACATGGCAAATTAACAAACTCAATCTGAACAACCCCCACTTTATATAAATTCATGAATCCTAAAGCGTGGCCCACCTTACAGCCATTTTATAAAACACATCTTGTCTATTTAAATCCTAAATTCCAAATGTTGCTTTGATGATGTTAACATGAACCCCAACTTGTTACGCATGCGCACTCAACTAGTGGTTACTCAATCAATATACTGCAATAAATTTCCTCGCTGAATGACACCTCAAGCATTTGTCACCAATGTGGCACACACTGATTCTCCCTAGTATTTTGTTTCATATCTTTCTTTTTACTGTTACTGTAGTTCTTATAACACCCGACACAGTCAGTGTGTAGGTAAATTTACCTGTCATTGTGCTGTTACACCTTAGAGTCAGCTTATTCAAAGTGAAAATAAGCACTGTAAAAGTCCAAATTAAATTAGTTCAGATTAAAAGGAATCATAAAGTACCATAATGATTTTAAAATAAGTAAGGAACATTAGTATTTTGCCGGCACTATGTTAAAGGGTGAGCTCTTTTATGGATTTTCCAAAAACAGTGTTTTTTATGGTGGGCTTTTTTAACAAGTCTGTATTTAAGTTTCAGAAACATTCTTTAAAAATACTTCATTGGTTGCTTTCAGAGTACTAAATTATTCTTGAGTAGCTTACTTGCTTCCATTCTCTCATTTAGTCGAACAGTAGTTAGATACATATGAAAACTACCTATCCATCTAATAGCCACACTCCCGTCAGGATGAGGATACAATTTTGCCCCTTGAATTATTCACTTAGGGAACTGTCGGTCACCAGTACTTGGGCTATACTTGTGCCATCATCATGGGTGGTATTACACTGGGTCCTGCAGTAATGGGGATGTCCTGCTAAATATACTGATATACAATGCAATCAACACAGTGTTACATTCACTATCTAGAATAATAATTATAATAAAATTGTACAGTTATTTTTATGTATTATGATATATTTAATGTTATGTTAATGTCTGTTTTATGAATTTTCAGACGATTATGTGCCTAATATAGCACGTGAGTACTTATTTTGAATAAAATTAACTTGAAATATATTGAAACTATTTGTAAAAGTAAAATCTGTCAATTTACTTTGTACAGTTAGCTTGCAATAGGTTTATAAATAGGATGAAATAATAGAGTTACAATGCATAAACAAGAACTTGATTACACTGGCATTGTTTTACTTTGTTCAAGTACCTACCAATGTAGATGTATTTGTGAGGGCTTTAAAATATGTTGTACAGTTACAGTTTCAACTGAAAGCTAGAAAAGCTGTAGCTGGACAATGAATGTTTCTTAAATTCTGCAGAAACCTCAGTCTAATTAAGCGTCCTGCAAGGAACTCTTGTTTTTATTCAGGGTAGAGAGAGAGGGTCCGCCAGCTGCCGCATTTTTTACTGCTTATAACTCAGCAACCACTTGGTGGATTCTCTTCAAATCTAGCACATTTATGCAGCATCCCTGTGGAAATATTTGAATATAGCATCATGATATTTCAACAAATCAGAGAAGTCACGTGACCAAAAATATGTTTGGGTGTGCTTGTCTGGATGATAACTTAAAAAACCTTTCACCTATTTGCATGAAATTTGAGAAGATTTGTTATATAGATATCTGGAAATCATTAACTTTTAGAAGTGAACCACTACAAAATAGTGATATACAAAATAGTTAACAATTAACTTAACACCATGACTTTTCTTAACAATGAATCTGAAAAATCTAAAATATCTAAGAAATGGTGTGAGATAGAGCGATTTTGACGAAATTTTTTACCCCGAGGGTATCCACAGAGCAAACTGGCAACTTTTCCCAAAAGTCGTTTTCCCACCATTTTTGGTGGCCCTCTTGAATTACTGTTTACAACACAAAAATGCATTTATCTGGGAACAGTGTGAGCTAGTTCAATCTCGGCAAAATTTTTTGCCCCCAAAGGCTATCTGCAGGGTCAACTAGTGTCCTTTCCCAAAAATCCTTTTCCTGCCATTTTTAGAAGGCATCTTGAATTTCTGCATAAAACTCAAACACATTTATTTAGATAGACGGTGATTTCTTCAAAATGTTTTGCCCCCAGGGTATCTGCAGAGTCATCTGGTGACTTTCCCAAAAAATTGTTCTTCCACCATTTTTGAGGGACATCTTGAATTTCTGCGAGAAATACAAAAACACGTTTATCTTGGAAACAATTCAAGTTGGAATGATTTCAGCGAAATTTTGACCCTGAGGGTATTCACAGTTATTGAGGTGTTCCACTACAGCCAACCTAGTGGTGGATAGGCAAAATATTAAACATGTTCACCAACCCTCCACAATTCTGTATCCTGACTGTGGCTCCCCTAACATTTATACCGTCCTGTCCTAGATTTGTCTGTTACACTTCCTACCTTGTCCTGTACTGTTACAGTCTTGTCTTGAAAAACTTCCCCTCCTGTCCTGGTTAAATTCTAAGATTCCACCTCCAGCAGGCCATCAACTTAAACTGACCATACTTGAAAGCAAACAGGCCTGTCGTAAACATAACCGACCTGATTTGAACACTTTCCCTCAAGATGGGAAGTCTCCCAGTCTTCCACCTCAGAGTCGGTGACACCTCAGCACGACAAGCTGGGAACAAAAACAGACAAGCCGTAAACCCATGAGTTTGTTAACGGACAAGGCAGTTATGCAACAGATGAGCCAGAAAGTGTGTAGGACAAGCCAGCTTCATTTTTATGACCCATGGCTTGAGTCAGTTACATCTCAACATGACAAGCTGGGAACTGTGACATGTATATTAAGGCAAGTCAGTTTGCATTATGCATCATTAGAATCTGGCATCTGATGGATTACAACTGGAAGTGTTTAAAGAAGGGAGTTTTTTTAGCAATTGATCTAGGACAGTGTTGAGTTGAAGTTGGCTGACTATACTTACGATTTTGTTTTTTCACAAAAGCGCTGCTTAGTATTGGGTCCTAAGACAGAAAAGTGAGGAAGATAGAAGTTTCCACTGACCGTGTTGAGGCACAGAAACAGAGGGGAGAGGAGGCAAGAAGGGAGGAGGCAAGAGCGGAGGAAACACACTCTCAAGAGGAGGGAGTTGCAGAAAAAAGGGCCAGTGCCAAGAGAAGTGACACAGAAACAGAGGCTGGAGGAGAGGCAGGACCATGATACAAGAAGGGGCACATGACCAACATCTACGTGATGGACTCAGAGGCTATCGTGGTCTTCGCTGTCTGTTAAGGTGTGCAAGACCTGGTTTGAGTCGCAGAGGACACAATATGGCAAACTGACACAACCAAAGTCTGGACAGGCCCCGAAAGAGGCGACTAAATGTCAGAACTGGACACAGGATAAATTGGGATTCCTGGGGTCACACATCAGACGCAAGGGATGCAAATCGTCATGTTTCAAGTCCCAGGTCCAAGGAGTCAGTGCTTCAGCTGCTTCAGCACACAACATCTCCAGAGCTTTGACTGACATAGACAGTATGGAGATTAGCATGCATGGTGTGGCCTTTTAACTTTGGCTTTGCCAAAGTGTGTTCATGTGTGCCATATTTGAGACATATTGAGACACATGGATTGCTGCAACTGATTGTTACATATACTTTTACATAATTATACTTTTACATAATTGTGCTCTTTCCATTGACAGCTATTCTCCAGTTAAAAAAATTTACAGTTTCACAATTTTTAGTTTACTGATTAATGCTGTCATCTTGCTATTGAATTGTCTTGTTTTTATATTTTATCTTTGCATACATTTTTTTCTCTTACATGTTATTTTCTCTATTTAAACATTATTTGGATTTTTATATAACTGACACTGCTCTGAAAGTATCCTGATCTTTGTACTGTTTCACTACTTCTGCATCTCATGGTGTTGAAAACGATTTCCCCAGGCTGTGGGGTACGGACAACACTGATGCTATTTTGGTTTTTACCCCACAGCCGGTAAGGGTCCTGTGTTTATTGTTTTCCTTCATGGTGTCTGGATAGGCGGTTGGGCCAGTGGGCGGATGGCAGGAAAAAGTTTGTCCAGGTGTGTAATGCCATGTGTGACCGTGAATTGACCTCGCTATAGTTTGACTTTATCTCAGAAACTTTGAGGTGTAGGAAGTTGAAACTGTTTTTTATTTTTATTTTCTTTTTGCGTGCAAAAAACAAGACAACATTGTCACATTAGAATATTTACACCATAAAACTCATAAAGTACAATTAAGGAGAGTACCAAATACAGTACTTCATAAATATTAACACAGAGTTACGCAATTGCTGTTTCGTAAGAAAAATTTGGCCATAGAATTCCAAAAAAAAGTTGAAACTTGGTGGGAACATTGATTGGACGTGCAGATGTGCATTATCATGGTGTGGCCTTGATATTGACCTTTTACCTTTCTGACTTGACCTTGACCTAAAAAATCTTCTCTGGGCTGTATCTCAGAAACTATAAAGTATACAAAGTTGATCCTCAGTAAGGACATTGGTTGGAAGTGTAGGTATGCACCTACATGGTGTGATCACGATTTTACCCCTCACCTTGCTGTAGCGACCTTGGCTTTAAAATCTTGTCTATCTATTTCTTCGAAACTGTATAGTATAGGATGTTGATACTTTGTAGGAACATTCATTTGGATAGGGACTGTTGCTGTGCAACGTCATGGTTTGACCTTGATTTGACCTATGACCTTGCTGTAGTGACCTTGACATTAAAAAAATTGTCCAGGCTACATCTTTGAAACTGTAAGGTGTAGGAAGTTGATACTTGGTAGGGACATTACTTAGGTATACAACATCAGAATGTGGTCTTGATTTGACCTTCAACCTTACTCTAGTGATCTTGACTTGGTAAAATTTTGTCTATGGTATATCTCGGAAACTGGGGTTTAGGAAGTTGATAATTGCTAAAGACATTGGTTGGAGGGTGTGCATGTGCACAATCATGTCACACTGTTTGCTCTAAAAGTCTCCTGATCTGTGTACTAAGTCAATTCTTGAAAACTATGTCCCAGGGGTGTGGGGTATGAGGATCTCTGATGCAATTTTTCTGTAATCTTCACAGATTTCCAAGTGTCTTGTCAAATGAGGACAGCAGAAGACTACTCTCTTTTTTATCTTGATTAGCTTTAATCTTTTTTAAGTCTTCCCAATTCACTCCCTGGTTCAGAATTCCTTTCAAAATGTCAGACTTTTTGACTTGTATTCTCATGTGCCAATGTATCAAAAGTTAGGTACATTCTCAAATTTACTTTCTAAGCTTAGTTTGGCCAGGTACAAGCTGTTTTCATTGGTCTTGTGCTTTAAATCATTCAAGTTAAGGCCTGGTGAGTTCTTACAAAGACTTCCCCTTTCACAGGAAGAATCCCTTTGCCATTGAAAGAAATGTGAGTTTGATTTTATGGTCTTTAGTTCTCTGGAATTTTTTTCTCGCCTCTATCTGCTCATTCTTTTCCGCTTTGGGTTCTGGTTAGGAGTTTGTACCTCATAGAAGAAACCCAGTCGTGATCATCCCAATGCAGCTTCTCCCTCTGCAAAGCCTTCTCCCCAGTTGGACCGGAAGTCTGGGATTCCTGCATGGAAGCAGATAAAGGATAGGCAACTGGGCAAGAAATGTCATGGCAAAGCCTCCACTTACCAACAGAAACCTGCTTAGGGTTAAAAGCAGTATAAATGTATAAATTGACCAGCAAAGTGAACAGTTTAAGTATTGTACCAGTTATAATTGGAGTGTGATCGGTGAGAGACAGTTACTTTTTTACCTTTACCTGTCAACTCTTGTGTTGTTAATCATGTCGATTTTGCAGAAAGATGTCTGCAAAACAAAGGTGTAAATCCAGACAGTGATCATCATCCAGAAATAAAATATGTGAATGATGTGTCCTGTGTAGATCACTTGAATTCTGTAAGTGTTGTCACAAATGTCCCAACTGTTGATACAAATTTACCTGTAGGGGCCAGATTGTACCATTTTTTCAGCAAATTGGGCAGGCCTGGGGATCATTTCTGAAATTGTAACAGACCTCAGGGAAGGCTACACCCTCCCCTTCCAGTTCCGGCCAAATTTGACCAGGTCACCCATCATCATAAGCTGCTATGTAATCCCCACCGGCACCCCTACCTGATGGAGGCATTGCATCAGATTTTGAACAAGAATGCAGTTGAACCGGTAATAACACAGACATCTCTGGGCTTTTACAATAGATTGTTCCTGGTTCCAAAACCCAACAACCAGTGGAGACCTGTAGAAGACTTTAAAGACAGAGTCATTCAAAATGAAGACTCCAGAGAGACAATAAGAACCTTCCTACAGGCATTGAAGTGGGTCACCTCCATAAATTCCAAATACTCATACTGCCATATACAAAGTCAGTCCAGGAAGTATATGCATTTTCATACCCAGGGTCAGTCCTATCAGTTCAAAGCTATCCCATTTGGTCTGTCCACAGTACCCATGGAGTTTATGGTAGTGGCAAAGGAGGTCAAACTACTTGCTTTACAAAGGGGTATAAGGATCCAACACTATCTAACGACTGGTTGGTCAGAGCCAGACCCCATCAAACCTGTATCCAGTATGCACATGCATTTGTAGCTCCCTGCTAGAAATTAGGTTGGCTGGTAAACAGGGAGAAATCAGAACTGGATCCAAAACAAGTTTTCAATTTTTGACGGTTTGACCTGAAATAGGGCAAGGTCAGACCCACCATTGAGGGTTGGCAGACCTTAACAACAAACTTTAAGATTCAAGCATTACTGACAGGTCCAGTCTGCCCGGTCCTGCAACTCCTGTCCCTCAAAGCGTTACAGCAACAGAAAATCAGGTCCACCTAGGTTGGTTCCATATGAGGTCGATACAGTGATACCTGATAAAAAACAACTGGAGTAGTCCAGAGTCACTAGAGAAGGTGTTCCCTATCCCGAGATCTCTGCATCCCCATCTAAAATGGTGCCTGGAGGAAAACAATGTGCTTCAAAGTCAACCATTACACCCACTAAAACATGCAAATTTTTACAGACACATCAAAAGAAGGATGGGTTGTTCATTAAACAATAACCTGGTCCATTCTAGAAAGCAAGTTGCACATAAATTAACTTAAGGTGGTTTACTGGCCCTAAGAGAGTTCCAAGACCTCTGTGTAAACAACATAGTTCTCATAGCTACAGACAACACCAAAGTGGTTGCCTACATAAACAAGGACGGGGGATGAACTTGGGTCCTCTGGGTGCCCGTCTTTGGAGAATCCAGACCTGGTATTCCAGGAAACGGGTGACTCTGGATACCAGACAAACTGTCCAGGCTAAGTCAGACCACCCACACAGAATGGTCCCTCCACCCAGACGTCTTCCAAGCAATATGCTCCTGGTGGCACCAGCCTCAAGTGGACCTGTTTGCCACCAAGATTCAACAACAAACTACCACACTTTGTTTTATCGCTTCCAGAGCACCTGGCTTGGAGAGTTGATGCACTCAGCCTGTCCTGGGAGGATCTAGATCCTTATGACTTCCCACTAGTTGCAATCTTGGGCAAATTAATGAAGAAGTTGCAGGGCTACCCCTTGCAACAGAATTATTCTGATTGCTCCAGGGTGGCCCAACATGGCTTAGTTTTGGGACCTGGTGGCCATGTCCAGCCAGACTCCTTTGTGCCTGCCCGATCTGCTGTCCAATCCAGCCATTCAATCAGATCCTTCACAGGACAGCTATCAAGGACCAGGCCTTCTCTGAGGCAGTGGCAGCATGAATTAAGGCTCCCAAAAGAGGGTCAACAAGATCATTCTATGAGACAAAGTGGACCATTTTAACAAAGTGGTGCCACAGTAATCAGTTGGACTTCAGGGCACCTCCTATAAAGTCCATTTGCTGACTTCCTGCTGTGCCTGTTCCAGGACAGGAAGTTGTAGCCAAGCACCATTGATGTCTATAGGTCAGCCATTGTAGACAAATTGGGAAACTCACCCATCAATATCGGTAAAGATGAGCATCTCACTTGTCTCCTAGATAGTTTCCACAGAGACAGACCCAAAGGTCACAGAGGCATCCCCTCTTGGAACCTTTCCCTGGTGCTGCACCAGATGACAAAGGCTCCCTTTGCACCCTTAAGAGGCCTCTTTAAAGCATCTCACCTTGAAGACTGTCTTCCTCTTAGCTTTGATTTCAGGCAAAAGCATGGGTGAGATCCATTCTTGGCTACATAAGAATATCAGACACCAGTCAGACTGGTTCAGTTGTCTCTTCATCCCTCACCCAGCAAGAACCAGCTGGCCAAGGAGGGGTCAGACAGTGTGGTCCTGCTGGTAATTCCAACCCTGGTCCCAACTCTGGATAAGTCACTCAAAGGTGACAGGTCCATATGTCTTGTCAGAGCATTGTGTTACTTTTTGCACAGGATCTCAGGCCTCAGGGGGAACAAGGAGTTGGTCTTTGTCTCCTTCAAGAAAGGCTTTGACAAAGATGTCACCCCTGCCACTATCTCCTCTTGGATCAAGCAGACTGTGATCCTATACTACAAGCTCTGAGTAGCCGTGGGAATAAGGAGATCTATATATATGTACATATTATATATATTTTCTTGTATATGTTATGCCCAATCCATGAAATTGCCCATTTCATTGAATAGGCAAGAAGTTGAAAAACTATTGCATGAACTTAAAATAAGGACTAAAAGAGTTTGACATGTCCTAGTACCCGATTCAGCTACAGGAAAGGTTAAATGTATCATTTTAAAAATAAACAAACTGGGCAGATAAAATAAAAAAAATTTTAAAAACCTGTTACATGCTCCCTTTGGGAGGTTTATATTTTCCTTCTCAACCTCTCTTTCCTACTTTAGAACAGGTCTGTTAAAAAGGAGGGGGAGCACAACAACCCCCGGCAACCGGGCACTGGTAATTGACCATAGGCCTGCAGGTTTCCTGACTTTAAGTCAACCTAGGCCTGGGAAATTTTGTTTTTCTGAGTTCACTAAAATCTAGTAATTTCAACCATTGCAAGTGGTAGTTTTTCAGCAAGTGTCCACTGGGTTACTAAGGATGTATTAATGCAATAAAATTGCAAATTTAATAAGTAAATTAAATTTTTATAAGTTAAGACCATATCCAATGAACGTCGGATCGTCCAGAGACTGAGGAAGAAAGTCTGATGCACCACCTAGCATATGCACACTCTGTGACTGGTCCTAACAGTTGAAACACAGGGTGGCTTTTTATGTTGTTTGGCAGGACTGGTCACATCTACCAGATTAGTAATAATCTTTTGGGTAGGCTATTAACTTTAATTTAGGTATTAACTTTAATTTACTTATTAAATTTGCAATTTAATTTTTATGGAATAAAATTTCATATTTTAAATGTAAAATACATCTTTGTGAAGAAAAATGTATCTATACCTACCACAATGGAATTTTAACAGCTTTCATGTGTATTCACACACGAATGATCTAGTTTTGTGTATCTGCTCATGGCTGAGTGAATTAGGTCACCAGGGTCAAAGGGAAGTAAGTACATGAGTTCAGCTGGGGTCCGCCCCCTTTCATTTTGAACTCTGTGTATGGTATATATGACAGACACCTAGCCATACTAAACAAAAGTGTTTTCATTTGGTAGATATATATACATTTTCTTTATAAAAATATAATTCATATTTGAAATAAGAAAATTTACATAACTCAAAATTTCTGAACTCAGAAAAATATCAAGTATGCAGACATATCTTATATTACAGAAGTGGAACGTAATAACTTTTTGTACACTGATGATGTATAACTCAAATCATAAATTCTATTTATTTTAGTAACAATAATGTTATCCAATAAATTGAGAACTGAGGGCTAACAAATGCAATAACACTACAAAGATATGCTGCCAATACTGTGATATAATAATAAAGGTGTATAATATTATTCTTAATTTTTGGACAAATGTCTAAGCTCATTCAGAATGATAGTACTATGCATAAACAACATGTTCACAACATTTGTAATTTCCAAAACCTTAACATATGTTAAAATAATAACTTTTAACTAAGTAACAGCACACATGTATTTTGTTTTTATGCCACAGCCCATAAGGGCTGTCGGGGTATGGTTTTCACCCATGGTGTCCAGATCTGCTGGTTGGTGGGTGGTCAGTCAGTCAGCAGGAAAAGGTGTGTCCCGGGCTGTATCTCAGAAACCGTAAGGTGTAAGAAGTTGATACTTGGAAGAGACATTGTGTGGGGTTGTAGGTGTGCTACGTCATGGTGTGACCTTGATTTGACCTTTGACCTTGCTGTAGTGACCTTGACCTATAGAATATTGTCCGTGCTATATTTCAAAGACTGTAAGGTGTAGGAAGTTAATACTTGGTAAGTACATTTGTTGAGAGTTGTAGGTGTGCAGCATCATGGTGTGACCTTGATTTTAACTTTATCCTTGGCATAACGACCTTAACCTATAAAATGTTGTCTGGGCTCGTGAATTCCGTCAGGTGTAGAAGGTTGACACTTGGTAGGGACATTGGTTAGGGTGTGTGATGTGCATCATGGTGTAACCTTTAGCTTTGGCTCTGTGAAAGTGTTTTCACCTGCCATATTTGAGACATATGCTGCAACTGATTATTATTATATGTACTTTTACTTAATTGTGCTGTTTTTCTCCAGTTAATAAATTTTACAGTGTCATAATTCTAGTTTACTGATTAATGCTGTCGTCTTGCTACTAAATTGTCTTGTTTAAATTCTTCACCTGTACATACATTATCTTAGCTATTATTTTCTCTACTTAAACATTATTTGCACCTGTATATAACTGACACTGGTGTTGAAAAATATTTCTCCAGGCTGTGGGGTACTGGCATGCTTTTTTTGCTGTTCAGCTATCATCATATCACATGACATTTGCAATCTCCTACTTTACATCCTATGATTTGTCTCGACAAATAAAGAGCAGATAACTGCGCAGATGCCATCTATATCTTTATATTCTTTATCTTAGCTATTATTTTCTCTACTTAAACATTATTTGCACCTGTATATAACTGACACTGGTGTTGAAAAATATTTCTCCAGGCTGTGGGGTACAGGCATGCTTTTTTTTGCTGTTCAGCTATCATCATATCACATGACATTTGCAATCTCCTACTTTACATCCTATGATTTGTCTCGACAAATAAAGAGCAGATAACTGCGCAGATGCCATCTATATTTTTTGTCCCTAATTTTTAGAAGAATTGAAATAAAATGTATGTTTCTTTATGCCAGCTGACTTGTCAGTCAGCTGATATTAATTTGTCACTGTCACTTTTCTTGAGTTCTGTGGTGAGGCATATGTTTGGACAATGTCTTCTCATGACTATATTAAGGATCATCAGAGGAAGAATGATTTTCCGGCGTTTTGAAATGACCTTTCTTCAACATGGTGGCTCAGTTTGTCGTTGATGGAGAAAGAGGAGTCTTCAGATTTTTTTAAATACCAGGAGTTTATAATTTAGGACTAGTGCAATACTATACAATACAATATTGCACAAATCTGGAAGATTTGATACATTTTAGCTGAAACTGTCGGCAGTCATACTAGCTCCGACAGGAACAGTTTACATGTTGCTATGCAACGAAGGAAGGCACAGTGAAGAGCAGAGACAATTCAATTGTTATATTAAAGGCTGTTCATACATCGGGTTCTAATAGCCAGGTGTTTGGAGGCACTTTTGTCACTACATAATTTTCAGTCAAACAGGATGACAAAAAGGAATTCCCCATGGAGGCAGACATCATTTTGTCCATAGGATGCATCATCGTGGAGTAGTTCCGAGTACACGTCTGTGCTTTTACTGCAATAACCTTATCTGGTGAAGTTCAGTCGAAACATTCCATGGAGGAAAATACCTGCATGACGTCATCCGAAGACAATCGAGTTCCTATACCTCCCAAAAGGTCAGGAATCGGGTTGTCAGATTCCCAGAGTTGTGATTCGTCTCAGCAATTGGCTTTTGATTCTCTGTATTTATACCGGGTTTCTGCTGGAAACCGGCACCAGTACATATAAACTAAGTACCCATTGTCAAATTTATTATTCAGGAGTACAGGTTCTCTGGTTTTCTGCAGCAGAGAGCATGTCAAATCTTGGATAATAATTATTTGTAGTCGGCTAGCAGGATCTCTGGCAGCACTTCTCCAAGGATCTGAGAATTAGCAGGATCTCATAGAGTTTTATGTTATTCCTTGGTCTGTGTGCATAGTTTTTGCAATCACAGTCCTCAGTGATCCTAGCTTTTGTTTGGCAGTGCTTGGATCAGATCTTCAACTTGTTACTCTGCAGGAGTGTTACATATCTCACATTTCTCTAACTGATCTCTTAAGATGTTTTAGTGAATAAGAATGCATTTTTCACTCTTTATGAGGGTTTTCCTGGTGGACACATGGTCAGGTGTCCAGGAAAATTTTATTTTGTGATCTCAGGTGAATAGTGATTCTTATGGCTAGAAAGGAGCAACCTCCTATACATGGCTAGAGATGGGATAAAGTGCCTCAGGGCAGTTTTTTGTCCCTATTATGACAATTAATCCTCTTATACTATTACAAGATTTTCCTCCTGAGTAAGATTGACAGCTGCTAGGAGTAATTTTTTAGGAGGAATGTTTGTCCAGTTTTGGGAGATTTACTAATTCTTACATCTTAAGATAGTAAGAGGATAATTTTCAACCATTCTTTAAGCTATGACAGTAGCAGGAAGGATTGCTTACCCATGTTCATAAAGCAGTTGTGGACATGGGTAAAAAAAAAACCCTGAGAGACAACAGTTTGAAAAAAGCTGTTTATAAAATGATCGACAAAAGGGCGGTAATACCTGTGAGAGGGTGATATCGTTGCAATTTTGCTGCTTATAGATTGTGATAAGCTGGGAAGAGATGGCCACCACAAATAGTTAAGGTCAGTCAAACACGTCTTTACATGTACCTTAATTTCACATTGTTGGGATTTTCGCAATTTGTTACTAGTAAGTGAATGAGTGTGTTAACTCTTTTCCTTACAGTTGCATTCTTTCATAGCCCGTTTTCATGCGATTTTTTATCTTTACTTCTGTGTTGATGACAGATCATACCAGTTCACTGCCTGTTTGCTAGGTTAGTAGATGGTGAGTCTTGTGGATTTTAAAGAACGCATCACGTTTTACTGGCATATAGACCATTGCATTGCCTTGCTGTTTGAAACGGTTTATTTTCGACTATGGTATCAAAGGACAGTGAACCTGATGGCTGCAATAGAAGGCATTGGGGTGATCAGTTTCATATACATTTGGAACATGAGATAAAAAAACAACAAAGCATCTTTACTAAAGCCAGGGTTGGATCATGATTTAATAGATCAGATTAAGTTCCAGCTCCAGGGTTTTTATTTTGGATTACAGATTCGATCTTAGGGTAGATCTTTTACTCAAAGCAAAACACTTTCTCGAGTTAATGGTTTCCATGTTTCCATGTAATGGAAACCATGTCTCTGGTAGGTGGCATGGCTTCATAGGAATAGTCAATGCCATTGGGTCATTTGTTTATCAGGTGACCCCAAGGCTATCTGCTAATGTACCACAGATATCCTCAGGCTTGTGATATCCCAGTTTCTGTTCTCAGGGATCATCTTCAGTGGTGGACCAACTTTTCAAGTTTGAAGGAGGGCCCACTACTTGATCAGAAAGAGCACAATCTCCTGTTGTTAGATGCTTTCTTTAAGGGTTGGGATGCACAATTATGGCATCAAACAGCCAGT
Organism: Sabellastarte sp. h YS-2021; assembly: GCA_964017235.1. Taxonomy (NCBI): domain Eukaryota; kingdom Metazoa; phylum Annelida; class Polychaeta; order Sabellida; family Sabellidae; genus Sabellastarte; species Sabellastarte sp. h YS-2021. The sequence continues at coordinate 82,071,475 of OZ024927.1, forward strand.
GGTCTGTTGTATCATGGGGAGTCAAGACTTCACATTAACAGGGTTACTACCTTAAGAATCATTCAGAGGTCTGATTTGGATTCTAAATCTGTTGATTTCCACAGACTGTGAGTTCTTCAGTGGTTTCCTATCTGAACAAGCAGGGAGGTACCCACTTTGAGGAATGTGTTCCTTTATCTGAAGAATCATTCCTTGGATGAATGCCAGGGTTTTAAATTCAGGCATATCATTGTATCCCCGGACAAAAGTCGGGGATACTTAGAATTCAGTACGGTCACGCCGCCGCAGAGATTTCCTTTTGGACGCGATAACTTAAAAAATAATTTAGTTAGAACTTTCAAATTTGGTATGTGGGTAGATATGGGCAATGCCACGAACGCTATTGTTTTGTGACCTTGACCTTCAATCTCAAGTCACTGGTGGCCACTTAAAGGTCAAATTTTGGCCATTTTTTCACTTTTTGGCCCAGTTCTCATATACAGAAAGTTGGATCATCCTATGGCTGGTATATATAATACATATATATGTCCTCTGTAAGCATGCAGAAATTTGACCTTGAAGCTCTTCATTGAAGGTCATCCACTGACCGCCAAATTACCTGACCGAGGGTCATTTTTGGCCTTTTTGGAGATATTTTCACACTTAACTCATATACAGAAAGTCAGATCATCCTATGGCTGGTATATATGATACATATATATGTCCTCTGTAAGCATGCAGAAATTTGACCTTGAAGCTCTTCATTTAAGGTCATCCACTGACCGCCAAAGTACCTGACCGAGGGTCATTTTTGGCATATTTGGAGATATTTTCACACTTAATGCTGACTACATTGCATGGAAACTATTGAAAATGGCTTTGGAGGTTGAGTACATGATGGAGTACTCGCATGCAGGCTTACCGGTTACAGATCTTCATTTAAGGTCATCCACTGATCGCCAAAGTACCTGACCGAGGGTCATTTTTGGCCCTCTATTTGTTTGTTTGTTTGTGAACAAGATAACTCAAAAACGGACAGATGGATTTTGATGAAATTTTCAGGATATGTCCAAAATGGTAAAAGGAAGATATGATTAAATTTTGGGAGTGATCCGGATCACTGTCTGGATCTTCTGGATCCATGAAATTTAATTTTTAAAGACAGATAACTCAAAAACTTATGGGTGCATTTTGATAAAATTTTCAGGAAATGTCCTTAAGGAGACGAGGAACAAGTGATTAGATTTTGGGAGTGATCTGGATCACTGTCTGGATCATCCAGATCCAGGCTGCCAGATGTGTTTGTGTACAGTATAGCTCAAAAAGTTACGGATGGATTTTGATAAAATTTTCAGGATATGTCTGAAAAGGTAAAAGAATGAAATGGTTGAATTTTGGAAGTGATCCAGATCACTATATGGATCTTCTGGATCCATGAAATGTAATTTTTAAAGATAGATACCTCAAAAGTTATGGATGGATTGTGATGACATTTTCAGTAAATGACCTAAATGGTACAAGGAACAAGTGATTACATTTTTGGAGTGATCTGGATCACAGTCTGGATCATCCGGATCCAGGCTGCCAGATGTGTTTGTGTACAGTATAGCTCAAAAAGTCATGGTTGGATTTTGATGAAATTTTCAGGAAATGTCCTAAATGGGACAAGGAACAAGTGATTAGATTTTGGGAGTGATCTGGATCATGTGGATCCAGGCTCCCAGATGTTTTGTGTACAAGATAAATCAAAAACTTATGGACGGATTTTGATGAAATTTACAGGATATGTCTGAAAAGGTAAAAGGATGAAATGATTGAATTTTGGAAGTGATCCGGGTCAATATTTGGATCTTCTGGATCCATGAAATGTAATTTTTAAAGACAGATACCTCAAAAAGTTATGGATGGATTGTGATGACATTTTCAGCAAATGACCTAAATGGTGTGAGGAACAAGTGATTAGATTTTCGGAGTGATCTGCCACATGTGTTTGTGTACTCATTTACAAGATAAATCAAAAACTTACGGATGGATTTTGATGAAATGTTCAGGATATGTCTGAAAAGGTAAAAGGATGAAATGATTAAATTTTGGAAGTGATCATCTGGATCCAGGCTGCCAGATGTGTTTGTGTACAATGTAGCTGAAAAACTTATGGATGGATTTTGATGAAATTTTCGGGATATGTCTGAAAAGGTAACAGGATGAAATGATTGAATTTTGGAAGTGATCCGGATCACTATATTGATCTTCTGGAACCATGAAATGTAATTTTTAAAGACAGATATAAGTGAAAGAACTAGTGATTAGCTTTTGGGAGTAATCTGGTACTATGGAGAATCCTGACCTGGTGCTCCAGGAAACAGGCTCAAGACCGACATATTCACGCCTTAACTATGTCCTGTCCGGGGATACACTGCGTCGAGACGCAATCTCTAGTTTCCCAGGGTATCCAAATGTTTTAACAGATTCCTTGTTCGTAAGAGAAAGGATGATTCAAATTGAATGAGTTTTGAATGAGTTTTGAATCTTCTGTTCTGATTCAGGAGTTCAATCAAATCTGTCATTGATAACGTTCACCAATGATGGATTTGTTTTACGAGTTTCAACCACAACCTTGTCTTTTCAGCATTTCTTGGGATGGACTGGACAGTTTGTTTGGTCCTGTGACCTTGATTCTTCTGGTGTTGCAGTTGAATCATTTGGCTTCTTCAACCTGTAGTCATTCCTGCTTTGAAACCTTCTTTAGATCCTGCTTTGGGGCAAGATAGTCTCTTTGTCCAGTGAGAACCTTGAGATGTTCTCTTAATAAGACAAAAGATCTCAGGAAAGGCAAGTAATTCTTTTTGTAGCTATTAAGGAGGGCTACTCCAAGATTTAGGGACAGAATCATCTTGATTGCATCAGGTTGGCTAGGGATGTCTGAGGTTTGGGATCTGGTGGATCTGTTTCCACAAAAATTCCTTTTAAGGCTTCCCTTGTAGGTGTGTTCAATCAGTCTGCCATTGGTATCCAACAACCAACAATCAGTCTTCCAGTGTATGTGTCTCCTTTCCTAGACTGTGGGGCTTGGAGAACAGATGCTTTACACATTTCTTGGGATGGTCTGGACAGCTTTGTGGTTGTTCCAGTGGCTCTCATTCCTCAGGTGCAATCTACAGGTGCAGAATCATCATGATTGCACCAGTGTATCCAAGGATTCTTTAGGTGATTTAAAAGATGACCACCTTCAGGTGCAGATTCATCATGATTGCATCATGATGATCATGGTGAATATCGTGATTTTGGGACCTAATAGATCTGTTTCACACACCTTCCTCTGAGTATTCCTTGTGGTGAACATCTCAGATCATACTTTTCTAGATGTAGCTATTTTCCTTAATTACTTTTTTAACGAAAAGTATATCGAGCCATCTACTATTGCTGGTTATGGAATAACAGTGGCAATAGGTTTAGCCTTTCGTCGCTAGTTTTGCTTGGTCTCACTAATCAGCCTTTCGAGCCTTTGGGTAAGTTATTAACTTTCAAGACGGTCTTTCTTTTGACTTTGGCTTCAGTCAAAGGAAGAAGTGAAATTCATGTTGGCTTTTTCTTCCCTTACTTAAAAAGAGAATTGGTCACAAGTGGCTCTGGCCTTTTTTAGCCAAGAACCACTTGGTCTCGGATGGGCCTACTTCAGTTAAGCTGGTGGTCATGCCAGTTCTCAATCATTGGGTCAGCAGTTTTACTCAAGATAGATCTCTTTGTCTGGTGACGGTTTGGTAATACTTTTTACATTGGACAAAGGCTTCAATAAGGATTGATTTTTTTTCTTGTCTGTTGCTATTTAGGAAGGCTTTACAGCAGATATTTTCAGGGCTACTATCTCATCTGTCTTAAGACAGACGATCCTTTTGACTGATGAGAAGTCAAATTCCGACTCTCAACAGTAGCCGGTCATAGCAAGAATGAGTGCTTCTTTAATTTTTTAAGGTAATGTTTCTGTAAATGAATTTTTAGATGCATGTCACTGGAAACCATAACATTTTTACCAATTTTCTGTCTCAAGTGCTTGGTTTGCTTGTGGTCAGACTTTGATATTGGTTCCTACAGTTTGTTATCTTATAAGTTGTGTGATACTTATATTCATACTTTGGTATGCATTTGCATATGTATGTCTGTCGTACTGTCTGTCTGTATTTGTATTAGGCAGCATGGTTGACTTCATTCACACTTGGAATGAATTATACAATATGCTGATGACACTTCTAAGTTTTGGGTCGCCTGTGTGGGTGTTGGATATTCGTCTATATGCAACATTTAACTGTGGCAATAAGTACCAGCATTGTCAGAACTGCAACTACATACTATGATTTAGAGGTTCTGTGTGGTGTTTGTTGGAAGTTTATATGTTGTTGTGTGCATGCAAATTTCAATGTAAACTTCTCATAAGGTGTAAGTTGTAGGTAGTGGGTCTGTGTTATAATTACTTCCTTCTTACAACAGCAACAACAAGGCTGTGTTGTTTTGTAGTGCTTAACAGTTCCACTGCCTCATCTGGGAGGTGAGTTTGAAGCTGTATGCCTATAGGATTGTGCTGTGTATGATAGCTGTGCAGAGCGGTGTACTGGGTCTTTAAATTCTAGTACTGCCCTCCTTCCATGAAGGCTGCATTCAGCTATGGTCAGGAAATAGTAAGTGTATTTTTCACAATAAAACTGAAAAATTTTATTGTAATTTTAATTTTTATTTTTGTTTGCTAGAAACATTACAAAGGAGGTACCCCCACCAAAAGTTTGAAAATTTCAACACTTTTTTACCATTTTCTCATTGACTGTTGCAGGGATTTCTCTCATATCTTGCATATATGACTAGGCCACAAGTAGATTCCCTTGTGTGAGTATCATACCTAGATCTGTCTTAATTTTTTCATGAATTTTTAAATAATTTTTAATGCATTAAAATTCCTGAAATCATGCAATAAATCACTTATTTTCTCATTTACTATAATTGCAGGGATTTCTGTCTTATCTTGCTTACATGTACTAGGCTACTAGTAGATTCTCTTGTGTATCAGGCCTGAATATTTTTTAATTACTTCTTTATGATTTTTTTTAAATAATTTTTAATACATATAATAATAAAATTCATAAAATCATGCACTAAATCACCTATAACTTCAAAAATATTACTTTTTATTGTGGAGGCTGCAGGCCCGGCCAACGTCCAAGAAAAATAGACATTTAGTGTTGGCTGTAGCCTCAGGCTGTCTTCTCTTGGAACTCTTCTCAATTCGTCCTCCTTTTCTTGTTGGCCACATGATTTGGAAGCATTTGCTTTTGCATACATATTTTTAGGCGGATTTCGTCATATCTAGGTTCCTTTCGAAATTGGTGTAATTCCTTCCATTTCTTCGTCTGTTTTTCTGTCCATTCATTTGTCCATTTTTTGTTCGTTTGTCCATCCGTCTGTCAGTCCACATTTTCATTTCCGGACTCTAACTCAAAAATCGTTTGTCCAATCGAATTCATACTTGACAGAGACATATAATATATCACCATCATAGCTAGGTTCCTTTTGAAATTGGTGTAATTCTGTCTGTTCATTTGTCCGTTTTTCTGTCTGTTTGTCTGTTTTTTGTATATTTTTCTGTCCACATTTTCGTTTCTGGACTCTTAACTCGAAAATGCTTTGTCCAATCGACTTGACAGGGAGATGCATCACCATCATAGCAAGTTGGTGTAATTCCGTCCTTTCGTTTGTCCGTTTATAGCATAGATACAATTATGTAACCTAGATTACAAGTTTTACGTTTCTTAGCACGTCTTACACATTCACCTTAAATGGGTAACCTAACATTTCTTTCCTTCTTTTCTAAATTTAATTACAGCAGTTGCTAACCTTATTGCTGCCTGCGCAATCCGCCTTTTGGGGCATCTGTGACCCTCTTGTCTAATTTTTCTTATGTATTGTTGGACGTTACCACTTTGCCATTTTGTTTAAATAACATTATAGCATAATAATATTCTATCAAAGTTCTGTTTTGGAAGGTTAAGTATTTCTTTACTTTTTACCCCACAGCCCTATAGGGCTGTCGGGGTATTGTTTTCACCCATGGTGTCCAGAGGGGCGGGCTGGTGGCGGGAAAAAGTCTGTCCAGGATGTATCTCATAAACCGTAAAGTGTAGGAAGTTGATACTTGGTAGGTACATTGGTTAGGATGTGTAGGTGTGTAACGTCATGGTCTGACCTTGATTTGACCTTTGACCTTGCTGTAGTGACCTTGACCTATAAAATCCTGTCCGGGCTATATCTCGGAAACCGTAAGGTGTAGGAAGTTGATACTTGGTAGGGACATTGGTTAGGACGTGTAGGTGTGCAACATAATGGTGTAACCTTGATTTGACCTTTGACCTTGCTGTTGTGACCTTGACCCATAAAATCTTGTCCAGGCTATATCTCAGAAACCGTGAGGTGTAGGAAGTTGATACTTACTAGAGACATTGGTTAGGGGGTGTAGGTGTGCAACGTCATGGTGTAACCTTGATTTGACCTTTGACCTTGCTGTTGTGACCTAGACCCATAAAATCTTGTCTGGGCTAAATCTTGGAAGCCGTAAGGTGTAAGAAGTTGATACTTGGTAGGGACATTGGTTAGGGGTTGTAGATGTGCAACAACATGATATGACCTTGATTTGATCTTTGACCTTGCTGTTGTGACCTTGACCTATAAAATCTTGTCAGGGCTAAATCTCGGAAACCACAAGGTGTAGGAAGTTGATGCTTGGTAGGGACATTGGATAGGGCTTGCAGCATCGTGGTGTGATCTTGATTTGGCCTTTGACCTTGTCGTAGTTACCTTGACCTTTAAAATCTTGTTCCACCTTTGGATCTGTCTTTTGATGCAGATTAAGCACGGTTAAAGTCATGTTAGAATTCATTAAGAATTTTTCTTTTACAACTTCCCATTGTAACAGATGGGATTTCATCAAGTGAGCCACAGATTTTGCTCCAACACCACACATAAGCATTCATTGAATGTATTACCACTTCTGTATGCATGGTAATATTCAAAACATCTAAACCATAATTCGGCCATGCCAGATGTAGATAAGGTACATGCATTATCTTTCTCTTAGACATTATTTTCTCTATTTAAACATTGTTTGGACCTTTATATAACTGACAGTGCTCTAAAAGTATCCTGAACTTTGTACTATTACAGTGCTTCTATATCTCATGGTGTTAAAAATATTTCCGTAGGCTATGGGGTACGGGCATCTCTGATGCTACTTTTTTGTGTTTTGTGAGTTTTCTCAGTTCGGGCTTGCTCATTTCTTTTACACATTTTATTGGTGTAAAAATATCCTCCCACCAAGCAAGCAAAGATAAACCTAGAGCTTTGAAGTGTTGACATTTCTGTTTGTCGTTTGATAGTCACAATTTCTGTCCTTCCTGTAGAGAATCCAATAAAGGGGTTGATTCCTGTGTTTCTCTTGAGATTTGCTCAGGGTTCTTGGAAGAACACATGTTAAAAATCAAATACAGGAAACGTTATGTTAGGAAACAGAAAGCAGACACTTCAAAAGACCATGAAATAGATTTACTAGGGGATGAGGATGTGGAGTCCTTTACTGGATCTCACGCAGACCTTGAGGGAGCTACAGACAATTTATTTGCTTCTCCGCCACATCCCCAGCCCTATGTTTTGAATCATTGTCTCTTAAAACTCCAGCTAAATCTGTCCCTCCAACCCCATGTATGGCTTTACAACAGAAAATCGAGTCCAAGCTGAAGAAGTTCCTGGGTTTTCAGTTCCACATCCAATTTGCAACAGCAAATGGGGGTTTTTGAGGCTTTCATGCTTGAGGACATGAAGTCTCCGAGATGAATTTCAGTCTTTCAAAAAGACGTCTACAGAAGTGTAGGTGGATCAGACCTCCACTTCGGTCTCTAAGCCTGATACCAGTAATTCTCAACGGAGAAAATCGTCCCAGAGGGATACTTTTACACGAGACCCTTTCAGTTTCACCTCAAGGAGCACTGGAGATATTCTCAGTCACTGGACAGCCTCCGTCCTTGGACAGAATCCATTTCAGCACACCTAGAGTAGTGGCCAAGTCCCTGAAACATGATGAAAGGCACAGACTCATCCCAAAGACCATGCTATCCAACTTTTTACGGACGCCTCAAACAAAGGCTGGGGCGCTCACTTAGAGCAAACCTCTACCAACATCATTTCAACATCGCATCCTCTTTAAGTATAATCTTTTGGTATTCAAGGCTATTAATCTTTCACAGCCCCCGTATCTTTCAGCTTTAATAAGATCAAGCAGTCTCACTCGTGGCAACAGGCTATCTATCTCCTCAACCCGCCCTAAGAAGCAGATAGGCAGGCGTGGCTTTGCAGTAGCTGCACCAACTGAATGGAACAAGCTGCCACTGACTGTCAGATCTCAGCAAACAATAGATGGTTTTAGAAGCCAGCTAAAGACCTACTTGTTTAGGCTGGCATACCCCCCACCTTAGTTATACCCTGGCGGGCGCTTTTTTTAAATGTTGACCGATGCCTGTCCCTGGACTCTCCCTTCTTGGACTCAAGCGCATTAGAGGATTTGTATCAATTTAAATATAAATTTGACAGCTGCACTAGGTCCCAAAACCAGGGCATCCCTTGCCAGCCTGGGGCTATTACAATGATCAGGCAATTGCACTGCCTGATTTTTTGGAAATTTAGATATAAATCCTACTATTATTATTATTACCAAAGGTCTGTGGTCAGACCGGATAAAAAAGGCGGTTTATCTGGCCCTTCAGAGTTTCAAGGACCAGTGTCAAAACCAAACAGTGTTGGTTGCAATGGACAACTCAACAGTGGTGGCCTACATTAAACAAACAAGAAGGAACTCACTTGGCGGAGAGGTGCGCTCTCCTGTAGAAGATCATGACCTGGTGTCATCATTACCAGATAGCCTTATAAGCCAGAGACATTCCAGGGTGTCTGAATGTGATGGCCGACCTTCTGACCAGGTTGAACCAAGTGCAGTCAACAGAATGGTCACTGCATCTACAGGTGTTCAAACAGATATGCCAAAAGTGGTTCACCCCTCGAGTAGATCTATTTGCCACTCGTCTGAACCACAAACTTCCACTGTATGTGTCTCCAGTCCCAGACCAAAATGCTTGGAACATAGATGCTCTAAACATAAACTGGACGGGTCTCACTGCTTATGCTTACCTTCCAACGGCTCTCCTTCACAAGGTGATCCAAAAAATCAGGCAGTGCAATTGCCTGATCATTGTAATAGCCCCAGGCTGGCAAGGGATGCCCTGGTTTTGGGACCTAGTGCAGCTGTCAACAGAGATTCCACTTCAACTACCAGTGTCAACAACTCTTCCCAAACAGTACCCTAATAATTGTGTGTTCCACAGCAATCCACAGCATCTCAACCTCCACGCCTGGTGTCAAGGAGTGGACAGTTCCAAGAACAAGGCTTCTGTGTGGAGGTGGCAGAGAGAATTGCTGCCTGTGAAACGTAATCAACAAGGATCATCTAGAAGTCAAAGTGGGCCCTATTTGAGAAATGGTGCAGAGAAAATTTGGTGGATTTCTCCACTCTCTCTGTGAAACAAGACTTTTTTATGTACCTGTACCAAGATCTAAACAGGCACCCCTCGATCATTGATTGTTACAGGACGGCCATTGTTGACACCTTGGGCCCAACTGGGCACCATATTTTCCAAAGCACACACCTTAACAAGTTGCTCTCCATTTTTCACAGAGATCATCCTAAAAGTTCCAGGAATCTCCTGAAATGGAACCTTTCTGTTGTTTTTAATGAGCTCACTAAAGCACCCTTCGAGCCTATGAAAGACACAGACCTCAAACATCTTACTCTCAAAACTGCTTTCTTGCTAACTTTGGCCTCTGACAAGTGGTGCAGCGAAATTCATGCCTGGGTTGCAAACAAAGTATCTAATCTAGGCCAATGGGAATTGGTTTCCTTTTGTTCCCTTCTTCTGACTTCATAGCCAAAAACTAACTAGCAAGAGAAGGTTCTCAAAGTGTGTCTCCAGTGACTATTCCTGCTTTGACTACCATGGGACCTGAGTGGGTTTTGATCCCTACTTTTTATTTCCTTCAAGAAAGGACACACCTCAGACTCGCTACTCTCTCTTCTTGGTTAAAACAAACTATCCTACTTTATTACAAACAAGCAGACCAACAAGCCTTGGACTTGGTCCAAGTTAAAGTGCATGACATTAGGGCCTTCTCAGCCTCTAAGGCCTTTTATAATAAATTATGGGGTATCAGTGGACCAAATCATGCAAGCCTGTCACTGGAAAGCTCACAACACATTTACTAAATTTTACCTAAAAGACCTTACTTGGTCAGACAACAAGAACAATATGTATCTGGGTCCAGTAGTGGTGGCACCACAAGTCCTAGACCCTTCCCCTCAGAGTAGTTATCCTCGGAAAGAAAAGAAGGGGGCACATCCGCTACAACCAAGTCTTCAGGAGTCTAATCCCAGGGTCTCTGTATATGTTTACCTCATCAGGATGTTGGGTAAGGTCCTTTTATTTTTTCTGTATATGTTGTATGATGTGTTAAGGACTTATTAAGGTTGTCATTTAATCTCATCTTGGGGTGGCCAAAATTATGAGATTCCCAAGCCTAAGGCTTGCTTTCCATTGTGGCTCAGCCCTAGGGGCTTTACTCTTCATAAGTGAGCATAGACTGCACTTCTCTCCTCTAATCAAAACATCCAGACAGTTTTTAGCACTGTCATTCATTCAATACAGGTTTTTAGCTTTTAACAGGCCCAGTCTGCGGGACTGGGCCACTGTAAACGGGACTCAGACTGGTATTTCTAAAACATTCATTCTAATCTATTACTTCAAAATCCAAGAAAAATTGACTACTTCTTCCAGTCTCAGCTGTAATCCCTCCACCGAGCGGTTGGATTCGGCATCAGTTCCACATGGTAAGCTATTATAGCACAATAAAATTGAAAATTTTAATTACTTAAATGTAGCTTTTATAAGCTACAAGCTTACTAAGTGGAACTGAAGAGAGTCCCACCCTGCCTCCCCGCTGTATTATAGCTGATCGGGTATGGTTCAAAATTGCAATGAGAAAAGGAGGACAAATTGAGAAAAGTTCCATGAGAAGACAACCTGAGGCTACGGCCAACACTGAATGTCTATTTTTCTTGGACGTTGGCCGGGGCCTGTGGCCTCCCGAGATCAGCATTAAGTTCCACATGGTAAGCTTGTAGCTTATAAAAGCTTCATTTAAGTGATAAAAATTTTCAAATTTAGTACATTTTGATAAAATATTTTATTCAGCTACTTTTTCAATAGCTACAACATGGTGTCTATTCTAATAGCTAAGTGAGTAATAGCTACTTCCTGATTTTGAGTACCTTTCATAATGAGTAAAATCACTTGTAACTCAAAAACTATTGCATTTACAGAATTTTGTATAAATATGTTATTCAGCTCCTTTGGGTCAGCTATAACATTGTAGTAAAATTGAAGACCTGTAGCTCATGGCATAGGTGAGAAATAGCTACTTTCAGGTTCTCACTTTGTATCCTTTTCTCCTGTCCCTTCTACTCTGAAGCTTAAAACACACAGTCAGCTGACACAGAGCCTGTTCACGGGCACTGATTGCTTGTTATATTTTTACAGGCTGTTTTTGACCAAACTATTTACTTATGTGGGAATATACAGTGCAGGGAAAGTAAAATTAGAGCACCTCTAAAATATGAATATACACATTTAAAGTACCAAAACCTTCTAAATTCTAAACATTTAAGGCCCCTACCAAAAGACCCTTAGAAATAATTAATTTGAATCAATGAAATATTTCTGTTTAACTTAAATGTGTTTTGTTTTAGATATTTTTACAGCACTTGGTGTGATTGTTGTCATCTTATTAATCATTGTAGGAGTGTTAGTTATGTAAGTACAACTTTAATGTTCGTTCTTTTTATGTAAGAACAACTTTTTAACCATGGCCCATAAAGACTTGGGTTATAGTCGTCCCTTACTCTCTCCAGGTGGTGGCAGTGGTGGCCACAGTGGTCATAAAGCTAGTGGGTGTTCCACAGCCTGAACCCATGCACAGATTTTCACCAAATTTTCAGGATTTGTTAAACCCAAAAGGATCTAGAGTAGATTAGGTTTTTGGGGATAACTGACAAGAACTTTTGCCGTGATTTTGGGGTCTCAAAAGTTTGTGGGTATTCCTGATCATGTCCTTTTTAATATTGGCAGTTTTGTTGCTCTGCAAGAATGAAAATAAAATTTTGTTGATTTCATTTTATACTTGGTCTGGTGTGAACATAAAGGAAAGTAGAAAAGGCAGTTGTGGTAAAATCAATGAATTTATGGTCGTTACTTTGCCTTTTAATGACAAGTTTCACGAAGACCATATATCAGTTAGCACTTTCACTTTGTTCGGTCTGTCTTGATAATTTAATTTTACTGATTCATCGTTATCATATGAGAACCAAATACCCAAGGCTTTAAATGAACCTTTGTTGTGTTGCCAAGTAACCAATATACCAAGTCTTTGATTAGATTCAGTTTTTAAATTTAATCCAATTGAAATAATTTCAGATTTCTCTAAATTTACTTTTAAGCCAGAGAGAATAAGGAAAATCTTTCAAAAAGAGATGGATCATTCAAATGACTTAAGATCTGTCAAAAAGGAAGGTATCATCTTTTGCTGTAATAAACTCCCTTTTCATTAGATTGATGCCTATTATATCTTATTACTCCAGATATTTATAGCAAGAATCTTGGCTACTGGTATAAATAATAAGGCAGATATGGAACTTCTAGGACTGATAGACCTAACGTGATACATCAAATTATTCTGTATAATAGCCATTGTTTCCAATGCAAGATTTTATGTTTTGATATTGATACTTTAATCCAAGTAATAAATTTTTTTTCCAAAATTGAAGTGGGCAAGACACTGCCACAATAAAGATCATTCTATGCTATCAAATGCTTTTTGCAATATCAAAGTAATAAAGCCTTCAATATCATTGTTCATTGTTAATTAAGACACTACATCTTCATTAATTCTCACAAATTCACAAATGTATCTACCTTTCATATACTCAACTTGGTCTTTATTAATTTTTGTACCTGTACCTTTTTGTAGCTTCTGGGCTTATCCTTTTGGTCAATATTTCATAATCTGTATTGAGTGGACTAATGCCTCATTCACACTTCAGTTGATACGTCCCATGGTTAGAGGTTTTACTCAGCGGCTGAACAGTTTCAAAGGACGACTCATATCTTCCAAGATTTGGTGTTTCCATCGCAGTATTGATGGTATAAGCCACGGTTATAGGCATTGGAAAAAATGCACCTGTCCTTCAACTAACATGTGAGGTTTGTATGCGAAGTTGTGACCCAGTGGAAAAATGTTCATTTATCTCCACTCACTTTATGTTGCCGTATTACACTGAAAGATGACTGATTCAGCTGAAATACACCATGACTAGACCTTCAGTTAACATAGCATAATATTTATCTGCCCACAGTACCAAATTCAGAGGTTGAAATTTTAATCATTTTAAAACTTCTGTAGAATGGCCAAGGTAATGGACGTGTCCCCACTGTGTCAATCACATACAAACCGTAGTTGAAGGATGAGGACATTTTGCCCAATCCCTATATATGTGGGTTTGTGGGTTATTCCACCTGTAGTGTGACTGTGGCTTAAATGACAAATATCTTTATCTTTTTCTGGAATTAAATAAATAATTGGGGATCATTCACCTTGAGGTGGCCATTTAGAAAATATTTATTGTAACATTCAACAAGTAGCTTTTCAATGCCATTCCAGAAAATTGTTAAAACTTTGTGGTTAACCTAGTACCTGCAGATTACTACCTGATTCAATACATCAGTGTTGATAAATAACCGTGTTCAGTAAATCTATGCTTCAATTTACAAGTTGAAAAATTAGTACTGAACACATTGGCCTTCAGGTAAGTGCAAGTGTTGGATTATTTACCTGTTGGTCACCATTCTAAGTATTTGACACATGAGTACTAATTTAGAAACCACGTACAATAGACTACCTTTAAATTAACCGTGTAGAAATTTAGAAAATAATACAGCTGACATCAGGTAAGTGCATTGTTAAACTATTTACTCGTATGTCATGTCAATACCAATCAATAACCATGTGGAGTCAGTCTAAATATAAATTTGCAAATTAAAAATTTAGAAATTAAAATATTGGATGAAAGATAAGTTCAGTTATTAAATTATTTACCAATTTGTCAGCATTATTATCTTTAATATCTTAATCTATTTATATGTAAAATTGTGGATAAGTGTATGATATACATATTATTTAACAAATAAATACAAAATATTACTTTAATTACAAACTTTCAAGCATAACCTTCAAGGACATATCATCAGTAGAAAAACAGAGTTACTTAAATCTATTTACATTTTTCTTAAAATAAGCAGTGATACATAGTTTCTAAGTTTACCACAGTAAATTTAAGTTTATTTTGAATATAATATGAATGTTCAAACAGGCTATTATTAGTCTAAAAGATGCACACATTTAAAAGTCTCAATAGATCTTTTTTAGAAATTCGAAAAAGAACATTGCACTTTAAAAGATTGAATGAGTTTATAAAAGAAAATAAATATTTAGAAAAGCTATTACACCTTAGAGCTTTAATAAAAGAGGTGATACACTATGGTTGCCTTTGACTCTGCTGCTACTGATAGTTTCTTTAAGAAAGATGTTCTAAAATGTAAAATATTCAAGCCAACTTCATCAGATTTGCACAAAATGTATATGGCTAGGAAAGCTTGCTGAGAATAATTGTATACACCAAATAGCATTTGGTGGATTCTATGGACTGCACATGAGTACGCCACCATCTCTGCAGTGTGGAGAGATTTTCCCATTACTCCTCTGGAGGCCAAGGTATTGTAGGTAGAGTTCTCAAATTTGCATGATATATTCATCATTACAAAATCTTGCCTGGGAAAATTTTTGGATATAGGTAATTGTGGGCTGGGAGTGTTCTGGTGTGGTCACATTTGACCTTTGGCCCTTCCTTCCTAGAGGTTTGGGATGTGAAACCAACCTGTAGGAAATTATGGGCTTGGAATCTTCTGATGTGGTCAGATTTGACTTTGGGTCCCTTCTTCAGGATAAGATGAGGGTAGACAAACTGAAAGTTTTAAAAGTGCTTATAACTCACTTATTATTGGTCCTGGAGGTTGAAATGTGAAACCAACCAATAGGTAATCATGGGCTGAGAGTCTTCTGCATCTTCTCAAATTTGATATTTGCCACCTTGTTCCAAGGTCACATAGAGTCATCATACTAAAAAGGCTTTATATCTCCCTTTTCAGTTGACATTGGTCCTAGAGGTTTGGCATGAGGAAACACTTTAAAAATATGGCCTGCGAATCTTTTGCAAGTGTCAAATTTGACCCTTGACGCTACTACAAGGTCAAGTGGAATCATCATAGACAACAGACATTATATCTCATTTATTATTGCTCCTGTGTCTTGAAAATGTGAAAGTAACCTATACAAAGCCATGGCCTGCAAATCTTTAGCAAGTGTTGAAATTTGGCCTTTGACCCTTGCTTCAAGGTCAGTTTGGATCATTGTATCCCCGGACGAAAGTCGGGGATACTTCGGATTCAGTACGGTCACGCCACCGCCGCCGCAGAGATTTCCTTTTGGACGCGATAACTAAAAAAATGTTTTAGCTAGCACTTTCAAATTTGGTATGTGGGTATATATGGGCAATACCACAAATAGCAGACCTTCAATCTCAAGGTCACTGATAACCTCTTAAAGGCCAGATTTTGGCCATTTTTTCACATTTTGGCCTAGGTCTCATATACAGAAAGTTAGATCATCCTATGGCTGGTATATATAATACATATATATGTCCTCTGTAAGCATGCAGAAACCTTTGACCTTGAAGCTCTTCATTGAAGGTCATCCACTGACCGCCAAAGTACCTGACCGAGG
The DNA here is from genome assembly GCA_964017235.1 of Sabellastarte sp. h YS-2021. Taxonomy (NCBI): domain Eukaryota; kingdom Metazoa; phylum Annelida; class Polychaeta; order Sabellida; family Sabellidae; genus Sabellastarte; species Sabellastarte sp. h YS-2021. The sequence continues at coordinate 82,087,483 of OZ024927.1, forward strand.
GTCAGTTTTGGCCTTTTTGGAGATATTTTCACACTTAACGTAGACTATATTGCATGGAAACTATTGAAAATGGCTTTGGACGTTGAGTACATGATGGAGTACCAGCATCCAGGCTTACTGGTTACAGATCTTTATTGAAGGTCATCCACTGGATGCCAAATATCTGACCAAGGGTCATTTTTGGCGTTTTTGGAAATATTTTCACACTTAATGCTGACTACATTGCATGGAAACTATTGAAAATGGCTTTGGAGGTTGAGTACATGATAGAGTACCAGCATCCAGGCTTACCAGTTACAGATCTTCATTGAAGGTCATCCAGTGACTGCGAAAGTACCTGACTGAGGGTCATTTTTGGCCCTCTGTTTGTTTGTTTGTTTGTGAACGAGATAACTCAAAAACTGACAGACAGATTTTCAGATATGTCCAAAATGGTAAAAGGAAGAAATGATTATATTTTGGGAGTGATCCGGATCACTGTCTGGATCTTCTGGATCCATGAAATTTAATTTTTAAAGACAGATAACTCAAAAACTAAATGGGATGAGAAACAAGTGATTAGATTTTGGGAGTGATCTGGATCACTGTCTGGATCACCTGGATCCAGGCTGTCAGATGTGTTTGTATACAAGATAGCTCAAAAACTTATGGACGGATTTTGCTGAAATTTTCAGGATATGTCTGAAAAGGTAAAAGGATGAAATGATTGAATTTTGGAACTGATCTGGATCACTATATGGATTTTCTGGATCCATGAAATGTAATTTTTAAAGACAGATACCTCAAAAAATTATAGATGGATTGTGATGACATTTTCAGCAGATGGCCTAAGTGGTACAAGGAACAAGTGATTAGATTTTTGGAGTGATCTGGATCACTGTCTGGATCATCTGGATCCAGGCTGCCACATAATTTTAGGATGGATTTTGATATTTTTAGGATATGTTAGAAATGGTAAAAGGAAGAAGTGGTCAAAGGAAAAAATGATTCAATTTTGCGAGTTATCTGGACCACTATCTGGATCTTCTGGGTCCATGAAATGTAATTTTTAAAGACAAATAGCTCAAAACGTCATGTATGGATTTTGATGAAATTTACAGGAAATGTCTTAAATAGGACAAAGAACAAGTGATTAGCTTTTGGGAGTAATCTGGATCACTGTCTGGATCATGCAGATCCAGGCTGCCAGATCTCTTTGTGTACAAGATAACTCAAAAACTTATGGATTTTGATGAAATTTTTAGAATATGTCTGAAAGGGTAAAAGGATGAAATGATTGAATTTTGGAAGTGATCCGGATCACTATATGGATCTTCTGGATCCATAAAATGTAATTTTTAAAGACAGATACAAGTGAAAGAACAAGTGATTAGGTTTGGGGAGTAATCTGGTACTATGGAGAATCCTGACCTGGTGCTCCAGGAAACAGGCTCAAGCCAGACACATTCATGCCTTAACTATGTCCTGTCCAGGGATACACTGCATCAAGATGCAATGTCTAGTTATACATAAAAGGTCTTACATCTCCCCTACCATTGGTTGCAGGTTTTCTAAATGTGAACAGCACTTCCAGGAAATCAAGGCCTGCAAATCTTTTGCAAGTTTAAAATTTAACCTTTGGCCCCTGGTTCATGGTCAAGTAGGGTCATCAAACAGAAAAGGCCTTGTATCCCTTCTAATTGATCCTAGGGCTTCAAAATCTGAAAGCAAATTGCAAGAAATTAAGGGCCGTGATTCTTTTGACCTTTGACCCCTGCTTCAAGATCAAGTGGGGGGGCATCTTACTAAAACGGCTATATATTGCTTATTATATGGTCCTCAGGCCAGTTTGATTTGAAAGATTTATACTCAGATGGTGTTTCTTGAAGTAATTTACATTTTGGGCAGCTGCATATGGTATTTAAAAATAAGGTGTACAGATGGTGGTTTCACTGAGGTGTACTATTTGACCATGTGTGAGAACATTTTGATCAATCCAATTTTGAACTGTACCCAGTGTTAAAAAGAATGGCTTATGTACTATATAAAAATGTTTTAGTTTGATAATTGATGCACAATATCTTACAGACTGATAACTTAAATATGAAGGCCTTATTATAATACCTACTTAACCTCACCATGTATTCTCTCAGCAAACAAAGGTGTTTTTCCTCAACGACTGATAATGAGAATGCTGATAAAAAGTCTTCCACAAGGGATGTCAGGTCAAAATTGGACAGTGCCTCAGATTACAATGACATCGATGTATATAATGAGCTTGAAATTCCACAGTATGAACAACTGAGCCCAAAGGACCAGGTACATAGTTTGTGTAACTTGTCATGGAGAAAATGCAAAAGAAACCCAACATATTATCCAATATTTGTTGAATAACCTTGCAATGTGCAGATTTCTGTTTGTTTTCCTCAGAAAAAAATCTCTTCTGTTTGGGAAAAATATTCCTTGATCTGTATACTGTAACGGTCATTATATTTGAATAGCAAACAACATATTAAAAAGTATGCACATCTACTGCCTTAATGTGCTTTGCCCTGACTTGCTATAATTTTCTTTTTACTAAATATTCATGAACCTTCCTTCTGTGGTCTGCCAACTGCGCACATACAAATTGTAAGATACCACTCAGCATCCTTAAACTTCTGAATAGTCTGTTTGACCCCAGTTAATGTAGTAGTAAAAAATGGTGTTTCATTATCCATTTCAATCGATTGCATCTTTTCCAGAGAGGATCTCAACAAATCCCATAGATTGCATTTAGTAATACGTGATATGAACCCACGATCACAGAGGTGGGAGTCAAGGGATCGAGTGCCAAACTTGTGAACCACAAGGCATGTGTATCCAATGTCATTTACTTTGACTTATAGGAATGTAATTTATTTTAATCTATGTACAGATTGTTTAGAAATCTAGTAAGAAGCCAAGATAATGACTCAGATTTAGCTTTACCTACATCATATTCTTAATTTTTATCCCGTGCTTTAGGGCAAAGCCTTAGAAACATGAGATATTGTTCAGGGGCAAACTTTTTTTTAAAAACACTGTGTCATACATAACTCATTTTTCATTTCAAGAGTAATTCCATGACAAAAGACTGAGTCATTTTAAAACTAGTTGGAATACCTATTACCACCAATTGGCCTAATTGATGATTCCGCAAGGGACATTTGTTTGCAAACAGGAGAAAATTCATGCAGAATGGGCAACCGGCTTTGCCAGCTCCTGCATTTTCTTTTGGCTATAGCTCACAGCCCCCAAGGGCCATAACAATAAGAATAATAAAAAGCAAATTGGGTTATATAATATATTTTCTATCATTTTCGCATTGGCACATTGTATAATAGTTTCATTACAGACTTCAATATTATTATAGTTACACCTACTAACATGCTACAGGTGTCCTGAATCAATTTTGAGGTTAGTTCCTCTCACGACCTTGATATCCATAAGGTCAAACCGAACTTTTTGTTAGGTTTCCAAACCCCAGGGTAGCAAATGACAAATTTATTCTAAATCTAATACAACTGGGGTAGTAATAATAATTAATTTGGAAGAATTTTACCCAGAAAAAGATTCAAATGAAGGAAACAATTAGTGAGTGGGTAAAATCACCAAGGATTATTTGACCTTGGTTAGACGTTTCATAAGGTCAAACTGATCAAGTGAAATATGTATCTTGGAATTGATTCAGGCACCCAATAGCGAGTGTGTTTAATGTCTGGATAACCAGAAGGTGACTAGAACAATACCCAGCTTGACCTTGTCAGAAGTTAAAGGTCATATACAAGCCAAGGTCACAGGTCAAATGCAATGTCATAAACTACATACATGATTAATGTTTTTAGCATTTTAACTTTAAAATAAGGGGAATGTTGCACCCCAAGCCTAAGAGCAATAACAGGTACTAAAATGTATACGAGATGAGTTACTATAAAAGTGGTATTCACATGCTGTTCAGTCCTACATCAGTATCTGGATTCCAATCCTGTGTTCCAGCTTTGGTATGTAGTCATCATTTCATTTGGTACCTTGTCTTGAATCAGCATTTTTATCTTGCTGTTTTCCATTTCCATAGTGGTTTTTTAACAGAATGGGGCCCATCCCTCCTTTCCCAACCAGCCTTGGGACTGGCTATCTAATAACCTCTAGTTTCCTACAACACTCAATAATTACTTGGATATGAATGTGCATGTCCACTTAAAGTGGTATCTTCACACACTTTTGAAGATGCCAAGGGTCTACTAAAGTCACTTTATTGTCTTTAATTCTATTTGTGTGCAAGATGTGGGTATGAGGTAGCAGAGATGGTTTGTAGTGACGACAAGATGCTTGTGTCCTAGTGACAAGGATGTTTGAGAATTACATGATATTTGCACAACATGAATAAGTTACACATTTTCCTTAAACTAAACTATCATTTTACAAACAAGGTATTCATCAGCATGATTCTTTCTGAATATAGAGACACAAAAATGTAAAGAACTGATACCACATTACACAAAATAGCAAATTCAGAAAAAAGATGCAAAAGTCATAGTGAAAGGTACAGCTTATAAATTACAGAAGTTACTGTTGGTTTTTGCCATTTTTTTGTGTATTTTATAACAGATTGTCTTTTACTGTATGTAAAATGTTAATTGATAGAGAATAATGAATGAGGGTACCTACCGTTAATTTCTTTACCTAATACCATTTTCTAAAATTTAAAAGGGAAAACTACCCATTACCATTGTATGCTTGCAATTTGATGAATTAATAATGAGTAGGATACAATTTTCACGAATTTTCACTTGTAGCTGAAAACTACGAAAACAATAGTTTAACCTTTTGATCTTTCAACTTTGAAAAACAGTAATGGTGTAAATTGATCAAAAGGTAAAATAGTTGACTTTTTTCGGTGGTACCTGCTGTTATTCTAAAAATCTGTTGCTTAAAAGAGACAGAGTCAATGTGTAGTGGTAGATAATAATCAAGGTACATACTGTTCAGTACTTTATATTTACATACAGAGAAACAGTAAAAGGTAAAGCATCTACTTCCATTTTACTGTTTTATGGTTTTGAAATACTGTATTCTTACCCATTACCTAATGACTAATTGTAATTAGAAAAACTGTATAAGGGTCAGGATTTAAAACAGAAAATGGGCTTTTTTGCTTTGATTGTTTAAGGTATATTTTGGTCCTTCATGCTTTTCCGCAGCCAATTAAGTCAAGGTCATTTCCTTGGTAACCACAGTAGTCTTAATTGTAACATCACAATGCTAAACTTAAAAGTATTGTTTGAGTTTTAAAGGTTTTATATTGGCAAATAATTTTTTAAAATTGATTAAAATTTGGTAAGTGGATGAAACAAACTATGGAGAGTACATCTACTTTGTGGTGGCCTTAAACTCCTGCCAATAAGTTTATCACAGCAACTTTATGGTTACTGTTTACAGGACCAAAAATGAAAAAAAAACCTTAATGAATTTCACTTGGTGCTATTTGGACATTGAAAGCTGTATACTGTAAGGTGGTCATAAAATCTGAAAAATAACGACTTGTGAATGACTTAAAAGTTTCTCAGTCAAGGGTCAGTCAAGCATTAGTACGGAACCCAGGGAGGGACACAGAACTGTTTCATTACCTTTTTTATCTTGTTACCACGAGTTAATAAGTTGTTATCACAAGATATTAAGTCATTCCCACAAGTTAGTGATTAAGTACAATAAAGTATTCTTATTGCAAGTCATATTGTTTATTTTTAATGGGGGCCAAGTTTGCAAAAGCCAATTTGCTGAAGGCTGATTTGACAAAGGGCCAGCTACCTGTTTATGAATATTTATAAGGTGCTGTGTCTCCTTTATTATCAGTATGTATGTCAAAGTTACTCTACAGAATTGAGGAACCACCATCATTTGTATAAAATTATCTATATTTAAAATAAATAATTTACATTATGGCTAGATGAAATGTACAGTGAAAATACATATATAATTGCTGAAAAGATTCATTGTGACAAAATCTTCAGGGAATATATCAAACAGACTGTGTTGTGACATCACTAACATGAATGACATCATAGACCTTTGAAGTGTGGGTTCTCACCAGTACGTGGCTGTCCCCCTTCCCCCTACCTCCCCCTAAAAGACAGAATGGAGCAAAAATAAGACAAAATTAAAAAGCTATTGCATTAAACAGTATAAGGCCTAATATTTATTGATGCTTAATGCCAGCATATATACTGTTAAAAGGTGTATTACACATTTCTCATTGACCAGCTAGAAAATAAAATTAACTATCCAACCCTTTCACTGTTTCAAAACCATAAAACAGTAAAACGAAAGTGGGACAAACAGTACAGAAGTAAAATTGCGTATTCAGTCTAACTTGTTTATTAAAAGTAAATTATTTAAGCTCCTGAAAAGCATGTGCTTTACTGTTTTGTGTTTCTCTGTATGTATAATTGTAATGTACCTTTTACTATTTCTTGAATCAATTAAACTGTACAGAAAAAGGAGGATTGACTGTTTGTAAAAAGTTCTAAATATGGAATGGTTTTTCAAATTAACAGTATAGGTACCTTGTGAGAGGGATTTAAACCTACTCTTTTATATTTTTCCATATTCATCTCATGCAAATTCATTATAGGTCTGTTTCTGTTTGTTCAGACCAAAACAGTAAAAGGGTTGCATACTGTTTACCATTTCAATCCCAATAAAAAGAGGCACAGGTAAAGAAATTAACGGTAGGTACCCTCATTATAATGGTAAACTGTACTTTTGTACCGAACCTGAAAAAAATTATAATGTGTCTTTCATGTATCTGTACATTTAAGTCATGTGGGATTTTTAAAGAATTTTTAATAGGAATGTAATTTTTACAATGATGTAGATATTGTGTCATTAAATATAACTATCTGTAGCTATTACACAATGTACTGTAGAAAGAGCAGTAAAATACTTGTTTATATGTGTGACTCAAATAATCTAAATACCTTACAAGTGTCTATATATTTGATTTATGTAGCCTTTCTACAAATTTCATGATATACGTGCAATTGGTAATTTGTTAATTTTAGGTACAAATTCTCATTTTATGATAGTGTAGGTTTTCTGTGACTAAGTGTTACTAGATGACACTAAATACCGACTATATAACTGAATACAGTAGAAATAGTGACATTACCTTGTTTGCATATGCCAGTGGATGTATCACTAACCAATAAGAGCATCATGAAAGTGAGAGTTTTAAAATCTGTTGACTCAAAAAAATGCTTGTGGCTTACATGTATCTATACATTTGATTTATATTGGATTTTGTTCAAATTTGACATACATAAATGTGTAGTCGATAATTTGTAGGTATAAATGCTAATTTTTACAATAATGCTAATGTTGTATAACTAAATATATAACTATATATAATCACTACATAATAACTGAAAACAGTAGAAATAGCAGATGCATCACTAAAATTGTTCAACAAGGAAATCCAATAACACCCTTGGTCAAAGGTTTGTTCTTTTCAAAGCTTTTCATAACGCCCGACATTTTCGTGGAAGTTATATTTTTCAAAATCTCTGACTTAAAATAAGCTTAGTGCCTTACAAGTATCTATATATTTGATTTATGTAAACCTTGTTCAAATTTAATGATATATATACAATAATTTGTTAATTTTAGGTACAAATACTAATTTTTATAATAACGTAGATTTTGTATAACTAAGTACAACACTATGTAACTACTAGATAACTGAATACAGTAGAAATGGCAGTATTACACTTGTTTGTATATGCTGAGTAGATACATCACTAAATTTGTTTCAAAAGGAAATCTAATAACACTCTTGGTCAAATGTATATTTTATTCAAAAGTATTTCCTACCCCCTAACAGTTTCATGAAAGTTACAGTTTTAAAATCCTTTGATTCAAATAAACTAAGTACCTTACAAGTATCTATATGTTTTGTTTATTTAGCCTTTGTTCAAATTTAATGATATATATGCAATTAGTAATTTGTCAATTTTAGCTACAAATGCTAATTTTTATGATGATGTAGGTTTTGTGTAACTAGGCTTAATGTGTAACTACTATATAACTGAATACAGTAGAAATGGCGACATTACACTTGTTTGTATATGCCAGTAGATGTAATACTAACCCATAACAGTTTCATGAAAGTGACAGTCTTAAAATCCCTTGACTCAAAAAATTGCTTGTGGCTTACATGTATATATACATTCGATTTATCTAGGATTTTGTTCAAATTTCAAATATATAAATGTGCAGTTGATAATTTATAGGTATAAATGCTAATTTTCACAATAATGCTGATTTGGTGTAGCTAAATATAACGATATATAATGACTACATAATAACTGAAAACAGAAGAAATAGCAGTATTACACTTCTTTACATATGCCAGTAGATGCATCACTAAATTTGTTGATTTATATAGCCTTTTTTGTACATTTGTTGTACAAATGCTAATTTTTACAATAATGTAGATTTTGTGTAACTAAAGCTATATGTAACTAATATATAACTGAATACAGTAGAAATAGCAGTGTCAATTTTGTTTCTATATACTGAGTAGATATATCACTAAATTTGATTAAAAAGGAAATCCAATAACACCCTTGGCGAAATGTTTATTGTATCCAAAAGCATTTCCTAACCCCTAATAGTTTCATGAAAGTTATAGTTTTAAAATCCCTGTACTCAAAATAAACTAAATGTCTTACGTATATCTATATATTTGATTTATGTACCCTTGTTTTCAAATTTATTGACATATATGCAATGGCAATTTGTTACATTTAGGTACAAATACTAATTTTTAATATAATGTAGGTTTTGTGTAAGTATAACTACAATGTATATGTAATTACTATATAACTGAATACAGTAGAAATAGCAGTATTACATCAATAGCAGTATTACATAGATGCATTATTAAATTTGTTTAAAAAGGAAATCCAATAACATCTTTGGAAAAATGTTTATTGTATCCAAAAGTAATTCCTAAACCATAACAGTTTCATCAAAGTGAAAGTTGAGTGAAAATATTGTAAATAAAAATGGTTAAGTTTAACTTTTACCTTTATTATATATTACATACTGCATTGTGTCACCAGTCATTATGTTGGGTGGCATATAGGGATTGCTTTGTCCTCTTTCCTGTGGTATCATCTGTCATCATCACACTTTCGTTTCTGGACCATATCTTAAAACTGACTTGACAGGTTACATTCAAATTTGGATTTTCAATGTAACTGGTCCTCAATATATGCCCTATTGTAAGGTGACCTTTAACTTCCAGTAGTAGCATACTTATATTGAGTTTTAGTTTTTTCGTTTCCGGACAATATCTCACAAATAGGTTGGAGGGTTCAATTCAAATTTGGCATGTGGTTGTAACTGGTTTTCAAGATATGCCCTTTTTAGGTGACCTTAAACTCCCATATATAATATAATTATGTTGGGTTTAAGTTTTTTATTTTTCCATACAGTATACTGAAAGATGTTATTCAAATTTTGCATGTATATGTAACTGGCCATAGATAAGTGCCATATATTAAGGTGACCTTAAAGTCCCAGTAATAACAGAATTATATTCACTTTAAGTTTGGTATTTTCATAGAGTATTTCAAATACTGTGCAATTCTAGGCATGTTTAAGTTGAGGATGTAAAAAACCTTCAACAGAAGCTGCATTAAAAGATTACCTTAAAGTGCTTCACAGCTGCAAACTAACATTGAGTGTAAGATTGGGACAATTTTTTTTTTTTTTTTTTTTTTGGTGTATGAAAGATATTTCATGTGTTTGGATTTTTTTTTCAGTGATATTCAACATGTGCACATGTCTAGACAAAAAGAACTGGGTCTCTTTTGTAAGGTTACAATAAATTGCTAATGTTTTTATACTGTCATAAGTTTAAGATTGTAACAGTTTTTTTGTCACTCAGCTGTGATGGATCATATATGTGACCAGTATTGTCATGACACTTTGTTTCTGGAAAATATTTTTAAAATTACGTGTAAAATGATTTCAAATTAATTGGCAATTGGATGTTTCTGGTCATTGATATAGGCACCCTATTTTATGATGAACCTAAACTCCCACTAATAACACAATTATACTGAATTTAACTTTGTAATTTGTGGGCGATAGCTTGAAAACGGCTTCACAGATTCAAATCAAATTTGGTATCTGGATGTAACTGGCCTATTTTAAGGTGACCTTAAGGACAATCTTAGCTTTTGTCAGTATGTATATTAATTGTGCACTGAAAGCAGGTCATATTTAATGCAAACGTCTGAGTGTCTTTCTCAGCAGCATTTACTTGTGGTTCTGTGTGTATCATAAAATGATGCGTGTGTTCGCGGCTCTGTATTTGCAGGTTGCATGGGTAAAAAAAGGCTGTTTGTTCAGTAAAATCTTCGATCGTTTTGTCTTGCAGGTATGTGCTGTCGGTTGAGGGAAAAATTAAAGAAATGGAAATTCCTTTGCACTGAGTTTTATCAAGCCTAACTCTGATTATTTATTGCATTCTTCTCCTCAATCATCAAAACTTCTTTTTCTGATAAATATTTGCAACATAGACTAAGATGGTTAGTTAAATTTGCTGAGTCAGCATTTATTAAAGCCACACAACACATCTAAATTTTCTTTCATAGATTTCTCAATATTTTGTGTAGTGACCCCCACTTTTTATTATTTATTTTTAATTAAGCGGCCTGTCAGGGGCGCTTATTTGTTTTCACCGAAGTTCGACTGATCACCGCCGCCGGATTATGGTCTCTCTTGAATAACTTCTTAGCCTTTCAAACTTTTCTTTCCTTCTTATCTTTCTTTAAAACTATAGGGGCGGCAAAAATTTTTAGGATACTTTGCGCAGACTTTAAGCTTTACTTAAGGTAACCTTAAGCATAACTCCAAAACACCCCGTCATCGCGTTTCGGGAAAAACCACACACACCTGTGCTATAAAATTTATCAGGTACATTCTAGACCAAATTTCCAAGGTTGGAAAGGATTTTCTCATCAATCGCACCATAGATACCTGAATAGGAGGGTTTTATTTTTGTAAATTTTTAAAAAATGGGTACTTGGTCTGTATCTCAAAAACGGTTAGGATTTCGGCGTTTTGTTGTATAACTTATTCAGCTACTTTTTGATACTCTTTCACATGCCGAAGTTTTAGCCCTGTATCTGCAATCTTAAGGTCACCCTAATGTCAAAAAAGGGGGTTTTAGTCCTCCAGTTCACTTAGTTTTTCACTTTTTTCAGCCAAACTTGCCACATATATTATGATTTGCCAAAGAAATATCCTGACTTTATGGTGACCTTAAACTCAAAATGTTAATGGACATATGGTCTGCTTAAAGTCATCAAAGTGGAATAAAATCCTCTGGCTCCTTTCTTTTTCCATTTTTTTATATTGAAATTATCACTGGTATTAAAGTAGATACAAATAATACTTATGGTCACCTTAAACTCTCAGTATGAATGGAGTTGTAGCCAAATTAAAGTGAAATAAGGGGGTTTTCAGCCTCCAAGTATCTTATTGTTCGACTGACCTGAGTTAAACTTTGCACACCTATAAAGGATGGCAAACCAAAGGGTTATCCTGACTTTAAGGTGACCTTAAACTGTTAATATAATTTTGGCCCCCCTAAAGTCATAACATTTGAATAAAGCCGTCTGGCTCTTTTCTTTTTCCATATCTAACATATATTGATATTGAAGGGACATTCTCATATTATGGTCACCTTAAAGTCGCAATATGAATGAAGTTATGGTCACCTTACAGTGAAAAGGGAAGTTTCAGCCTTCAGCTATCTTATTGTTCAACTGACATGAGCTAAACTTTATGCACTTATAAAGGATGAGAAAAGGGACATTCATATTTTATGGTCACCTTAAAGTCCCAATATGAATGAAGTTATGGCCACCTTGCAGTGAAATTATGGAGTTTTAATCTCCAGCTATTGTATTGTTCAGCTGACCTCACTTTAATTGTGCACACTCATTAAAGATGGAAATAGGGACAAGTAACATACACAATGCAATAAAGTTCACAGTTTCTATTGCTTATGATGCATATGTTGACATTTTTTATGGGTGACTTCTTTTTCTTCAGGGCCGCTTCATTTTTTGTCAGCAAAAACATTCTTCTAGTTAACATTGTATTAACTTTGTTTTCATAAAATATTGCCAAATTCTTAATGCTAAAATTTTTTAGAAATTACACTTTGTCTCAAAGTGAATTTTAATGGGATATTCGGTCAAACTAGGAAAGCTCCATCATGAATTGCCTTGGGCTGAAACTATATTCACTTGTACTGTACTTTAGTTGTTTTGTTTATCTTTAGTGAATGTCATGTGAAATATGATATTGCAAAGTCATATTAAAAACTGATGAAATACAGATTTAAAATATTACAAAATGTTATGTACACTCCATTTTTGACTTACTAAATCTGAGAAATTATGGAACAACTTCTTGCCTCAATAAAAAAATCATCAGATATTTCTTTCACTGTTATGGATATAAAACTTCAAGACAAACTTATTTTCAAAGTTTGGTGAAATTCTTAATGTTAAAAGTATTTATTATAGCGATTGTCGTTAAACTCCCAGCAATAACATTATTATATTGAATTTAGATTATCTTATTTCCGAAAGGTAAAAACTGCAAGACAGATTTAATTTAAATTTGGTATCTTGTTGTACCTAGTCCCAAAGGTGTTCTCTATTTTAAGGTGACCTTTAACTCCCATGTATAAAACAATTATACTGAACTTAACTTTTTCTATGTTTCCACAAAGTATACGAAAAATGGCATGACATATTTCATTTATATTTTGCTGGTACATATGATCTTACAGAAATGCCCTATGATTACACAGAGGTGACCTAAAACTCCCAGTAATGACATAAGTACAGTACTGTTACTTTTATTTTAAAATTTTGGATAATATCTTAAATTATGTGCAATAGATTTTAAGCATATTTAAATTATGGCTATAACTGACCTATAACAGAGTCTACATGGTTAGCATGGCCTTAAATTCTTAACATTTGCAATAAGTTACTTTCAGTGTAAGTGTAGGACAAATTTTTATGATATTTTTACAATATTAAAGTGGTACCTGAGAGTTTTCATTTAATATTAAACATGCACACATATCTAGACCAAAACAAGATCTTTACTGTAATGTTACTTTATTTTATTTATTTATTTATTTGGGGTTTTACGTCGCCTTCAACACTGTACAGGTCATATCACGACGGCTAGTTGGAAGGGCAGAGGAAACCAGTACATACAGTTTGTTAGGGTTCCGTACTATAAACTGCCGACCAATGGCAAGCAACTACCAGCTTTCCCACTTGAGGCCATGCCGGGAATCGAACCCCGGCCTCAGAGGTGGAAGGCAAGTGTGTTTTATTCAAAAGTATTTCCTACCCCCTAACAGTTTCATGAAAGTTACAGTTTTAAAATCCTTTGATTCAAATAAACTAAGTACCTTACAAGTATCTATATATTTTGTTTATTTAGCCTTTGTTCAAATTTAATGATATATATGCAATTAGTAATTTGTCAATTTTAGCTACAAATGCTAATTTTTATGATGATGTAGGTTTTGTGTAACTAGGCTTAATGTGTAACTACTATATAACTGAATACAGTAGAAATGGCGACATTACACTTGTTTGTATATGCCAGTAGATGTAATACTAACCCATAACAGTTTCATGAAAGTGACAGTCTTAAAATCCCTTGACTCAAAAAATTGCTTGTGGCTTACATGTATATATACATTCGATTTATCTAGGATTTTGTTCAAATTTCAAATATATAAATGTGCAGTTGATAATTTATAGGTATAAATGCTAATTTTCACAATAATGCTGATTTGGTGTAGCTAAATATAACGATATATAATGACTACATAATAACTGAAAACAGAAGAAATAGCAGTATTACACTTCTTTACATATGCCAGTAGATGCATCACTAAATTTGTTGATTTATATAGCCTTTTTTGTACATTTGTTGTACAAATGCTAATTTTTACAATAATGTAGATTTTGTGTAACTAAAGCTATATGTAACTAATATATAACTGAATACAGTAGAAATAGCAGTGTCAATTTTGTTTCTATATACTGAGTAGATATATCACTAAATTTGATTAAAAAGGAAATCCAATAACACCCTTGGCGAAATGTTTATTGTATCCAAAAGCATTTCCTAACCCCTAATAGTTTCATGAAAGTTATAGTTTTAAAATCCCTGTACTCAAAATAAACTAAATGTCTTACGTATATCTATATATTTGATTTATGTACCCTTGTTTTCAAATTTATTGACATATATGCAATGGCAATTTGTTACATTTAGGTACAAATACTAATTTTTAATATAATGTAGGTTTTGTGTAAGTATAACTACAATGTATATGTAATTACTATATAACTGAATACAGTAGAAATAGCAGTATTACATCAATAGCAGTATTACATAGATGCATTATTAAATTTGTTTAAAAAGGAAATCCAATAACATCTTTGGAAAAATGTTTATTGTATCCAAAAGTAATTCCTAAACCATAACAGTTTCATCAAAGTGAAAGTTGAGTGAAAATATTGTAAATAAAAATGGTTAAGTTTAACTTTTACCTTTATTATATATTACATACTGCATTGTGTCACCAGTCATTATGTTGGGTGGCATATAGGGATTGCTTTGTCCTCTTTCCTGTGGTATCATCTGTCATCATCACACTTTCGTTTCTGGACCATATCTTAAAACTGACTTGACAGGTTACATTCAAATTTGGATTTTCAATGTAACTGGTCCTCAATATATGCCCTATTGTAAGGTGACCTTTAACTTCCAGTAGTAGCATACTTATATTGAGTTTTAGTTTTTTCGTTTCCGGACAATATCTCACAAATAGGTTGGAGGGTTCAATTCAAATTTGGCATGTGGTTGTAACTGGTTTTCAAGATATGCCCTTTTTAGGTGACCTTAAACTCCCATATATAATATAATTATGTTGGGTTTAAGTTTTTTATTTTTCCATACAGTATACTGAAAGATGTTATTCAAATTTTGCATGTATATGTAACTGGCCATAGATAAGTGCCATATATTAAGGTGACCTTAAAGTCCCAGTAATAACAGAATTATATTCACTTTAAGTTTGGTATTTTCATAGAGTATTTCAAATACTGTGCAATTCTAGGCATGTTTAAGTTGAGGATGTAAAAAACCTTCAACAGAAGCTGCATTAAAAGATTACCTTAAAGTGCTTCACAGCTGCAAACTAACATTGAGTGTAAGATTGGGACAATTTTTTTTTTTTTTTTTTTTTTGGTGTATGAAAGATATTTCATGTGTTTGGATTTTTTTTTCAGTGATATTCAACATGTGCACATGTCTAGACAAAAAGAACTGGGTCTCTTTTGTAAGGTTACAATAAATTGCTAATGTTTTTATACTGTCATAAGTTTAAGATTGTAACAGTTTTTTTGTCACTCAGCTGTGATGGATCATATATGTGACCAGTATTGTCATGACACTTTGTTTCTGGAAAATATTTTTAAAATTACGTGTAAAATGATTTCAAATTAATTGGCAATTGGATGTTTCTGGTCATTGATATAGGCACCCTATTTTATGATGAACCTAAACTCCCACTAATAACACAATTATACTGAATTTAACTTTGTAATTTGTGGGCGATAGCTTGAAAACGGCTTCACAGATTCAAATCAAATTTGGTATCTGGATGTAACTGGCCTATTTTAAGGTGACCTTAAGGACAATCTTAGCTTTTGTCAGTATGTATATTAATTGTGCACTGAAAGCAGGTCATATTTAATGCAAACGTCTGAGTGTCTTTCTCAGCAGCATTTACTTGTGGTTCTGTGTGTATCATAAAATGATGCGTGTGTTCGCGGCTCTGTATTTGCAGGTTGCATGGGTAAAAAAAGGCTGTTTGTTCAGTAAAATCTTCGATCGTTTTGTCTTGCAGGTATGTGCTGTCGGTTGAGGGAAAAATTAAAGAAATGGAAATTCCTTTGCACTGAGTTTTATCAAGCCTAACTCTGATTATTTATTGCATTCTTCTCCTCAATCATCAAAACTTCTTTTTCTGATAAATATTTGCAACATAGACTAAGATGGTTAGTTAAATTTGCTGAGTCAGCATTTATTAAAGCCACACAACACATCTAAATTTTCTTTCATAGATTTCTCAATATTTTGTGTAGTGACCCCCACTTTTTATTATTTATTTTTAATTAAGCGGCCTGTCAGGGGCGCTTATTTGTTTTCACCGAAGTTCGACTGATCACCGCCGCCGGATTATGGTCTCTCTTGAATAACTTCTTAGCCTTTCAAACTTTTCTTTCCTTCTTATCTTTCTTTAAAACTATAGGGGCGGCAAAAATTTTTAGGATACTTTGCGCAGACTTTAAGCTTTACTTAAGGTAACCTTAAGCATAACTCCAAAACACCCCGTCATCGCGTTTCGGGAAAAACCACACACACCTGTGCTATAAAATTTATCAGGTACATTCTAGACCAAATTTCCAAGGTTGGAAAGGATTTTCTCATCAATCGCACCATAGATACCTGAATAGGAGGGTTTTATTTTTGTAAATTTTTAAAAAATGGGTACTTGGTCTGTATCTCAAAAACGGTTAGGATTTCGGCGTTTTGTTGTATAACTTATTCAGCTACTTTTTGATACTCTTTCACATGCCGAAGTTTTAGCCCTGTATCTGCAATCTTAAGGTCACCTTAATGTCAAAAAAGGGGGTTTTAGTCCTCCAGTTCACTTAGTTTTTCACTTTTTTCAGCCAAACTTGCCACATATATTATGATTTGCCAAAGAAATATCCTGACTTTATGGTGACCTTAAACTCAAAATGTTAATGGACATATGGTCTGCTTAAAGTCATCAAAGTGGAATAAAATCCTCTGGCTCCTTTCTTTTTCCATTTTTTTATATTGAAATTATCACTGGTATTAAAGTAGATACAAATAATACTTATGGTCACCTTAAACTCTCAGTATGAATGGAGTTGTAGCCAAATTAAAGTGAAATAAGGGGGTTTTCAGCCTCCAAGTATCTTATTGTTCGACTGACCTGAGTTAAACTTTGCACACCTATAAAGGATGGCAAACCAAAGGGTTATCCTGACTTTAAGGTGACCTTAAACTGTTAATATAATTTTGGCCCCCCTAAAGTCATAACATTTGAATAAAGCCGTCTGGCTCTTTTCTTTTTCCATATCTAACATATATTGATATTGAAGGGACATTCTCATATTATGGTCACCTTAAAGTCGCAATATGAATGAAGTTATGGTCACCTTACAGTGAAAAGGGAAGTTTCAGCCTTCAGCTATCTTATTGTTCAACTGACATGAGCTAAACTTTATGCACTTATAAAGGATGAGAAAAGGGACATTCATATTTTATGGTCACCTTAAAGTCCCAATATGAATGAAGTTATGGCCACCTTGCAGTGAAATTATGGAGTTTTAATCTCCAGCTATTGTATTGTTCAGCTGACCTCACTTTAATTGTGCACACTCATTAAAGATGGAAATAGGGACAAGTAACATACACAATGCAATAAAGTTCACAGTTTCTATTGCTTATGATGCATATGTTGACATTTTTTATGGGTGACTTCTTTTTCTTCAGGGCCGCTTCATTTTTTGTCAGCAAAAACATTCTTCTAGTTAACATTGTATTAACTTTGTTTTCATAAAATATTGCCAAATTCTTAATGCTAAAATTTTTTAGAAATTACACTTTGTCTCAAAGTGAATTTTAATGGGATATTCGGTCAAACTAGGAAAGCTCCATCATGAATTGCCTTGGGCTGAAACTATATTCACTTGTACTGTACTTTAGTTGTTTTGTTTATCTTTAGTGAATGTCATGTGAAATATGATATTGCAAAGTCATATTAAAAACTGATGAAATACAGATTTAAAATATTACAAAATGTTATGTACACTCCATTTTTGACTTACTAAATCTGAGAAATTATGGAACAACTTCTTGCCTCAATAAAAAAATCATCAGATATTTCTTTCACTGTTATGGATATAAAACTTCAAGACAAACTTATTTTCAAAGTTTGGTGAAATTCTTAATGTTAAAAGTATTTATTATAGCGATTGTCGTTAAACTCCCAGCAATAACATTATTATATTGAATTTAGATTATCTTATTTCCGAAAGGTAAAAACTGCAAGACAGATTTAATTTAAATTTGGTATCTTGTTGTACCTAGTCCCAAAGGTGTTCTCTATTTTAAGGTGACCTTTAACTCCCATGTATAAAACAATTATACTGAACTTAACTTTTTCTATGTTTCCACAAAGTATACGAAAAATGGCATGACATATTTCATTTATATTTTGCTGGTACATATGATCTTACAGAAATGCCCTATGATTACACAGAGGTGACCTAAAACTCCCAGTAATGACATAAGTACAGTACTGTTACTTTTATTTTAAAATTTTGGATAATATCTTAAATTATGTGCAATAGATTTTAAGCATATTTAAATTATGGCTATAACTGACCTATAACAGAGTCTACATGGTTAGCATGGCCTTAAATTCTTAACATTTGCAATAAGTTACTTTCAGTGTAAGTGTAGGACAAATTTTTATGATATTTTTACAATATTAAAGTGGTACCTGAGAGTTTTCATTTAATATTAAACATGCACACATATCTAGACCAAAACAAGATCTTTACTGTAATGTTACTTTATTTTATTTATTTATTTATTTGGGGTTTTACGTCGCCTTCAACACTGTACAGGTCATATCACGACGGCTAGTTGGAAGGGCAGAGGAAACCAGTACATACAGTTTGTTAGGGTTCCGTACTATAAACTGCCGACCAATGGCAAGCAACTACCAGCTTTCCCACTTGAGGCCATGCCGGGAATCGAACCCCGGCCTCAGAGGTGGAAGGCAAGTGTGTTACCACTCTGCCACCGTGGCCCCCTACTGTAATGTTACCATGAAAACCTGACAGTTAAAGGAACAAGTTCAAGGTTACAACATTATTAATTATTATATCCACCCTGCTGGGCATGGACACATTATTTTGGCATTGCTGCTTATTTACAGGTGCAGTATTTTTCATGTCTCAGCTAATTTTGTTATGGAGGTTTAATGGCATGATATATTGTATGTGATATCTTTTTTGGCAATATCTGGCAACATTAGTGTTGCCATGGCAACACTTTTTCTGTTTCTTGGTCTTATTTTGTGGGCATTTAACATTATTCCAAAGTTTCAGAAAATGTTTACTGTGACTTGGTTTTAGATTACATTTGCCTGGTGTTTTTCACTTTTAATTTGATGGGTTATTTATAAACAAACCCCATGAATAGATTTTAACCAATGTTTTCAGGATATATTTCTGAAAGGGGAACTAGAAGAGTAGTGGTTAAGCTTTTTGTCAACCTTTGTTAACTGTTGCAATGATGATAACAGGTAAGTGTTGCCATGGTAACACCTTTTATGTTTCTTGGACTTATAAATATTTTTATGAGTGTTTTGCATTCCATACCCCTGTATGGATTGGAACTGATTAGTTTTTAGGCAATAACTGGCAACAAGTGTTTCCATGGCAACACTTTTTTCTATTTCGTGTACTTATAAATATTTTTATGGGTTCTTTGAATTCCATACCCCTGCATGGATTGGAACCAATTAGTATTTAGGCAATACCTGGCAATAAGTGTTGCAACACTTTTTTTTTGTTTCTGTACTTGTAAATATTTTTATGGGTTCTTTGTATTCTATACCCCTGCAAGAGTTGGAGTTAGTTAATGTTTCAGCAAAACTTGTCAACAAGTGTTACCATGGCAACACTGTGTTTCCATTTCTATGTTGTAGATATGAAAAGCCCTGAGACCTGTTTGATAGAGTGACCTCACACCCCACAAGATTGGGCAATGATCTCACCCATTTGCTGTCCCACAAAATTGGGGGCAAATATAAAAAGTTCCTTCTTTCTTCCATGAAGACAGAAGGCAGAAAAGATGGGAACCATCTTGCACAATGCATTAACTTACATGGGCATATGACTAGCAGTTAAACAGTAGGTTACCAAAATGATACTTTATTGAATTTCCTGCTCTCATCTAGTGAAAACTTGGTAAGTGATAACTTTGTGTGTTTGCGTCTCGGTCTGCCTGTGTGTATTTGTCATAACCTGTACATTGGATCTAGGTTATATTTTTAACAAGGTGGCGCTCCCCATGGCTCAGTCCTTCTCAAAGATAGTCTGGATCTGCAAAAATACTGCCAATCAGCCAGCTATTTAGTCTGTCCAGCATAATTTTTGGTCATTTCAAATTTATCTGTTTCAGTCTTTAACCAAAGCTGTTGACACAGGACAGTTCTACTGAATTCTTGTTTTATATGTTAGTAATGCAAAGATGAAAGAAGCAGAAAGCATAGGAATATCTAAATTCGAAAAAAAATCCAACTAACCAATCTGATGATTATGCCAATGTAAGGCATGTTGCTCAGTTGTGAAGCCCTACAGAAAAAGGTGAATTCTATGAGCTGGCATATCTATAGAACTCTATCATCATATTCTGTGTAAATTACAGCAAGACAATTCAAGCCTATTAATATAATATTTAATTATGATCTACCATTGAAATAATCAAAATGTTACAAAATTGTATTAATAAAATCAAAGAAAGGCAGTTTAGGGACTGTTACGTTTAGCAAGTTGCTTGCATGTATCTGTTATTAGTGCATTTTTTTGCTTTTTCACAAAAATTAAAATTTTGGTTTTTATGTCCTTCCCAAGAACTGGGGCTATATTTTGGCAGGCTATCAGGAATTTGCACATTTTTGTCACAGGTTGAATTTAAACTCATGACCCTACAACCAAGTGATACTTTGCAAAAGTTATTCACTACTAGGCAACTCGGGCACCCACTGTCAGAAAGTCATGAAACTGCTTCTTGTGTGTCATTTGCAAATTGTAACATTAAAGTATAAGTGTGTAATGTATTAGTTCATCAGAAAAACATGAAAGTTCTCCAGTCTATGATGAAACTTGGCCACCTTAGACAAGCAGACAAAAAAGAGGTTCCCAAAACCTTTATAATACAGGATATTCTTAAAATCCCTGTGTATTATAGATAAATATTTGCCTGGTTGGAAGTCCTGTCCAGTCAATATCAGAAACACTCACTCCTACCCTTTTAGTAGGGAAAATTTATCACAAAAATGTCTGTCTTTCATGTTCACAATAAAGATTTTATATATTATACTGGTATAAAAATGAATGACTTGCTTTATTCAGTTACAGTTGTACTTTCAAGAAGAGTTTTGTTATGTGTGTGTGTGATATTATGCCAGAATTTGAAATTAAAAGTGAAACATTGGCACAATTGACAGGTTATCATACTGTAGAAATTTGATGTAGTGTAGTATGGTCAAAAAAGAAGGATTACTAGAAAACAATGAAGTGATATATTGAATACCTTTTGATTGTAAACTGAAACTTAAACTCAGGCAAAGCTGAAGTCCACTGATTTTTTTCTGTGTGTTGTGAAAAGTTTATATAAAATCATGTTAACAGTTTTGAATACAGTATGATGGAGTATGAATTATGAGGAAATAAAAACCAAAATTTTTCAAAGTGATCGTGTTTCTGACCTCTGCTGAACATATTTTTTTATTGTTTCAGTAACTTGTATAATATAATTAAAAAAGACCAATTAGCAGTCTGCAGGATGATAATTCCATCTTATCTACAATGTATGGCACAATAAATACGACTGTACATTTTTGTACACAAAGTCCTGAAAGTTATATTGAAATCTGGTGCCTATGCATTTCACCTTTGATACAAGGTCACTTGAAATTACATGACATTTATCATTCTAATTATCTGGTGGGCATTTACTTTAAAATCATTTATTCTTTGGAGAATAAATTACACTGAATCCAGGAATCATCTTGTTGGATTGCACAGGCAGTTGTTTTCAGTATTGACTTAAGTGGAGGTTAGGGATGACAGACTGGTAATAATGTATTGTTAAATCCTTTGGAGCTTTTTTCAGGACTAGAAGCCTCAAATCTTTGCTCAGCTAATAGATTTGTTTGAATTAAATATTTTAACAAGATCAACACTTTACTTTAAAAATGGGCTGGAAATTGCCTGAAAACAGCACTTGCACTAAATAGTCGCTGGTATAAACCCTTTCAAAAGAGGAGGGATTTCAACAGGGCATAGTAACTCTGTCGGAATAAAAACTTCCATTATCATTAGAATTATGCCATAGCTCTATGTAAATCAGAAGAATATTAAAATCATAATAATGATGGGTAAATAACAAATAAATTATAGATGTGTCAGAGATAGGACACCAAACAGATATCAAAAAGTCTTAGAAAGGTGATCACAATGGCAATACATTATCAAGTGGCTTAAGTAAAAACAGAATCTTTTGGGGTCATACATGGAAGATAAATAACCCTGTCCAAAGGTCAAAGTTGGGGTTTTTGTGTCTCTGTCAACAGCTCAGGTCATATCCAGACAGCTACTCAGCCAATATTGGGATTGAGTGCAGGTTAGATCTACAGTCTACCAAGAATATGACTGTGGTAGTACAAATGTGTGAAGTATCAATAGCATAATATGAGGAGTTTACAAATATCAGAAGAAAGGGACCAAAATCTTCATTAAAGGTCCACATTGCATGCTCAATTTTAAAAAAAAAGTGCACAATATCAAAAGTCAAGAACAAAAATATGAAAAAATGAGCTATGTGTGTTAAGGGGTTTATTATTTTATACAGTTATAAATAGATCTATTGCAAATTACAAAACAATGACATTACCATAGCAAAATATGAGGGATTAGAACACAAACTTTATTACACATATTTTTAACAAAATGTATTCATTAAACAAAACAAACTTTGTTCCTGATAGTGACATATTGTGTGAATATATGTATGTAAGTCAAAATTATTCATTAGATGCCATATTTGTAAGATATGACAAAACACAAAATTATGGTAAAGAGTACCATGCAACACAAAATTATAGGGACAGTTGCGTCCAAAACGATATTTCCTCTGTTACAGTTACCTTGCACAAGGTATTCCTATGGTTTCCATTCCCGGGTATAAATGCACCTGCATACCAAATATGAATGAAATCAATTCTCTCATGTTTTAAGATAAGCTAGCTATTAGTTGTCTTTGAGACTTTCAAGTTATCATACAGTGGACCTTGTCCTTTGGCCTAAAATACACCTATTTGCCAAGTATAAAGAAATCCATTATTCTGGTTTTGGAATATGAATTAGTTTGCTTAAGTTGCTATAAGTAAGTTGATTTCAGGACTTTTAAGGTTACCACAACGTGAACATCTTCCCAGAGTCTAAGCACACCCAAATAATAAAAGGAAAATCCACCATGTACCTTTTGGAGTAAATTAGCAAATGCGAAAACATCACATATGCACCCAATTAATGTACACACAGAGGCTTCGTGTTATAATCTCTTGTCTGATGGGCCACCGTGAGATAAAAAATAATGCAGGACATCAATGACAAAGAAAGGTACCTAACATACCTGTGTAAAAGATAATGTTATATCTAAATATTACAGAACACAAATGTTGATATATTTATAAAGAATACAAACTGTGATAATAATGTCATTTTACCTATAAAAAGACCTTAAAAACATTTCTTTGCATCTGGAGCTTAAAGTTTGGTTCAAAATCCTAAAAGTTCTAAAGAGTAGTCTATCAAATCACCAATTGTTTTCAAAAAGCCTTTTACCAAAAAAAATGTTTGTAATTATACACATTTGAGTATTGTGCAGTATATTTGTTTCAGAAAATTCCAATCTACAGCCATCCAAATTTAATCTTGACATAGATAATATATTGAGCAAGACTGTGTGCTTTCCATACATTGAGTGCAATAATATTATCTGTTCCAAATCATCAATATAAAATCTTCTAACCTGGTGTTGCCAATAGATTTGGCTGTACAGTAGACTTTGTATATGTAGAACCTCTTGTACCATCAGGCTTTTGTTGTAGGTTTGCGTTTCTTTTACTTATGTCTACACAAGTACAGCATGGTACCTCAATATGTATTGATTCCACTTATACCTTTATTATACTTACTAGAAGTTCTACGTATACAGAGTCTCTAGTACATCTATGTTTGTATGCTCCTACAGTTTTACATGTAAGGTTCTGGAGGCATTATAGCTGGCAGTGGAGGTCTTCTGAATGGTGGTCCAAAAGGAGGTGGCCCCATTGGTCCAAATGGTGGTGGTCCCATGGGTCCCATTGGTGGTGGTCCCATGGGTCCCATTGGTCCAAATGGAGGTGGTGGGGGTCCCATGGCTCCAGGGTGTGGTCCCATGACATAGTACGGTGGAGGGGCAGGCTGTGGGATAGGCACAACTTCAAACACGGGCTGTTGTGTGGGTTCCTGCACAACAGGTTGGGGAGCCTGGATTATAACTGGTTGCTGTTGCTGTTGCTGTGGAGCTTGCACAATAACTGGTGGCTGTTGCTGTGGAGCTTGCACAAAAACTGGTTGCTGTGGAGGTGGCTGCTGTGCAACTACCATTGGTCTGGGCTGAGGCTTTCCATAGAGTAAGGTCTGAAATGTAAATGTATATGATTTATTTAGACTGCTAAAAAGTAGTTTTATGTCAAAATGACAAGACTAATATTGGCAACATACTTCTTCTGTGGAAAAAAAAACAGAATGTGTTAACTCATTTATAAGGATTTACCTGACAAGTCACCCAGTGCCTTATGTCAAGGTAGTTTTGTTTTTGAAAGTCAAAGTTTTTTCCTTCAGAAAAATACATTTTCAGGTATGTCACAAAAGTTGCCTGGAGTTTCTCAATTGAAGGACAGAATTGCCGCAAAAATAATTATTCCTTTAAGAAATTTTAATGGAACCTTTGTACCCAATGAACAACAAGACTATGGTTCTAAAGTGTTACATTTGTGTTCTATGACCAACACAAAAGATCGAAAGCACATCAAAAGTAACTTAATTGAAATCCTCTGCTTTTTGAACACTAATTCTTACCATGCAGGAATTAAGAATTCATGATATTCTGTCTGTATATGGTTCTGAAATTATCAAACAATTTTGTAATTCAAAAAAAATTTGTAATTGTGTAAATGTGAGATGCAAAATTACATCACTTGTTAGTGTATATACCACACAAATATATCCGAACTTACCTCTGTTACATCAACTGAAGCACAACAGGCTACCACTGCAGCAGCAATGGCAACTACCCAGGCCAAGAAAGCAAAGACAGCCACCAGTAAGGGCACCACAAACTTGGCAATATCTTCTGTGTTTAACTCATTGCCATCCATATAGTAGAAAATATCATCATCCTGTTGAAAGTAGTGACAAATAATGTCCGTTATTGAATTTTGTAGACGGTTTGTGTTTTACATCTCTTTTAACACCCAGGGTAATATTGGGACAAGATTATTGCCACTTTTGAATTTCAACCCCACACAGGTTATTGCCTGTGGTAAGATGCCAAACTTGCTAACCCCAAGGCTACAGACGACCTTGAAAATTATGCAGCAGTGAAACCAATCTATATATTTGAGACCAACTCCTAAATGGAATGAACTTGAGTTGCTTTACATGTCAAATTGTTGGAGAGATTGATGTAACCATCACTGATTTTGCCCTGCCATCATAAGGTGTGGCTTTAAAAATCTAATTGCTATTAACAATGTTGCTGGTCATATACTATTGAAATTCAATTTAATTTGTAGTCATTGTGATAGATGAATGACTTATCTCTGTGATACTTCCAGCATCTGAAGCCACATCAAAGTTATTGGTCATTTGAATTTACTGTATTAATTTAAAAATACCAAGCGACAAAATAGAATATAATGAAGCTTAAGCAACAAAAATAAAGCCATAGTTTATCCACACTATCTTTCTAGGGATCTTTCTAGGCATTGAGAAAATCATTAAAAGCATTGCACATGCCAGTTTATGTTGAAAGAAATAAATGTAAACTGACAAAAAATGTTCATTAGACCCTTTACAACTTTCAGTTGTACAAATCGTGTTCCACCACACCTGCTGCTAGTTCAGTGTTAAATTACCTTAAGGCCAAAAACAGGACATATAGAGTATGTAACAATGTACTAAAACCATGTACTTACATAATATAATTCAAGAACCGAGCAAACAATGATGGCTGGGCAAATGGGGAAGCCCAACAAGATACTGCCAACTCCAAACATGTCACGTTGAAAGCGTAGGTTTTTCACCCTCAGTCTAGAAAATAATGTTCCAAGAACTCCAACCAATAGGACCTGAAAGTGTAGGGGAATACATACTATGGAATTATGTTGACATGTATATCGATAATATTATTTTTATTCCAGTTCAATAGCTATAATTATATTTCAAAATATTAAGAGTTTATGCATCATGGATAAAAATTAGTTCATAAAGGATTAAAAATGCCTAAAAGATGCATAGTGAAAGATGTGTCTTGTGTGTAGAATTTCAATTGTCAGTATCAAATATCCGTAACCATCAGCAGAATTAAAATAGGTTCAACTTAATTTTAAACACAATACGAAGGGTAAAGCCCAATAGTTGAGTCTCGGAGTCTGAATACACAAAATAAGTTAGTTTTCACAAGTCACATTTTTATCATTTTCCTACATTAAATAACAGCATGAAACTTCTACATCTCAAATATCAAAATATTAAACCACAAAAAGACACCCTTGCAACTAGGGGTTTTATTATAATGAGCTGTAAACAATTAGCCATCACCAAGACCATTGGTAAGGTCATTGGTTCATTGACACAGGTCATTGGTTCCAGCCTTTTGTGAAACCACCTATAGATGGTGATTTCCTTCCTAAGATGCTTACACATATGCTATAAGATACCTCAGTGGCTGCATGGATATCAAATTTACCAAATATTTACCTGGTCCCCTCCCCCTAATAATTGTAGATTTGAGTGCATCTGTTAACAGATGAGAAGAACTATTGTTGGCTGTTCAGTTGAAGTTGGGACTATTATAGCCAAAGTAAATAATGCTGCACATTAAGTTTTACTAGACATATAAGCCTAATTATTGTATATACAAGTGCATTCAATAGTTTATTTCAATTAGTGATATCATAAATTACCTTCGCCCCCCACTAAAGGGGGAAGGGGAGAGGATATTGTAATTGGGTTTAATTGTCTGGCTGTCTGTCTGCATAACCCCAAAACTGTACATCAGATCTGTGCCACACTTTCATACAAGGAGGGGGTCTACCTGTGGCTTCATCCTCCTCAAACATGGTCTGGATCTACATTTGGATTGAGTCTTCAGCACTGTCTTTAGGTGTGTTTTCAGCACTATCTACAGGTGTGGGTTTGTGTGTATTCTGAGGCATGGCTTATTAGCAATGTTATTATTGATGGAGATTTAAACTCACCAAAAATCCTCCCCACACTCCCTCAGCCACCCATGTCCATATCAGCTCATCATGATCGCAAGGGTTCTCTAGAATAATGGGCCAGCTCGTTGGGCAGTTATCATACCCGTCTGTGTACTTTATCACAGTCCAGATCACGTCAAAGATTCCCAGCACCACCAGGATAATGCCATGGAGCAAGATCACCACTCCCAGAGAGCGAAGGGTCCGAAACGGAAACTGCTCTGGTAAACAAAAAATATAGGGAAAAGTGAAACTGATTGACTATATTAGGCTACTTTATTTACAACAGTGCACTGACAAATATACTGATAATGTTACTAAGTAGTTGTTACTACTGTTAGTTTTTTGGGGATAAAGGCCCAGTAAACATTTGAAACGTTTTAAAATGGTTTAAACATTTACAAAACGTTTTAACAACCTACTTAAACCCTATCTTATGGTTTTCTAAATGTTTCCAAGTAAATGTTCTGCTATAATGTTGAAACAACGTTTTATAAACATTTTATGTTTTAAGCCAACATAAAATTTTTTTAAGCCAATATCTTTCAATTTTGACATAAAAATAATATTTCCATTAGTGAGCAATCTTAGAAAGATATTGCATTTGACCTCTGACCCCATTATTATTCAGACATTATTATGTTCATTGTAATGTCTTTCTAACATTTACCATTAAACATATAATAAACAGTATACATAAAATATTTTAAAAACATTCTATTATAAATAGTTTTCGTACCCATCATTTTTTAACCTTTGCCAAACGTTTCCTATCAAATGTTTGCAAAATCTAAAAATGTTTGCTGGTCTATCATAGTCTATCACTATAAGTGCCTCTGCTAAAATCAATAAAAAAGGTTATATAATTGTTAAATTTATTTCAGGTGAACAAAGACTTTATTAAATTTAGTAAATACATACTAACGACATATATATTAATACACAAGAAATATTCTTGTTTGATAGAATGAATATGATTTGAACCCATACTTCTAATAGGCCAAATGGATCATGGTTTAGTATGCATATGACATGCATGCTTCAAAGTCAGAGAAAGATTAATATAAAACAATTATTTTCCAAGTAAAACTTGACCTTATTGTTTTGTATCACTCCATGTAAATGTCATACTTGAGGGGCTTTCAGTGATAAACAAGTTTGACATCTAACCATTCAACTCTCCACTCACTGGACATGATCAGATTTTGACAACATATTAAGGGATGCACTGCTGTCCTGTCTGGATATGAGCTTAGCTGTTGCAAGTGATACAAAATATCAGATTTAATCTGAACCTGTACCAATATTTATGATGAGTGCAACATGTATACTCTACGGTTACAATCATTCTGCACTTACTGCCACAGAACCCCGGAATGTATCACAACTTTGTCACAGATCAATGGAAAGTTTATTCAAATAGATTACTGAAGAGCCTGAAGGCAAGGGCCATTGCATTCCAGAACTAAAATTTTCTCTTTAACAGCAATGTGCACATATGTGGCTTAGGTATGACTAAATTGAGGTATATGCATGTATAAGTTTCCAAACCATTATGATTTGGGATTTTATTTAATGGTGTTGCTACAACTTGGACAATTGTTACCTTCTCAAAGGAAGGACCAGTATATTTAACACAAACATGATCTGATAATACTTGACTCACTTCACTTACCATTAGTTTCCCACACCCTCATGCTTGATGTTTGTTGTTGTCTTGTGGAAGTTCTGTTACTACACCAACTCTAAAGCCTGATCATAGAATGCCGTGAACGGATCAGGACATCACCACTGAAAGGTAAGCATAGGTCACTTATAGCAAGGATTTGTACTTTTTAGTGAAAAAGACATTAAAAATAACCATTGAATGATGTCAAAATGCTACACAGTTATATGTAAAGAACCTGACAAACATAACCACACCAGGCTATAGCCAAAAAGAGATAGGGCAATTTAACCAATTAAAATACCATGTATGTCTTTACTCATTAAAACCTCTTTTGCTTAACAGAGAAACTAGATAAGGAAAATAATATTAACTATCTCAAATCCCACTGCTTGAATAACAAGATTAAAAGATAGTGAATAGATCTTGAAAAATCAATTTTAACCAGTCTTATTTTTAAATTTGAAAAAAATGTTGCCAAGTCACTTTATGGTCTAACTAAAGCATTATTTTGAACTATGGTTAAGTCCTAAATATGTATTTAATTGTAATATGTGAATCTTGGGTGAACTTTGTATTTTTCGTTGCAAAATAGAAAACTTCTGTACAAGTGGTAATTTTCACTAGGCGTTAATTTTAGCTTTTTTTTTTTTTTTTTTTGGGGGGGGGGGGGGGCTTTATAAGCTTGGGGAGTGAAAATTAAAATTAATTCCTAGTGAAATTTTAAATCTTTATTATATAAATCACTTCAGTAGTAACTTAATTACCATTAGTGAAAATGAATTATGGTGAATATTTTAAAAGTTGGGAATTAGTGAAATTTTCTTCCAGTTAAAATTTCTACTTGTACAGTATAAAAAACAACTTTATGATCAATTATTTTAATACCGTCAAACACTTGTCTCATTTTCTTTAGTTTGCAAAAGGGAGGGCCCTTAAAACGTCACACATTTTTCTACACCGTTGAGTCATGGAAGTAATAATAATATATGCCTCCATATTTCACAGGTAAACAAACCCTAACCTTAGTTTTCCACTCCTGTTCAACGCCCACGACTGATGCAGAAGTAAAATCACTGCAGAATCTTAAAATTATGGAATACTTGAGATGGCTAATAAAAATATATTTGATATATAGAAAGTAAAAACACTGCACTTGTTCTTTCAAAATAATATTATTTACGGAAATATTTCCATTCTATGACTACCTATTATTATGCACTGATCTGTGTAGC
Source organism: Sabellastarte sp. h YS-2021 (assembly GCA_964017235.1). Lineage (NCBI taxonomy): Eukaryota > Metazoa > Annelida > Polychaeta > Sabellida > Sabellidae > Sabellastarte > Sabellastarte sp. h YS-2021. The sequence continues at coordinate 82,117,937 of OZ024927.1, forward strand.
ATTTAGGGAAAAAGCATAAATAGACGTAATTCTGTCAACACATTTAAGTCACAATCAAAAACACAAGGGCGTTCACATTATAATGATATTAGCAAAAAAAGTCTTAGTCGGGTCACCCTTTGTGAAACACGGTTTGGCATTTATATGTTTCACACGTGAAGCAATGTCTGAAATGTATTAATGCATATTGATGTATCTATAATGATTTTTAAAATAAGTTTGTAGCTTTAAAAACACAGTATCTCCCTCTTTATAAAATACCAGCGCCGTATTCTTCAACAATACGTATACAGTTCCTAACTTGGATTCTAAGTTTTTCTCAAGCTTTTACTCTCTTAGATCAAAATGGTATTCATCAACATTCTTAACTCTAAGGTCATCTTAGACCTCTACTTAGATTTCAAGTTAAAACAGAGGTACCTTAGATGATAGAATGTTTTTAAAATATGCAATTATTGCAGGAAATCTTGTGTTTTACTTATATTAAACTGTGACACAATATTAAAAACAGGATTTTCCCTCAAGAAAATGAGCGTTTTCACCATTTTTAACAAAGCAGGTGATACAGTAAAAAACAAAGTACACCTTACATAAGAATTGTTGTGGAATAAGATTCTTCATGACTTAGATAAACGGGTTTCTAAGTTTACAGTTACAGTAAAGTATAATGAGTTTGCCCAATTCTAAGTAATACTTAACAAAGTAGAGGTTGATGAATATGAAACCAAATTAATGATTTGGTTAGTTGAAAACCATTCCTAACTTGGAACTAAGGTGACCTTAGCAAAGTATTGTTGAAGAATACGGTCCCTGTTGTCGTACATATTTTATTGTGGCCAAATCTTCTGAACGGCTGTAATTTATGAGACAAGTGGTATATTTTATGACGTGCCCATAGAGATCCAATGCCTTTTGTTTGGTTTTAATGTTGTAGAAGGTAAATTATTTTTATAGTGAGGTTTTTTATGTAGCATTGTGTTTACTGCCTTGCCAGCAGTTATCGCCAAGGTACTAATTATTGCCAGACAGAATAAATTACATAACTTGGCAAGCAGTTCCCTCTAAATCTAGCAAATAAGGATATCATGGCTGTTTTGAAGTGCATCCAGTATGTTGTCATCTGCTATATTCGAACCTATGACCACCCAGATAAAAGTTAAGTGTTAAAGCTATCTTGGCATAAATATACTAAATGCGTCCGTTTTAGCTCTGTTTGGTGACATGGGGGTCCAGTTTCTGCTGATATTATCGTGTGAGAAGCCCTCTATTGGCTTATGCTTTAATATTCTATTCTTAATTTTGTTGCATTGTTAAAAATGACCTACGTATATGTTCTGTCATGTTGAAACCACATTTGTGACAACTGACTTAATTATTTCTCATCTCCTTTTAGCAGTTACTATACAAGATTATTCAGGAGAATATCTAACATTGTGACATAAGCAGCAAAACATAGGATTTTTATTCGTATCATGAATCATGATTGCATCTGTAACTACTAGGGACATGCAAGATCACAATATTTTCTGATATAAATGGAGAATAGCCCTATGCTGAAATGCTCTCAAAAATACTGTCAAAAGGTTAAAGGTTTCACTGTGACTTAATAATATAACTTTTTAAAGCTCACCAACTGTTACTTTGCATCATTGATAAACGCACTTCACGTGTATTTAATAAAACTGTCTTTGTTGATAGCTAAAAGCCAAAAGCAAATTAAATTCAGAGTTTTACACCCCTTCAACAGCCGAGATCATATTGGGACAGGCCCTCAGGATTGCCACTTGTGGGACACTGGGGCCGTATTCATAAAGAGATCTTAAGTCTGAGACAGAAAATAGTCTCAGCTTTGAGATTTGGTCTCAGCTGAGACTTGGTCTCAGCTTTGTATTCACAAAGAGGTTCTCAGCTGAGACCAAGCTGAGACCAGTCTCAAGTCTTTCCAATGTAAACAAACCTTAAACTTGCAAATATATCTAACATTTTTTTAAAGATCAATAGCTTTTGTGTGTTTTAATTCTTAACAAAAATTATACTGTCTATTAAAATAAAAAATGAATAGAAAATTGTGTCAAGTGTTTTTTTATTTTTCATGTCACATGATCTACTTCTTTGTTGCTATGCAGTCAGAAAACACTGTTGAAAAGTGTCTCAAAGTAAGGTACTTTTGAAACCAAAGTATGGGATATCCGTTGTTACAAAAATTTAGGCCAAGTATTATATATGTTGTAAATTATTTCTACTTTACATTGAACCAAAAAAAATTATAATGTGAATCTCAGTTAAGATGAAATAATGCTTGAGACTTTGAACAAAATATTTAAGACAACTATGTACCAGTCTTAAGTTTGAGACCAAATCTGAGACTGAATTTGGTCTCAAGTGTTTTGTGAATAGCTAACAAGTTTGAGACCAAAAATGGTCTCAGACTTGAGACCAAAACTTAAGACTTGAGACAAAATTTGGTCTCAGCAAGTTTTATGAATACCGGCCCTGGAACCCACACAGAGGTGACAGCCTGTGATTAGATGCCAAACTTGCTTACCCACTAGGCCACTGATAACATTTAGTGAAAGGTCAAAAGTTACAGTAGGATTAAACAGCCAGGGTCACATATTTGGACAGGTCCATACCATTGCCACAAGTGGGTGTCAAGCCGTCAAGCCCCCATAGAGGGCTTGTCCACAGTTAACATTTCAGACATTTTTTTCGAATGACAGAGCCAGTTACTGGGACTCTGTTGTATACACTGTACAGTAGGTGTATTTCCGCACTTTCACCTGTTATTATTTTATGTGTACTGGAATTTACAAGTTTACAAGATTCCCACAATTCAAACACAATTCTGGGGCATAGGATATAGTGTTATATAAAGAAATTCATGTATTCAATTGAAACATTATATTACTTCAATATAGTATGTACCGCGGTGATTATTCTGAATAATAACGTAACGGTATGTAAGTTACTGTACATTTTTTCCCCTCAAAACTAGAGTATATTTTATTTACATACAATTACATGTACTACTACTACTGTACTGTGTATTTAATACATACTTATATACTTACAGCTTAAGCAAAATCTCTTCCTTTGTTTAATGTAAATTATAATATCCCAGACCCTTCCGAAAGAAGCACAACTTTCATTGTACACACAATGTATATATGCATGTATTTGTATTCTATATTGATCTCCACCCTAGTTTTTCAGTAGAATTCATAAGGTACATTTGAGAGAATGGTATACAAGGCTGGGTTAACACTGTCAAAAGCTTTCCTCGCATGGCTAAATCTCAGGCACGACTTTTGTTCTGTCGTTTTGAGCTGAAAAATGTATTTACAAATGTATGATATTCATGAAGGATTTCATCAATATATTCTTCTTACTTTTTCCCAGTATTTTCGCATATACATTGTATATATGTACAATCATTTTAACTCTAATTATTAGTGTGTTTAATACATGTTAAAAGCATTGTAACACAGCTTAAGGTATTATTTTCACACATACAACTTCAAATAGTACGTCTATTAATAAAGTATAGAGGGTAAATATATTTTCCAGTAACAACTCAAAGTACATTTTCAAGAAAAAAGTCCTTAATATAACTTATTTTAGGTGTTTATCAATATGCAGTCTTTTAAAAAAAATTCCTAGACAGTTTTCTTTACACGTTTCAGTCAAATAATTTTTCGATGTTACATTTAGAACTGAGCATTTTCATTTGATAACAGCGTCCTTAACATTTGTGCAGTGAACACCTCATTCAGGTTTTCCACACTCGAGTTTGGTGACTATAGACCATACACTGGATTGCAAACTATTCTTGTTTACATGAATATAACTCAAGAAAGCACTGGGGCGTATCCTCAAAGATTTCTGACAAAAGGCCTTTGGGTGTGAGGGTGGGAGTATTCTTTCTGACTTAGTAAACTGTTAATCACAGATACCAGAAAGCACTCATACAGCGCATTACCTCCACCAGAGGCCTTTCTCAAAATTCGGGATTTTTTTTGTATCCAGGATATAATCCTGGTCTTTCCTAAAATATGTAATCAATTCTTCCTTGGTCAGACCCTTCCCACATAAAAATTTGAGAAAGATCTAGGCTGGTATTCATGAAGGGTCTTTGACTTAGCCAGGTCTTAGGCTTAAATCCAGTCTTAAAGACTTTTGTCTCAGCTAAGTTTTGTCTTAAAACCATATTCACAAAGAGTGACTTAGCCAAGTTCAAGATTATCAAATAACCACAGTGGTTTTCTTTGTCATGTGACCTTTCTTTTCTATTCAAACTATATATACTATTGGTAACATATATCCTTCATTTAATGCATTTTATCTAAGGAAAAGTGCTGTTTTGGAATGGAAAACCTTGTTACCACATATAAACTTTCCAAAGACTGCTTTAGTGAGGTGCCATTTCAAATTTTGAAGTGGACAAAAGTTTATGGTGGGCATATTTGAGTCCTCTTTACAAAATTTAAGCCCACTACAAACCAGTCTTAAAGTTAAGCCCTTATTTAAGCCTAAGACTGGTCCTAACTTCTTTGTGAATACCGCTAGGGCCAATATTCACAAAAGGTCTTAGCCAGGGCTTAGGCTTAAAGTTAAGACTTTTGTCTTAGTCTTAGCGGTATTCACAAAGAAGTTAAGACCAGTCTTAGGCTTAAATAAGGGCTTAAATTTAAGACTGCTAGGTAGGAGGCTTAAATAGGTCTTCAATATGGAACATGCATTGACACATGCCCATTTCAAAGTTCATTTGTGTACTGTATATATTGATTTTCTAAAAAAGTGGCACATGTAAGGTCAAACCAACGGCCACTTTTACCATTGATTGATTAACCAATTGTAGTGAGCATCACAAGTTTGATTTATAATCAATGATCAGTATGGATAAATATTGGTAAATTATATAGTAAAAATTTTATTAATTTTCAGTTCAGATATGCACAATTTGCTGCATAAAATTGGGAAACAATGTTCCAATGCTTTAATATATTTCAGCACTGTAATTTTGTTTTCTTCTTAAGTGCACAAAATGAAAGAAAAATGACAGTTACAGATAAAGTTTAGTATTTAGAAATGATTCACACTTTCTTGTAATGTCTCCCCAAAAACATTTCTTAAACAACTTAGAATGTGCAGGTATGTTTTGAAACTGTTACAGTTTACTTTAAAACCACTTACAATATAAGTATTATTCCTGATTTGCTTATTTCCTTTTTCTAACAACTACATATTGTTCAGTAAATCTTTTATGTGTACAAATAATGTCACATGGCAATCAAAAACCACTGTGGTTATATGACAGTTAACACAAAGCCCTTGGCTTAAGTCTAAGACAATAGTCTCAGCTAAGTCACCTTTTGTGAATACAGTTTTAAGACAAAATTTAGCTGAGGCAAAAGTCCTAACTTTAAGACTGGATTTAAGCCTAAGACCTGGCTAAGTCTAAGACCTTTCCTGAATACGGGCCCTGGTCATTACTTTCGATGTTATCTCAAACGGAGACAGACAGACGCCATCCTAGTGTAATGTTTCAATTGTTATTTTGTTTTAAAGATTAAACTTATGATACCTGTTATACTTTAAATTTAACATCTATTTAATGTATTTTGGTCTGGGTGTCTAAACAGTGGTAGGGGAATTTAAAATAGGATAAAATTCTTTTGACATATGTCACTGTGGTCCAGTTAATGAAGCACGGTGGTGAAATGGGAATGTACTCACCTATCATCCCAGGGTTTTCAGGGTTTGCATACCTAGGGACATATTCACAAAACTGATCAGCAAAAGATAAGCAATGAAAAATAACTTAAAAGTATACAGCCTTTTGTAGCAAACTGAGGCTAGTGGTTAGTACGTTTGGCATCAAATCACAGGCGGTTACCTCTGTGTGGGTTCGACTCCCATAAGTGGCAATGCTGAGGATCTGTCCAAATATGACCTTGGCTGTGAGCGTTACGTAAAACTCCAATTTTGAACCTTTACAGTAAAATTAGATAGAATTTATGCTGAGTTTTTAAATAATCTCTTCAGGAATATGTTCCTGGACATTAAAGAAAGGCCTCAGGGATAGGGTGATCAACTGCCTTAGTATTTAGTTACTTAGATCTTACATCTGTGGTCGTGGGTTCAAACCCAGCTCAGAGCAGTACGTGGGATTTGCGGAGGGCATGTGTTGTATAACCTCCTAATAAGAGCTTCTCTATCATAAGACACCCCCCAACTTAAACTGATATTAAGAGGAAAGTTGGGATGATATTTTATGCATGGTTCATACCTTTTCTTTCTGGTGTCACAAACTTCAGTCGAACAAGTTCATATACTTTCTCTTCTTGTTCAGTCAGCCTCATATTTGGGTTGGATGTGTCTTCCTTAAAATATGTGTTTGGGTTAGATGTCTTTGTCAGCATTTCACGCCACTTGGAAAACATTTTGCATTTTGGCACCACTATTTAATATTTTGGAAAAATAGCATCAGAGATGCCCGTACCCCAACACCATGAGATACAGAAGTACTGTATCAGTACAAACTACAGGATACTTTCAGAGCACAGTCATTTATATAAAGGTCCAAACAATGTTTAAATGGAGAAATAATGTTTAAAAGAAAGATCATGCATATAAAGATGAAGTATTAAAACAAGATAATTCAATAACAAGATGACAGCATTAATCAGCAAACTAAAATTCAACCCTCTTTATCTACATCTGCAAGGCCCGAATTATGGTTTAGATGGTTTGAATATTACCATGCATACAGAAGTCAAAGTTGGGGTTTTACGTCCCGTTCAACAGCCAGGGTCATATTGGGACAGGTCCTCAGAATTGCCACTTGTGGGACTCGAACCCACAGAGGTGACATGCATACAGAAGTGGTAATACATTTAATGAATGCTTATGTGTGGTGTTGGAGCAAAATCTGTGGCTCACTTGATGAAATTCTATCTCTTACAATGGGAAGTTATGAAAGTAAAATTCTTAATAAATTCTAATATGACTTTAACAGTGCTTAATCTGCATCAAAAGACAGACCCAAAGGTGCAACAAGATTTTATAGGTCAAGGTCACTACGGCAAGGTCAAAGGTCAAATTAAGGTGACACCATGATAATACACACCTATAGCCCCTAACCAATGTCCCTAGCAAGTATCAACTTCCTCACCCTTATGGTTTCCAAGATATAGCCCGGACAAGATTTTATAGGTCAAGGTCACTACGCCAAGGTCAAAGGTCAAATCAAGGTCAGATCATGACGTTGCACAACTACATCCCCTAACCAATGTCCCTACCAAGTATCAACTTCCTACACCTTCCGGTTTCCGAGATATAGCCCGGACAAGATTTTTGAACTCAAGGTCACTACGGCAAGGTCAAAGGTCAAATCCTGGTCAGACCATGACGTTGCACACCTACACATCCTAACCAATGTCCCTACCAAGTACCAACTTCCTACACCTTACGGTCTCCGAGATATAGCCCAGACAAGATTTTATAGGTCAAGGTCACTACAGCAAGGTCAAATCAAGGTCATACCATGACATTGCACACCTACACCCCCTAACCAATATTCCTACCATGTATCAACTTCCTACACCTTACGGTTTCTGAGATATAGCCCAGACAAGATTTTATAGGTCAAGGCCACGACAAGGTCAAAGGTCAAATCAAGGTCAGACCATGACACTGCACACCTACACCCCCTAGCAAATGTCCCTACCAAATATTAACTTCCTACACCTTACGGTTTCCGAGCTATAGCCCGGACAAGATTTTATAGGTCAAGGCCACTACGGCAAGGTCAAAGGTCAAATCAAGGTCAGACCATGACGTTGCATAGCTACACCCCCTAACCAATGTCCCTACCAAATATCAGCTTCCTACACCTTACGGTTTCTGAGATATAGCCCGGACAAGATTTTATAGGTCAAGGTCACTACGGCAAGGTCAAAGGTCAAATCAAGGTCATACCATGACGCTGCACACCTACACCCCCTAACCAATGTCCCTACCAAATATCAACTTCCTACACCTTACGGTTTCCGAGATATAGCCCGGACAAGATTTTATAGGTCAAGGTCACTACGGCAAGGTCAAAGGTCAAATCAAGGTCAGACCATGACGTTGCACACCTACACCCCCTAACCAATATCCCTACCAAGTATCAACTTCCTACACCTTACGGTTTCCGAGATATAGCCCGGACAAGATTTTATAGGTCAAGGTCACTACGGCAAGGTCAAAGGTCAAATCAAGGTCAGACCATGACGTTGCACAACTACACCCCCTAACCAATGTCCCTACCAAGTATCAACTTCCTACACCTTACGGTTTCCGAGATATAGCCCGGACAAGATTTTCAAACTCAAGGTCACTACCGCAAGGTCAAAGGTCAAATCAAGGTCAGACCATGACGTTGCACACCTACACCCCCTAACCAATGTCCCTACCAAGTATCAACTTCCTACACCTCACGGTTTCTGAGATACAGCCCGGACAAACTATTTCCCGCCGCCCGCCCGGACGCCCGCCCGCCCATCCGGACACCATGGGTGAAAGCAATACCCCGACTGCCCTTAAGGGCTGTGGGGTAAAAACCTACCACAAGTCCTTCACAAGCTGTACAGAAAGATACACACTGGTGGGATAAAGGTAGGGGTGGATATATGGAAAAGTTTGTTCTTTAACATGTACCACCAGATATGAGTGACTCTTATCAGAGCCACAAGGGAGAGGTCCTCAAGCGGAAAGCAAAATATGTACAGATATGAGTGTAAGGAAAGTTGTGACTAGATCATAAGATGCTTATATATGGGCACCAGTAGTGCTTAACATTTTTGTCATTTCATCACTTTGTCCTCATATCTATGGTCATAGGTTTGAAATCCAACTCAGGGCACACATGTGGGATGGAATGAGGGCATGTCCTGATGATTAGCTGTTTCCATTGATGCTAAATCCAACCCTTAAACTATCTAGTGGTCATTTCACCCTCATTTCAGTGTCAAACTCAACCAAATGAAGTCAAGTGATTCAGTAGCGTCATTGGAACTAGGCAACACTCAATTTCTGGGGTCATATGTATGAAAACTGTGAAATATAAGCCAAAATTCATGAAAAACTGCTCGTTGGTCGACGGCTTTTATGAAAATAAGTCTGGCTTTTCACCGCTGAAACTACCCAAACAACATGCAATGAGTTAAAGTGACAATAAACAAAAAAAACACATAATTAAGTTCAAAAACAAATAAATAAGCTTGTGAAAGTGTAAAGTAGATGAAAAGTATATAACCATTTTATAATATCATACTTTGATCAAGGGTATCGCCAAACCTGTGTTATGACATTAATGTATTGATGAAATTGCCAGGAATCAGGTCAGTGTTGGTACAGTTGTTTTTCCCACGAAGATACATAATAAATAAAAGAACTACCAAAAACATTTTCCCAGAAACTGCTTGTAAAAATTTTACCAATGTTGAAGAGGAACCAGATAAGCAGTTCTCCTTAGACATTGATCTGTAGATTAAAAAGCCTTCCCATCACCCCTGCATCTTCTCTGGTATGACCTGGCTGTTATTGGACATATATTAATTCCCCTTGCTTATGTGCATCTTCACCTTAGAGTCTGTCAATTGATGGAAATTAAATGCTATAAAAGTCTACATTGAATAAGATTAGATACTAGAGGTTTGGGCTGTGGAGACAACTTTATTTATTTATTTGGGTTTTAACTTCACTCTCAGCACTGAATAGGTCATATCACGACAGGCAGAAAAAAACAGGACATACAGATGGTCAAGGTTCTGTACTGTAAACTGCCGGCCATCGGGAAGAAACTACCAACTTTCCCACATCAGATCCGGGGTATGGTGAAGACAACTTACAGGACATCATGCACATCAAACCCTTTCAACAGAGTCAAATGTGATCCTTGAGACTTATAATTCCCGTTATCTCAGTATGTGATCAATGAGACATAATTCTCAGTATCCTCTTCATTATTAATCCCAGTGTGGGCTGTGAAGACAAACTGTATCAAATCAACTCCTGGTTTGAGATTATACCACACTGGTGGTTGAGTTCTATAATTAATGTCACAAATAGAAGGAGAATGTATCAGGTCATTATGTCCCCTAATATCAATACAAGCAATCACTTGTTGTATATTAGCACAAATAGGCTAGATATTGAAAAGTTCTCTCGGATTTATTACAAATTTTATTAGTATCTTTAGGTAGATTTTTGTGACAAAAAAGAGTTAACAAACTGTAATAACATATTAAAAGTACTCCAAAAACAATCAGCCTTTACCACTTTACATGACATTTTCATGTAGAACAGCATTTTTCACAAGTTACATTTTTTTTTCTACTTTAAATTTCCTCTATATCTTTGCTTCAACAGACACCTATGGCATTTTAAGTTACTCTGTCAGTTGATTAGGTATCATACGTTAAGTTCAAATGATAATTATGCATGTAGGCACAATAATTGTATTGACCTCTTCAGACCTTCTCTGGCTGATATGATAATAAAGCCAACAGTATAGGCTTCTCTTCATATGTATTTAACTTTTTGAAAGGCTACCCATCACATATCTACATAAAGAAGTGAGTTTTAAGTTTTAAAAGGTATTCTTACATCACTCTGATGCTATGCTGTACTGGAAAAATCAACTAATATCCTTACATTCCGGAGTTCCAGGATGAAACTTTACTGTAACTATGAATGGAGTTAATACATTTACGTCACATGGTTTTTCAAATCTGAATTGCACACGTTAGGCACAATCCACTTAAAACCACCACCTATACACTACAAAACCAACACTTCTATCACTTCTGTTGTTGAGATCAAAGAGATGTCAACTCTTAAAATCACTGCACAAGAAAATTAATCGTCTTATATGACCATGGCATGACAATGTAGTTACTGTTATTTCTTTGCTACAAAGTGTTTAAGGCCACCATAAAATTTCAACTAGAAGTTGAATATCAATGAAATTCACCCGAGTATTTTTTGAGTTATCAGCCAGATCCAATAACAGAAATTGTACAAATGATCCTTAATTCTAAAATTTAGACCTACTAATAAGTTTGTCTTAAATAAAGATTCATGACTATTATTTCTATGTTTTTATTTCAGTTCACATATTACCTACACAGTATACAAGTTACCTTAATGCAAATTAGAAAGCAATAATTAATAATTTAAATATATGCAAATTGAGAATCTCACATAAATATGGTACATGTAAGTAAACATACAGTGAAAATGTACAGTGGAGTCTTATCGAGGTGAATATTACGGGAACTAAATATTGCTGCTTCAACAAATCTCACAGACAACAGGAAAGCTTTTAGTTTTACCTTAGTGGGAATAGTGGGAAACACCCCCCCCCCCCCCCCCCCCCCTCTCAGATGGTGGCTTAAGAGGCCAAAGCTGGGGTGTTACATACCATTCAACAGCCAGGGCACCAAACCCTCAGCATTGCCACTTGAGGGAGTCAAACCCACAGAGAGGTGACCGCCTGTGATTAGATGCCAAGGTGGCTAACCACTAGGTCACTGAGGACCTTCTGAGAGAGGCTTTGAAGAAACGGGGTCTGATAAAAGCATACATTAACAGATGACTTGGATCATACTACTTATCATTGTGGTAAAAAGTTTGTAAAACTTTTATGTTAGTTTTTAAAAAAAACATACAAATATTATACATGCAAATTTAACACTGCGACTTTGTAAATGCAATACCGTGCCGTGTCTATTTTCCAACCATGCTTAATGAATAAGACTGTGGTTGGATAATATAGAACTAGGTGGAAATAGATGCATTTTAGTCAGAAACAATATGGAAATACACATTTGTGAGAGTTAGAAAAATAATCAGATATATATCAATAACAAAATGTAAGAAAATAGAGGTTCTAATCTATCTGGTTATAAATATACAACAGTGTGTTATTCCATGTTACAGGATTACATTCATATTCCTTTACAATCATTCACACAGGCAATAATGACACATCAGTTAACATTTTACCTCCACAATATCCCACTATATATTCCATATCTAAATTCCCTCTTAATTAAGACACTACCTCAGTGCTGTAAACATAGATTGCACAAATATAACCTTTAAAACAACTTCATACTTTTAAGCTGGGTGAGATACCATAATAGAGACGTTTACACTGAATAATTAATCATTGTCACATACAGTCACAATATTATAGAATTCGTTGAGCTTGAGAAGAACTTCCAATCGGTTTTGCACCAAATGAAAAAGAGGACATGACATCAGAGCCACCTAGCCAGTACAGGAAGCATTAGCCCTCTGGCGAGTGATGATGGTATTATTGTAGGTCTGGCCATAAGAAACTGAATACTACTTTTTTTTGGTGAAGTTCAGAGGGACCAGCTAACACTGCAACATTGGTAATGCTCTGTGTAGTAAGATGTATTAATGCAATTGTAACAAATTTTATTGTAATTTAACTTTTTGTAAGTTAAATACTTACCTTATCCTCACAAATGCTTACTTGGTTTTGTGGAGGCAAAACGCGGCGACCAACAAGAATATTTAAAAATTATTCTTGTTAGAGAGGTGAACCCCGTAGTTAGTGATAGGTGCGCATGCGCACAACACATTGTCGGTTGGACTTTGTCGAGAGATCCTCATTTAATTTTTGGTCCCCTATGAAAACAAACTTCTGAGGGGAGGAAGGGTCTGTCCTTGTGAGGATAAGGTAAGTATTTAACTTACAAAAAGTTAAATTACAATAAAATTTGTTACATTTTATTGCGTAAAATAGCCTTACCTTATCCTCACAAATGCTTGATTCCAACCATAACAGGAGGAGGGGTTTGTTTTGTAACCTCCCTGTTAATAGATTATGGGGTTCACCATGGAAGCATTTGATAGAGAGGATAAGATAAGCTTAAGTATGCTACAACAGAATTTTCCATTACTGTAAAATATCTGTAAAGATAAGTAATGATAGGTAACCTCATGAATATTCATGATGTACTGTTGTAGTTGACACTTGTCCCATGTAGCATAAAGTTGTCCTATATCTAAACCATCACCCATAACTGTGTGGTGGGGAATGGCTTCCTGGGTCCCTCGAGCTGGGAGCTGCCATCCAGCAAGAAGGCACCCCAAGCTGGCTTCTGTGATTTACAAAATACAGTCATGAGGCCATCTGCCACAGAAGAAGACATATGTCCATACAAGAAACTGGTATGGAAGGAAGAGTAAAGTATGTAAGCCATATGAAATACTCAAGAACATACTCAAAGCAATCACATGCTGAGCAGAAACCACTGGGCCTAACTGTAATCTGTTTGGTCTGTGGACTGCCAAGACACAGCCTAAAAGGTAGAAAATGTGTTGTGGCTCTTCCAATGGCAGGAGCCTAAAATCTGCTCTAGGGACACCCATCCTTGAATACTAAAGAAGCAGACATGGACCTAACATTATGGGCCTTAACCTGTAGGTCCTGTGTATCAAAATTGGATGACTGATAGCCAATAAGACAGACTCTCTGATCCAAGAAGAAGAGACAGCCTCTCATGAAATCTCTGTCAAAGCCTTCCTTAAAGGATATAAACAAGAGATTCTTTCCCTTCCTTAAAGCACTAGTTCCGTCTAGATAGTATCTAAGTGCTCTGGCAGGGCATGAAGACATATCCTCAGTCAAGTCTGAGCCCAAAAAAGGTTTAAGAGCTAGAATGACCACTGGTTAGAGCAAATCTGGGCAGTCAGAAGCTAACTGATCCTTTGCTAAGAAGGCAGGAGAAGGAGAAATAGTGACTCCTTCCAGTGAGGTTTGTGTCTGAGGGAAGAATATGCCCAAGCATGCACCTCCCCCCTCCTTTTGCAAGATGCCAAAGTCATCAGGAAAACAGTCTTGAAAGCCAAAATCTTACGACTGGCAACCTTCAAAGGTCAAAAGTCAAAGACAAAAGAACCAAAGATAGGTCTCAAGAGGGAATACCCCTATTTGCAATGGGTTTGTCCCTGTGAAAGCTTACAAGAAGTCTATTCAAGTGTAAACTCTTGCTCCCTTCCTGGCCAACATATCCCAAAGATTAGCTATTGCAGTTCTATAGCCAGCAATTGTGGCATGATTCATCCTTTAGAGGCTCAAAAGGGGCCTTAGTCAAAGCCATGAGGACTAAAGACAGATCCCAGGCTTATCCAATAAAAGCTCGCAATAAGTCTGTTCAGATTCAAAACATTTGCTAACCTCCTGGCCAAAATGATCAGCTATGGCAGCCCTATAGCCAGCAGTAGTGGCAGGCTTCAGATTCTAATAGCAAATAAGTGATTCAAAATTCTGCTGAGATAGTAGGCTCTGGGCTGACCACCTGATTCTGTTGGCACCAGCGTCCAAAAAATGGACCACCTTAACTCAGATTTTTCTAGATGAGGGTCTTTGAGGTGCCTTAATTCTATCTGTCACCTGCTCAGAGAATGATTCAAGTGATTCTGAGGTGTCTAGGTGCCAAAACATGCAGAATTAGATACATAAGATTCTGATGGAACTTCTCACTGAATGGTTGCTTTAACTGATGAGGCCAGTGAGATAGAAGTAATGGAGGTTTGGTTGACAGATTCACTAGATCCCAAAACCAAAGCATTCTGGGCTACCCTGGTGCAACTACTATCATCTTGCACCTGTAGGTGTTCATTCCCTGTATCACTTTTGGTATAAGTGCTACAGGACAAAAGGCATAGCCGTCCAGACCCTCCCAGGAGATTTTCAATGCATCTATGTTCATAGCATTTGCATCTGGGACTGGTGAGACACAGATTGGTAGTTTGTGATCCAATTTGGTGGCAAACATGTCCACCATTGGTGTGTACTAGACTAAGCCAAATTAGACTGAATATTTGAGAATGAAGAGACCATTCTGTCTGAATTATTTGTCTTTCCTGGAGAGACTGTCGACTATGACATTGAGGCAACCCTGAATGTGTCTGGCTCTTATGAGTATGTTTCGAGGATTGCAGTAGGCCAAGATGCGCCAAACCAGGAGACACCGGTCCCAAGAGTGTGTTCCCTCTTGTTTGCTCAGATAACTGACTACAGTAGCATTGTGTGTTGCTATCAGAACACTTTTGTCCAGAATTTGTTTTGAAAGCTCTTTTAAGGCCAGAAACACTGCCTTTAACTCAAGGACATTGATATGAAGCAATTTCTTGATCTGTCCAATTGCCACTGACTGTCATGTTTTCTAAATGAGCTCGCCAACCTTGATTTGATGCATTTGTGAAAATAAGGGTATTGTGTTCCTGTGGATGAAAAGGATAACCCATTTTTTAGATTTTTTGGATCTTTCCACCACTGAAGATGACTTTTCAGAAAGTTTGAAACAGGAATCTTCAGGTCTAGTGACTAGGGATACTGCCAGTTTGTTTTTAGGTACCACTGGAAAGGGCGCATATGTAACCGACCCATTGGTATTGTCTTTTCTAGGGATGCTAGTACACCCATCAGGGACATAAGAAACCTTGGGGTTGTTTGTGATGCGATCTCCATGTCCTGAACAGATTTTTCTAGAATTTTCAACTTATTTTCGGTTGGAAAGACTTTTCCCTGTATCAAGTCAAAAATTTAACCCAGAAAGTCGATTTTTTGTGTAGGTTTGATCTCTGATTTTTCGAAGTTTATCACAAAGCCGAGTTCTTGAATCTCATGGATGAGTTCTTTTGTGTGGAGCTGACACTGGTGTCTGGTATTTGCTCTTAACAACCAGTCGTCCAGGTATTGGTGAACTCGAATTCCACGAGACTGAAGAACGAGCCTCTTTACAATCCGCATAAACTATAGCGGTGCAGTCACCAACCGCAATGGCAGTGCTTTGAACCGATACGTTTGCTTGTCTACATGGAAACATAGCCAATGTTGAGAATCTGGGTGTATGAGCACGTGAAAGAATGCATCTTTCAGGTCTATCGAAACTAGCCATTCTCCTTTTATGACCGAGTTTCCGAATATCACTGCAGTCCCCATTTAAAATTTGGAACTAGCAGGCATTTGTCCAGGACACTGAGATCTATCACAGGGCGCCATTTATTGCCGGGTTCTGGTACAAGAAATAATCTGCTGTAAAACCTGGAGTTGTGCAATCCTTGAGGTAGTAAAGTGCCTTTTTGAAACATTTGCGACACTCTTAGGTAGCCATGTTTTTCCTGTCTGTAACCGCTTTAAATTATGGGATGTACAGACCTGGGTGGATTCGACTGGATTATTATTCGATAAACCTTCTCAAGATTTGCACAACCCTTGTATTTGGTACGGAGATCTGTTGAAACTGGTCAATAACCTTTTGTGACCGAGTTCCTTTATACAATTTGTCCAAAGATATTGTGGGATTAATGCAAAGAAAATGCCAGGAATGGTCATCCATCCACGGACTAACCTTGCCCAATGCTGTTTAACTTCCTTGAATAGAGAAGAACTCCTGGTGCAGCCTATCCGTACTGTACACTTATAAAGCACATAGCACATCAACGATCTATGTCTTGATAAACAAACAATATTTTCATCCATAAGAAGCACCATTGTGTCAGATATGATAGAAGTAACAATTTTACTGAGAAAATCCAGCGACTTGTAGTCATTTACAGAATAAATTGTATGTAAATGAACATAGTAAATGTAACATAATATTTTCAGCAACATGGCGGATTGTTTTCCTGTCTGTAGCACCTGCAGTAGAGCTACATGAAAGGGGAGTTTCGATTGGAGGGCTACATAGTACCCATTCAAAAACTGCACAACTCTGAGATGGCAATAATATTTCCACTTAAACCAGCAATTTATAGTTATTTCTTCTACTACACCAGAATCCCCTATTTCATTGAGAATATTGGTGGGAAAGCATATGTATTATCTTCTCTATAATGAAGTAATAAATGGTCCACCAGCCAGTTGTAGAATAAAGACAAGGCAATGGAGGAAATTAACCATCTTGATGCCTGGTTTGTAGGTTGAAAGCAACGTTGATAAACTTCTGAAGCAGATCTTGTAGGACTGACTGTTCTTCAGGCTACAGGAAATCAGCTAACTGCTGGTATGGTAGAGTACTATTGAATGGTTACTGCTGCATTCATTCATAAAACACCAGGACTTCATGAGAGGGATTTGCTATTGGATGATCTGAAGTATATTTCTGGAATCGAGATGAAGAGTCATCTTCTGTGTGTCTACCAAGAAGACAGGCTACCAGCTTTCTGGAGGTTTAATTAATAACCCCAGAAAACGAGTTTTAATCTGCCCAGCTATCAAATTTCAAAAATATCTGGTGTTGCAAAAGCAAACTCTAGTAGATCTTCTACTGCTAGCTGTTTTCCAATCGCAGGAGACCTCTTAACGCCATCTTCAGGAAAATGTGGCTAGTTGAAAGACTTCTGTAACAGATCCTCTACCAAAAGCTGTTTTATAGCCAAGGGGGATCTAAGAATGCTGTCATGGATACTCAACCTTCAGCATGAAATATTGTACTTCAGATCTGTAGAATAGGAAGTTTTAAACTTCTTTCTTCTTAGCACGAACTCTATGAATTCAAAAGAACGCATCTGCCGTCTTGGAAATGGGCAGCGTTGAAAAGCTTCACGTGTTGCCTCCTCGACGACCAAAAATTGAATGAGGATCTCTCGACAAAGTCCAACCGACAATGTGTTGTGCGCATGCGCACCTATCACTAACTACGGGGTTCACCTCTCTAACAAGAATAATTTTTAAATATTCTTGTTGGTCGCCGCGTTTTGCCTCCACAAAACCAAGTAAGCATTTGTGAGGATAAGGTAAGGCTATTTTACGCAATAAAAAAAACAATCTTGCAGTTAATTACACAGAGAGGATTAATTGTTTAGTCTTTTTCCCAACCAAACATGCAGAAATATCTGAACTATTGCCATGTTGCTCTCCAATACCAGAATTAATGTGATGGACCTTCATTAATTTATAAATTTACTCCTCATTATTTTCATGCAAAATATAAATAAATAGCATGTATGACATAAGAAGAGTTCCTGCATTTAATTGCACACACTTAGGCCAATCACTTATCCTTGTCAAACGAAAAAATAACTGTAGAATATAACAACAAATTTAAACTTATTTTTACACTGCTACTTCATCTTTTTCAAGTAAATAAACTTGAGAAAAAGTAAAGAATATACAGAGGATGTAAGAACAATAAGAGTAGAAGTGGTACAGCAAAATTCATGTAAAAATATAGAAATTGTACAAAAACATATATATAGAACTCCTGAATATATATGACATGCAACAATATGGCCACTGCTTCAGGCCTAATAAATTTTCATTTCAGTTTACTGAGTAACTGTTTGCATTCTACTTTGACCTCTTAATATTTTATTGCATTGTATAATCAAGGCATGGACAAATAATATCCTGGCGTTAGAATGAAGTTAAAATATTATTTCATACAATCACTGGATTATAACTCAACAGAATATACAGTAGGAGGTTTAGTAAACAAGAAATTATATATGCATAATAACACCTTTATAATTTACAAAATTAACCAATTACATTTCTAGTATGTACAAGACTATGAGTCCAAACTATGTGGTTTGAAACTGTGTAAAACTAATCTGCCAGAAAGTTAAAAACTTATCACACATAAGTAAACAAAATAAAAAACTAAGTCTACATATTAACAACATAAGTAACAAGAGCATTTACCAAGAGACTCTACCACCAGATAATACTTACCATAAAAGATAATTTAATAATTTTGCCATAAAGACTTAAGCAATGTTTCACAGAAAACCTCTGCAACTTTATTGGATAAAAATTTTGAGTGAAAAAAAATGGTTCTGTAATTGGAATTTAGTTCTAATGATAAAAAATTATCCATTTAAATGGCCACTTGGCAACTGGAAACATTTTAATCTTAAAAATGTGATCAATTCTTCATTTATACTTTTATAGCTCTGAAAATTTATTGTTTAATATTAATACTGGTCCATAAGTTGTTTCAGTACTTCTCATCGTTTTACAGACAAAATAACTCATAAAGGAACACCTAAAACATGCTCTTCTTTGTAGAAGCACCTAAGATCTATTTATATACATCCACAGCAGTTTGTACATCACAGGAACGGGGAGGGATAACAAATAACAAACAATCAGGTAGACTGTGTATACCAAACATATAACCTGGGTTGTCATTTTATGTAAAGTATACCTTGTGTTTATTGTACATTTTATATACTGTAATGCTTCTCCAGTGTAAGTTTGTGTGACAATAAAAAAAGGATAAAAAAATTCATCGAACAAAAACATACATATAAACATGGGTTTAATAAAGTAGGGGGTTAAGCTGGGCATATATATATTGAATCAACATTCATTTTCCTAAAATTCTCACATATAAGAAAAAAAAGTATGAGAACGAGAAAAAATTTTAAGAATAAGAATTGTGTCAAAATTGCTATGAACATGTTTTTTGAATATATTTCTTTTTCAACAAACAATACGGTAACCTTCACGGTGATTAACAATAAAAACACTAATTCTACCTGTTTTCTACACACCTATTATATCCAATTCACTGTTATTTTCATTAGAATTTTTTAAAAATTTAATGACTTAAAAAATTCTTATTTAAAAAAAAATTCCAAGAGTAAGAGTAACTATAAGAATAAGAATATCCGTGAATATGAACCCTGGTCTTGTCCAGGAGCTTGTATCTGCGTGCAAGACTTTCTTTTTCCTTTACATCTAAAATGTGCTTGCAATTAAACAGTGTAGTTGTCTGTATCTGTGATGAAAGGGTTTCTAAAATGTCTTCTCCAGGAATATTGATAACTACACTGTTTTTATATCCAATATACTTATTTAAAAGCTACAGTGTATGCAGCATTTAAAGGTAGCAGAATAATCACATGTAAATGTGACAATTTGATTTGGTAGCGGTTTCATAAAGGTGGACAGACAGAACTTTGCATCTGTTAATATAAGCCCATTTCATCAAATGCAAAAGCCTGCTACATACAATATGGTACATCCAGTAATAACCACAAAGGCTGAATAGAGAAACTAGACACTGTATAAGATGGCAGACCATTTTTTTGTGAAATGACAGTGGGGGGAAGGACCAATTATTTTAAACCACAACAAAGCCTTTTACAAAAGAATTTTTGATGTTGGAACCTTAATACTTGTTTCATCAAATGCAAAAGCCTGCTACATACAATATGGTACATCCAGTAATAACCACAAAGGCTGAATAGAGAAACTAGACACTGTATAAGATGGCAGACCATTTTTTTGTGAAATGACAGTGGGGGGAAGGACCAATTATTTTAAACCACAACAAAGCCTTTTACAAAAGAATTTTTGATGTTGGAACCTTAATACTTGTTTCAATTTACATATATTCCACTGATACTGGTTTTACTAGCATCTGTACAAACTGTGTTACAGATTAAATAAATGTGCAAAAACTGTCACAAGAAAAAATCACAAATGATACAAAAAGAAGGTGCCATTTAATCAAAGCTTAGAACGATTATAGCCTCAGTGGAGAAGTTTCAATACCGTGTCTAATTTCACATTTTCTTGATGTACAATTCCACGCAAGACTACACTAAATGACGAGATCTGCTGCAGTCACTCACTTCCTCTCTGCAAAGTCCAAATAATGTATCGCAAAAACATGCGCAATGCACTGTTTTGTCTGCACACTTTTGGTCTTTATAATGGACAACAGATTTTAGGCCCGAGTCCATTAAACCATGTGGCCACCCTTAATTCTCAAACTAAGAACAATCTTAAGTACTTTATTACAATGATAAAGCCCAGCTTTGGCAAACATTAAAGCCAAATTGTCAGATATTTTTCTACCTTTTTGGAATTACTTCATCCCTGTAACATCCTTTGAAACTGTAGTCCCTTATTGTACACTTGGTTGACCCAGATAATGAACAACAATGAATTGTGCCTGGATGGCCATAGTGTTTGATGTGCATTTCCGGTCTTAAAATGATCATTTCATTGTACATACAACATTAACTTCAGCCATCAGATTTCATCAATAGTAATCATCCCAAATCCTCTTTAACTGTTAATTTATGAATATAATTTTATGTTGAAAAAGCATCTTGTTAAAAAATACCATTACCACAATATATAGACACAACAAATCTCCTGAGTATTGCAACTGAAATACTGTGCTAGACTTTGGTGACACATGATACAAAATCTATTGTTGTCAAGTGAGTATTATAGAAAATATGAAAGAAATCTAACTTCGACTTGGAAGTTACATCAATAAATCAGGGCAGACTTGCATTTCTCACTTATGGAAGCTAATTTAGTGAAAATCAGGTTTTGTATACACTTTTTTCAGAAGATATACTTAATCATGATTATTCCAACTTTGTAAATAGCTACAAATTTTATTAATAATTACTCTGTATTAAATATAACTGGTATTAGAAATAGTTAATTACATTTAAAAAAATGTAGAAATAAAATAAAAGTCATGAGAGCTCTTTCTTTCATTTTCTAATGCCATGAACTGCTGATCCATATTTCAGATTATCATACCTTCAAGTTAATGGCTAATTCTCCACACACTGATCACACCCCCAATGCATCAGCCACCCAGTAGTGGCACCTCCCTCACTATTCTAAGCATCAACAGTGAAAACCACTACATAAACATTAAAAGTGACCCCCCCTCTTCCTTTCCCCCGCCTCCTTTTAACTCAGTATTAAAGTCATAATCAAAGTGTGACCATTAAAAGTGATTCCCCATTCTAACTTTAGCAGTAACCTCCTCCCCACCCTCTTTCTATATCCAAAGTTAACAGATTGATTTAATTAATTGAGAGTGACATCCCTCCATTTATGACAATCTAGTTTTTGACAATGACACCCTGTATATCCCATTCTAAACATTGACAATGACAACTCCTCTATTCCATTCTAACTATTGACAGTGACACCCCCTCTCTAGGCATTGACATTAACGAGTGCCATGTCCTCCTCATTGGCATCCTCCTCATTGAACTCCACACCCTGTGCCTTCATGAGCTGGCTGAGCATGGACTCCATGCGCAGGTTCTGCTGGTGCATGCTCTTCATACGCTGACGCAGCTGTGTCACCTGCTCCTGCATCTTCTCCTGGTTCTCCATCACCACCTCTATGTCATCCTGATGGGGGAAAATATATATTATATATAGTAATAAATGAGGTATTAGCATTGTCACCCCAAAGCAAACAGTAATAAAACAAAATTGGATTCTCTCTTATCGAGAAAGAAATGTGAAATTTTGCACTGGCAACACAGCTTAAAAGTTACAAATACTAAAAATTTAAACAGGACAAGATCGGGTGATCAAGAGATTTCTTACCAGTTCAGGGTTCAGAGCTTTGGTGATAGCCTGACTGGACATAAAGCTGGACTCCAGGTTCAGAAGACGTTGTAGTGGGTTTTTGCTGGGTTTGTTTGGCTGTAACTTGTATGCCCGAATCACAAACCGCCTTCGTATGAACTGAGGTAGTAAACTCTCCACATCCAAAGCCAGTTCTACCTGTAACATAAAGACACGGAACAGTAAATTCTGTGTATACAAAAAGATCAGTTGTGAAAACACATTTATAACTCTTCACTCACTAGCTTTTGTAAAATACTTAAATGTATCTTACCACCTGGTTTACCCCAAATATACTATCCCTGTTCTGACATATTCTCATGACAGATATACAATAAGATGACACAAAAATTCTTGTAACCTAAGAATGTGAGAGAAAGAAGCCTGATAGATTTCAAATTGAGAAACCTGCCAAAGAGTATTTGGTTAGAGAGGCTGAACTGTAGTGTGACTACATTAGAAGATGTAACCCCTACATATGACAATTTTCAGAGCATGATTTATATTTTTTAGACAATTCAGTAACGTAGATAGAGTTAAATAACCATATTTTAAAATGTTACAAATACAATATTAAGTGAAACAAACAGATTCCCATATTTTATGTTGTAGTACCCTTGCCTTCTATTCCCAAGACAAACATCTAACTGGAAGCAGATACTAATATTAACAGATGCAATATTTAAATCCTGAAGACATTTCGGAAATATCACGTGCAATTTCTGAAACATCAGAATCTCTTGTATCCAACACAGTATTATCCAAGTATTTAATTTCTTGAAGAAATATTTAGGACATATCCATATCTGCACTGCAAAGACTTTATGACATTCAGAATATTATCTAGGTCACAATTATTCCTCTCACCTGCATGGCCAGTCTCTTGAGGACAGCCTGCTCCTGTACTGCCTTGATGTCATCTACAGCCAGACCAATGAGAAGATTCATGATCAATATGGTGAGGAGGACAATGAACACCACAAACAGGGGATAGCTGATGCCCTGGTAAGATACAAGACAGAGAAAAACTTGAAAACTGACGGTACAAATATACGGCTAGATTACAGTGTAGAAGCCCCTTATTGTTATGTATCTTTAAACAGGGGGGTTTTCTTAGTCATTTTATGTATCAACTTCATTTATATACTTTAATGTGCTAGTGAATTAATGAAATGTAGTATGCCCATATTGTGGTATCTATTATCAGGAGCTACAATTGTCATGGTCTTGCATAAATCTCACGAGAACCTGAAATCTCATTGCTTTGTCACTTCTCGCGGGCTTACAATAATGACTGTGGCTAGAAGCCTGAACAAGCCTGAATGAAAAGAAAATAGTTGTTCAATACTAGTGGATGAGTAACACAGAGACATGTCAATGCAATACAATCGGTATCCAGATAGACAAAGAAAATATCAACTAAAGATGATGTTATACAAAGGTAAATCTCATTTAATCTACGTAAATTATTTATCTTTAAATGAGTGAATGGAATAATAATATAATTAACAGACAAAAAAGCTTACTTGTTATGTCTAAAGTATATATTATAAGATACTTAAAAAATTTACAAGTCAATCAAGCAAACTTATTGGCAGAAACCAATGTAACAATAAAACAATGTGAATTAGACTTCAATTTTATCCACTTAACAGCTATAACTTATCAATGTATTTGTAAGAAAACTATGTAGTTGTTTAAATCACAAAATACCTCATAATAGACCCGAGCCCGGTGGAATTCAGGTGTGTTAGCTGAAACGTCCTCTGTGCCAAAGAACAGGTCTGTGTATTCCATCTCTCCAATCATCATCACAGCCGTAGAGATAAGCGAGTACTCGACTCCACGGAACCGTACCTGTCGCAGGTATAAAATATACATTTCATATAATACAATGGTCAACTTTGTAAAGTTGAATCTCAATCTCAAGAGGCCAGAAAAATACATATACTTAACTAGGATTTCTTGATAAAAAGGTCAATTTCAATGCAGAATGTTGGTCATAAAATTTGGCCTCTTAAAATCTGATTTGTTTTATATTATGTTAATTGAATTCTACCTAAAGGGATTTTATTGCATCTTGGATCTTATTTATTTTCCTTAATTTGGTTATCCGGGTTTAAGGTCACTTTTAAAACACTACAGAGGTCAAACTGTATAATTGTGGAACTTTAAGCTTGAAGAAAATTTTAGTAACTATCAAATTTCAAGAAATTCACTGAAAATAATTTTCATGATGGAAAGTTTCTACTAAAGAGATAAAAACAGTTATAAATTGTCAATGGGAATGAACTTTTATAATCCAACATAATTGTCTAACATATCTACATGTTACCATTGTTTTACTTCACAAGACAGTTGGATTTAAAAACAATAACTTAGAATTTAGCTAGCTTTTTGGTACATAAACCACAAAAATATGGCAGATATAAGCCAACTTATATTACAAATGCAGTGGACAAAGTCTGATAATATAACTTATGGTGTTAAAATCACAGAATGCTCTCAAGCCCCTGATTTTAAACTAGCTCAATGTTCAAATTTTGAACCCCCCTCGGTATCTGGGGTAAACAAGACTTTGATACATTTTACATACTGATAAGGGTTGGGTCTGAAGCCAGTTCAGTAATTAAATGCCAAACTTGTGAACCATTCACCCACTTAGGCCTCACAATTAAGATTACCTGAAAACACCTGGCATTTTATTTACATTTTAACTTAGCACTGAGCACTTACCTGATTCGCAAACAGCACGTAGAATGCCATGGCAAAGGCAATCACAAAGAGAAAGAAGACAGGGGCAAAGAGAAGGAAGGTCTTAAAGATATCCGTAAACATCACCACAAAGATACCAAACCTGCAGTGATAGAAGAAATTTATATATATTTATACATATTGCAAAGATACTGCCCAATTACTAACTGGATTATGTTCAAACAACAAAGTTACAAAACTGGTGACAAGTAAGAGAAATATGTCAGTAAATAATTTAAGTGAAGCATATGTAGAATTCAATCCATATAATTCTGGGTGAAAGGAACCTTTTGTAAAAATTGCTAGTTAATCTTTACTAGTTATTAATTGTAATAGGTTGGTGAAAATCACCACCAGGAGGCAAACCCTAAAAGTAAGTTGACATTACAGAAAGTGGAAAAAATCCCTTTTTTATATCTTTTTTAAATACAATAGGACTAAAGTGAAAGTTTTAATAATTACCTTGGGAATTTCCTGATGAAAAGCACTAGTTCCAGCCAAGCTAGTAAAATAGCTACAGAAGCCAACTGCCACTGCCAAACCTGAAAATATCAGCACAGTCAGTTGTAAAACTCAAATTATCCCACAAGGAAAGTTACACCTTGCATATTTTTACCTTTTTATTTAATACTTCTTTTCACTAGCATTTGCTCTGTCCGGGATGATGATATGAAAAACATGATGCTACATGAAAAAAAGTAACAAGTCATAGCATTTAAGTTCAGGGGGTGGGGTGAAGGGGGAGGGGGGTGGTAGTGAGATTAGGGGCTGATGCCTGATGGCAAACATACTTTGCTGATAATTGGTGTCATATGGCACCAATATGGAAATTTTAACACAATTACATCCCATGCATATGCTTTACATCTGAGATGGAAGTATCTTGCTTACATTTACAATGACAGGGTAATGTTACTCTAACATTTGATACCATCACATTCCTGGTATATAAGCCTTTATTGGCTGTATAAAGTACAAATTTTATGTGAAAGGAAATTAAATTAATTTTCAATTTACAGAAATTCACGACAATGAAATTTCAATAATGACTGCTTTCTACACTATTATTAAAACAGATTTGAAATTTCACCAATAGTTTATTTTCCAAGTCTATTGGCTAAAATACCAAAGATTAATGCCGGGTGATAATGTCCACTTTTGTACTTAGCCAGATACCTGCATGTTCTCTGAACAGTTTTATTACATGGGCTCTATGAGGACCCCCAATGACATCACCATGTGCTGGGAGCCTGGGGCTGTAGAAAGCTGTTTAGTCCTAAGTAGATAGACTATAGAACCCAGAGTATACTGTATTTTACCTCTCTGATGCCAGTATCTTGCTGACACTGGCTAAAGTCTATGACCAGTAACAGTGAAGAGATGTATGTGATCCATTCAATGAGATTCTCCCAGCCCAGGTAGTTCAGTCTGGCTGTCAGGATCTGAATTATCTGTATAACAACACATATCAATCATTTTAGGGTGAATAGTGGAATACTCTATTGGTGACAACTTCAGGCAATTTATCTAATTTGTTTCAGACTATGTTAATATATAGACTACATTGCATAATCAGTAAATAAGACTGATCTATAAAAGTGGAAAAATTACAAATGGCTGAACTCGAAGGTTAACCAGATTGAGATGAGAGTGGCTAAAGTAGATGGCTGAAGTAGCTAGTTTTGGTGTAGATGAAGACGCATGAGTAGGTAAAGTAGCTGGTAGATGATGCATGCATAGAGAACATCAGGATAATAAAATCAAAGGGGAAATTCAAACTTTGGAATGTGAAAATGTGTTGATTATTATATTTAAAATATCTGGACAAAAGGAGGTTGGATAACACATGTTCTAATGAATATACAATATATAATATACAATATACCTATCTTTGAATACTGAAATGTATTCAACAAGGTTGACTCAAATAGTTTTATATTTGTTTTTAAATACATAGCTAAAGTTTTGAAATTTTAAATACTTTTCAAATGGTTTCAAATACATTTAGTGAGTTGTCACTTCTCTTCTTGAAATGGTGTTTCTCAAAAATTTATGTTAAAACTCCCAAGATATGTCAGTATATTCTACAAACTATTCCCTGTATATGTTTATTATATTACTAGGAAGCATAATAGTTACAACTGAAGTAATAGTAAACTGATAATAGTTGTTAATTTTTTCCAGCATATAATATTGGCTTATGTTTTAGAAATATTCTTTAGTAGTCTGATCTGATTAACTCTTTTTAAGTACCACAATACAGTAAGAGATTGCTATTACTTAACAAAACCTGTCATTATAGTCCTAATGTTATTCAATTATAATTCAAATTATGCCTCATTCCTTAAAAACATATCCAACACTGATCAAACTGTGTAACAACTTGACAGCTCTCGAGTATGTCACAAGTTTTGTGCCTTTTGTGGTATTTAAGGAGACAAAAGGGACTACTGTAAGGAGGGCAAAGTGGAGTATACCTTTGCCCTGGACATTTCTTATGTATCTGTTAACATTAAAGAAATTTCTTGATAGTGAAAACTATTCAATTATGTCCTTACCTCTCTCAGAATATTAAGAGCCGACAGTGTGATGATGACATATTTTCCAATGGATCCAAAAAGTGACTGAGCTATGGACGATCCGTCATCTACTGTACAGTAGGCTTTGATGTTAGAACAGCTGCTTGCTGTGCAGTTCTCCATATTCGAGTCACTGAAAAAAATAATCCAAAATAATCAGATTACTCAAAAGTAAAATAATCTTGTCACTGAAATAAACTTCCAGAAATATTTACTCTGTACAAATTTTATCACTATTATGAAAAAAAAAATTCAACAATTTAAATACTTATTACTATTTGTAGGTTGGCTTAGCCATACAAAATGTATTAGTATTGTTGAATAATACACTCAACAGACTTATCCAAGTCTCAAGACATTTTTTTTTTCACTCATCACCACATATACTGCCACATGAAATATGCAGAACCAGAGTGCAATATTTGCCAGAAGTCTGACCACAATAACACAGCGAAATCAAGACAACAGGAACAGTAATAGATTTTTGAACAGTACCCCATTGGGCATCAAGCAAGATGTTTGAGC
Organism: Sabellastarte sp. h YS-2021; assembly: GCA_964017235.1. Taxonomy (NCBI): domain Eukaryota; kingdom Metazoa; phylum Annelida; class Polychaeta; order Sabellida; family Sabellidae; genus Sabellastarte; species Sabellastarte sp. h YS-2021. Next base: position 82,146,233 of record OZ024927.1, read on the forward strand.
TATGGGCCATTTTGTTAACCTTTGTACTAACATTGCTAGCTATGACTGTTTTATTACAAGAATTTTATTACTATAGTAACATACATTTGATCAACTTACTGCAGGCCAGCTTTGTGGTACAGATGTATCCAGTCAGGAAAATGATGCTGACCATAAGCAGAAACTGTCACCAAACAGTGACCAATGTTATTTTTTTATATGACTTCTTTCCAGTTTTAGCCTATTGTCACTGTAGTACAAATGAAGAACTTACTAGTACATGTAGGTTGGCTTGGTGGTACAGATGTATCCAGTCAGGAAGATCAAGAAGATAATGTAGACAATGAGGTTGGTGTAGTAGAACCATCTGCCATAACTCCTCCACTTGTGTCTGAGCAGTGACGTGACCACTGGATGCGCCAACAGATCCTCCTGTCCTCCATTCACCATCAACATCAAAGGATGGTTCTTCTTCAGCACTGAACCATCATTGCTGTAAGGACGGGCAGTGTCCAGTAGCTTTTCATCGTCATCATACACACTGCCACCTAGGGAGAGAAAAATGACACTATTACTATGAGAGAAATGTACAAAATTCTATTAACAAGTGAGTGACGTAAGGAAGGGCAGGACCCAAAAATTCTGTATACACTGCCACTTTGGGAGAATGTTAGATACTATTATCTATTGCTGCATGTAAACAATGACACTGACATGGAAATACTGTAAGGACAGGAACAATACTGACAATTATACTGAATGATGGTGATATTGTTCATAAATAAAATAAACATACAGATGCATAAGTTCCTAAAACTCCATAGTTAACAATGATGGTGTAAATATATATCAAGCAAGGGTTTTACTGAAGTTTCCCTGCATTTTGCTCACCAAGAGTAGAGGAGCTGTCACTGGTGTCTTTGTCTCCCCAGTCTGAATACATGTCATCCAGAAACTCATAGTTAAAGGTGATGGTGTAGTTTGGATCATCAGGGTTGTTTACATTGGAGGTGGTACAGCGAGTAAACACATTCTCTGCTACATCTATAGTAAGAAAATAAAGAATAAATAACAACAAATTCATCACACCATGTTTAATTTAATCTGGCTTTTATAAAGTTCAATCTTATTACAAGAATATTCATAGTTGCATAAAACAAATTTCAATTTACTTCCAAGGTTCACAAAACAAACACAGGTTAACTATACAAATACTCAGGAGTATGGAATGTTACTTTAGATATTTCTATACAGTCTTGAGTGTATAGGTAAATATTATTGATCAAAATATATTTTGTAGTGGTGGGACCATTTACAGAAATCAAAACCAGTTACCAGGGCTTTGAAACGAATGAAATCCAGTATTTTCTATGCTTGTAAGTGTGCAGTAAAATTATTCATACAGCGTACATGAGGCAGAACTTGAAACTAGAAATGGCTTTCGCAAGATACTCGGTTTATCGTTCACACCACTAATATTTTATCTTGGTTAGATAACGTCAAATCTAAATAAAATGTTGTCTTAACACCAAAAAGGCTTACTTTGATAATCTGTCGGGTAACACTGTACATTCAACAGAAAATCACAAATAATTTACCTGGAGAAGTAATCAAACGAAGAAGCTAATTGTTAACTTTACATTAATTTACCAATACCATACCAGGTAATGTCACAGTGAATAAAATTAACAAGATAATCCTTAGAAAGAAATAGGCCCAAGTGATTACCAGGCATTTTTCTGATGAGTTTTCTCATAGGTGTGTTCCTGGTTCCATCCTTCATGTTTCTGGTGTCGTTTCTCAAGGCATCTTTCCACTTGTCTGAGCTGAGGATTGCATTAGCCACATCCCTGCAAAATGTTATGGGAATAAAAGTAAATGTTACCTATATTTTTTTTACAAAATACGTCCAATTCTTTTCCAATGAAACATATATTGTTATGACAGAAAGCAAATTGCTCTGCACTAAACATTTATGTTTAGATTTATTTCTTTATTTAGTATTTTATGTCACATCTAGTACCTTACCAGTTATAATGTGATGGGTAATGAGAAGGGGAGAGGAAACCAGTACACACAGTTGGTCACACTTTTGCACTGTAAACTGCCGACCAATGGCAAGCCACTGCCAGGATTTGAACTCTGACCTCAGAGGTGGGAGGCGAGTGTGTTACCATGTGCTACCACATCAGGTTACTAAAATTACATATTATGTTCTAATCAAAATAAACTAGTCCTAGGTACATGCTTTAGAATCTGCTTTGAGCAGATATTGACATCAATAAAAATCTGATTATGTGAGAGATGATACACCTACTTGTGACCGTTGTCGATGGCCATGTCAAGACAGTTGTTGCCATCAGTGTCAGTGAGTGAAACATTGGCATGCCACTGAAGTAGTATGTTCACACTCTGCACGTGTCCTCTAGAGCAGGCCAAATGAAGAGGTGTGGTCTGTAACACAGGGAAATATGGTTACACATTCTCTTAAATGAAGAAATAAAAGATGTATGTCCTCCAAAGGAAGCTAAGTGAAAACAAACTGTCGGTAAATGAAAAGAAACTAGAGGATCGCTCGCAAAAAAAAAAATAATGTTTTTGCATAGCAAAAACAAAGCGTCCCGAAAAGGATATAAAGGTGAGTGCTAAAGTATTAAGAAAATGCTTCGTTTCTAGCCTTATACTGTTGTGGTAACCAAAGTCAGCGCAGTCTGCTCTATCTAGCACGGTTTTCAAGATATAAGCATTTTTGTGTTTTGCAAAAAATTAAAAAATTAAAAATGTCCGCTATATTTGGCGAGACAAAAATATTTGAAAATTGGCATGGCTACTCTTCAGAGATACCCAGCAGGTCAAAAATTTTGTTGAGTTCGCTCCATATAGCACAGTTTTCGAGATATAAGCATTTTTGTGTTTTGCAAAAACTTTGAAAATTCAAAATGGCCACCATTTTTGGGGAGACAAAATTTTTTGTCAAGACCACTGCCGCGGTGTGTATCTCCCGCCAAGCATTAAAGCAGAAGAAATAGCTTTTCTGAGATATTCACAATTTTTCATTTTCGTGTGTGAAAGCTCTTCCAAAAGTAGGTGAATGAGTTATTTGAGAAATATTGGCTATCTGCAATACTATTAAGAGATAATTCACATTTACTCATTTTGAGTAGGTGAATAATTATCTATGGGTTTGAAACTTCACCAAGTGAAAGCTCTCCCAAAAGTAGGTGAATGAGTTATTTGATAAAAATTGGCTATCTGCAATACTTTTAGAGATAACTCGCATTTACTCATTTTGAGTAGTTGAGTAATTAGCTATGGGTCTGAAACTTCACCATGTGAAAAGCTCTACCACAAGTAGATGAATGAGTATTTGATAAAAATTGGGTATCCGCAATACTTTTACAGATAATTAGCATTTACCCATTTTGAGTAGGTGAATAAATAGCTATGGGTCTGAAACTTCACAGAGTGAAAGCTGTCCCAAAAGTAGGTGAATGAGTTATTTGAGAAAAATTGGCTATCTGCAATACTTTTAGAGATAATTCACATTTACTCATTTTGAGTAGGTGAATAATTAGCTATGGGTCTGAAACTTCACCAAGTGAAAGTTCTGCCAAAAGTAGGTGAATGATTTATTTGAGAAAAATTGGCTATCTGCAATACTTTTAGAGATAATTCGCATTTACTCATTTTGAGTAGGCGAGTAATTAGCTATGGGTTTGAAACTTCACAGAGTGAAAGCTCTCCCAAAAGTAGGTGAATGAGTTATTTGAGAAAAATTGGCTATCTGCAATACTTTTAGAGATAATTCGCATTTACTCATTTTGAGTAGGTGAGTAATTAGCTATGGGTCTGAAACTTCACCGAGTGAAAGCTCTCCCAAAAGTAGGTGAATGATTTATTTGAGAAAAATTGGCTATCTGCAATACTTTTAGAGATAATTCGCATTTACTCATTTTGAGTAGGTGAGTAATTAGCTATGGGTCTGAAACTGCACCATGTGAAAGCTCTCCCACAAGTAGATGAATGAGTTATTTGATAAAAATTGGGTATCCGCAATACTTTTACAGATAATTAGCATTTACTCATTTTGAGTAGGTAAATAATTAGCTATGGGTCTGAAACTTCACCATGTGAAAGCTCTCCCAAAAGTAGGTGAATGAGTTATTTGAGAAAAATTGGCTATCTGCAATACTTTTAGAGATAATTCACATTTACTCATTTTGAGTAGGTGAGTAATTAGCTATGGGTCTGAAACTTCACCATGTGAAAGCTCTTCCAAAAGTAGGTGAATGAGTTATTTGAGAAAAATTGGCTATCTGCAATACTTTTAAGAGATAATTCGCATCTACTCATTTTGAGTAGGTGAGTAATCATCTACGGGTCTGAAACTTCACCATGTGAAAGCTCTCCCAAAAGTACATGAATGAGTTATTTGATAAAAATTTGGTATCCGCCATAGTTTTAGAGATAATTCGCATTTACTCATTTTGAGTAGGTGAGTAATTAGCTATGGGTCTGAAACTTCACCCAGTGAAAGCTCTCCCAAAAGTAGGTGAATGATTTATTTGAGAAAAATTGGCTATCTGCAACACTTTTAGAGATAATTCGCATTTACTCAGTTTGAGTAGGTGAGTAATTAGCTATGGGTCTGAAACTGCACCATGTGAAAGCTCTCCCACAAGTAGATGAATGAGTTATTTGATAAAAATTGGGTATCCCCAATACTTTTACAGATAATTAGCATTTACTCATTTTGAGTAGGTAAATAATTAGCTATGGGTCTGAAACTTCACCATGTGAAAGCTCTCCCAAAAGTAGGTGAATGAGTTATTTGATAAAAATTGGCTATCTGCAATACTTTTAGAGATAATTCGCATTTACTCATTTTGAGTAGGTGAGTAATTAGCTATGGGTCTGAAACTTCACCATGTGAAAAGCTCTACCACAAGTAGATGAATGAGTATTTGATAAAAATTGGGTATCCGCAATACTTTTACAGATAATTAGCATTTACCCATTTTGAGTAGGTGAATAAATAGCTATGGGTCTGAAACTTCACAGAGTGAAAGCTGTCCCAAAAGTAGGTGAATGAGTTATTTGAGAAAAATTGGCTATCTGCAATACTTTTAGAGATAATTCACATTTACTCATTTTGAGTAGGTGAATAATTAGCTATGGGTCTGAAACTTCACCAAGTGAAAGTTCTGCCAAAAGTAGGTGAATGATTTATTTGAGAAAAATTGGCTATCTGCAATACTTTTAGAGATAATTCGCATTTACTCATTTTGAGTAGGCGAGTAATTAGCTATGGGTCTGAAACTTCACAGAGTGAAAGCTCTCCCAAAAGTAGGTGAATGAGTTATTTGAGAAAAATTGGCTATCTGCAATACTTTTAGAGATAATTCGCATTTACTCATTTTGAGTAGGTGAGTAATTAGCTATGGGTCTGAAACTTCACCGAGTGAAAGCTCTCCCAAAAGTAGGTGAATGATTTATTTGAGAAAAATTGGCTATCTGCAATACTTTTAGAGATAATTCGCATTTACTCATTTTGAGTAGGTGAGTAATTAGCTATGGGTCTGAAACTGCACCATGTGAAAGCTCTCCCACAAGTAGATGAATGAGTTATTTGATAAAAATTGGGTATCCGCAATACTTTTACAGATAATTAGCATTTACTCATTTTGAGTAGGTAAATAATTAGCTATGGGTCTGAAACTTCACCATGTGAAAGCTCTCCCAAAAGTAGGTGAATGAGTTATTTGAGAAAAATTGGCTATCTGCAATACTTTTAGAGATAATTCGCATTTACTCATTTTGAGTAGGTGAGTAATTAGCTATGGGTCTGAAACTTCACCATGTGAAAGCTCTTCCAAAAGTAGGTGAATGAGTTATTTGAGAAAAATTGGCTATCTGCAATACTTTTAAGAGATAATTCGCATCTACTCATTTTGAGTAGGTGAGTAATCATCTACGGGTCTGAAACTTCACCATGTGAAAGCTCTCCCAAAAGTACATGAATGAGTTATTTGATAAAAATTTGGTATCCGCCATAGTTTTAGAGATAATTCGCATTTACTCATTTTGAGTAGGTGAGTAATTAGCTATGGGTCTGAAACTTCACCGAGTGAAAGCTCTCCCAAAAGTAGGTGAATGATTTATTTGAGAAAAATTGGCTATCTGCAATACTTTTAGAGATAATTCGCATTTACTCATTTTGAGTAGGTGAGTAATTAGCTATGGGTCTGAAACTGCACCATGTGAAAGCTCTCCCACAAGTAGATGAATGAGTTATTTGATAAAAATTGGGTATCCGCAATACTTTTACAGATAATTAGCATTTACTCATTTTGAGTAGGTAAATAATTAGCTATGGGTCTGAAACTTCACCATGTGAAAGCTCTCCCAAAAGTAGGTGAATGAGTTATTTGAGAAAAATTGGCTATCTGCAATACTTTTAGAGATAATTCGCATTTACTCATTTTGAGTAGGTGAGTAATTAGAAATCTGAAACTTCACCATGTGAAAGCTCTTCCAAAAGTAGGTGAATGAGTTATTTGAGAAAAATTGGCTATCTGCAATACTTTTAAGAGATAATTGGCATCTACTCATTTTGAGTAGGTGAGTAATCATCTACGGGTCTGAAACTTCACCATGTGAAAGCTCTCCCAAAAGTACATGAATGAGTTATTTGATAAAAATTTGGTATCCGCCATAGTTTTTGAGATAATTAGCATTTACTCATTTTGAGTAGGTGAGTAATTAGCTACGGGTCTGAAACTTCACCAAGTGAAAGCTCTTCCAAAAATAGGTGAATGAGTTATTTGAGAAAAATTGGCCATCTGCAATACTTTTAGAGGTACTTCGCATTTACTCATTTTGAGTAGGTGAGCAATTAGCTGTGGGTCTGAAACTTCACCAAGTGAAAGCTCTTTGGGATAGCTGCTCTGCAGAGATACCCTGAAGATCAAAAATTTCGTCGAAATCGCTCTATGTAGCATGGTTTTCGAAATATTAGCATTTTTGTGTTTTGCAATTTTTGCGCAAAAATTCGAAAATTCAAAATGGCCGCCAGTTTTGGAAAGACAAAATTTTTTTGAAAATTGGCATGGCTACTCTGCACAGATACCCTGTGGGCCAAAAATTTCGTCGAAATCGCTCTATCTAGCACGGTTTTCGAGATATAAGCATTTTTATGTTTTGCAATTTTGCGAAAAATTCGAAAATTCAAAATGGCCGCCATTTTTGGCGAGCAATTTCTTTTTTGAAAATTGGCATGGCTACTCTGCAGAGATACCCTGTGGGTCAAAAATTTTGTCAAAATCGCTCTATCTAGCAGGGTTTTCGAGATATAAGCATTTTTATGTTTTGCAATTTTTGCGAAAAATTCGAAAATTCAAAATGGCCGCCATTTTTGGCGAGAGAAAATTTTTTTGAAAATTGGCATGGCTACTCTGCAAAGATACCCTGTGGGTCAAAAATTTCGTCGAAATCGCTCTATCTAGCAGGGTTTTTGAGATATAAGCATTTTTATGTTTTGGAATTTTTGCGAAAAATTCGAAAATTCAAAATGGCCGCCATTTTTGGCAAGACAAATTTTTTTTGAAAATTGGCATGGCTACTCTGCAGATATACCCTATGGGTCAAAAATTTCGTCGAAATCGCTCTATCTAGTACGGTTTTCGAGATATAAGCATTTTTATGTTTTGCAATTTTTGCAAAAAATTCGAAAATTCAAAATGGCCGCCATTTTTGCCGAGACAAAATTTTTTTTCAAAATTGGGATAACTACTCCGCAGAGATATAAGCATTTTTGTGTTTTCCTTATTTGGAAAATTCGTAATGATTAATTAATCATTAATTACTCGGCCATTTCTTAACCAATCAATGCCAAAATCTAATGATTTCCAGATTTTAATAGAATGAATGTATTTGCCAAGTTTCAGGTGAATTGATAAAATTCCTTTCAAGTTATCATCCGGACAAGCTTCCCCATCGAAAAAAGACATTTTTGGTCATGTGACCTCTCTGATTGGTTGAAATGTCACTGCAGCATATTCAAAAAAATTCCCCAAGGCTACTACCTAAACCTGCCAAATTTGAAAAGAATCCGCCTAACGGTTACAGAGTTATAAGGAAAACAAAATGCGGAGCCTGCGGAGCCTGAAGGTCTCCCATACACAAACAAGCGTCCCTTGCGGGACGCTTAATTGAGCTGTATATCTTTCTGAGGAGGTTTAGTCAAGGGTACACCATCTAAAACAAAGAAATTGAGTTGGCAGGTGTGTTGGTGTGGCCTGTAACACAAAAAAATGTCAGATGTCATCTAGAGCAGGCCAAGTAAAGGTCTGTAGTCGGTAAAACAAAGAAATAGAGCTGCATGTCCTCTAGGGCAGTTAAAGTTAAGAGCTGTGGTCTTTAACACACAGAAATATATTTGTATGTCCTCTAAAACAAAGAAATGCAGTAACATGTCCTCTAAAATAAAGAAATAAAGACATATGTCCTGTAAAACAAATTCATTTCCATGTCTTCTCAAGTCAAATTCAAATGTGAAGTTTTATGCATTTTTCAACAAGTCAGTTTAAGACAGCGAATCCCACATGTTGACATTAGTAAGACTAATACTCAAATCCACAGAGCTAAGAGTTAAGCACTTAAATTGAAAATTTTAATTACTTACCATGTGGGACTGAATGCCGTTCTCGGATGGCCGCGAGGCATGACGGCCAATGTCTAAGAAAAACAGACATTTATAGTTGGCCGTAGCCTCAGGTTGTCGTCACGTGATTTCTACTTTATGTCATCTCCTTTCTCATTGAGATTTAAACCCATACCCCCTCAGCTGTAATATAGCGGGGAGGTCGGGTGGGACTCTTCTCAGTCCCACATGGTAAGCTTGTAGCTTATAAAAGCTACATTTAAGTAATTAAAATTTTCAACTTTATTGCGCTACAATAGCTTACCATGTGGGACTGAATGCTGAATCCAACCGCCCGGTGGCGGGATTACAGCTGAGACTGGCAAATATGTTTGTTTTTTTAGAATTTAGATAGAATTAGATAATGAGAGAAATGAAAGTGAGATCAAAAATACCAGTATGAGTCCCGTGACAGTGCCCCAACCCGAGATTGGGCCTGTACTAAGCCAAAAACCAGAATGAAAGAAAGACAGTGCAGATACACTGTCTGGGTGTTTGACTAAGGAGAGAAGTGTGACAAATACACTTGAGAGTGAGAGCCTGAGGGCTATCATGTGAGGAATCCAAGGCCAAGGCTTGGAGATGCTACTATGCCCTTAAGGGGTTTAATGACAACCTTAATGGTCCTTAAACAAGACATAAAATTAAGATTAAAGGATATAAAGACCTTACCCGAAACACCCTGATGAGGTAGACTTATACCTAGAACCTAGGGAAGACTCCTAAGACTTGGTTGTAGCGGATGTGCCCCCCCCCCCCCCCCCTTCTTTTCTTTCCGAGGATTACTCTGAGGGGAAGGGTCTAGGACCTGTTGAGCCGCTACTACTTGTACTGTTGTTGTCATTGTCCAACCAAGTAAGGTGTTTTAGATAGAAGTTTGAAAAGTGTTGTGAGGTTTCCAGTGACAGGCTTGCATGATCTGGTCCACCGATACCCCACCGTAAAATGCCTTAAAGGTTGCGAAGGCCCTAATCTCATGCACTGTAAGTTGGAGCAAGTCCAGGCTTGTTGGTCTGCTTGTTTATAACAAAGTAGAATGGTTTGTTTCAACCAAGAAGGGAGTGTAGCGGGTTTGATGTCTGAGGTATGTCCTATCTTGAAGGAGATGAAAGGAAGGGACCGGGAACCTCTCAGGTCCTTGGTTCAGTCCAAATAGTGCCTCAGGGCCCGCACCGGACACAGGGTCCTGTCTTCTTGAATTGTCTATCTACAATGGAAGTGAAAGCAGGAATAGTCACCGGAGACACACTTTGAGAACCTTCTCTTGCTAGTTGGTTTTTGGCTATGAAGTCAGAAGAATGGAATAAGGCGACCTTTTCCCACTGGCCTAGATTCGATACTTTGTTTGCGACCCAGGCATGGATTTCGCTGCGGCGCTTGCCGGAGGCCAAAGCTAGCAAGAATGCAGTTTGAGAGTGAGATGTTTGAGGTCTGTGTCTTTCAAAGGCTCAAAGGGTGCTTTTGTGAGCTCATTAAGAACAACAGGAAGGTTCCACTTAGGGAGATTTCTGGAACTTTTGGGATGATCCCTATGGAAACTGGTGAGCAACCTATGAAGGTCTTCATTATGTGCAATATGTTGCCCATTGGGCCTAAGGTGTCAACAATGGCAGTCCTGTAACCATCAATGGTCGAGGGGCGCCTGTTTAGGTTTTGGTACAGGTACATGAAAAAATCTGAAATTTGTTTCACAGATGGAGTGGAGAAATCGACCGAATTTTCTCTGCACCATTTTTCAAATAGGGCCCACTTTGACTTGTAGGTGGTCCTTGTTGATGACCGTTGAGGGGCAGCAATTCTCTCTGCCACTTCCACAAAGAAGCCTTGTTCTTGGAGTTGTCCACTTCTAGACACCAGGTGTGGAGGTTGAGATGTTGTAGATTGCTATGGAACACATGAAGGTGGGACTGTTTGAGAAGGGTTGTTGACACTGGTAGCTGTCGTGGGATCTCTGTTGAGCGCTGCACTAGGTCCCAAAACCAGGGCATCCCTGGCCAGCCTGGGGCTATCACTATGATCAGGCAGTGGCATTGCCTGATTTTTTGGATCACCCTGTTAAGGAGAGCCGTTGGAGGTTAAGCATGAGCAGTGAGACCCGTCCAATTTATGTTAGAGCATCTATGTCCCAGGCCTTTGGGTCTGGGATAGGAGACCCATATAGAGGGAGTTGTGGTTCAGATGAGTGGCAAACAGGTCTACATGAGGAGTGAACCACTTGTGGCAAATCTGTTTGAACATCTGTGGATGCAGTGACCACTCCGTCGACTGCACTTGGTTGGACCTGGGTAAGAGGTCGGCCATCACATTCAGACACCCTGGAATGTGTCTGGCTTACAATGTTATGTGATAATGATGGCACCATGTCATGATCTTCCACCAGTCTAGATGTGCAGAAAAGGACTCTGTCCAAGGAAGGAGACAGTCCAATGACTGAGGATATCTCCAGTGCTCTTTGAGATGAAACTGAAAGGGCCTCATGTGAAGGCGTCCCTCCGGGACCATCTTCTCCATTGAGGCTAGCAACCCAATTAGAGAATCAAACATCTTGCAGTCAAAACATGTTTTGACTTGAGTCGTAGGATCAAATCCTGGAGTTTGAGCCATCTCTCTTGAGTGGGTTTTACAAGGACTGAATCTAGGTAGTACTCATAGTCCACGAACGAAAACACCTGAGAAGAAATCAGTTCTGATTTTTCCTGGTTTATGATCCACCCCAAGGACTGAGTTAGATCTACCACTGCCTGTGTTCTCACTAGGGTTTCCTCCTGAGACTGGGACCTGATCAGCCAGTCGTCCAGGTATTGTTGAAGTCGGAGTCCTCTGGAGAGGGCCATGAGCTTGACTTCCTTTACGATCACTGTAAAGACCTGGGGGGCTATGGCCAGTCCGAAAGGAAGTGAGGTGAAGTGGAACACCTAAGACCTGTGGCAAAATCTGAAATACTTCCTTGAGTTTGGGTGGATGGAGATGTGAAGGTAGGCGTCCGATAGGTCTATCGACGCTACCTATTCTCCTGGAATGAGGGAGGTCCTGATGGACTCTGGAGTTTCCATTTGAACTTTTCTATGTGTAGAGAAGGTGTTGAGCCTGCTTAAGTCTATTACTGGCCTCCACCTTGGTGAAGCTTGGGGACTAGAAACAGGCGACTGTAAAACCCGAGAGATTTTACATTTTCCACCCTTTCGATAGCTTTCTTTGACAGAAGAGACTGGATGCAATGGGCCAGAGCTTGGTCTGTTGAAGGGCCTTGTATTCTGATATTATCAGAGGAAATCTGACCAAGTCTGGCTTTAAGAGAAATGGCTGTAAGTAGCCATTGGTGATAATGTTTAACATGTTGGATGAGGAATTGTTTGTTTGCCAGTCTCTTTTGAAAGAACAGAGGCGACCTCCTACTGGTGGAGTGATGGAGGCTTTGAAGGAGTCATTGGAAAGAGGGGTTTCCACGCCCCCTTTCCCTGTTGTGGGGTCGAAAACAACCCCTGGAGCCTCTGAAGTTTTGTTTTCCTGTTTGAGGAAAACGATTGGTTACTGCTTGGGAGGAATTACCCCCATAGGGGCATTTCCTACGGCCAAAAGGACGCATTCCTGAGCTCCTGGCGTCTGGTTTCTCCCAGTTGAGGATGTAACTGGGTCATTTTGGCTTCGCGCCTAGGCAAGCCAGAATTGCCCATTGAATAATTCAGAATATAGTTACCTCTGGAGAATATGGGCAAGGGATTTACTGAGGCAAGTAAGGGCTCTGTGCTGGATTAAGATGGTCTTATTCCACAGATCCAGATACTCATAGGCTTCTTGGTCGGCACCTTTCTTGAATGTGAATTGACCTTTGTGAAGGTCGACTTCAAACTATGCTGAAAATTCCCAGAGTGGAATTACAGGAAGAAGAAGTCTTGGCAAAGGAAGAAGCGAAATTGAGCGTGGAAATGTTTTGCCTCGCTTGATATTCCAATTCCTAGAAAATTGGTAGGGGAAACTTGCCCATTGGGGCCCCAGAGGGTTTAGGGGTATACAGATCTTTACCAATCTGTATTCAACTCCTGAATCTTGTCTTAATAACAAGGGTGTCCCACCTTGTACCACATAGGAATGGATGGAGGAGCTTTGCTAAACTTCCCTCAGAAAAGGCAGTTGAAAAACCTTGTCAAACTTATCAAGGCATCTTTAATAAGGAGTTGAGGGGAAGCATGGAGGAAGGGCCCCTAGGCCCAAGCTCCTGTGTACCTTTCTTGACATCCAGCCCCTAACCAGTGGCAGTCCTCGGCATAGTTCCCTGGGGTCAGGGAGTTAAGGAGAAACCTAAAGGTCTCCATTTCCTGTGCGTACTGAAGGGGATGTCGGTCAAGGCGACATCCCTATCATAAGGGAGGGGTCTGGATCATGTTGAGGTTGGTCTTGATAAGAATGGGCCTTCCAAGAAGGACCTGAAGACCTGTGTCTGAGAGCAGAGGACTGATCCTCCTCTGACAAGGAAGACACATATCATGATTAATGTTTATCTCATGTAAAACCTCTGATGAGGAAGATATAAATATATCTGGACCTGGACTAAGTTAAATTTATGTTTATAAATTACACCCCAGGATGGTACGAACCCCAGACCTCCTACACAGGAGTTCTGCACTTTAACCACTACACCAGATACTCTGCATGCATCGAAAGATGTCATTGGTGGTCTAGGACAACCTCGAAGGGTAGGGCCGAGGCGATATTGACAAGTGCCGAGACGAGGAATGCTAGACCAAAGTCCACAACCATTGCCTCGAGGGTAGGGATGAGTCGAGGGGCGGGGTGGAGGTCCAGAAGTAAAGATTTTGATAAAATGTGCAGGCTCTGAGGCTGAAGTGGAGATCTGATCCATCTCCACTTCTAGTATTCGATTGAGGAACTAAGTCCACTCGAAAACTGCCTTGCCTTGAAATAGAAGCCTGAAAATTAACCATTTGATAGAATTGGATAAAAGGCGAGACCCCAGTGAAGACTCGAGTTTGAACTCAATCTTCTACTGCAATACAGTACTGGGGAGGTGGGAGAGATTTTCTGGCGTTTATGAAATAATAATGCCTCGAAAGCTAGTTGGGGTTGGAAAAAACGAGGATTAAACAACGTAGCAGCATCGACGAGATCTGCCGAAGAACCCCGAAGGACTCGACGTCCTTATCCCCAAAGGTCGAGGTCATCATACAAAAAGTGTTATATATTGTGAAATAAATACCTAATATGCGTGTTCTGAGCAGCATATATATAAAAAACACAGTAAAGCTCGCGGCTAGACTTTATTGCTTGGGGAGGAAGAAATACGCAATAAAAGTATGTTGCTCATGAAAACAACCAATGCTCGACAAGTAAACAAGCCTGACGAGGCGAGAAGCAAAACGCTCAGAAAATAAAGAATACTTATCCTGGAGACACGAAATTTTCTCACAATAAGATATATATATATATAAACAAAATGGCTAGATGTGGATATCCATAGAGACATAATTACAGAGATATGGATGAAAAACATCTTTGACTAGCAAAACATAGTTAAAATGGAGGCGGCCAATGAGAAAGGAGATGACATGAAGTAGAAATCACGTGACGACAACCTGAGGCTACGGCCAACTATAAATGTCTGTTTTTCTTAGACATTGGCCGTGATGCCTCGCGGCCATCCAAGAACAGCATTCAGTCCCACATGGTAAGCTATTGTAGCGCAATAAAATGTAATACTTCTTGACCACTCAGCCACTAAGCCCTGCAAGCCTTCATAGGAAAAGGAGTGGCCTATAAAACCAAGAAATTGAGTTACATTGTACTCCAAGAGAAAATGAAGGGGAGTAGTCTGTAAAACAAAGAAAATGTGGCTCCCAAGGGCCCACAAAAATGTAGACTTTCTTCAAGTCCTTTTGTCTAAGGTATTATATGAGGACTGTATGACTTTTTTACCAGAATGACAGTAATATCCCCACCCATTTGTGGATTTATAATGATTCCATGTATGTCAGATTTGGTAGAATAAGAAATACAAAGGCTTGGAGCAAGTCTAACAGAAATAGTACATCACTAGGGAATTCAATGGAAATTTTACCTTGGGCAGATTTTGGGTGGTTTGTAGGTTTCCATATGCCACATTTTAAAACCAACTAGTCTTACGGTGAAACTTCGTTGTTTGTAACTTTTAACTCTGCAAAACAGATAACTACAAGTATCTATATTTAAACCCAGCTTATATTTATGCAACAGATGAGATAAATTAATAACAGCAACTGCAAATTGACCCCATACTCTATTAATTTAATGTATGTAGGTAAATAAGTGAAACTTTGCAAGTCTTACCTTGGTTTTGTCCTGAGGATCCACAGGAGCATCATTCTCAAGAAGAATCTTACAGGTCTTTGCCCAACCCTTGGCTGCAGCACAATCTAGTGGTGTCCACAGAGTACAATTCCTGTAGATTAAAAAAACAATTGATAAAACCTGTGACAAAATTAAAATGTTTCATAATGTAAATGTATTTTCTTCTTGGTCAAATTGAAAGGTAAAATTGCCAGGGCTTCATGGAAATCTTATTATATCTATAGGATACAGTTCCTGTAGACTGTATAAAGAATTTAAAAACTTTAAAATTAATGTTTGACACATCAAACAAAAACATAGCATTCCAATAAGTTAGAAAAAGGGAAAAGTATGCTGTTGAAATATTCTCATACAGCTAGACTCCCCTCTCTGCATATGGTTTCCTGTGACCATCCAATACATTAAAAAGCTTTTAAAGCAATAATAAAGGAGACAAAAGCCAAAAACACAAAATCTGTGATTTATGTATGAGCCCAGTTTGATGACCCCGAAAAGGCAGACCAGGGTGTAAATCTGACCAGCTTTCTAAACACTTAGATATCTAAAACTTACGAATAAAATAAGAACCTGTTTATGTTTACTACTGAGTACAGATGGATAAGTACTTTGTCCAATGGTAAAATCTCCATGACTTGGGAAAGAATAAAACCCCCACTACCTCTGCACTGAAGTTCATCTTTAACCACAAGTACACTTCGATTCCTTATATTTTAATTGCTATTATAATTTAATAGGATAATACACTGCACAGTTAACACATATTAACCATACTTGTCTCTGGCATCAATATCAAAGAAATCACTGCCTCAAATACTCACCTGGCTTCAATATCAGCACCTGTTTCCAGCAGAACAGTGACCACCTTATTGTGTCCGGCCAGTGAAGCCAGATGCAGGGCTGTGTTGCTGTCCTCATCCTCATCATTGATTGAATTCAGGTCATGGTTCACCAACATCTTCACCACTCCCGTCTTACCGTGTTTTGCAGCTAAATGGAGAGGAGTCTGTTCTTCTTCATTCTTGGCATCAGAATCAGCACCACCTTCTAACAGAGCCTGGAGAGAAAATGCATGGATCTGTTAGAGTAAGGAATCCCAAATTTGCCACATATCTGAAACTCGCCACATGTGGAAATACTGATTAAAATATCTGAATTGAGGTGAGATTTGTTGAATGTATAGTAAATAAAACCATCATTTTCTTCACAGAATTAACTAAGGTTTTAGAGTTGGAGAATTTTTAGATTTCTGGCAAATTTTAGATTTCTTACTATTCTAGTCAGAATGGTCATGAATGAAAACAGAGAATAAACACTCCATCACAACCAACATTATTCAAATAAAGCTTAAAGCAAAAGAAGTTTTTCATTATGAACTGACAGCACATACTCCACATCAAAATCAGCGACCATTTTCAATAAAGTCTAAACAGAGCCCAGAATCTCTTCTACACATATAATTTGTTTCATAAATGACAAATACGTCATAAAGAACTTACCTTTACACAGCTCACATAACCTTTCTGAGCTGCTATATGTAAAGGTGTGTTGTCATAACGATCACCCTTGTCAATGATTTCATCAGCACCCAGTTCCTTGATCTTCTCCAGGACAGCCTGTGAGTACACATAGCAACACTGTTATAATAGTGAGTTTCAGTACTCAGTTACAAAATAATATAAAGTTTCTAATTGTTATGGGAGCAATTGTTTACATCTACCAATATTACAGATACAAATTTCAAATCTCATCTAGGTTCATATTTAATTATAGTTCAATCAAATGCATGATGAAAAATATAATAGTACTTAAATTATTTAACTCTACTATTACAGTAAAATACCATCACAAACAATTGTTTATAATATTTTAAATTGTGATTGTCAAAGGTATTAATGCATCTGCTGATGTTATATTACAACTAAATTGGTGTAATGAGAACCTCCAATATCTATAGGATTTAGTTCTAGTTGTAGCAATCATAATCCAAGAAAAGTGAGTTCTATAACAGTAAAAGCACTAACACTTTGACAGTCTCTTTCTCTTACCACTAGAGCTTCCACATTGTCCTCCTCTGCTGTCCAGTACAACACTGTCTTGTCGTTTTTGTCCACGTCCCAGATGGAAGCTCCGTTCTCCAGCAGGGTGTTGATGGTGTCCGCATGTCCATTGCATGCCGCCAGCAAGAGTGGAGTGAAATTATCCTTGTCATGCTTGTCAATCCGGGCTCCCCTACAGAGAAAGGTGTATACCATTAGCTAGGTTACTGTTTTACATCCCTATTAACATCTAAAGTTATATCGGGACACGACCTCTGTGAATGCTACATATGCATCCTGTATACAGGACAGTGCACTCTACTTTTTGCCATGATTTGGATTCAAAGTAAGTGAGTCCATGCCAAACTTGTTAGCAACCTGGCCACTAAGGCCTTAATATCTCATTAACAAGGTAAAAAACTAATATTTTAATATAAAGTTATGTAGTTATACAGTAGAACCACTATAATTACCTGGACTTCTATTATCCAAATATTTTACTTTATTCGAGGCAGTTATACCCTTCTAAATTTACTAGTTTTTACCAGTAATTCAAATCATTCAACTGAAAATATTAAAGCATTTAATCCATATTTTGTACTAATTAAGGCTTTTAAAACAAAGTCCTTCGGTGGAACAGCCATGTTTTGCTTTTAATGTCTACAATTCCTGTTAGTTGAGGCATTCCTTGCATAAAGTAGTACGTTTTCAACAGTATTTCAGCACATTAAATAACATGTTAGTTGTAAGACCATTGCTTAAAATTGGTAATATTTTATCTTTCCAAAATGTGATAGTAATAGAAAAATAGCACCCAATTACAATCTATTATTCTTACTATAATTGCATAAAAAACAGACTTCATTTCATTTAAAATTTAACCAATCTATATCTTTTCCATCACATGATTTCCACCTATCTCATTTTAGGGCATACGCGTATTCCCCGAATGTTTTAGAGAATATGTGCATTCCCTAATTACACATATTCACTGTAATGCAAAAATTCATATATAAATAGACTGTCCTATAAAATACAGCACTGTGTTACAAACATGGGTAAAGACTCCTACAAAAAAGGTATGATATTGTCAGCAGGGGCAAAACATTCATATGTAATACTGTCCCAATAATAAAGCCAAAACTACAGAATACAGAACTGTCACTACTACACAAAGTATGTCATATATTGTGTTTCAGCTCACTGCAAATAATTATATGTAAAGTATGCATATTTTTCTTGGTTGTACACTTTCTTTACTTTTGTAGTAAAGAAATTAATAAAATAATACTTAGTCTGTAACATTTAGAAAAAAAACAACCATATCTTCATTAATTGTGGTCCGATTTAATATTTTTTTACCTCACTTAAAACCTGCCCCCTCTCCCCCCCCCAAAAAAAAATCAATTAAAATATACAATTTCCCTTGTGAGAGCTTATGGGTGTGGCAAAAATCAGTCTGTGCTTGAAAATTAATGTGAGTCTCATCCACAAACCATACACACAACTCTCACAACTGGACGGAGTAGTGGTATTTATTTGGCGATTGAAGGTTCGACCGTAAGCTGCACCAACAAGCCATGCACATGGACAAGTAGACTGATGCAGCTTGTAAACATTTAATACAAATGGTGGCACTTAGTACCAGTGTTTCATAAAATTATTTAGGGGCATACTGCATCAAACCTAAACACATCTTGTTTTTCCTGGGAGGTATACTGATACCTTATAATTACTCTTAGACTATTGACAAGGTACTTTTACGGTGGTTGCATACAATACAAAACTTGTGTATTTGTATACAAATTTATGGTGATAATAAGCCAAATATAATGAATATATATGAGACTATGATGGCCTTATGTAAAGGATTATTAATATATAACAGGATACAACTAACGAATAAGCTTTCATAAAATACAATTTTAAACAAACATTAACAACAAGCTGAAATTTTCATAATTTTAAGATTGTGTTTTAAGCATTTACATGACATGTTGATAAAATGAAAAAAAAACAAACCATGCTTATATAAATGACATTACCTGGTAGATTTGGGATCTTTAAAATAAAACATTTTAGACAAAAGTATATATGAAATGTTTCAGTGATGTCAAAGTACATCTGATTGGCAATTTATATCTCTTACTGGCTCAAACTCTTTCGTATATCCTGTCAGGCATAATGACTCTTAATGATTAACTCTGAAATATATGACTGTATTAAAGTATTTTTACTGTGAATTTGACTATTCAGAAAACTGCTGTGCTAGAGATTTCTTGTTAAGTATGATGCAAAATCATTACCATCAAGATAATAATAAAATTTAAGGCGACCTTTGCTCCAAAACTAGCTCAAATTGATACTTTTCTATCCCCTTACAGTTTGAGTAGAATAGTGGGGGATCTCTGGGAATAATAAAATGTCTGTATAATACCCAGTATGACATGTACAATTTCCCTTAAAATTGAGCAATTTCCTATACGTCCTACATTTAACAGAAATATTCTAAGAAAATGCGATGCTTTATATTTTATGGTTGTAACCTTCACTTGACAAAACCTACTTTTCATTTAACTTTGACTTCAAAGAACTGCAAATAAATATACAGGCAATACCTTCTAATCAGGTCCTTCACAACATTACGGTGGTTGTGTCCCGCGGCCTTGTGTAGAGGAGTGGACTGGCCGTAATCCAGGGCATCTATACGTGCCTTGTTGTCCAGAAGAAGCTGGAGTTTTAAGATTAAAAAACAATTTAATACAATACTCAGAAGAATCTGTAGAGCTGAAACCTTCAATATCCACAGAATTAGACTTCTATTCATGGCCATCTTAAACTTACACCTTCAACAAAAAATAGATTATTTCTGATGATGAATCTTCAAAAATAGTTTCATGTGTACATTAGTTTTATTAACCCTTTTGCTGCTGAATGATCGTTATTCTGAGGGACTGTAGCCATATGACGTCATATCACGTCAGAAACGCCAATGAAGTAAAACATTAACTCCCTACCTTATACACTTCATTTGCGGTATTTTTCGGCATATTTCATTAGGAATTGATGAAAGTTGAATGGGGAAATTCGTGGGAATTCCCCAAATAAATATAACCACAAGTAAACAATATGCAGTTATATGCGGTAAATACGGCAATATTTACAGAAACCAGTTAAAATAGCTAAAAATGGCTATTTTTGTTTAAAATATCGCATAACATACATATATTTTACTTAAGCAATCGTTTTAATACTGATGAACCAAAGAAAACGTATTGCAGTATACTGAAGGGAAAGAAGAAATCAATATTATTGCCGTCGACCCTGTGTCGACAGACATGGTACCTGGTAATACACATAAGTGTCGACTGCTAGACGTCATAGATGGTAGCGAAAGGGTTAATTAGATTAATTTGGACCATTTATGTGTGTGTAAGGATATAACAAAACTCAATATACAAACCTTCACCATATTTAGATCTCCTGTGGTGGCAGCTAAGTGCAGAGGTGTGCTATAGTGATCATTCGTCTTATTCACATCAGAGCCTGACAATACAGTTGATTTTTTGTATAAGATGAAGTCACAAAATGTTTATTTTTTTTTTATTTATTTAATCGTATATACTACATCTTGTAATACACTTTACTATTAAGAACTGTGGAAATTATGATGTTTGATTTACGCCCATTTCATCAGCAGACTGCAATAGTATAAAGTAGGGATGGGTTGGTATGAAAAATATGTACATTGGGAGATCGTCAATGCAAAACCGTACCGATTCCGGGACTCCGCGTTTTAGTACACCCCAAACAAACATGGACGTTTCCTCTTCACAACATCGCAATAAAAGTGCCAAATGCACGAAATATGAGTTAAAGGCTTATAATTTCTTCAGATTTCTTGTCTGTTCCCACTATTTTAAGTTTTCCTTCAGTTATATGAGCTGACAAGCGACATTGAGGTTATAAAGTGCCGTAACCAAAACATGGCATTTCTGCTCAACTTAATCGCTAGTATTAATGTATAAAGTCTGCAAATGCATGAGAATTGGGGATAAAAGCTTATAATTTCTCCAGATTTTGGATATATTTCTAGTATTTTAACTCTTCCTTCCATTATGTGTACTGACAAGCAAAGTAGCGGTTGTAAAATCTGCTCACAGTATTTCAGTAAAATGCTCT
The DNA here is from genome assembly GCA_964017235.1 of Sabellastarte sp. h YS-2021. Lineage (NCBI taxonomy): Eukaryota > Metazoa > Annelida > Polychaeta > Sabellida > Sabellidae > Sabellastarte > Sabellastarte sp. h YS-2021. The sequence continues at coordinate 82,167,473 of OZ024927.1, forward strand.
CGATACCGAGATACCGGGCCTACCGACCCATCCGTAGTATAAAGTCTACCTTGCACCCTAAGTTTTCTGCAAGAATAGGCAATACTTAGTGCATCAAATCAGATTCTGGTTATAGTTTCTTCTAACTATTGGCTATCCTTACATTTTACACCAAAAACTGTTGGGACTTAGAATTACTTCCACTTAATATGACAGGTCTACTTCGGAATCCATCACATCTCCTGTGTAGAAATTTTATATTATTCACATACTTACAAGGACATAATATAGTAGTATAGATATTTGTAAGCAAAGTACAACATTGCAAATACTCAAAGTTAGTGCTTCAAATTGTTACACTGTGTTTGTCTCTCTGGCTGGTTGTAGATTAAATCCTAAAATAAAACTGCAAACCAAAAGAATATCTAAGAAGTGTTTATTGAAGGCATTGATATCTTAGTTTCTTTCAATGGCTGATATTACACATGAACCATAAATACATGTATCTATAAATTTTGTTAAATATCTCACCATTTCAAATGTATATGGGATTAAACTGGAGTTTATGTGCATGTTTTCACCATGTTAATTACAACCAATCACTGACCCATGAAATTGCCATGCTATTAGTAAGGCTATATAAAATTGTGTTTATCTAATGTTTTCAACTGGATATTTTATACCTTTGTCCAAGCATAATTTGGCTACAGCAAAGCTTCTGTTTTCCACCGCCAGATGGAGTGGGGTGTTGTTTTCGTTGTCTTGATCACTGACCATCTAGGTTTGAAACACATAATAGAACATATTAATATGAAATGTAATATTTACCACTGAGAAAATCCACTTATTTTACTCCGAATTGCACGGAATTCTTTAAATTATATATACAAGTGATCCCTGTTATATGGTATCTGATGGAACCAGAAAAATACTTTTATTTAACTCCTTTGCCACCAATGGAACAGCATTCAACTGTTACCAAAGAAAATTCACGGGTAAAAAAGTTTGCAGATAGTATAATTTGGTCATCATCAACAACATCATGATATTTAATGAAATAAACAATATTATTTTTAACTAAAGGGTTTTTCTTAGCACCCTTTCCATTAGTGTGGACCTGATTTCTCAACACAGTTGGCCTGTTTTCAAGAAACTTGTCACACCTCTACGTTTAATGAGGTAATACTGTTTTTCAATGGCAGCACCAATGAAAGTAGAATAAAAATGTTTTCTTGTATAGGACATAAGATTTTATTTATAAAGTGACATGTAACATAATGCAAAACAAACAATAAATCAAATTATGATGACCAAATTTTTGGTCAACATACAAATCGCGTAATTCATTGAGTATAACAGAATATGAAGGGTACAAATGTTCTCTAAAACTAGAAATAGGACGCCCTGTTGCTTGTAGCTGCGACATATGAATAGAAACAGGATAGCATAGAAGAACACACATTATCATGTGTAATGTCCACCCTATCAACCTTTTGCAAAAATTGTACAGTAATCTTACAAGGCCCTGTTTCATCTGTAAAATATATCAATGATGCTTAAATACTTATTAGTATACATGTAAATTATTTCAGCTTCATGCCTTTTTGCATTGGTTGGGTAGAAAATTTTGACGAAATCGCTCTATCTTGCATGGTTAAGGAGATAGAAGCGAATTTCCGTTTTTCAATTTTTGGCAAAAATTCAAAATGGCTGCCATATGTGGGAAGAGGAATATTTTTTGAAAACTGCCAAGGGTACACTGGTCAGATACCCTGTGGGTTCATTGAAATCGCTCTATCTCGCATGGTTAAGGAGACAGAGGCAAACTTGTGTTCTTTCATTTTAGGCAAAAACTGAAAAATTCAAAATGGCCGCCATTTTTGGGGAGAGTAAAATATTTTGAAAATTGCCAATAGTACATTGATTAGATACCCTGTGGGTTGAAAATTTCTACGAAACAAGATGACTGCCAAAAGTGGCGAAAATTGAAATGTTTCAAATTCACATAGAATACTCCTCTACTACCATATGGGTTAAAAATTCAGTCGAAATCGCTCTATCTCTTACGGTTTCCGAGATATTAACATTTTTGGGTTTTCCGCAAAAATCTAAGATGGCCGCCAAAAGTGGCGAAAAAATTGAAATTTTTCAATTTTGTATAGGATACTTTGCTATCACCCTACGGGTCAAAAATTCTGTTAAAATCACTCTATCTCTTGCGGTTTCTGAGATATTAACATTTTCAGTTTTCCGCAAAAATCCAAGATGGCCACCAAAAGTGGCGAAATTGAAATTTTTCAATTTCACATAGAATACTCTCTCCATACCCTGTGGGTCAAAAATTCTGTCGAAATCGCTCTATCTCTTACGGTTTCAGAGATATTAACATTTTTTTGTTTTTCCGCAAAAATTCAAGATGGCCGCAAAAGTGGCGAAAATTGAAATTTTTCAATTGCACATAGAATACTGTACCACTACCATGCGAGTCAAAATTTCTGTGGAAATGGCTCTATCTCTTACGGTTTCCGAGATATTAACATTTTTTGTTTTTCTGCAAAAATTCAAGATGGCCGCCAAAAATTCTGTCCAAATCGCTCTATCTCTTACGGTTTCTGAGATATTAAGATTTTTTCGTTTTTCGCAAAAATTCAAGATGGCCGCCAAAAGTGGCGAAAATTAAAATTTTTCAATTTTGTATAGAATACTTTGCTACTACCCTATGGGTCAAAAATTCTGTCCAAATCGCTCTATCTCTTACGGTTTCTGAGATATTAATATTTTTTGTTTTTCGCAAAAATTCAAGATGGCCGCCAAAAGTGACGAAAATTGAATTTTTTCAATTTTGTATAGAATACTTTCCTACTACCCTACGGGTCAAAAATTCTCTCCAAATCGCTCTATCTCTTATGGTTTCTGAGATGTTAAGATTTTTTGTTTTTCGCAAAAATTCAAGATGGCTGCCAAAAGTGGCGAAAATTGAATTTTTTCAATTTCACATAGAATACTCTGCTACAACCCTACGGGTCAAAAATTCTGTCGAAATCACTCTGTCTCTTACGGTTTCCGAGATATTAACATTTTTTGTTTTTCCGCAAAAATTCAAGATGGCCGCCAAAAGTGGCGAAAATTGAAATTTTTCAATTGCACATAGAATACTCTACCACTACCATGAGAGTCAAAATTTCTGTCAAAATGGCTATATCTCTTACGGTTTCCGAGATATTAACAATTTTTTGTTTTTCCGCAAAAATTCAAGATGGCCGCCAAAAGTGGCAAAATTGAAATTTTTCAATTTTGTATAGAATACTTTCCTACTACCCTATGGGTCAAAAATTCTGTCCAAATCGCTCTATCTCTTACGGTTTCTGAGATATTAAGATTTTTTCGCTTTTCGCAAAAATTCAAGATGGCCGCCAAAAGTGGCGAAAATTGAAACTTTTCAATTTTGTATAGAATACTTTCCAACTACCCTACGGGTCAAAAATTCTGTCCAAATCGCTCTATCTCTTACGGTTTGTGAGATATTAAGATTTTTTTGTTTTTCGCAAAAATTCAAGATGGCCGCCAAAAGTGGCGAAAATTGAAATTTTTTTAAATTTTGTATAGAATACTTTTGTACTACCCTTTGGGTCAAAAATTCAGTCGAAATCGCTCTATCTCTTACGGTTTCTGAGATATTAGCAAATTACTCAAAAGTAGTACTGAAAATACACAATGAAGTACCTAAATGGCTATTACTCATGTACTGACAAAGCTATCAGTCCCAAATGCAATACCAAGCGAGCTATGGACATAACAATCTTGTATTCAAAATTGTAGTAAAATATCTTATATCTATCTTATTTTGGCTTAAATGCACGGAAACCAATGGGTACTGAAAATAGCTGTACTTAAGTATTACTCGGTAAGCAAAAGAGGTACAACAGCCAAAAGCAATCCCAAGCAAGCTACTGACCCAATAAGCCTGCATACCAAATTTGGTGACAATAGCTCTAATACTTTTCCTTTAAATGAGCGGAAACCATGCGTGACGCCGGACATCGGACGCCGGACGGCAGAAAAAGCAAAAATAATATATCCACCCCCCAGGGGGGTGGACATAATTATGGTGTACAGGACAAATACTTAAAAAATGAAACTCACAATCAATATAAATATCACACAATTGACTAATTCTTTGATCAGGCTCAAGGTTACAAAATCTGCCACCTTCAACATTAAGTCACAAACCTCCACACATAAACTGGACCATAAGAGACCTGTCAGACGTATGTAAGTTCCAATTAAGTTATTTGGCATGTTGTATAGAGGTTTTAAATTGTCTGCAAGTTCATAATCTGGGTATATGACTAGAAAAACCCTCAAAACTTAAAGATTTTAAGATGTTATACCTGAAAAGATAAATCTATTCAAAGCATCTGACTCACCGAAGCCACGCTCACCCATCCCACTTTCTTCTCGGCAGCTTCAAAGAGCATGTTTGCGATCTCCTCGCTGCCTTCCATGGCTGCGTAGTGCAAGGGTGTGGCAAAGTCCTCATCTACGCACCGTAGCTCTGCTCCTTTCTCTATCAACATGCGACAGACCTCCACTTCATTGTGAGAGGCTGCAAGATGCAGAGCAGTCATCTGCTGCTTGTCAACTGCCTGAAAAACAAAATGAAAAGGGATTAAAAAGCCTGGATGGGTAAAACTGAGAAAAATTTTAATATCAGCATGAGAGGCTGCAAAATGCTGAGTGTTCTATTGCAGCAAGTCAACTGTCTGATGTACAAAATGACCAGGTAAAAAAAGCCTGAATAGGCAATGATATAAACTGATAAAAATATCTGTATCAATAAGAGAGGATGTGAGATACAGACTGATCAACTGTCACTTGTCAACTGCATAATGTTTGAAGTGACTTGTATGACGCCGATATAGATCTATATAGGCTGCAATGTGCAGAGAAGTTAACTGCTTGATGTAAGAAGAAATTTTCCTTCAAATGTATTAATTGTCAATAAAATTAAATATAAATGCATCTTACATTCCTATTAATTTACCTCAATGTTGATGCCTTTACAACTGAGCAGTTCATAGGTGACCAGCTCATTCCCTCTCATGGCAGCAAAGTGAAGTGGTGGGCAGCCATAGATGTCCTGAACATTAATCCTAGCACCCTTGTGTACTAAGTACAATACCACACTGTTTTCTACTGTAGAATCAATGTTTGCTTGCTGTAATGAGAGATTGAAGCAAAATTAATTGCAATTCAGAGCAGCTAACTTACTATAGCATTATGTCTAGAATATACAATTTGTTATACTGGTAGTGCTAATTTGAGTACGATTGCAGTTGGTTTCAATCCTTCCAAAACTGGTTCCTGGTTTCCAAACACAACTGATAACTTGTTGGAAACCAGTTTTAAGAAAGTATTGGAACATCCACAATAGCTCTTGATGATGTACACAGTTTTATTAATTTTTTTAATCTATATTGAAGTTCTTCAGAAAACACGCTTAGAAAATGAAAATATTATGGTATTCCATCAACTAACAGGGCTTTTGTAAAATTTGACAAGATATTTTTGAAGTCTTTATAGTAATTTCAAACAAAATCCTAGATTTCATACGAAATGCAATAAATGGTTTTTAAAAAGTTATAACCAGTTGTGCATCTTTATGACAAAAACGACCTATGACCTGATAAGCCATTTTCCAATACCAACATTTCTACTAATTAGATATACCTAGTAAGGTCAAAGGTGTGGTTTGACATACTGTTCCATCAACCAGGGTCATACCGGGACAGGTCCTCAGCATTGCGACTAGTAGGAATCTAACCCACACAGAGGTGATTACCTGTGATTAAATGCCAAACTTGCTAGAAATATCTACATAGTAGAGAGAAAATAAAGTTGAATCAAGAGAGATGTAATGGGTCATACCTAGTTCACTTATGCTGGTATCCCAAGCTAAAATATTTTTACTTGCCCTGGCTCATCAGTGGATTGTTGTGTTTCTTTTTTTAGTTACTGTTCAGTTGAATAAGTGTAAATAATTCCTGATTTTTAATTGAGTATGACACACATGGACAGGCATATTAACATATACCAGATTTTTAAAATGTTTGAAAAAGATTTTATAGGTCAAGGTCACTACAGCAAGGTCAAATCAAGGTCACACCATGACATTGCACACCTACACGTCCTACCCAATGTCCCTTCCAAGTATCAACGTCCTATACTTTACAGTTTCCGACATATAGCCCGGTCAAGATTTTATAGATCAAGCTCACTATGACAAGGTCAAATCAAGGTCACATAATGACGTTGCATATCTACACCCCCTAACCAATGTCCCTACCAAGTATCAACTTCCTACACCTTACGGTTTCCAAGATATAGGCCGGACAAGATTTTATAGGTCAAAGTCACTACAGCAAGGTCAAAGGTCAAATTAAAGTCACACCATGACGTTGCACAACTACAACCCCTAACCAATGTCCCTACCACGTATCCACTTCCTATACCGTAAATGACCTATTTAGCGCACAGTGCGCTAAGCAAAGTCTATTTTTATTCAATATTTGATGCAAAAAAATTCCCCTTTTAGCGCACCCATAATGAAACACTTTCCGGGATGAAGTTTCGGTCAATCCGGGAGAAAAACAGTGTTTTGACATTTAGAAATACCCACTTCCTGTAAATATGGCGGTAGATGAAAACAAACTCGAAAGTCATGACAAAAATGTCAATTTATTAAGTAAAAATACGTAAATTATATACAAAATATGTGGATATTGAGGAAAATTAAGAAAGGTAAGATTTAAGCTGAATAGTCGATCATTAGAAACCTTTTGTAACCAACCGCGAGTGTGCACTGTTGCGGTCTACTGTACTGTAGTACTGTAATTGTCCACCCGGTACTGTAGAAGTTGTCAAGTATATTGCCTTGAAAAGCAATGGGGTGCGGTTACAAGGGCGGGTGCGCTAAATAGGTCATTTACGGTACATTATGGTTTCCAAGATATAGCCCAGACAAGATTTTAAAGGTCAAGGTCACTACGGCAAGGTCAAATCAAGGTCACACTATGACATTGCACACCTACAACCCCTAGCCAATGTCCCTACCAATTATCAACTTGTTACACCTTATGGTTTCCGAGATATAGCCTGGACAAGATTTTCAAACTCAAGGTCACTACGGCAAGGTCAAAGGTCAAATCAAGGTCACACCATGATGTTGCACACCCCAACCAATGTCCCTACCAAGTATCAACTTCCTACACCTTATGGTTTCTGAGTTACAACCCGGACAAACTTTTTCCTGCCACTCACCCGCCCACCCGCCCATCATGGGTGAAAACAATACCCCAACATTGTAAAAATGAACCATCATCCGAAAAATACAGTTACAACTGGTATTTTTTGAAAACATTTCCAACATTTTGAAAAGTCAGCATTAAAAGAAACTGTTCCAGCACAGAATATGTGAAAAAATACATTTGCAATACAACATGAAGAAATATATCAACCTAATATACAATAGTAAATAAAATGCTTGAAATAGCAGTTCACAACACAGAATCTTTCGAAATGATGCAAAACTACAGCATCACCAAATAAGCATGCAACAAAATGATGGTTTCAAAACAGAGAACTGTATTTTATGGATAATAATAGAATAGAATAGAAACATTTATATACTGCAAAATTGATGTAACATCCTCTAATGTGCTTGAGCTCAAAAAGGGAAAGTCCAGGGACGTATCAGGTTGAGATCCAAAATTATCTAAAGAATAATTTATCTTGACACTGGAGGAGACAGGTTTCGTCAATTTAAGCTTCACAAATACAACAAACAAGTAAAAAAGTACTTATAGCAAACACCTAGCAAAAAAAATTCAGCAATCAAACGTAATTATTTTACGACATTTAATATTGCTCTTATTTCTTGTTTTGAAAATTCAGCTAAAAATCCTGAATGTATTTCTCAAAATAATTGACATTTTTCACAAATGTGTATGCCTTAATTGAGAACAAAAAATGTAAAACATTCAAAGACCAATGTTAATCTAAACCTGTGAAAAAACTGCTTTGAGTCTCAAAATTTACAAAATTAATACATGCATTATTCACAGACTTTACACCGTAAAATAACAGTATGAAATAGTTTAGTTTACCTCTTTTGGAACAACAAAGACCCTCTGCATAGACAGAAAAGGAAGAAGCATGCAAGTTTTATTTACTAGAATACAAAACTTTATAAACTTATATATAAATGTATAACATTTAACATCTCCTGTGCGTTCACATCAAAGCCTATGTGGTCTTTTACAAATCTGAATGCTGAAAAACCAGCATACAGGGCACATGTGCAATCTTGAACTGGATAAAGAAATAATATCATGTAGGTGTTAAGTCTTTGGGCTATTATTATTCAAATCTAGAATGCTAAAAGCTGTGAACTGGGTCCACTGGGGCCAATATAGTTTTAGTGTGAAAAATGGTTAAGTAAATTCGATTGGAGATTGTAACTTTGATGCTGTGGTCAATGTTTAGTATAATAGCCTTTAGTATAAGGCCTTTATATAATTCGCAATGGATGTGACAAATGTCTCAATATTATCACACAATTAAAAAATTTGATTTTATGTAAATCAAAGTAACATAAAGCCGCTTTACTAAAGCGGTATCTGCAATGGCAAATATAAAACACTCTGATGACTTGACAATTTTGTCATCAAACTCCAAAACTTTGGGGTGCTGACTTTTATGCAAAATTACTTAAATAGGACATCCATTGTAATAAAAGACATCATTCTTTATACATCCAAACTCATGTGGCAGTCCACCCTCTGCTTTCAAAATATGTGAGATCAGTTTATGCAATTTTATGACAATATTACCCAATCATAACTTGGTTTCAGTTAAACTTAAATTAACAGCCAAATGGCTTTTTTGGACATGTTTATCATAATATCCAGAAAAACTGCATATATTTTCAATACTTTCATTTTTTTTTGTATTATTCAAAACAAGTATAACCACCACCATTGATCACTTTCACCATGCTTTAAAACACAAAATAATTTGAGTTAATTTGCCAGGGTGAACATAAATTGCCATAATACATTAACAATCAATCAACACCACAACCAACAATTCTGCTGTGCAACATTAAATAAAGGCAATAAATCAGGTATTTATGATTAAAAATTGATATGATGTACCTGTGCACTACCAAACATAATATTTATCTCTTCAAATCATGAAATTTCAAGGTCACCATTCAAAGTGGCAGAATTGATAACAAAGCACTAACAATTTAATAATAATCGTCCTTTGCCAACAAGCCTCAGAGAAATACTTGCAGAGTTAAATTTTGGATGATATAATGCCCGGACAATTTATGAAATGCATGATATATGAAATAGCTATTAAATCTTGAAATATTTAAGGAGTATTGCATCATTCAACATATATTATTAGTTTATCCTAAATGAGACAATTTAACATTTTCAGGTTCATTTCTTGTACTTAAAATTTTAACTTAAAAACAAGCAATCAGTGCCCATGAACAGGCTCTGTGTGTTTGGAGTTTCAGAGTAGAAGTGACAGAAGAAAAGGAAACAAAAGTTGTGCCCTGCAAATGGTATTCAGAAGGAAAGTAACAAGGTAACTGTTTAGGTGTAAAAAGTTGGTTAAAAACATATTTAGAGAAAATACTGCAAATGCAATAGTTTTTGAGTTACAACTGATTAACTCAACAGAGAAAACCTCAAAGTAGCTATAGCTCAGCTATGGGATGAGCTACAGGTCTACAATTTTACTATGTTATACCTGACCCAAAAGTAGGTGAACAACTTTTTTAAACAAAATACTCCAAATGCAATAGTTTTCAAGTTACAACTGATTTACTCAACAGTGAGAACCTGAAAGTAGCTATTGCTCAGCTATGCCATGACATAAAGGTCTGCAAATTCACTATGTTAAGCTGATCCAAAAGTAGGTGAACAACATATTTAAACAAAATACTCTAAATGTAATATTTTTCAAGTTACAACTGACTTACTCAACCGTCAGAACCTGAAAATAGCTATTGTCCAGCTATGCCATGAGCTACAGGTCTGCAATTTTACAATGTTATAGCTGACCCAAAAGTACATAAAAAACATATCAAACAAAATTCTTTAAATGCAATAGTTTTCAAGTTACAACTGATTAACTCAACAGAGAAAACCTCATAGTAGCTATAGCTTACCTATGGGATGAGCTACAGGTCTGCAATTTTACTATGTTATAGCTAACCCAAAAGTAGGTGAACAACGTATTTAAACAAAATACTCTAAATGCAATAGTTTTCAAGTTACAACTAATTTACTCAACAGTGAAAACCTGAAAGTAGCTATTGCCGAGCTATGCCATGACATACAGGTCTGCAAATTCATTATTTCATAGCTGACCCAAAAGTAGGTGAACAACATATTTATAGAAAATACTCTACATGCAATAGTTTTCAAGTTACAACTGATTTACTCAACAGTGAGAACCTGAAAATAGCTATTACACAGCTATGCCATGATCTACACATCTCCAATTTTACAATTTTATAGCTAATTCAAAAGTAGATGAATAACATATTTAAAGAAAATACTCTAAATGGAATAGTTTTGAAGTTACAACTGATTTACTCAACAGTGAGAACCTGAAAGTAGCTATTACTCAGCTATGCCATGACATACAGGCCTGCAATTTCACTATATTATAGCTGACCCAAAAGTAGGTGAACAACATATTTAAACAAAATACTCTAAATATAATAGTTTTCAAGTTACAACTGACTTACTCAACCATCAGAACCTGAAAATAGTTATTGTCCAACTATGCCATGAGCTACAGGTCTGCAATTTTACAATGTTATAGCTGACCCAAAAGTACATAAAAAACATATCAAACAAAATAGTCTAAATGCAACAGTTTTGAAGATAAAGCAATTTACTCAACAGTGATAACCTCAAAGTAGCTATTACTCGGCTATGCAATGAGCTACGGTCTGCAATTTTACTGTGTTATAGCTGACCCAAAAGTAGCCGAATAACATATTTATACAAAATTCTCTGAATGCAATAGTTTTTGAATTACAAGTGATTTTACTCATTATGAAAGGTACTGAAAAATTAGAAAGTAGCTATTACTCACTTAGCTATTGGAATAGACACCCAAGTTACTCACCATGTTGTAGCTATGGAAAAGTAGCTGAATAACATATTTTACCAAAATATTCTAAATGCAATACTTTTCAAGTTATAGGTGATTTTGTGCATGATTTCATGAATCTTAATGCATTAAAAATTATTTAAAAAATTCATAAAAAAAACTAGATTGGGCCAACTCGGCGCCAACATATCCCCAGACAGGTCATCACTCACGCCACAGGTTTTGATCGGGAATTTTTAAAAACATAATTACCCATTATTATATGAACTTCAGCACATCAATCTACTCTGTTTATATCTTCCCAAGGAAGATGGTGTATCCCCAGACGCCGAATACATAACTCAAATTATATTTTCAATCTTACTGCAATGATAACTCTAAACCTATTTTCAAAGTATTTAAATGATTGATGATTGAATGTCCATTCTAAAATAATAATCCCAAAAGAGCATATCTGTTTCTATATTTGTTGACAAATAAAATATTATTTTTAACTCAACTCATCATACTTTTCAATCTTCCTTCAAAGTATTTAAATGATTGATGATTCAATGTCCATTCTAAAATTCATAATCCCAAAAGCGCATATCTGTTTCTATATTTGTTCACAAATAAAATATTATTTTAAAAAAAATTATTTATATTATTATTTTATTATATTATTTTTAGAATTTGCAAATTGTTTTCAGTTATTCATTTCCTCTATACCTATATATGTGGTCCATATACTGTATAAGTGGTTATTTTCGCGTGGAATTAATTTTCGCTATATTCGCGAGTGACTACAAAACGCGAAAATAACTTCTAGCCAATATTTATCAGAACCAGTCTAGCGTGAGCGATAATACAAGATTGTGCAAGATACAATATTTGACACTGCCACGGAAACAATAAATTCCATTGCTTTATCAAATGTACCATTCACAGAAACGCCTAACTTCTTTGATCTTTATCACCAATAGGGAGGGATTAATTCAATTACACGACCCCGCTACACAACTTCTTTGATAATGCGCCGATCAATGAAAGTGTGTTCGATTGGGTTTCGTAAATTTATAATCTCCCAGAGTAGGTTCACACACTGACAACGTGTATAAAAGAAAAGACGTTAACTATGCATTTCCAATCAAACCAGCAGAAGTCCGCGTAATATTTTAATTTGAACATGTTGTTAGTTTGGGCGATAATTGAATATACTCGTATTTCACCGCGAAAATAAATTCTCGCGAACCAGGCCTGCAGTGTACATTCGCGAACTTAAGTACCCGCGAAAAAAACCACTTATACAGTATATGCAACCTAAATATGTGACACAATCTCAGTTCTGACTCCCCTTTGTGTTATATGTAATGAAGCCCACCACATCCCACCCCCACCCCTCTCCCCTTCTCCACACCTCTCTCACTATTACACAAGATCTGCAACCCCATTGAGTTCTTTGTTTCTCATCTGATATCATTAAATACCTTTGTTTATTTAGTGTCACTCAATATAGCTGGAGGTCCCAGAGGTGGGTGGGGGGAATCCGGGTGGGGGATGTGGGTTGGGACTTAGTTTAGTTTATTAGTTTATTATAGTGACATGTATTATGTTGACAAGGATTATACAAAAACTATTGAAGTAATACCCAGCCCTATATGGGCTTATAAGTCACTTTAAATAGAGAGTTAATAACAAACAGAGCAAACATATTTTGAGGTAAGATACAGTAAATAAAGACAGCAATTCAATACATAAAAATTAACAATATAATTTACTTTTTCTTTCTTGCCACAAATCAAAAATAAAATTAATAACCATATTGACATTCATATGAGTTAATACCCTTGATAATTAATCTATTAATAATTCAGATTTATCTATATTTAAAATTTTGAAATATTTCATACGAATCAGCTCTAAAGCTGGACAAACACAAACAAAGTGTATCTCATCTTCTACATCTTTTTTACACAGTTTACATGTTCTCTCAAAGAGATGGAGTGCTACAGCATAAATGGTAAACAAATAATCTATATAAAATGGGTACTGAAATACAAAAAGAATTGAGAATTTTAAGTATGTGATTATCAACTGAAATGAGTTCATAACTGTAGGAGCTGTGTCAAAATTAACTGAGGCAAGTTGAATAAAACTGGGCTAGTTGAGGGTTAAAAATCCCCTAGTTTTACTACATACGGATATAATTTCATTAATATTGGGACTTAAAGCTCACTTAAAGTGTCCATTTTGTCTACTTGAATATGTTTAACCGGCGTTTAACCAGTTTCATTTTAAAAAGTTAAAAACTCAGCAAGCAGAGGTATAACACACAAAAATAAGTTCTTAAAAGACTAAGAGAGCCATAACATTATTAATATTCAAAATTTAAATAGACAGGCATTTCCTTTTAAAAATTCAAAGATTTCAGCTCTATAACCCACATAGTTTGACAGTTACTGGGCTTTAAAGTGGCATAATGTCCATAAATTGGGTTTCTGTGGGCATTTTACAATTGTTAAAGAGACCTTAGCAATTAAACTACAGATCTGAAACTTTTTGGGGGACATACATAACAAACAAAAATTATATATAATACAGTTTAAGACTTGTCACACTAAGCATTTCCAAATAACAGGGCAAAATACGGAAAAATGTCCAAAAAGGCACTTGGGCGAGTGTCTATGGCCCTCATACACAGGTTAAATGTCTACTAAAAACCTTGATTTTCGGCATATGTAAAAAGGACATAATAATGCATTCCCAGATGGGATTTCAGCTCCATCAATCACATAGTTTAACAGTCACAGGGCTTAAAGGTGGCAAAAAATCCACATTTTGGGTCTCTGTGGGCCTTTTAGAGATCTCGATGTGGCTTTCAAATTAAAGCTTCAGACTTAAAATTTGTTACATACTAAGATTACACATAGAATATGTATCTAATAAAGTTTGAAACTTCTCAGACTTACCATTTCCAAGTTACAGAGCAAAATATGTGAAAAATGTCTTAAAAGGGTCACTCAGGTGGGTGTTTAAGGTCCTCATACACAGGTTAAATGTCTACTTGAAGCCTTGATTTTTGGCACATGTAAAAAGAACATAATAATGTATTCCCAGATGAGATTTCAGCTCTATCAGTCACATAGTGTAACAGTCACAGGCCTTAAAATTGGCAAAAAGTCCAAATACTGGGTCTTTATGGGGCCTTCTAGAGACCTAAATGTGGCCTTCAAATTAAAGCTTCAGACTTAAAATTTGTCACATACTAAGATTACACATAGAATATGCATCTAATACAGTTTGAAACTTCTTAGACTTACCATTTCCAAGTTACAGGGCAAAATATGTGAAAAATGTCTAAAAATGGTCACTCGGGTGGGGATTTATGGTCCTCATACACAGGTTAAATGTCTTCTTAAAGCCTTAATTTTTGGCACATATATAAATAACATACTAATATCTTCCCAGATAGGATTTGAGCTCTATCAGTCACATAGTTTGACAGTCACAGGGCTTAAAAGTAGCAAAAAGTCCAAATATTGGGTCTTTGGGAGCCTTTTAGAGACCTCAATTTGACCTTCAAAATTAAAACTTCAGACTTAAAATCTGTTACATACTAAGATTACACACAGAATATATATTTAATACAGTTTGAAACTTCTCAGACCTACCATTTCCAAGTTACAGGGAAAAAAATGTGAAAAATGTCTTATAAGGGTCACTCGGGTGGGTGTTTATGGTCCTGATACACAGGTTAACTGTCTATTAAAGGCCTAAATGTTGGGGCACATATAAGAAAACACATAGATATATTCCCAGATGATATTTAACTTAGATGAGAGACATAGTTTGAAAGCTACAGTGCTTGAAAGTGGCAAAAAGTGCATAAATTGGGTCTCTGTGGGCACTTTTGAGACCTTAAGTCGACCCCTTTGGGTAAACCTACAGCCCTAAAATTTTCTACAGACAAGGATTACATATCAAAGTTATACCTAGCGCAGTTTGAGACTCATCAGAATTACCACTTCCAAATTATAGGGCAAAATATGTGAAAAGTATAGCAAAAAATCCCTAAGTGGGGGTATTAATGGGCCTCAAACACAATTTTCTCCTCAACTTAAAGTCGTGATTTTCGGCACATGTACTAAGAACATATTAATGTGTTGTCAGGTAAAATTTCAGCCAGCTGAGCATCATAGTTTGTGACCTACAGGGCTCTAAGTGGCCAAAAGTCTAATTTCTGACCTTAAGGTGGCCATAAGTTCTTTTTTACTGGGAGTTTAAGGTCACCTTAAAATAGGGATCTTCCTTTGGGCACCCTTAACATGTGTACCAAGTTTGAAAAAAAAATATTAATTTGTTTTTGAGTTATCGCGTCCACAAGGAAATTTCTACGGCGGCGGCGGCGGCGCGACGGACCTGAATCCAATATATCCCCGACTTTCGTCTGGGGATATAATAATTTAAAAAGATCCAGGTCTGATACTCACACAAGGAAATCTACTTGTGGTCTAGTACATATAAACATGATAAGAGAGAAATCCCTGCAATAGTCAATGAGAAAATAAGTGATTTAGTGCATTATTTCATGAATTTTAATGCATTAAAAATTATTTTTAAAAAATTAATAAAAAAAATTAAGACAGATCCAGGTCTGATACTCACATAAGGGAATCTACTTGTGGTCTAGTACATGTATGCAAGAAATGAGACAAATCCCTGCAATAGTCACTGAGAAAACTGTGATAAATTGTTGAAATTTTCACATTTTTGGTGGGGGTACCTCCCTTGTAATGTCTCTAGCAAACAGACGAACAGACAGATTTGCATGCCTTGAACAATTTTTCATCCTTGATAGATAAGGTATCTTTTAAACAAGAGGAGAGTGCCCGTGAATGGGCACTGTGTCAGCTGAGTGAGTATTTTTGATTTGTGAAGGTAATAATGACAGGAAAGCATAATTATCAGGTAAGTGCTGTACAGAAGTACAGTAAATGGTAATTGAACAGCATGTTCAAAAGAAATTCTGAACCTGACAGAAGAAAAGGACAAAAAAGTTGTGCCTTGCAAATGGTATTATGAAGGAAAGTAACAAGGTAACTGTTTAAGTGTAAAGAGTAGGTTAAAACATATTTAAAGAAATACTGCAAATGCAGTATCCTCGTACGACCTTGAAGAAGGGGCCCAAGGTCAAATCCAACCACACAAAAATATTCCCAGCCCATGATTTCCTATAGGTTGGTTTACCATCCCAAACCTGTAGGACCAATAATAACCGAGTTATAAGCACTTTTAAGTTTGGCTGTCCTTATTTGACCTTGAAGGAGGGGTCCAAAGGTCAAATCTGACCACACCAAAAGATTCCCAGCCCATGATTTCCTATAGGATGGTTTACCATCCCAAACCTCTAGAACCAATAATAAGCGAGTTATAGGCACTTTTAAGTTTCGCTATATTTGTTTGACCTTGAAGAAGGGGTCCAAGGTCAAATCGGACAACATCAACAGATTCCCAGCCCATGATTTCCTATATGTCTGTTTACCATCCCAAACCTCTAGGACCAATAATAAGCGAGTTATAAGCACTTTTAAGTTTGGCCATCCTCGTTTGACCTTGAAGGAGGGGTGAAAGGTCAAATCTGACCACACCAAAAGATTCCCAGCCCATGGTTTCCTACAGGTTGGTTTACCATCCCAAACCTCTAGGACCAATAATAAGGGAGATATAAGCTCTTTTCATGACTGACAAAGAAACACCAGTGGCGGCCATCTTGTTTTTTAAAATGAGCCCAAAAATATTCCAAGTCAAGATTTTATAATGAGGAACACATTCTGCGAATATGAGATCTCTACTTATAATACCCTTTGCTCTAGAGGGCCAACAAAAGTCCTTGTTTAAAGTCGAATAAACGTCCCTAGCGGCCATCTTGTTTTTAAAAATGAGGCCAAAAATATTCCCAGGCAACATTTTATGGTTATTAATATATTCTGCAAAAACTTAAGAAGGCTAGCTATAATATTTTTTTCATTAGAGCGGTAATGGTGAAATCTCTCTACACACTGCGGCTATCCAGTGGATACAATGATTTACTCAATAGTGAGAACCTGAAAGTAGCTATTGCTCAGCTATGCCATGACATAGAGGTCTGCAATTTCACTATGATATAACTGACCAAAAATTATGTGAATAACATATTTAAACAAAATACTCTAAATGCAATAGTTTTCAAGTTACAACTGATTTACTCAACAGTGATAACCTCAAAGTAGCTATTACTCAGCTATGCAATGAGCTACATGTCTGAATTTTTACTATATTATAGCTGACCCAAAAGTAGGTGAACAACATATTTAAGCAAAATACTTTAAATGCAATAGTTTTCAAGTTACAACTGATTTACTCAATAGTGAGAACCTGAAAATAGCTATTGCTCAGCTATGCCATGAGCTATAGGTCTGTAATTTCACTATGTTATAGCTGACCCAAAAGTAGGTGAACAACATATTTTACCAAAATACTCCAAATGCAATATTTTTCAAGTTACAACTGATTTACTCAACATACAGTACCTGAAAATAGCTATTGCTCAGTTGTGCCATGAGCTACAGGTCTGTAATTTCACTATGTTATAGCTGACCCAAAAGTAGCTGAATAACATATTTACACAAATTTCTGGAAACGCAATAGTTTTCAAGTTATAAGTGATTTACTCAACAGTGATAACCTCAAAGTAGCTATTACTCAGCTATGCCATGAGCTACAGATCTGAAATTTTACTATGTTATAGCTGACCCCAAAGTAGGTGAATAACATATTGATACAAAATACTCTAAATGCAATAGTTTTCAAGTTATAAGTGATTTACTCAACAGTGATAACCTCAAAGTAGCTATTTCTCAGCTATGCCATGAGCTACAGGTCTGAAATTTTATTATGTTATAGCTGACCCAAAAGTAGCTGAATAACATATTTATACGAAATTCTCTAAATGCAATAGTTTTCAAGTTACAAGTGATTTTACTCAAGATGGTAGTTACTGAAAAGCCCAAAAGTAGCTATTACTCACTTAGCTATTGAGACAGACACCCAAGTTACTCACCATGTTGTAGCTATGAAAAAAGTAGCTGAATAACATATTTTAACAAAATGCTCTAAATGCAACACTTTTCAAGTTATAAGTGATTTAGTGCATGATTTCATGAATTTTAATGCATTAAAAATTATTAAAAAAATTTATTAAAAAAAAGTAAGACAGATCCAGGTCTCATACTCACACAAGAGAACCTACCTCTGGCCTAGTACATATATGCAAGATATGAGAGAAATCCCTGCAAAAGTCACTGAGAAAATTGTGATAAAGTGTTGAAATTTTCACACTTTTGGTGGGGGTACCTCCCTTGTAACGTCTGTAGCAAACAGACAAACAGACAGATTTGCATGCCTTGAACAATTTTTCATCCTCGATAGATAAGGTATCTTTTAAAAAAAACAGCATGTCTCTAGGCCTTGTAGTTTTGGAGAAGAAGTTGTTCACGCGGACGCCCACACCGCAGAGTGACGACATAAAAAATAGCATGTCTCTAGGCCTTGTAGTTTTGGAGAAGTTGTTCACACAGACGCTGATAATGATGCCATAATGTCAGCTGACTGACAGCTGACATAAAAATGGAACCATAACCTTATTAAATTAAACTTAAATATGCAGCTACTCCTACTGTTAAATTTTTATTTACTTACACTTCTTGAAGCATCAATTAATACTATTAATTTGACTAAATTTTATGCTAAAAATATTGCACAAATTACATTTCAAAAAGGCAGAGCTTGTAGAGTTGACTGTGTAATTAGAATCAATGTAAGCATTGGGGAGGGTTGAGGGAAACATTTCATAGGATTAAATATATTCTTAAACGCAGATGTAAGGTAAAGCACAATTTTTTTTCTACTGCATGCAATAACATACCCATGCAATTAACAATTACATGCAATTTGCAGTAGGTTAAATCACCATTGTAAATGTATCCATGGCTGTATCAATGCTCTATTAGAACTCTACAGAACAGTAATTCTTGTCCAAATATCATGTGCATGAATATCTATGGAATAATGTTGGAATTTGAAATTCAAAATTTAAAGCAAGTATCATCAAAATAATGAAATGGATACATTTATTCCCAATGCAATTTACATTAACATATTATAATATTGTAAATTATAATAGTTTAAAACCTCTTCACTGTCATCCTGCGAATTCAAAATAAAACAGATATATAAAAGTTGACAAAATATATAAAAAGAAATATTTTTGGATAGAGACTATAAAGATGTAGAAAACTGAATCACCTATAAACTTATGAAAAAGATTTATTCACTCAATGCAATCTGAAATGATCCACTATTTTGTCAAAGTCAAACAGGATTATTTATAGTAGTTATCAAAAAAATACTATGGGTTTTATTTTCACCTTCCACAATACCCATGACTTATACCAAAATAATTTTCTCTTTTAGTGTGCATCTCATTGCCATACATATTACACAAAAATAGATACCAAAAACTAGGGGTGTTGCGGTAGCAATTTTTTCCTTCCGGTTTCCCGTCTTTCACTTCCCGGTCGGTTACCGGTTAACAAAACATGAGAACCAAATACTTTCCATAATGTAAAACAGAAATTCTAACATGACACAGATGTGTCCTCGATTCTGATTGGCTAAATAACGGAATATATGGTTTCTGCAAATTATCGCTCATTATGGCTTTGGTATTACAGTAAAAAGCAAATAAAAGTGGATTATGACACTTATTTTGTATGTAAGGTTAGTAAAGTTTCTTTACATTGAAGTATAAGTGGAAAACCGGTAGCTGAACTTATGACGGTTTTCAATAATTTATTTACCGTACCGACGATACCGGTACTACCACAACACCCCTACCAAAAACTCTATCACTGAATATTGTTAGACTTATCTCTTTTTAACCACAAACTGGGGGCCAAATAACATTAAACATGATAACCATTATATATTTTAATATGAAAGCCAATTTATATAGATGTCTTGGAAATATTTTAAAGAAAATTTTAACTGTATTGTGTTAACATAGAATCACTGCTGGCGAAAAAAAGGTACAGGGTAAAATATAGAAACACAGACATGTTTATTTATGGAAGGTCTATTACTACTTTATGATCGAATCTAAAACTAAACTGCTTAATTGGGTCCTCTTATAAACAAGAACTCACTCAACCCTGAAAATAGTGGAATGAGTGTTAAAAGAACTACATAATCTGGGCCACTGCAGCAGCTTAAGTTAAGTTGTTGAATGACCTACTACCCACTTTCATGACTCTTTAATAGCTTAAGGAAGAAATAAAAGTGTGATTTCTGTATTTATAACCAAATGTATAAAATTATTTTACTGACCTCTCCAGAGTTGCGTAGTCTCACTCTTTTGTAACGCGCAGCAAAATGCAATGGAGTAGCACCTTCTTCGTCCACATCATTCACATCTGCACACCAACAGAATGCACACAGATGACAAGTTACTCATGGGTAGAAGAAAAAAAGCATGTTCAGAAAACTGTTCTTCAACTATAGAGGTTTGGTTATTTTCAATGACACAACTGACAAGGTTATTGGTGGAACAAAACAGTCAAACAATCATTCCAGGGTAAGTTAATTTACAATCTTAAATAGTAGGCCATCACCTCAAGAAAGATCAACATGACTTTAATGTGGTGGACATCAGATTACTATCTTTCTAGTGTTAAATTAACATAAAAGTATTACAGTAAACTGTTTGTAAAAAAAAACTCTGTTTATCATGACTTGGATGCAAATGTTGGGATCATTAGTTATTTGAACTTATTTCAGTTGCAAAACTGGTATAGGGAATATAAGGATATACATAGGCTGCCACACATACTTGCTTGGTGTTCCACAAGCAGTTTTACAATCTCATAATAATTGTATCTAGCTGCATAATGCAAGGCAGAAAGACCTTCCTCATCATGGGCATTGACTTTCTTCTTCATACTGCCAGACTGGAATGAGGCCAGCAGTCTCTGCATATCATCTGGATTCCCATCTCTTGCACACTAAAAATGCAAGTTACAAGTGTTATCTATTTAATTGACCATTAAAGTGTGCTGAAAATTTAATCATAATAACTGGATAAGGAAAGTATCTTTATCCTCAATATATTTTAATTCAAATGTTTATTTTGTTCATACAATACATGCTCAGTTTCTGTTTATTAACAGAACATTATTACAAAAATAGCATCAGAGATGCCCGTACCCCACAGCCTGGGGAAATATTTTTCAACACCATGAGATATAGAAGTAGTATAACAGTACAAAGTTCAAGACACTTTCAGAGCAGTGTCAGTTATATTAAGGTCCAAATAATGCTTAAGTAGACAAAATAATATCTAAGGAAAAGAAATGTATGTAAAGATGAAGTATTAAAACAAAACAATTCAAGAATAAAATGACAGCACTTATCAGTAAACCAAAAATGGCCAAATTATGGTTTGGATGTTTTGAATATTACCCATGCATGCAGAAGTGGCAATACATTCAATGAATGCTTATGTGTGGTGTTGGAGAAAAGCCTGTGGGTCACTTGATGAAATTCCATCTGTTACAATGGGAACTTGCAAAAGGAAATTCTAAATGAATTCTAATATGACTTATACAGTGCTTAATCTGCATCAACAGACAGACCCAAAGGTGCAACAAGATTTTAAAGGTCAATACAGCAAGGTCAAAGGTCAATCAGTGTCACACCATGACATGGCACACCTAAAACCCTCAACCAATGTCCCTACCAAGCATAAACTTCCTACACCTTACAGTCTCTGAGATATAGCCTGGACAAGATTTTATAGGTCAAGGTCACTACAGCAAGGTCAAAGGTCAAATCAAGGTCACACTATGACGTAGCACACCTACACCCCCTAACCAATGTCCCTACCAAGTATCAACTTCCTACACCTTACGGTTTCCAAGATATAGCCCGGACCAGGTTTTATAGGTCAAGTTCACTACGGCAAGGTCAAAGGTCAAATCTGGGTCACACCATGATGTTGCACACCTACTTCCCCCAACCAATGTCCTCACCAAGTATCAGCTTCCTACACCTTACAGTTTCCGAAATATAGCCCGGACAAGATTTTATAGGTCAAGGTCACTACGGCAAAGGTCAAATCAAGGTCACACTATGACGTTGCACATCTACACCCCCTAACCAATGTCCCTATCAAGTATAAACTTCCTACACCTTACAGTTGCTGAGATATAGCCCAGACAAGGTTTTATAGGTCAAGGTCACTACGGCAATGTCAAGGTCAAATCAAGGTCAGACCATGATGTTGCACACCTACAACTCCTAACCAATGTTCCTACGACGTATCAACTTCCTACACCTCACGGTTTCCGAGATATAGCCCAGACAAGATTTTATAGGTCAAGGTCACTACGGCAAGGTCAAAGGTCAAATCAAGGTCAGACCATGACGTTGCACACCTACACCCCCTAACCAATGTCCCTACCAAGTATCAACTTCCTACACCTTATGGTTGCCGAGATATAGCCCGGACAAGATTTTCAAACTTAAGGTCACTACAGCAAGGTCAAAGGTCAAATCAAGGTCAGACCATGACGTTGCACACCTACACCCCCCAACCAATGTCCCTGCCAAGTATGAACTTCCTACACCTTACGGTTTCTGAGATACAGCGCGGACAAACTATTTCCGCCCGCACGCCCATCCGGACACCATGAGTGAAAACAAAAAGTGAGTGAAAAGTATCCCAAAATGTAATAAAATAAGGTTTATAAAACACTAATTAATATAAACATGTTTTTATGTCATAACAATTATAATTTCAGCCAAAAAAAATTCTGGACCCTTAAAATTAAGGAAATCTATGTTCTGGTTGCTTGACACTGGTTTGTGATATGTAGACACCCTCTTACATGAGCCACAATGTTAAACTAGAGATTGCGTCTTGACGCAGTGTTCCCATGACGGGATATGGTTAAAGCGTGACATACAGAGTATTTTGGTTGACACAAATATACCCCGTGGGGAGGGGGCGTAAGTGTTTATGGGGGCAACTTGTACTGACACTAAGTAAACAAAATGTTTGCTTAATGAAAGATACAAATGTATTGGCTTTCCTCGTTTGACCTTGAAGGAGGGGTCCAAGGTAAAATCTGACCACATCAAAAGATTCTTAGCCCATGATATCCTATAAGTTGGTTTACCATCCCAAATCTCTAGGACCAATAATTAGTGAGCTATAAGCTTTTAAGTTTGGCTATCCTCGTATGACCTTAAAGGAGGGGTCCAAGGTCAAATCTGATAATATCAAAAGATTTCCGGCCCATGATTTCTTATAACTTAAGTTGGTTTCACATTGCAAACCTCTAGGACCAATAATAAGCGAATTATGAGCACTTTTAGGTTTGGCTATCCTTGTTTGACCTTGAAAGAGGAGCCCAAGGTCAAATCTGACCACACCAAAAGATTCCCAGCCTATGATTTCCTATAGGTTGGTTTTCCACCCCAAACCTCTAGGACCAATAATAAGGGAGATATAAGCACTTTTCATGATTGACAAAAAAAAAACGCCCGTGGCGGCCATCTTATTTTTCAAAATGAGGCCGAAAATATTTCCAGTCAAGATTTTGTAATGTGGAATATATTCTGCGAGTTTGAGATCTCTACCTATAATACCCTTTGTTCTAGAGGGCCAACAAAAGTCCTTACTTTAAGTCGAATAAACGTCCCTGGCGGCCATCTTGTTTTTCAAAGTGAGGCCAAAAATATTCCCAGGCAAGATTTTATGGTTATGAATATATCCTGCAAATTTGAGAATGCTAGGTATAATATTTTTTTGTTAGAGCGGTAACAGCCAATAACTAAAGGATCGCTCGCAAAAAAAAAAAGATAATGTTTTTGCATAGCAAAAACAAAGCGTCCCGAAAAGGATATAAAGGTGAGTGCTAAAGTATTAAGAAAATGCTTCGTTTCTAGCCTTATACTGTTGTGGCAACCAAAGTCAGCGCAGTCTGCTCTATCTAGCACGGTTTTCAAGATATAAGCATTTTTGTGTTTTGCAAAAAATAAAAAAATTAAAAATGTCCGCTATATTTGGCGAGACAAAAATATTTTGAAAATTGGCATGGCTACTCTGCAGAGATACCCAGCAGGTCCAAAATTTTGTTGAGTTCGCTCCATATAGCACGGTTTTCGAGATATAAGCATTTTTGTGTTTTGCAAAAACTTTGAAAATTCAAAATGGCCACCATTTTTGGGGAGACAAAATTTTTTGTCAAGACCACTGCCGTGGTGTGTATCGCCCGCCGAGCATTAAAGCAGAAGAAATAGCTTTTCCGAGATATTCACAATTTTTCATTTTCGTGTGTGAAAGGTCTTCCAAAAGTAGGTGAATGAGTTATTTGAGAAAAATTGGCTATCTGCAATACTATTAAGAGATAATTCACATTTACTCATTTTGAGTAGGTGAATAATTATCTATGGGTCTGAAACTTCACCAAGTGAAAGCTCTCCCAAAAGTAGGTGAACGAGTTATTTGAGAAAAATTGGCTATCCGCAATACTTTTAGAGATAATTCGCATTTACTCATTTTGAGTAGGTGAGTAATTAGCTATGGGTCTGAAACTTCACCATGTGAAAGCTCTCCCACAAGTAGATGAATGAGTATTTGATAAAAATTGGGTATCCGCAATACTTTTACAGATAATTAGCATTTACTCATTTTGAGTAGGTGAATAAATAGCTATGGGTCTGAAACTTCACAGAGTGAAAGCTCTCCCAAAAGTAGGTGAATGAGTTATTTGAGAAAAATTGGCTATCTGCAATACTTTTAGAGATAATTCACATTTACTCATTTTGAGTAGGTGAATAATTAGCTATGGGTCTGAAACTTCACCAAGTGAAAGCTCTGCCAAAAGTAGGTGAATGAGTTATTTGAGAAAAATTGGCTATCCGCAATACTTTTAGAGATAATTCGCATTTACTCATTTTGAGTAGGTGAGTAATTAGCTATGGGTCTGAAACTTCACCAAGTGAAAGCTCTCCCAAAAGTAGGTGAATGAGTTATTTGAGAAAAATTGGCTATCTGCAATACTTTTAGAGATAATTCGCATTTACTCATTTTGAGTAGACGAGTAATTAGCTATGGGTCTGAAACTTCACCAAGTGAAAGCTCTCCCAAAAGTAGGTGAATGATTAATTTGAGAAAAATTGGCTATCTGCAATACTTTTAGAGATAATTCGCATTTACTCATTTTGAGTAGGTGAGTAATTAGCTATGGGTCTGAAACTTCACCAAGTGAAAGCTCTCCCAAAGGTAGGTGAATGAGTTATTTGAGAAAAATTGGCTATCTGCAATACTTTTAGAGATAATTCGCATTTACTCATGTTGAGTAGGTGAGTAATTAGCTATGGGTCTGAAACTTCACCAAGTGAAAGCTCTCCCAAAAGTAGGTGAATGATTAATTTGAGAAAAATTGGCTATCTGCAATACTTTTAGAGATAATTCGCATTTACTCATTTTGAGTAGGTGAGTAATTAGCTATGGGTCTGAAACTTCACCAAGTGAAAGCTCTCCCAAAAGTAGGTGAATGAGTTATTTGAGAAAAATTGGCTATCTGCAATACTTTTAGAGATAATTCGCATTTACTCATTTTGAGTAGGTGAGTAATTAGCTATGGGTCTGAAACTTCACCAAGTGAAAGCTCTCCCAAAAGTAGGTGAATGAGTTATTTGATAAAAATTGGGTATCCGCAATACTTTTAGAGATAATTAGCATTTACTCATTTTGAGTAGGTAAATAATCAGCTATGGGTCTGAAACTTCACCATGTGAAAGCTCTCCCAAAAGTAGGTGAATGAGTTATTTGAGAAAAATTGGCTATCTGCAATACTTTTAGAGATAATTCGCATTTACTCATTTTGAGTAGGTGAGTAATTGGCTATGGGTCTGAAACTTCACCATGTGAAAGCTCTTCCAAAAGTAGGTGAATGAGTTATTTGAGAAAAATTGGCTATCTGCAATACTTTTAGAGATAATTCGCATTTACTTATTTTGAGTAGACGAGTAATTAGCTATGGGTCTGAAACTTCACCAAGTGAAAGCTCTCCCAAAAGTAGGTGAATGAGTTATTTGAGAAAAATTGGCTATCTGCAATACTTTTAGAGATAATTTGCATTTACTCATTTTGAGTAGGTGAGTAATTAGCTATGGGTCTGAAACTTCACCATGTGAAAGCTCTCCCACAAGTAGATGAATGAGTTATTTGATAAAAATTGGGTATCCGCAATACTTTTACAGATAATTAGCATTTACTCATTTTGAGTAGGTAAATAATTAGCTATGGGTCTGAAACTTCACCATGTGAAAACTCTCCCAAAAGTAGGTGAATGAGTTATTTGAGAAAAATTGGCCATCTGCAATACTTTTAGAGGTAATTCGCATTTACTCTTTTTGAGTAGGTGAGCAATTAGCTAAGGGTCTGAAACTTCACCAAGTGAAAGCTCTTTGGGATAGCTGCTCTGCAGAGATACCCTGAAGATAAAAAATTTCGTTGAAATCGCTCTATGTAGCACGGTTTTCGAAATATTAGCATTTTTGTGTTTTGCAATTTTTGCGCAAAAATTCGAAAATTCAAAATGGCCGCCATTTTTGGCAAGACAAAATTTTTTTGAAAATTGGCATGGCTACTCTGCAGAGATACCCTGTGGGTCAAAAATTTCGTCGAAATCGCTCTATCTAGCACGGTTTTCGAGATATAAGCATATTTATGTTTTGCAATTTTTGCGAAAAATTCGAAAATTCAAAATGGCCGCCATTTTTGGCGAGAGAAAATTTTTTCAAAATTGGGATAACTTCTCTGCAGAGATACCCTGCGGGTCAAAAATTTCGTCGAAATCGCTCTATCTAGCACGGTTTTCGAGATATAAGCATTTTTGTGTTTTGCAATTTGTGTGAAAAATTCGAAAATTCAAAATGGCCGCCATTTTTTGCGAGAAATTTTTTGTTTGAAAATTGGCATGGCTACTCTGCAGAGATACCCTGCGGGTCAAAAATTTCGTCAAAATCGCTCTATCTAGCAGGGTTTTTGAGATATAAGCATTTTTATGTTTTGCAATTTTTGCGAAAAATTCGAAAATTCAAAATGGCCGCCATTTTTGGCGAGAGAAATTTTTTTTCAAAATTGGGATAACTACTCTGCAGAGATACCCTGTGGGTCAAAAATTTCGTCGAAATCGCTCTATCTAGCACGGTTTTCGAGATATAAGCATTTTTGTGTTTTGCAATTTTTGCGAAAATTTCGAAACTTCAAAATGGCCGCCATTTTTGGCGAGACAAAATTTTTTTGAAAATTGGGAAAAGTACTCCGCAGAGATATCCTGCGGGTCAAAAATTTTGTCGAAATTGCTCTATCTAGCACGGTTTTTGAGATATATGCATTTTTGTGTTTTGCAATTTTTGCGAAAATTTCGAAAATTCAAAATGGCCACCATTTTGGGCGAGACAAAAATTTTTTGAAAATTGGGAAAATTACTCCGCAGAGATACCCTGCGGGTCAAAAATTTCGTCGAAATCGCTCTATCTAGCACAGTTTTCGAGATATAAGCATTTTTGTGTTTTCCTTATTTGGAAAATTCGTAATGATTAATTAATCATTAATTACTCGGCCATTTTTTGACCAATCAATGCCAAAATCTAATGATTTCCAGATTTTAATAGAATGAATGTATTTGCCAAGTTTCAGGTGAATTGATAAAATTCCTTTCAAGTTATCATCCGGACAAGCTTCCCCATCGAAAAAAGACATTTTTGGTCATGTGACCTCTCTGATTGGTTGAAATGTCACTGCAGCATATTCAAAAAAATTCCCCAAGGCTACTGCCTAAACCTGCCAAATTTGAAAAGAATCCGCCTAACGGTTACAGAGTTATAAGGAAAACAAAATGCGGAGCCGGCGGAGCCGCCGGAGCCTGAAGCTCTCCCATACACAAACAAGCGTCCCTTGCGGGACGCTTAATAAAGGAGGTATATTGCCTCACAGTCTAAGGTACCATTTTGAGTCATTTTAGCAGGCCTAAGGCGACCTTGAAAACAATAGCCAAGGTCAACAGACTGGATGCTGGTACTCCATCATGTACTCCACCTCCAAAGCCATTTTCAATAGTTTCCATGCAATATAGTCAGCATTAAGTGTGAAAATATTTCCAAAAAGGCCAAAAATGGCCTCGGTGAGGTACCATTTCTACATGCTTATAGAGGAGATATATATGTATCATATATACCAGCCATAGGATGATCTAACTTTCTGTAAATGAGAACTGGGCCAAAATGTGAAAACATGGCCAAAATCTGACCTTTAAGAGGCCACCAGTGATCTTAAAATTGAAGGTCAAGGTCACAAAACAATAGTGTTCATGGCATTGCCCATATATACCCACATACCAAATTTGAATGGTCTAACTAAAATATTTTTTAAGTTATCGCGTCCAAAAGGAAATCTCTGCGGCGGCGGTGTGACCGTACTGAGTCCTAAGTATCCCCGACTTTCGTCCGGGGATACAATAAGAAGTGTCTTTGCAAAACATATTTAATGTAACAAAGTCATTTTTACTCCATACAAAGTCAAAATGATAGAATGCATTGTTTTGATACATAGCATTCATTACAGTATCCTTATAAAGTGATAAAATGCAAATGTTTTCAAAAATGTTTCTTTACAATGAAAAGCTGCTTTAGCTAGTTTGTATCAAAACAAGACAAAAACAGAATACCAATAAACAGTTAACAAAAAAATATTATTCATAAATTTCAATTTTATATAACCACTATAATACATGAATTTATGTGTGAATTTTAAAGACATATGTATCATAGCTTAAAATTTCACTGAAAGTCATGGTATCAAGTTATATAATTTTAAAATTGTATCTTGTATATACATGTAGTGAATATCTTGACAATAGGTAATTAACCTTGCATCTTGTTAATTCTCCAGTTTTAACTTTTTGTTTCTCAAAGGCTTACTTCACTTTTAACAAGAGCACTCAGACAGCACAGACCTATACCATGGCCCAACAAATCCTTTGTAGTAATTCTGGATCCAGAATCATTTTTATGGTATACCAACAAGCACCTACCATGAATATTTGATGTGACTCTGTAGTGTTTTTTTGTAATCTTGCTAACATACAAACAAGCAGAATCTAATGATCACATATATAATAGTGATCCTTGGGGAAGGGGACTCTTTTATTTTTGCAGCAACCTGCAGTTGTTTTGTTAAGTACATGGGTGGACACAAAGATAAATGGACACAAAGATAAACAGTCTTCAAGATTTTTTCAAATATAAGTAGTATAGACCACAAAAATACACAAACTAAGTAATTTAATACACATAAACAAAGGTTGTAAAGACATTTGTTATTTATTTTGTGCAATTTATTATTTATACCACTGAGATAAGCCAAACTCTGAAGACCGTTTATCTTCATGTCTAGTTTATCTTTGTGTCCATCCATGTATCATTACTGTGCTTTAATGTACACAAAAGTGGCAAAACCAGAATTTCCAGTCCCCTCCTCAAATCATGGGGACTTCTAATTAACAATATACAGGTAGTTTAAAATATTTAGGTTTGGTTTAGTTTACCTTCTAAGACCGTGTAACTATGTAGGCATGCTGTTCATAAACACCTATAACTTCCATATTAATATAAATAAAGTGACTCCTATCGCAGCATTGTGGTTTTAATTTTTCATCTAGAGTCACAGGCTCACAGCATCGAAATTCAGTCATAATACCACCAATTCGCATCAATAAATTATGTTGGGAACCCCACAAAATATCTTAATTGTCCTATGCACACATGAATATTCATGAGTTGTACAGCCCACCCTTGAATTTTAAGTATTTGATCTTAAAGCAGAAATATTGTTGAGAAACCCCATTGAATTTCGTGACCTCGTGAATATTGTAATGAATTGTCAGTGAATTTTCATCTTCCAGTGAAATATTGTTAAGAAATCACATGAAATCATCAAATATTTTCTACATATATACAGGGGGGACAGCAATTCATGGGGGACAGCGATTTGCCGATTTTTATTGTACCTCAATTAAAACTAACATCTGTGTTGATACTGAAGGTGCCTTATAGCATAGAAAAGTGTGCAACATGTATTGATACTTTTATAAGATTTTAGAACTGACAGCATGCAGGATTATAAAGATGAATAAAAAAGTTTATATGTTAGTGAAAAATATGTCTAACAAACTGCATCTGACTGATGCAAAGAGCTGTATGTTCTCTAAACTGTGTCTGGGGTCAATATAAACACAATTTATAACTTCATTAAGTGCTAGAATACAATAAGAAGAATTGATCTTTAGCTTTAATTATTGTTTGCAAAGTGTTTAACAGTCTTTGTAACTTTTTTGGGAACAGTATAAAATAATCGGCGAAATGCTGTCCACTTTCCAACAGCCCTAATCTTATTGCCATGGGACAAGTTCTGTGGGTGTATTTGTACTTATCTCAAAATATATTTTATGATGCTACTATCATTTTACAGTTTGAGGAACCTCTTTTCATTTTGATAACTTTTATAAAACGACACTGCATATTTGTTCTCAGGAAACTGCATTTTGCTGTTTTTATGGGCGAATCGCTGTCCCCCCCCTGTATGTCATGGTACAAAGTCCAATCTGGCGGTAGAAGCTCCAATTGGACTTTCTACCGGTAGAATTTGAAATTCTACCAGATTGGACTTTCTACCATGACATATACATGAGTATTCGTGAGTTGTACAGCCTATCCTCAAATTTGAAGTATTTGATCTTGAAGCTGAAAATATTGTTGGGGAAACCCCACAGACTTCTGTGACCTTATATTCTCTATGCAACTGTCAAGCAAATATACCACCAATAACTTAACTGAGTTGCCGTGACTTAATTTGATTTTTAGTGCAATGCCGTGACTTTAAACAGAATATTAAAGCCATGATGCCGTGACATGGGGTTCACATCAATAAATAAAGATTGAAAACTGACCTGGTGAATAGTCAGATGCAATATTTCAGAACTATCAACTCTTTTCAGGCCAGGCTGAGATATAACTGTGGACATCTCAAATATGCCTTTCTGTGTAGCTGCCAAACTTGATATGGGCCCCTCTCCATTTCCAGAGGGTCCCACTTCATTAGAAACACCCGTCAAAGTAGCCATGAGGGGAGAATCTTCATCAGAGTTTCCTTCAATTGATTCGTGATCAAACTGCACACGCCCAACACTGGAGATCGATCCAGTACTTTGGGTTCGGGAAGCTCCTTCCTCACTAATTTTGGCAAATGTCAGTTACGCAACAATAACAACGTTATATAGATAATAAGATTTTATGTACACAGAGCTAATGATCCAACAGAATCAATATAAGGGATTGCTAAACAACACCTTACTGTTGCTTAACATAACAACCAGGAAATATTTACACTTCCTGTTTATGGTCAGTGATTTACGGGGGCATTTTATATCTAGAGATACGAGAAACCTGAACGCGAAAATAGACATTTGCCCCGGAAAGTTTGAAGATAAAAACGAAGAATAAATTTTATGCACAAATTAGATCAAATTCGTTCAGTTACATTTAGTGTGACACTCTATTGTTGTTGGAAACATAGTAGTGTAACTTTATTTAAAGCTTTTTATTGTACGATCTTCTTTTGATTCCAAATGTTTTACCAGTAATACCTTTCCCTTTGGTTTTAAACATCTTTAATTAGTCATTCAATGTAATTACTATAACATTACTTTTTCGCATTTGATTAACACACCAAATTTAAACTACCCTGGTAATCTTACTAGAACATTAGAGCTTGCATATTTATAGTATAATTAATTATGATACAATATCTAAGATTTATGTCACTGTTTGGAATAAACTATTATTATAATGTTTTGTTGCATTATAATGGTTTCTGTTGAAAAAAATTGTGAGTATAAACATATTTAACACGAAAAAAATTACCGTATAATGACCAATATTGGTTCTAATCTAGCTTAATTACCATTTAGCTGCATATGTTGGGTCAACATTGGAACTACAACATTGGATTGTAGGCTCAATATTGCTCAGGGTCCATGTTGTGCCGTGGGCAAACTGACCAAGAATCCTTGAAAAGAATAAGATATATATCATTTAAACATTACTGGTTATGCTATAAGAATTAGATATTGAACTGTGATTTCTAATTTAATTATTCAACATAAATATGTTATCAGTTCTCGAAGTCAGACATTTATAGGCAACCCCCTGACCCTAATCCTCATCTCAGTACGTAGTGATCTTGTCAATGCATGTTTGTCACTTTTGTCAAAAAAACGTTGTTTTTACTTTAATATTTTAGTCAAGAGGTATAGTTTCCTTTAAAAATCTGATGGATGACAATGTTAAGTTAAGCCAGTGTGGTTTCTATTTCGGTGGTGTGGTGAGTGAAAATTTAAACTACTTTGGTACTCTGTTTAACAGAATAAGAAAAGGAATGCAGTTAAACTAGCTAAAAGCTAAAAGAGCTTTTAACCCCCTCCACACATTTGTCTACCACTGTTATGACATATCATAAATTTAGCCATATTTTGGTAGTTGGTTGCTTTAACTCGTACTTAACATTAAGTAGTGGTCATGGTTAAATAAAAGTTTGATCAATTTTAAATCTTGCCCATGTCTTGTCTATCTTATAACATTCTCATGATACAACCAGGTTTTATTTTTTTACATCAACAAATGTTCATGGGAAGAAGTTACATGTTCCTATACTTAATATCTGACTTGGTTACATGTTAGTGGTAGAGGCACTTGGCGAACCCACAGCTCTAGTGTTACTTCACTTGTCAGCAGCGTTTAACACTATCGGTCATAATACTCTCATTGGCCTCTCTGTTTGACACTATGGATCATAATTCTCTCCTTGGACATCTTAAATTCTGGTTTGGTCTTGGTGGAATCATTCTAAAGTGGTTTGTCTCCTGTACCTGAGTAATCGTTGTCAGACCATTAAGATAGGATTTACACTATCTGAATTAAGCAAGCTCATAAGTGGGGTTCCCCAAGGTGTTGTTCTGGGCCCACTGTTGGTCTCACTTTATACACCACTTAGCAAAATCTCCAACCTCCATCCAGATGTAAAATTCCATTTCTATGTGGATGATACTCAGTTATACATCCAACTCTCCCATAAGATTGCCTCTGCTGCTCTCACCAAACTGAATGCCTGCCTTCAGGATGTGCAATGATGGATGGCTCTCAGTAAACTGAAACTCAACCCTGAAAAACTGAATTTATTTATTTATTTATTTTTTTGGTTCTAAGGCTCAAAATTTCCTCTCACTTTCCTATCAGTAATCTTAGAAGTCTCCTTCATCTGGCTGACTTCGTCAAAAACCTAGGTGTGTGGTTTGATGCAGAATTTTCCTCCTCTGAACATGTTCAGAAGACTTGCAAAGTTTGCTTCCTCCAGATGCGTGATCTTCATAGAACAAGATAGTATCTTACTCATTAAGTGGTTGTCCTTGATGCAAATGCCTTGGTTAGTAGTCGTCTGGACTATTGTAACTCTCTGTTTAGAGGTTTGTCATGTCTCAGTCAGCATAAATTGCAGAGTATTCAGAATACCCTTGCTTTTATTGTCACAAATCATAGAAAGTATACTCATGTTACACCCAACAACTCCACTGGTTGCTTGTTAAGTACCGTTGTATGTCCTTCTTATTTTGAATTATTCTTGTCTCTCAGCAGTTGCTCCTACAGTACAAGGCGTAGTTACCCTGATTGTCAATGCCTTATAGGTCCTCCATTCCACTCATCAGTCTTCAAGTCAGTCAAACATTTTGGCCATAGTTTGCCTTTGATGTTCCTAAGATCTGGAATGAACTCACTGACGATGTGCGCTGTGGAAAATCAGTTGGCTCCTTTAGGAAAAAGCTCAAAACTTATCTGTTTACAAAAGGCTATCCACCATAGCTTCCCCTGTCAGCCCTCTGTCTCCTTGATAGGGCCTGACTATGTCATTGGATTAACGTTAATTGATGGAGATAAAGTGCTATAAAAGTCCACATTAGATTAGATTAGTGTATGTTCACCAAAATTCTTTGTATTTGAATTCATAATTATATTTTTAAGTACAAATACACATGTTCGAACATTAAACAAAATAGTACAGAATGCAATAATTTAAATCATTACAAGCAACTTTAGCTTTGAACATATTGGACAATGCTATAATTCTCATTAAATACTGAACACAAACCAATAAAAACACAGAAATACTTTGTTACTTCCGCCAGGATATTGTGAATGTATGTATATTGTGTTTTTATTGGTTTATTTGTGTTCACCATTACTTCAAAAGTAATGGATAGATCTTTATAAATTTTATATGTGGGTGGGGCCTGGCCAAATGAAGAAGTGATTAAAGTTTTGGAAAGATTCAAATTATATTCTCGACTCTCAATTCTCCATTGACAATTTTCCCATTGTCAATGGCTTTGGCCTTCCACTTGATATTATTGAAGAAGTTATGAGTAAATCTTCATGAAATCGGTTTATGCCTGGTAAAATGAAGAACAATATGATTTAAATATCTGTATGTAATTCAGTCGTGAAAAAGCCAGAGAAATATTGACCGATAATAGAATGAGCAATTTTTGGTAGTCAATATGTGCTTTTCTAGTTAGCCCGGCTTTATTTTTACAATTTTAGAGCTTTGAGTTGAGTAACAAGAACACTTGAGGAGCGCATACCTCCACCAGGGCCCACCATCTTAAATATTGCTTATGAGCACAATGATAAAAACAAAATCATGGATCTAGATGGGGCTCTGGATCATCATCAAAATGTAATCATTTGTTCCATTGTTACCAAAAGCCACTCATAACCTTTCCAGTGATTTTGCCAACAGACAAAGGCAATCACATAACCTCCTTGATAGGGGTAAATCTAATGATAGTACAAAGTGGCTTATGGAAATCTAGAAAATATGTTGATTTTCTGTTCTAATTTTGCCAAACTACCACTTCAAGCGGGTAAATTTCTCTCAGTTGAAATAAATTCTATATTTTTTGATTGGTACTAAACTTTCATAATGCCCCCATGTTGTATATTATATATTTAAGCACATAATTTGCTGAAACTAGAGATAACAAGTATCCATGAAAACAACGAATTGTAGACTAGATTTTGAATTTTATTATTTTGTAATTTTCAATATTTAATGCAAACAATGCACTTAAACATTTCTGTGCCGTCATAGAATATGATGTTTTGTAAGAATAAGTTTTGTAAGAATAAGCTGGAAACTAGATTTTCATGGGTTTAATTTGAGCAATTTTATAATCTAATCTCTTACAATCTCGAAAAAAGAAGAATCTCTGTGGTTAAGATGCAAAAATATGATTCCGATAATTACAAATGAAGACAAAAAAATAAACTTCTGTCAGAAACAGTCTTTTGAGAAAAACACAGCACAGATGGTAAAGCTTTTCTTTGTTAGTTGAAAAAAACAACATTAAAGGATTTAAACCACAAAGCTACTTATTTCCTTTTTTGGCCTATTCCCATGATACTAGATTTACTCCCTTGCTTAATAATTGGGATTAATTTGTTTTGCTACTTCACAGCAATTATCCAGGAAGAAAACCATAGTGGTGACAATATCTAACCATGGCGAATTGCTTCTCAATTTTTTTTACAAATTTTCATTTATTTGACTTTCTGGTTTTTTCATGGTTTAAATACTTTCTAGGAAGTATTTTCAAAGAATCTGTAAACGATATGCTGCAATTACCTGATGTGAGCTGTATAATCTCTTAGAATAATAATGTGTCTGTAACCAAGCATCAAATAAATTATATGATTCTCAGGCATAGACTAATTGCTAAACATTTACAAAACACTCAAATACCCAATTTTAAATATAAATGTCATGGTAGAAAGTCCAAAATTCTATTCGAATTCTACCGGTAGAAAGTCCAATCGGAATTTCTATAGTAGAAAGTCCAATCTAGGAGATTAGGGTATTGCCCTAGCCTCCGAAATCTGATAAATGCTGCTGCAGAAACATAGGTGTTCATTGCTCAACTAAATGCAATGTAGGAGGTGAGTCAAAATTTAATTGGCTAAAGCTTTAGTTTTGTGTAACACTTTTTATTGGACATTTATGTCTTACATCAATAATGTCCATATTGCAGATTTCCCTTGAAAAAATATGTTGATTGGATTTGATGTTGATTGTAAAATTCTTGAAATAGACTGAAAATTTCAGTTTCTGTCATGTTTATGTTAAATCTGTGTTACAGTAAAACATCTTCTTTAATATGTATTTTCTTCACTTCTGAAAACTGCACCTTGCTTAAATGACAGATTTATACGAATAGAAAGCCCACTTTTTTGTGTTTTAGTTGGACTTTCTTTCAAGGCCCAGTCTTATTGCTTGAAGAATGAGCCACCCCAAATATCCATCCCAGAAAGTGGTCCCAAACTCATAGGTTTTAGTGAGTAGTGTCAAATACCAACAATACATCCCACACAAATGTGTACCGAAACAAAAGTGTCCCACCAAATAATCAAGTGGAGCCAACCATAACGGAAAGCAGATGACCATGTTTCATTGTAGATCGTGACTCCAGTAAGGAAAGGTATGAACGAAGTATATTAACAAGTTTGTTATCCAATCACTTGGCTGTCACTTCTATTGGAGGGTTTCAGAAGCAAAGTTGGGGTTTTACATCCCGTTCAACAGGGTCATATTGGGACAGGTCCTCAGTATTGCCACTTGTGGGACTCAAACGAACAGAGGTGACAGTCTATAGGCGTATTTCACAACCATAATCCGTCGAATCTAGATTCGTCAGATCAACGGATTCGCTTGTTTTGTGACTTGAATCTAAATCTGGATTATGAATCCGTTGATCTACCTCTCGAGGTAGATCAACAGATTCAGTGTCCTTGGATTACCCATAATTCTTTGAAAAATAATTGCAGCAACATGTGACAGGATATTTTAATATTTGGCAAATTTTAATTTTACTGTGATATTATAATATTACAATACTGCATCTTAATTTATATTAATATATGATATTTATGTTTGTTTATGTTATGTTTTAAATTTGGATTCAGATCTACAGAAAACTGTATTTCACAAATCTAGCCAATCCAACAAATCCAAATCTGAATCTAGATTCGACGGATTATGCAGATTCTCGGTTGTGAAATACGCCTTATGATTAGATGGCAAAATTGCTAACCACTAGGCCACCGATGACCTCCATTGGAGGGTTCCAATCCAGCCAATGTGTGTGATACATTTGAGGTTTTGCAGTAAATTAACCCCGGGGCTACTCATGTTTATAGATTTTGAGAAAGCCTTTGATTCTGTATCATGGGCTTTTCTGTACAATACCTTAAAACTACTAGATTTTGGACCCAAAATAATCAAATAGATTGCACTATTCAACAGTAATATTATCGGCTATATACAGCAATATGGTTTCCTCTCAGACCCTTTTGATAGTAGTCGTGGTTCTAGACACGTTGATCACATCTCCTATTTGTTAATCATTGATGCACAGATACTACAATTATTGATATCTGTAAGTTAAACAATAAAATGAATCAATATAAATAATAACAAAATTAAATTGACCCAAGTTGCCGATGACACCACACTATGAGTTCACTAGAGTTCACTCCAAGCAACACTAAACACCTTAGTAATATTCGGCACATTGTCCGGTTTAAAGGTGCATATGTACTGTAAAGAAATATCAAATGCTACTAAAGGTCTGCTGTGGGAAAAACATATTTAATCTCATAGGAATCAAATTCTCAGTTGATTTAGATTCAGTAATAAACCTAAACTATGTTAAAATACTGGGTGACATCAACAAGTCCCTTAATGCATGGAAAAACTTACTTTCACCTCTGGGAAAAATTACAATAATAACTGTGATAAAACTCTTATCCTATCGAAGTTAAATCACTTGTTTTTGTCTATCCCAAATCCAGATCAAAGTGTTATAATAAGTTGCAATGCACCTTTAAAAGAAATATCTGGAATGACAATCCAGATAAAAGTTTATAGAATAAACAAAACACATCTGGATGTTAAAGTATTGTAGCTTTAATGTAGTGTACTTTAATATCACTTAATCTCCACCATATGATAGATTCTAAGGCACTAGAGCCATGAAAAGAGAAGGAAAAGGTCAAAATTCAAAGACATAGCATGCCAATACCAGAAACATCAAAGACACAGGAGGGCTACGAAGGGTATGCTTTACTGAAGAGGCATGTCTCCAATTTGCAACTGAGGATGACAGGGAAACTGCCGTTCAGATATCACCGGGAAGCTCATTCTATAAGGTTTGTGTATCATGCACAAAAACTTTTTATTTTAATTGTGCAGTGAAGACATGAACTGTAAAGCCTTTAGGTACTCTTTGCTGGGTTTGCTTTTTCTGGTGTTGTAGGGTTTATGAGCTAATGTTATAGTAAGTTATGAGTTAATGGCATATCACATGATTGTCCGTAAAATACTCTATAAAGCCTTATTTTCACAATTTTGTAATATATTTTTGACATACACATATTGTTGTATAACTGATATGTTGCTTGCCTACCTGGGAAGGGTACAGCCATGTTTAGGGTTTATGCCATAACTTGAA
This sequence comes from Sabellastarte sp. h YS-2021, assembly GCA_964017235.1. Taxonomy (NCBI): domain Eukaryota; kingdom Metazoa; phylum Annelida; class Polychaeta; order Sabellida; family Sabellidae; genus Sabellastarte; species Sabellastarte sp. h YS-2021. The sequence goes on from OZ024927.1 coordinate 82,206,418, forward strand.
CAGTTCAGAATATTTGAGACAATTATTGTCACGGATCTGAAAGTAACCTGTTTAAAATGTGTCTATTTATCCTCAGTTTTGGTATACACTGTTATGCCTCATTGGCCTTGCCACAGGCGTTTATATGTGTAATATAGACACAACGTTTGAGTCCATTATAAATATTTTGCATAATGTTCTCATATATTTATTTGCCTTAGCTAGCTGAGGGAAATCCCCAGAAGAGAAAGGCCTCTGGTACAGTGTGCATTATGGCATTTTTCATGTTTGGATTATGGTTCAGACAGCCTAGGAAGGAGAGGCTAGTGACTTTTCAGAGTGAAATTGCTTATTATTCAAAGTGATGTGTTGTATGCGATTGCTGGTTCACTGAGTACATTCTGCTTCTGTTGTAGCCTTACTAAAGGCCAGGGTTGGGGTCAAATCCTTGAAAAAGGATTTAAATCAAAATCAAAATCCTTTGAAAATTTTTTCAAATCCAAATCAAATCCAAATCCTTTCTTTTTCAAAAGGATTTAAATCCAAATCCAAATCCTTTTTTAAAAAGGAATTTAAATCCTTTAGAAAAACATGCTTTAATACTATGATGGATGTGTACTATAATATCATCTATGCTGTACCATAAGTCTATAATATATATTAGTAATTACAAAAACTGTAAATTATTTTCAATTAAATGAAATGTTAATCTTATTAAAATTTTTTGTCACTACCTTAGTGTTTGTATTTGTTCAAAATTTAAACAAACAGACATATCAAGAGGCATATTATTGACCACTAGCATGTATAACAACAGGCTTATTATAGAAAACAAGCAGAACTAGGGCTACATATATAACCCTGTAATGTTTCACTTTCTTTAGACAAAAGCTGAATGAACATACCAATAGATGTCTTAGCAGGCTTTTGTTGAACCAGAAACAATACCTGTGCAATGTTTGCATTTGGCTTTGAAATTCCCATAAACACCCTGTGGGATGTCAAATGTTTTGATCACCTTGGGTGATTTCCAATCCATAACATTACACATAAGTCACTGCTTAAGATTGAATAATGTGAAGTGAGTGAATGAAGTAGAAAGAAATGAGGCATGTTATATACACAAACAGATAAGTTAACTGCATTTTACAAGTACTAAGGCCTTTTGCTGCTCACAGTGGATTTCCATCCTTTTTAAAAAGTTTGTTTATTAAGTTTGTGAAAGCTAAGTGCTATTTCATCAAAGTACTGAGGTTTCTTTTAACTGTACTCCCTTTCCTACTCATTGTAAAATATAAAGATTAAATTATATCTAAAGCAACAATTGTATTTTGCTTGGATACATGCACCCTGCACAAGGTTATTAGAATTTGTTTACATATTTTATGAAAATGGAAAAGAAACATTAACACATTATATTATAAAAATAGACATACATTACACAATTAAAATATAAAGGATTTTGAAAAGCAGAAGGATTTTGCCCCAAAACAAAAGGATTTAAATCAATTCCAAATCCAAAATCCTTTTTTTGCAAAAGGATTTCAAATCCTTTTAAAAAAGGATTTAAATCCTTCAAATCCAAATCCTCAAAGGATTTGACCCCAACCCTGCTAAAGGCTCCATTTACTTTGTAAATTATTTTATTTATTTGAGTTTAATATCACTTTCAGCACACTATATAGGGTTATACCACGATGGATAGTTTTAAATGCAAAGGAAACTAGAACAAACAAGTTGGTCAAGATTCTGTATCAGTAAGCAACTTCCAACTTTCGCACATAGGGATGTAAATCACAGACCTCAGAGTACAGAGGTAAAGCCTCTCTTACATCCCGTCGTCATCCTGCAAATATTGTTGAAAAATATGAACGTAACCTGGTAGTTTGGTAGCAGAGATTTACACGTGATTTCTCCCAACAAGGGTGTGTCACTAGTTAAATATCAATGAACAGAGCAGAGAAAATGTGGATGTCAATTTCTGTTGTGGGGTCTGTGTGACCTTGAGATTCTGTTTTAAATTGCAAGTGTGCCTTGAGGGTCCCCTGCAAATCAGCCGATTTTTCTCTGTAACCAGGACGTACGTGCGCGTATGATGGGATGTATGAGAGGCTTTAGTGTGTTACCCACTACACCACCAAGTCCCTGTGGAAATTAGGAAAGTTTCAGCCTACTACTAACTGTCTGAGTGGCTTATAACTCCTAAAAAGTACGAGTGGTTCATAAATACCAAAAATATGTGCAAGTTCATATATCTGAAAAATATATTACACAGATTGAGTCTTAAACAAGGCTACTTCCATTGGGTAATATTTATACTTAATTGGTTAACTTTAAAACCTGTTGCATGGAAAAGCCCCAGTCTCTTGCATGGAGAACCCCAATAAAATGCACAGAATGTTTAATTTCAACAATTCCAACAATTGAACTGACTTCCTGGCAGGGAATTTCTTATAATGATATATTCCTGGTAAATAAAAACAATAAGTAGTATGACAGAAAACGAATGAAGACCTGGGGCCGGTTTCGTGAAGTCTCCTTATTAAGATAAAGGTCACCTTAAATTTAAGGATTTCCTTGAATTTCTCCATCCTTTAGAAAAACTCAGTTTCATAAAGTAAAATTTACTGTTGAAACTGTAAAGTTTATCAGAAAGGGTTAAGTTTTGCAGTGGAAAATCTTTCAATTACTTAAAAACTTTTAAAAATCTCCTTTACAGGACAGTTGTAAGCATTTTGTTTTATTTTTAGCCATTGTTAACTCTTAAGTTGAGAAATATATATGCACTGGCTCTATTCAAACCGATTTTTCTGATGTTCGTGTAACATTCTACAGCTGAAATCATTAGTTTTTACCCATTATCTCAACAAAAGGAAGGAATAACCTCCCTCCTTAAGTTTTAAGGAAGAAACTTAAGGAAGACCTTTGGTAAGGAGAGTTAAAGGAGGCTTTGTGAAATGGAAGTTTTAAGTAGCCTTCCCCAAGGAAAAAATGACCTTCCTTTACTAAAGCATTTCCTTTCCAAAGGCGGCATCATGAAACCGCCCCCTGGTTACAGAGTTCGACGCGGTCGTAACTACCCGTATTCGAATTTCTGTCTATGACCTTATAATTATTGTGCCATAAATGGACCTCAAATGTTGGTAGTAAACTTAGCTTATGATGTTATAAATCTGATAAGAATCAGGAACAGTTTGAATTTCTGTTCCTGATGATTTTACGAGTGCTCTACTTGCAAACATATCAGGAAGTTCCGTATTTTCCGTACAGGATCTCTGCAGAGCAGAATGGCCGTAACATCGTTGAGATGTTTAAGAGTCAGTTCCCAGTTCCTGAAAATTGGTAACTTGGAGCAAGGTTTATGATATAATGCAGAAATGGAACACCCCCATCAGCTATTCAGAGCTTCTGTCACATTTTTCAAATATTAAATTTATTTGGGGTTTTGTGTCGCTTGCAACACTGTACAGGTCATATCACGACTGGTAGTTTTATGGGCAGAGGAAACCTGGGGCGGATTTCATGAAAGGTCTCAGACTTAGCCCAGTCTCAGGCTGAGCCACTGGCTCAAATCTGAGCCTTTTGGCTCAGCCAAGTCTTTGTCTCAAATGGTTTTCACAGAAGGGGTCTCAGTTGAGACCAAGCTTATCAAATAACCACAGTGGTTTTCTGTGTCATGTGACCATTTTTTGTAGTCAAAATATTCTACTGATGGCATATATGTTCCTTGTTTGACACATAATATCTCTGCTAAAATACCATTTTGCAATGGGAAGCCTTGTTAAACATGTAAAAACACCCAAGGACTACTTCGGGGGGGTTGTTATATATACTTGTTCCCTATTTTCAGCCATTTCAAATTTTGAAGTGAAGAAAGAATTATGGCGGCCATATTTGAGCCTTTGTTTACAAAACTTAAGCCCACTTTTAACCAGTCTCAACATTTGAGCCAGTGGTTCAGCCAAAGCTGAGACTGAGACCTTTTGTGAAATCCATTAAGGCTGAGACCATGGGCTCAAGTAAAATGTTCCAATAATTTGAGACAAAAGTCTTAAGTTTGAGCCTGAGACCGGGCTAAGACCTTTCGTGAAATCCGCCCCAGTACATACAGTTGGTCAAGGTTCTGTACTGTAAACTGCCGACCATCGGTAAGCAACTACCAAATTTACCCACATAAGGTCTGGGGTTTGAACAGTCGACTTTAGAAGTAGGAGGCGAGTGTCTTACCACTGTGCCCCCCCCCCTTCGAACATTAAAGCACTGTCGATGTTGTGGTGAACATATCTAACCTAAAAAGCAATCCTGGCTTTTATGTACTCTTATGAAACAAAAAAAAATACCACCAAAACATGAAATACATCAAGCTAAAAATCAATCACAAGCTAAATATTTTAGAATTGTATGTAACTCATGAGGCCAGTTGTGGAATTGTGTGAACTATGTATTGCCTCCAAAAGAATTTCCGTTACACGTATAAATGACTGAAAGAATTTCCTGGAATATACTGCTCAGTCGTCTGTGAAATAGGTAGTTATTTGCCTGTAACTTGATGTGAAGTGTCTAAAATGATAATAACAGTATTCACTCAATGAAGCCAAACCCACGTAGTTTTCCTTCTTCCTGTTTCTAGATCATATATATGTCGTTAAAAATAATATACATCCGGAAAAGATGGTTTAATCTTTGTTCAGACTAGTGAAGTTGTATTTAGTTTTCACTAAAGCAATATAATCACAATTACATATAATCATGGTGTAAGGGTATTTTGATTTCTGAAAATAATAGCATAATACAAATCTACATTCAAACGTAAAATGACACCAAGAACAATTTGTATCAACAGTGATCTTGTATCAACAGTTATTAATTTAGAATATGTTACCAATGTTCCATATTAACTGAGAAATATAAAATATGCATCATACCTTTATAGGGCCGTTCCACAGTACTGTTTATCGTCCCTGGTAGGGTTCTGATCATGAAAATGGTGCATTGGAACATTCAGCATTTACTCAGGAGCAGCAGTATTGGATCAGGAAACATTCTGAACGATCAGTTGTAAATCGTACATGTCCCCGATCATATCAAACTGTTTTATCATAACGTATAGGCGATCTATATCAGGGGATTTCACAAAGGTGACTTAGCTAAGTCCAGGCTTATCATATAACCACAGTGGTTTTCTGTGTCATGTGACCTTTTGTATCTATTCAAAATATAATATTGATGCCACATATTCTTCATTTAATGTATTTTATATAAGGATAAGTGCTGTTTTGAAATTGAAAACCTTGTTAGCACATATAAACTTCCCAAACACTACTTTAGTGAGGTGTTCTGCATAATTATAATTTATTTACAGCCATTTCAAATTTTGAAGTGGAGAAAAGTTTATGGCGGCCATATTTAAGTCCTCTTTACAACATTTAAGCCCACTACCTCCCAGACTTAAAAGTTAAGTCCACTGACTTAGCAATTTGATGGACTTAGCTGCTTTGTGAAATCCGCTAAGTCTAAGACCACAGACTTAGCAGTTTTTTGACAAAATTTAAGACCAAAGTCTTAGATTTAAGCCTAAATCTGGACTTAAGTCCCTTTGTGAAATCGGCCCCTGATCTTTCATTTGGGAAGTTGGGGACCTATTGCAAACCCATCTTAAACCTATCTTAACATTCATAAAGCAATAAAAACAATCTTTTGTATCTTAAGCCAATCCTACCAAGCATCTAGTACTTGGGTAAGGTTCATAGCAAATTTAGGAGGAATCAGGACATTTCCGGGAACCAATTGGAGGCTTTGGGGACCCAATTACAATGTCAATCGGAATGCTCTCTGAAATATATAATAAACTCCTTGCAAATTGTTTCATATTCTGTAGTTGGGAGGTTGGTTTACAATCCAATCACAGATATGGGCTTGTCCCATTACTCGTGTGTCTGTGAATAAATTCTTCCCAGACTTTACTTTATGTATATTGTATACTATGTCGTATGTATGCCACTGGTTATATCAGTTTTGAGTCTCTGCACTAAACAAATAACATAACATATTGCATTGATATTGCACACTTTTACAATTCTGTTTCAAATGCGCAGTTACATGAAAATCTATTTATAATACTTCTCAAAGAGATATTTCTTTACTTTTTTCATGAAAATTTTGAGATTGTTGCAGTTTTTTGATGTTGTAGGGTAACTTATTCCACATAAATGGGAAGCTCACACGAAATGATCTTGATACGAAAGTGTGCTAGTTTGGTTTAGGTACATTAAGGCCATTTGAGAAAGTTGAGGAACTCAGTCCTTTTCTGGGACCGGTGTAGCGCGAGATAATGACTCCCCTATATTTGTCACTAGGGGGGTAAAATATTGCAATGGGGGTTGAAATATTTTGACTCCCCTTGCAAGATTTGGAATCCCTCCCCAACTTGGTGATTACTATTGTGTTGGGGATTAACTTGCAGTGTAACACTTGTAATCTATTTAATATTGCTGTGGGGCAAAGCACATGCATTCTATTGATCTATTATTTATTTATGTTGATTTTATATTTTTGCACGATTAACATAATAATTATTGCATCAAATCTTATACAAAAGTGTGCTTTTTGTTGAGATTTCTTTTGGCATTAATAATAACATTCACATAATTGATTATTTTATACAGTGTCTTAGGAAAATAGCCCAAACTCATAAATGAAACAAATCAACATCAAAATAATATCTAAATCCAATGAGGCCTAGTCAAATATATATTGTGGTAATTTTATGATTGAGCCTTATTATTTAATTTAACAAAGATTTATTAAGATAACTATGTTTTCACAAGTCAATGCAAACTAATATGAAATGTAACTAAATCAGAGAAATCAAATTGATGAATTTAGTAATACAACACACTGATATGCATATAAAATTGCATCTTTTTGCTAGGTTATATGGGTAATTGTCTATTTAAGAATTTAGCCTATAAAGAAAATTATGATTAAGCTAATCATTTTCCTTATATACATGTAAATATGTAAAGTATCAACCCAAAAACACATCAAAAGAATCTTAGGTATTGTTACTGATATTCATGTATTGGCAAATGTCCACTTGACTAAATAAGCACACTATTGTATTGTCCCTTTGTCTCTTTTAATAGAGAGGGGAGTAAATATCTAGCAGGGGGTGATTAACTTGCAGCCCTGTCTGCTATATTCTTACCCCCATAATCCCTCTATTGTTTGGGGGTGCAAAATATTGCTTGCAAGATAATTACTCCCCTAAAGATCAAAGGAGGGGGTGCAAAATATAGCGGGAGTCATTATCTTGCGTTACACCAGTTTCACGAAACCTCCTTTGTTTTTTCCTTCCTTAAAGTAAAGGAAGGGGGATTTCTAACTTTTGGCAAGGCTTCCCTTAAATCCTGTTTCACAAAGCCTCCTTTATTCCACCTTACCAAAGATTTTCCTTAAAACAAAGGAAGGGCGATTCCCTGTACAACCATACTGCTTGGAATTTCCCCTCCATTACTTATATAACCTTCACATAATTTATTTTAAATATTAAGAGAGTAAATCGCATTTTAGCATTTTAAGTTTTTAACTATTTTAAACTTGGTACATTAGGTACATTTTAATTTTCAGATATATTATTTGCATTTTGATTTCTTTTGGGAGTTGTTTCCACAACCTATAACCACACCAATGTTTTTCTTTCACTGTAAGTACATGTGTACTTGTGCACTTATTTTGTACCTAAATTACCTCATGGAGGGAATGTCCTTATTGTAACACTGTTAAAGATCAGTAAAGTCAGTAAATTTATATTTTACTATATTTTAATAAATTTTGTAAAATGGAGATTGGTTGTGATTATATTTTGCAAATTAATACAGTAGGTCACATGACAATTTTTTACCCAAAGTAAGGGAGGGGCCCTTTATGTTCAAGGAAACTCCATGAATATGTTTCTCACTTCAAAAGTTTGAACATCAATTTTTCAAGAATTAAACAACCAAATTGTATGAAATAAACAGCAAAACATTGTTTGTGGATGTAGGTTTGACAATAATGTTTCAAGTTTTGTATATTTAGGTGGATTCACCTTAAAATGTTCATTAAAGTTAATAAACATTCCTTGAAGGACACTTCCTTAAATCTAAGGTAGGTCCTTAGCTTCCTTGAAATTCAAGGGAGTTTTCAAGGTGTCCTTTAAAGAAAGGGGCTTTGTGAAACTGGGATTTTTTAAAGGAGGGAGGAAATCAAGGAAATCCTAGAATTTAAGGTGACCTTTATCTAAAGGAGGCTTCATGAAACCGACCCCCAGGACACTGATTTTTGAGTGTACACAAGCACTATAATTTTGAATTCAATCCTGGCGGCAATGGAAAGCCAGTGAAGCAACTTTCTGGATTCAGTTGAGCTTTCATATTATGTTCTGTTAAGGACTAGCTTCGGCATCTATGTTTTGCATGGTATGTTTTTGCAATTTCTTGATTAATTTTTTTGTGGTTAACCAAACAGTTCACTATTGCAAAAGTCAAGAGGTGACATTTGCTATTAAGTTAAATCTTACACAAGGTATCTATTAAATTGCAGTAAAATTATGACATTAAAACTTATATTTGTACCAGAGATATCTATTTTTCATTTTTTTGAATGGGTATTTCTCATGATATTAGCCAAAAGTGGGATTCTATAACAAAGCAAGGCTATTAATTACACTCACATGACAAAATCTAATACAGAGAAAATAGGTATCACAGTCAATCAAATATTACTTCAGCAACAATGTCTATGGCATTCGTATCGTGGGTGGGTAACAGAAAGTAAGCCACAGACATTCCAAATAATGTGTCAAACTAAATGCGATTAATTCTTAACCATTTAAAATGTATGAAATATAATCTTTCAAAGTAACTTTCAAATGTTCCTGTCATTTCCCTGGATATATATGTAAGTGGAGATTAAAATTTTTGTATTCAATATTTATTGATATTAAATTCACCCATGTTTTACTAATATGTTATATATATATATTATTACTAATATTTACTGTCGTTTGTTCTATTTATTTAATATCACTAGAATAAAAACTGGAGATGTTAAGACTTTGGACTTAAACTCAAGCTAAGTATGTAGTCTTAGGTTTAGCGAATTTCATGATAAAACAGATAAAAGGGGCCACGGTGGCAGAGTGGTAACACTCTCCGCTCCCACCTCTGAGGTCGGGGTTCGATTCCCGGCACGGCCTCAAGTGGGAAAGCAGGTAGTTGCTTGCCGTTGGTCGGCAGTTTACAGTACAGACCCTGATGAACTGTTTGTACTGGTTTCCTCTGCCCTTCCAACTACCCGTCGTGATATGACCTGTACAGTGTTGAAAGCGACGTAAAACCCAAAATAAATAAATAAATGAAACAGATAAATTATAGGCGTTGTTACAGGGCAAGATCTGCAGTGGAGTTGAATCCACGACCTCTTGTTCAAGAGGACCACACTCTATTTGGTGAACTACAAGGAACATATTGACTAGCCAAGTCAGCGGTAGCACTTCTCGGGTTCTGTCACATTTTCCCTCCATACATAAAACCGGTCACAGGGTGCCGACTGGTTCGCAGTAACCAATACCTCTGCATTGTTAATTCACCCACACTAGCCAGCTCCGAATTCGGGGCCAAATGTCACAGGATGAGGTCTCCATATGACTCAAACCGGCAATCTCTTGCTCAAGAGGCCGACACTCTATCAGGTGAGCTATAAGTTAAATCCCTGATAGTCAGACCAGTAGTAGCGATTTTATCATTTCTTTCAAACATATGCAATAATGATTCTTATATGGTACTCAATCTCCATCATATAACAGACTGTAGTTTACTTTAGTTTATTTATTTCTGTCACTAGAACATCATTATAGTGTTTGCACAAGGTCTGTTGCAATAGTATTATAATTCCCAGCCCCAGGAGCTTATTAGTGACAATCTAATCACCTAAAGTAATTTACAAATTTAGCATGTAGTGATGTACAACAAAATATCTGATTTCAATTAGTATATATATATATATTTATTAATGATTCAAAACAGTACAACGTTTCTAAGCAAAAATTTATAATAGTAATGATTTTATCATTTTTGCCACACTTGCAATTTGATGTAATACGTATTTTTATAGTGCTCCATCTCTATCATATGACAGACTGTAAGGTGCTGGAGCCACAATGAGGCAAAAGAAAAACCTAGCTTTTGGCCTAAATTTAAGTCCACCTAGAAGTAGGCTTAACTTTACTAAAAAAACAACAAAAAATAAATATGGCTAGCATTAATTTTTCTCCATTTCAAACTTTGAAATTGCTGATAATAAAGTGTAAGTACATAGAACACTTTCCTTATGTTGTTTTTGAAAGATGTAGTTAAAAGGTTTTTCATTACAAAAGAGCATTTGTGTTTCAAAATGCAGCAAATAATGGATATGCATGTCACCACCAGTATATTTTGAATAGAAATAAATGTCTTTAAGAAGTCCCCCTTTTCTAAAATCAACTTAGGTCCAAACTTAGCCAAGTGAAAACCTCTTAGATATAAGTCTCATATTTACCCAGAAACTTGGCTCAGTCTCAGATCATTTATGAAACCAGTCCTGGTATTGAGATTCGTCACTGTTATGTTGTATGTTTTCTATTGTTTCGACTATGGGAAATTTCATAGATCTATGTTTTATTGTGACATTACAGCTGAAAATTATTTTTTTAAACCCAGACTTTCCCTAAAGCATGTGGTTTTATCCACATCATGGTAACTATAAACTGATGGCCTTTTCAAAATGAACGAAATGGCCAAAAAATATACAAAATCAGTCCAGATATAAAACTCTACATCACTGGTACAGTGCAAAATTAACCTCTGCGGGGGGTGGGGTGGGGGAGGGGTGGTGTGGGGTTCCAAAAATTTTGATTTTTTTGGTGTCCAGAATATGATCCGGATCTTTTTCAAAATGTAGTCACTTCTTTTTTTGACCAGGCGCATCCACATAAAAATTTCATGAAGACTTGCTCCATCCTTTTTGAGTAATGCTAATCATAATCATTGAAAAATTATTGCAAATGGGACCTTTGAAAATACGAGACTTTTTTGTGTATAATCCGGACTTTTTCCAAAATTTAATCACTCCTTCCTAATCACATAAAAAATTCATACACATTCATTCATTACTTTGGAGTTACTGCAAAGACAGATAAACAAATATAGAGACGAGTTAATGCACACCAAAACAGAACCTCTTTGGCGGAGGTAAAAAGAATTATGGCCATTTTAACTGAAGGTGTATGCAGTACGCTGACAAGAAGAACGGATCTGATAAAAGTTGGACAGTTTTTTTTTTAATAACAAAGATGAAATTTGTTTTTGTTCTTCATGCATGGGCTACGCAGAAAAGCGAGTTGTGTACCAGAGCATAGTGTGCAATTCATGAAGTCCGGAGACCAAAAAAAAGGTAGTTTCTGTAAAGTGAAAGCCTTGGAGAGTTAGTTACTTAGTTACTTTGTGTTTTACATCATGTCTAGTACCTTATTGACAATATTGTGACTGGTAGTTGGAAGGGTCATTGGTAGTTCGAACCCTGATCTCAGAGGTGGGAGGCGAGTCCGTTACCACTTCACCACTGTGGCCCAACAAGCCTTGGAGAGAGTTCACCCTTAAAAAAATGGTTCTGTATTTCTCATATATCATAGTTTCTTGCTGCTTATATGGAGAACATGTTATACCAGTATCAGATTGATTTATTTCTTGGATCCGATCATCATATATTATCACTGGTGTGTATGGGTTTTAATAGAAAGTTTCCGGGTTATCAGAAAGTGATACGTCTTTTGGTTCTAGGTATTACGCAGCATCATAAGAAATGTATAAATCCGTAGAGATATTTCCACAGATAAAAAGAAAGTAATAGTGTATACATTACACCATGTAATTATGAACAGTATATTTGTAATATTTGAGAATTGCCCAACACATCCTGTATAGTTAAGTATATTGAGGTAAAAAATATAAATAGTACAATAATAATAATAATTAAGCTAACATTAAACTTGTCAATCTGGCTTCTTTGGTAACTATTTTGACATCAGATTTTTAATCCGAAAATTTCCGTCAATGGTAGAGTGATGTCCTTTTATTTTGTGATTAGCAAATAAAAATCATTATTACAATGTCCTTTTATTTTTTGATTAGCAAATAAAAATCATTATTGCAATCTAACAATAATCAATTAACCTATTGCAAAACAGCCCACAATGCACGACTGTGATGATGTGTATAATTTTTTTTAATGTGAGTTATGTTTTATCCAAATCTGTGACTTCTCTCTCTTTTAAACACATTTTCAGTTACTTGCACACTTTTTAAAAATTTTTGTTAATAATTGGCTGCAATTGACTTAATTAGCGTTATGTAATGTAACCCCGAAACCTCAAAATATATGAAAAATTAAAAGCCCGTTCAAACTGATGTTGCAGCAACAGCAGTTTTAGTGATTGATGACGTCTAGACAAAAGCATAAGAACCAATAGGATATTAAGAACATAGAGTTACCCGGATGTAAACAACCGCTATGTCAAAGGTCATTCTTTCATGTGTGTTTTTCACATAAAAATGACGTCAGCAAACCACACTGAATGACGTGAAGATGTGTACTTTGGATCTACTTGTTTAAGGTAAACCACAAACTTTACTTTCAAGTGTGCCAAGGTTATATTTTATCCCTTTTTGGAGGAGACATCAATGGGTTATATCTTTAGTATATGCTGTTTATTTTTAAAAGGAAAGTTGTATAAATTCTACAAACCATCCCAACTTTTATAAAACAAAAGCTGCAAGAAAAACTAACCCAAATTAAATGGAATGTGGCAAAAATATTTTTAAAAATATATCGCCATGGAATTTTTAAAGCTCTTTGGTCCATTCACTGAATATAAATGTTTTCACTCTTTCTGCGTGTACTCTACCATGTATTTTTTATTTCTTTTGTGAAAATCAAAACTATTGCTTGATTTGCGTATTGATCGAATTATCACTCAGCTACTTTAAACAATTGTTAGAAACATATATTTCGAGTTTCAGAAAGATATTATATGTTGAAAGTCTCAATAAGTACAATGTTGCTGATGTAGGTACTTTTCTTATGATGGAAAATAATACTAAAAAATGATGATCCGAAAAAGTTTCAGCCTCTATAGTATACCACTATATGACTGGCCAGAATATTAAAAAATACAACTACTTTTGCAAGAACAGATAAACAGGATCAGTAAAAAACTGAATAGTTCAAACAACCATTGATTCAGTAAATATTACATCACATTCTTTGGTAGCTATTGACACTAAGTATGTTTTTGTTAATATTTAAGAAAGCTCTCCAAACAATTCTTTCAAACCACAGGAACATTGTGAAAAACTTCCTCTGCTGTGGATAGAAATTTCTGTCTGTTTTTGCTAACTTAGCTTACGCCTCCATACTGCTCTGCCTAGCATATAGGCACACAACCAACTTGGCACTTGATAAAATACTACATCTAGCCAATGAGGTTCGCGGATACAAAAGTATATAGCGATATAAGCTGCATGTTGATTGGTCTTGTGCAATTTTTTATATTTTGTACATAAAAATGATTTTATTGCATCACAGGTAAATATGCAACCCACGTCAAATGGTTAGTCATAAAGTTACAAAAAAATATGTTATAGATGACATTAGGTAAATTACATGCACCAATATAATAACGCCTTTTAAAACCATAAAAATGGTTATTTTTCATAAGTTTGCAATTTAAGTCTATTGCCATTTACAACTTATTAAGCCCAGGTTTCCTCTTCATTTCATGGTTTCTAATTTGATAAGGTACAAATGATGTTTACGAGGATATCTACAGGGCAGTGGTTACACACTCACTTCCCACCTCTGAGGTTGGCGGATCAAACACCGGACCTTATGTGGGACAGTTGATAGTTGCTTATTGATGGTAGGCAGTTTACAGTATACAACCTTGGCCAACTGTATGTACTGGTTTTCTTCTGCCCACAAAACTACCCATCGTGATATGACCTGTACAGTGTTGAAAGTGATGTAAAACCCCAAATAAATAAATAACGAGGATATTTATGTATGTTTTTATGTGATTTGAAGTTTCATATGGAGCTTCAATTAAAACTTTGTTATTGTTTGTGAATTTGTGTGTTAATATGAGCTACTGTCCCGAAATAAATAATCTTAACCTTTGGTGTAAAGTAATGCCCACATCCAGGTAAAGATTCAAAAGTTAGTTATGGTGTATTTTTCAGAGCTCTGACTTTCTTATTACCTCTACCAAGCAAAAATCAAAAGACCTTGTGTCATTATTGGATTATGTCATTATTGGATCACTCTGCCTCTCTGATTAGGCGAAGCAATCTCACACGGGGCACTCGACTATCAATTACCTCATCTAAACCACAGAGTGGAACAAGCTGCCTGAAGGCATTAGAACCGTGGGAAGTATCTTTGGATTCAGAAAACAGTTGAAAACATACCTTTTCACATTAGCCTATCCTCCACCATAGCCTATCTCCCCTATCGGATGCTAATATGGATACTGACCTCATTTTTGGAACTGTACTATCCCTTTTTGGACATCAGTGCCTCAGAGGATGTTTTCATCAATTTCTGCACTTTATAAGTGTTTCTAGGGGCCACGGTGGCAGAGTGGTGACACTCTCACCTCCCACCTCTGAGATCGGGGTTCGGTTCCTGGCCTCACCTCATGTGGGAAAGCTGGTAGTTGCTTGCCGTTAGTCGCCAGTTTACAGTACAGAACCTTGACCAACTGTATGTACTGGTTTCCTCTGCCCTTCCAACTACCCGTCGTGATATGACCTATACAATGTTTTGAAAGTGACATTAAAACCCAAATGAATGAATGAATATAAGTGTTTCTTACTTACTTACTTACTTACATGTTTGTTTGTATGTTATTAAGATAACGAAGAAAACTACAGCACCAATTTCCATCAAATTTTTCACAGTAGGTAGTTGTTGGTCTAACAGAGAACTGATTTAATTTTGGGAGTGATACACAAAGAAATTTTGATCCGTGATGTTTTTTTGAAGGATTTTTATATCATTGCACTCATAAGCAATAGTGGAGGTGTTGGATCTTGGCAGATGTATGTACTCTCTGATTGCTCTTGTTGTCTATGGTGTGCTTATTTTATTTGGAATATTCTCCAGATCAAACAATGAGAGAATCAGCAGAATGCGATCAATGTACGTTGTTGTAATTTGGGGGGGGGGCAAAGATATTTATAGGTTAATGGCCAAGTAAGGGTGTAATGCTTAAAAAAACTGGACTTTTGAACAGATCCTAAAGAAAACTACTGTGCAGTAATGAAAAGTATTTACTCGTTCAACAAAATAAAAGCTGTGAGGTACAATTTAAATATTTATATGGTCATAAAAGTGGAAGCCGATTACAAAAAAGAAAGTTTTCTAACGTCATCAAGCAAAGAGAAAAATAGGTTTATGACCATAAAGATTACTTGATGAAAAAGTGTCATTTTTACTTGTGTTTTGGATGTAAATGATAGCTTAGTAAAAAGAATAGCTCATTAACACCCACACTTCTACAATGTGTCTATGGATTGCATGGCAAAAGTAGAATTGGGAAATTGGCATAGATTTCATATCCCCCCAGGCAAAATGGCTTCTTCCCTTGATGTTAATTAAAAGCACAATTAATCAATGAATTACATTGAAGCCAGTGTCTGACAATCTCACTAGAATTTTGTCACTTTTGTCGTTGAATACTTTTGACTGAGTAATTTTCTGCAACAGAAAAAGCTGGCCAAAACAAAGAGGATGAAGCCTTTTCCAATAAACAAATGGATTATTAAAAGCAATTGAAATATTATTACCTCATTGCAGGTTCACATTTTTCTCAAAAAACGAACTGTCAAGGAATTCTATGAAATTTACCAGGACCTAAATTTCAAAAATATTATATAAATATATCTATTGGTCATATATTTATAACAAAGAATATAATATAAATATAACATTTAGATTGAAATAATTTTAATATATTTGTTGTAAAATATATTCAAGTAAAAAGTGTCAAGTAAAATAGCACAGAAGTGTAACAACTGCCCATAGACACAAGAGTTTCTGAGAGAGAGAGAAATTCCAGGGGAATTTTGTGTGCCTAAATTTTCTATGCGAAATGCATAAGAGTTGGAAGCAGTCACATTATAAAACAAGATGCACTCAGACAGGGCAAAACGCTCGACTCCATGTGACCAGTCTCTAAAATAATATAAAATATTGTAAGGAAGACAATAAAATAAAACCAAACATGTAAATTAATCTTCATAGAAATATCAAGTAGAAAGCTAAAGTCATTAAAAATGCATTGAAATGGGACCTCTAAAAATTCATGATTTTTTTGTATCCAAAATAAGATCCAGATCTTTGTTTTAGTAACTTCTTCCTTCAGTCAGGTCCTACCCACAAATTTTTAAATAAAGATCTGTTCATTAGTTCTGGAGTAATTTTCTCTCTCTGAGTGCATCTTGTTTACCTATGTGATGAAGAGAAGCAGTTTCACTGTGTATTCCCAATTAAAAAACTCTCTCCTGACTTTAATTTTCAAACAAATTACACCAAATTTGGAAGAATCCGTCTGTACCCTATGAAACATTGATGAGATTGATTGATGTTATAGTTTTTGAGTTATAAGGGCAAAACAGTGCACAGACAGACAGAAAGACAGACAGACACAAACTGATTACAATATAACCCTCTCCTTTCGTTGAGCGTTAATGATGTCACACCTAAAAATGACGTAATGTAGTGGTAGATCATTGGAGGCCTAATGGCCTAGGTTACAAATATGACCCTGGCTGTTCAACTAGACATAAAAACCCAACTTTGACCTTTGTAATGTAGTGGTGCCACCCAGATATATTTAGCAATTGACTCGAGGAATTTTGATTCCAGTATTGTGAAGCTGATTGAGTGTCTTTCATTTGTCCAGGAGTGGATGAATTGTGTGAAATTGAAACTTAACCCTGACAAGACTGAATTCATCATAATTGGTGATAAGCATACCAGAGCGTCACTTATACCAAATTTCTTGTGCCTTTCCTTCAAAGCTCTATTTCACCAACAGTGGAAGTAAAAAAAAAATAGGTGCCACTTTTGACTCAGGAGACATTTTTGACAATTACATAGCTAAGGTCTGCCATGCTTGTTACTATTACCAAAGAGATTTGCGAAATATCCATAAATTCCTAGCTGTTGATAGTGCACTTTTGTGGCAAACACTATGGTAAGTGTCCGACTAGACTATTGTAAATTCCCTAATTATTATAATCACAACTAAGCTTTTTGTGTCCAAGCTTAGCAAAGTTACAGCATGGAGCAACATCAGCGCTATAAATAGTTGTGTTTTTGTAAAATTGTTGTCATACATTACAGTACAATGAGTAAATGACTTTCGGATGATTTAGATAGGTTTTCACAAGACAAAATGCCCCCTAAAAACAAATTAATTTATTACAACTTACCATTAATTGTAAGAGAAACAGAGTTTTTCTCAGTGCAGCTAAATAAACCATTACTGGAAAACTGAAAGCTGTCATTCCCTTTAAAATTCCTTTTAAAGTTCACAGTGGATTATTACTATATTATTAGAAACTCTATTTTTACCTTGACAAATGTGCCATCTCCTAGTGCTGGTATTGGTTAAGGCATGTATTTATTTCAGACCCTGGACTAAATACCAGTATCATGCAGATAATAATTAAACTGGTGTGATTTTTTTTCAGATTTGGAGTCTTAGATTTCTTCGCTTGCTGATGTGATGGAGTCTTGGTGTATGTTTCACACCATGAGGTGAATGACAGTATCACGCAGATGATAATTAAACCGATTTTCTTACATATTGAATCAGAGGTATTGACTGACAGGATCATGCAAATGGTATTTAAAGCGATGTAGTTTCTTTTACACTTGTTGACTATTGAACATAAATTAGATTAGCTAACTGGTGCCAAAGTCAAAGGTCAATGTTGGGGTTTTATGTCCGGTTCAACAACCAGGCTCATATTGAGACAGGTCCTCAGCATTGTCACTTGTGGGAGTCAAATCTACACAAAGGTGACAGCCTGTGATTAGATGCTGTGTGCAGTGATGGTGTCACCATATATTCCTTTTTTGTTGATGGTTTGATGACAATCTCTTGCCATAGAGAGTACAAATAAGTTTGAGCTTGCTCTTTCTTGGGTCATTCTTAGTCCTCAGTGGCTGAGTGGGTAACAGATTTGGTGTTAAACCACTTGACCCTGACCTATGTGGCGATGAGTTCCAATCCAGCTTAAGACAGTATGTGGGATACACTGCCCAGTAAACATTTTTGAGTTTTTCAAACGTTTGAGAGGAAACGTTTGGCAAAGGTTTAAAAAAAGATGAGTACGAAAATCATTTATAGTAGAAGGTTTTGAAAACGTTTTCAAAACATTTAAAACATATTTAACATTTAATGCAAAAGGTTAGAAAAACATTAGAAATGAACATGATAATGTCTACAAAATGTTACTTTACATAGCTTAGCAATATTAACCATAATTCAATAGATCAAATTCAATTTAATATGGGTTTAGGTTGCTCACCAATAAAACTGTTAATATTTATGTCTAAAATTATAAGATAGTGGCTTAAAAAGTGTGATCCCAATTCAATTCTTACTTTTACACATTGCATGTGGGACAATTTTTGACAAAGTTCTCTAAAATCCCCTATTTTTGTTCACCACCATCTTTGGTTGCAAATGTTTGAAGGTAAACATTTTGAAAATATGGGTATAAACAATGTTTGTAAAAGAATGTTTGTCAAAACTTTGGATAAAAAAGCATTTAAAAATGTTTCAATATGATGGGTATAAAACCCAGTTGCTCTTAAATGTTTGTAAAACATTTTTAGAGGAAGCATTTTATGTTTTATGTAACTGCTAACCAAACGTTTCATGATGAATGTTTGAAAAACATTTCCAGCATAACTTTCATTTCTTCAGCTATTTAATAAATGTTTAAAACGTTTCCTGTTAAACCTCAGTTTATTGAGTTATTTTCAGCAAAAACGTTTGCATAGAGAATGTTTATAAAACATTATTTAAACATTACAATGTAAACATTTACTTGAAATTGAAATTATGTATACATTTAAACCAAAAGGTAGGGTTTAAAACGTTTTTAATGTTTACTGAGTGAGGACCTTTCCTGACATGTACTTACTTGTTCAAAGGACGTAAACCGGCAATTTAGACCTTTGATTTATCACAATCAATCAGTCAAACAGCCATTCAGTCAATCGTTCAATCAAACAAAAATCATTCCAATCATTGCTTTTGATAAATTATTTCCATCTTCTTTGGTAAAATTGGGCCCAGTAGAGTTGAAGCAGAAGTATTGTATCACCATTCTGTGATGTCTTCCCATAAATAGGCTTGTCACATGAGGGTTATGTTACAGCTGCCTGTGTGTTTTTTTCTGGTTCAAGATGAAAATAAACAACAACGGAGTGCCCTCTGGGCATTGTATCAGCTGACAAAATCGACAAACTGACAAAATTACCTTCATGAATAAAAGTCATACTCAAGACCGTTTAAAAAGATAAAAACTTGTATTCACTCCAAGAGAATACCCTTATGACAATAAAGATATCAAAATGGATCTTACAGATGTGTCTATATTTTGAAAATGATGGAAATTAGAAACAGAAATTCCAAAAAATGAATGCGTTTGATCGCAAAAGATAATGCATACTAGTAGTCCTAAAGCCATGTAGAGTAGAATTAAGCATGATGTCACTCTATGTGTTACTATTTCCAACTGTCAAATAACTCAAAGATGGCTGTCAATATTCAGTTGTTTTCTTTGTTTGTTATTTCAAGATGTTGATTGCTACTACTCTTTATTTCACTGAAGGGCTCATACTGTTTCTGAGATTTTAGCACTTCAAAGTTGTTGTTTTATTTCTCGTAATAAGAGTCAAATGCATTTAAAAACATTGTTTTAATCATTCGCCAAAAATTAAACAAGTGAGATCAGCAGTGAATATCACGAGATATTGGAAAAATTTCTTCCACAGGGATATGGGAAAAATGGCCGATACATTATCATATAATCGAATAGGACGGATACAAAATTATATGCAAAATTTACGGATATATCTTGAAAAAAAAATCATAAAAATAATAAAGGAAGATAGAAGAGTGTAACCAAGGCTTAACCACCACAATTATACAATTGATAAACAATATTTCAGAAACAATCCTCACCAGGTAGGGAACAATTGGCCAAAAAGTGGACCTCTCTTAGAGGCAAACAGACTAACAAACAAGCTTTTATGCTCTGTCAGTATGTTATTAATTAAAATCACCAGTTTCTCAGTATATATAGCAATTCTGAAAAAGAAGTCTATAGATCAAAGTCATTGACTTAAAATGAGAACCCCCAACCTAATCTTTTCCCCTCTCTCCTAACTGCAGCAGTACTTCTGTTGTGTGAGTTAAAAAGTGCACTAGCAATAATAGCTACCATGCAAATTACTAGATGACTCACGGTAACATTCAAATGACTTCAGGACACACCTCAGAAGTAAGCAAGAAAACACTACATTGACGTCATATTCTTCCGAGGGAGTTACGTGCCAATGTACACATTCCTTTTGACGTAAAAGTTCAATGCGCGTTTTCAGCACTGAAAGGAGCTGTGGCTAATTTCTTTCATTTTTAGTTCATGTTCCTGTCAGCATAAATCTAGACACTATTCTTATTACCACCGGCCTCCCCCTTGATTAACACGCGGGTACAATGAAACACTGCTATTAAGAAGTGGAAAAAAGGGGCAGCTAGGCAACTATAGGAGAATAATACTATAGGACTATAAAAAGTGTCAGGGGTGTGTTATTGATGCCAGGGAGACAGAAACTTGCCCAATTTGTCCAGTGTGTATTTCTGCAGGCATTCTTAAAAGGTTTTCGGGGGAGGAGGTAGAACAAATAGCATCCTTGTTTTCTGGGAGTTTCTTCACCCGCCAATGTAGATTTGTGTATGAGAACACACTGTACCTCTTTTTGCAGGCCAGAATTGATCCGGATAGAATTGACAAAAAAAGTAGCCTCATTTCAGGCAGTAGGAGATTGGATTGGGAACTGTTACAGATTTGGTTCTTTTGTTGCTTGTTTTTTTTTTGTCCTTACTGTTTGTTTGGCCTCCCACGCAAACTTAGACATGTCCAGATATCCAATCTGATTTAAAGGGGCTTGCTAAAACTAGGGACAGGAGAAATATCTACAGGCACTCACACACATACACACTGGGATTGAGGATTATTTGTTTCGTGTTTGCACTTTAAAACAAGAGCATTTGTTTATTTATCACAGATTGGAAGTGTTCTCAGCAGTTGGAGTTTTGTAGTATTTTGGACTAAAAGGTTCGGTTATTCACTTCAGTAAGGTGAGTTTGGTCTGTTTTCACGAAATAATATATATCTTTTATTCACTTCTTAATTATGGAGTCTGTAGCATTTTGGACTAAAAGGTTTGTTGGTTAACTCAGAAAGGTGAACATGTTCTGATTTCACGAAATAAGATATATATTTATTCACTTCTAAAATTGTATGCACTATGTAGCTGTGGATGTTCAACATAAAACTTAAATTTTTTTAATTTGAAAAGGGTTAGACACATTTAGCAAGTAATGTTTCTTTATTTGATGTTCGCATATACTTTAAATATATTTGTGATTTATTACTTAATAATTTTTGTATTTGTTTGAATCATTTCACTTGGCAATGAGTTATTATATGGATATTACTTTTCGAAAATTGAGATATTTTACATGTTTTTATTATAAGAATAGACATATAACATTAAACAAAACAGAAGAGAACTAGCAAAATATGTACTCATAAGCAATGGGGATGTACATTTTTTATTGGAGTTAACCCTTTTTGAGACTTACTGTTGATCTTTGCTTGGAGATAAATCAACATATGTCACTTCCGCAATGAAAAATTTTCTAAATTATAAAGAATCATTTCCAGTAGGAAACTAAAGAAAAAAAAACTCATTGAAATCAACAATGGGTTTATATTTTTTTTCTTTCTGCTACAAACATTTTTACTCATATTCAGAAATAATCACAATAAAATTTAGTCCACAGCTTTACTTTGTGTATAACAAACAAAATTCATATTTGTGGTGATAAATTGTGATATATGTAATGACCAGAAAACCATTGATGCTATATGTTGACAGCCAGAAGGCCACACAAAGCCCTTCAAACTGGGTGCTTGCTTCAAGAAATGATTAAAAATATGTGTTATTCAAAAGAAGCTTTGATAGATGAAACTGAGAGGAATTGTCATCAGCAATTTTAAAGATTTTGCTAAAAAGTAATTTTAATCAAACTGTCAGTTACAACACATTATCACACTACAGTATGAAACAACTAGTTTAATATCTATTTGTATAAGACAATGAACTCCAAACACTTCTATGGTCTTTGTCCAGTCATAAAATAAATGGAATAAGAAACTGATTGAAAGCATAACCATTTTGCCAATGGAAATTATCACTCCAAAGAAAACCATAGAAAAATATGTAACGTGTATTAAGAACAGGTTGTAAAACACTCGTTTGGTTTTTGTTCTCCATTAAGTCACACAGAGTATATATGTAACAAAAATTTACCTTCTTCTTAGAGCTATATATACATCACCCCTGGGGGTTTTGATTACATGTAATTTATATTGAGCACGATTATATTCAGTTGCTGTGATTTTTACAATGTAATCCACTATGACAGAATCGAGCAAGCCGATGAAAAAATAGCAGTTTTAAGTTGCCCCAATCCATTTGAGATTTATCAATTTATTTGTCATTTTATCAGTGGATATCATATCATAAATTGATTGAAATGGGATATGGACAAAACTAACCACTCTTGGGTGATAGTTTCAATCATTGTTCAATGTACTGAGAGAGATTTTGTATGCAACTTCTTTTCTCAGTTTTGCACAAAGCCGATGAAGACAATGGAAGTAGCTTAGCAGATTAGAGTTTTAATAATGCAAAATAAAGCTTGAAATAGGTCAGCTGATAGGCTGATGAAAAGTAGTCATGAAGTAATTAGATTTAAATCTAATCTAAAAGCACCTAATTTCATACATTTGATAGAATCTAAGGCACAACAATTCAAAAACACTTAGTAAGACAAAGTACATTATCGTGCAGTGCCCACATAGGTAGGTTAACAGGAGTCAGGTTGAAAATATACAGAAGGGTGGGGGGGCATAGTGGCAGAGTCACACTCTCGCCTCCCACCTCTGAGATCGGGCTTTGGTTCCCGGCCCCACCTCAAATGGGAAAGCTGGTAGTTGCTTGCCGTTGGTCGGCAGTTTACAGTACAGAACCTTGACCAACTGTATGTACTGGTTTCCTCTGCCCTCCCAACTACCCATCGTGATAGGACCTGTACAGTGTTGAAAGTGACGTAAAACCCCAAATAAATAAAGAAAGAAAATAGACAGAAAGTATATGCCCCGGACACATGAACCCTCTACTTATTTAAAGCTGGACCAGCCCCATGGAAGTAGGCAGATTGAAAGTGATCAGAAAGAAATATTGAGAGTGAAAACAGTGAAGCTAAAAGCAATCATGTAAAAAGCAGTCAGGAAGTAGGCATATTGAGAATCATAATGGTAAAGAAGGTACACTGGGAGCAGTGATGTTGAAAGTAGTCATGTAAAATGTAGTCAGGAAGTAGGCATATTGAGAATCATAATGATAAAGAAGGTAGACTGGGAGTAGTGATGTTGAAAGTAGTCATGTAAAATGTAGTCAGGAAGTAGGCATATTGAGAATCATAATGATAAAGAAGGTACACTGGGAGCAGTGATGTTGAAAGTAGTCATGTAAAATGTAGTCAGGAAGTAGGCATATTGAGAATCATAATGATAAAGAAGGTACACTGGGAGCAGTGATGTTGAAAGTAGTCATGTAAAATGTAGTCAGGAAGTAGGCATATTGAGAATCATAATGATAAAGAAGGTAGACTGGGAGTAGTGATGTTGAAAGTAGTCATGTAAAATGTAGTCAGGAAGTAAGCATATTGAAAGTCATAATGGTAAAGTAGTGAGATTTAGAGCAGTGATGCTGAAAGTAGTCTTGTTAAAAGTAATAAGGAAGTAGGCAGATTGAGAGTCAAATCAATACAGTAGTCAGATTGACAATAGTAATGTGAAAGTAGACAGGGTAAAATTAAATGAAACTAATATGTCTTTTATATAAAAACGGACCAACTTAAAAATATTTGAAGAAATATTTGATAGTGGATAAATATAAGTTACGAGGAAACATATGAGATACAATGGGTTTTTCTTTGTGCAGCAGTTTATTAGTGTCCGTTTTTTTTTTTGTTTTTTTTTTACATACGTTTAGTCATTGGGCTTTGACAGTCACACGTGGGAAGCAATATAACACGTAGTTGATGTCACTAACCATTTTGTAATGCCCAGTTAATTACACAACAGTAATTTAAATAGCAAAAAATTAAAAATAAGTGTGATATTACAATAATTAGAATGGTGTGTGTTTCTTGCAATTTTACTTTCGTTTTAAAAAATCGTCATGAAATTACTGTTGAATGAAACTGCAGATAAATTTCCATTCTAATAACAACTGCCTTTTAATTAAACTCTGAATGGACTGCTTTAAAATTATTAACAGTTGATGGGAAATATTTTTACCAGCAAAATTAATTTTACAATTATAAAAATAACCACATGGGCAAAACTGGGAGTGTCAACAACATTGTATGTATCTTCTTTTACATAATATACAGACTGCCTGATAAATATTTAACCAATTCTGTTCAAACCATCTTCACCCAATCTTTCAGATACCACCTGGAAAATCCAGCAGACGGACAAACAATAATTAGAACATAACCACATCGTCCTCATTATGGATAAATTATAACTCTTACCATACCTAACAGAGAGAGAAGTTAGTTTTAGATATTGTACACAGTTTATACAATATTAAGTAATTTTATTTATTTTGTCTTAAGATACTCCTTTCATGATGGTTTCTTTTTTTTGCCATAGAGCAAGAAGAGATTTACTTTGTCAGTCATGTCCAAAGATCTAATGGTTACTGCTGATTAAAGACATTTTCTCACAATTTCATCTCCTTAACCTTACCACACTAATGGTGCTCATCCAGCTTCTTTATGCTTCTACTCATTTCATAAAAGCTGGCGAGACCCATAATGCTTTTAATTTGTTTCTTCTTTGAAGGCAGCAATCTCTCTATTTCAATGGAAACCCCCCAAACTTTGTGTCTCATTTTAGTCAGTCTACATGGGTTTAATCAACTAACTAAAAGGCCGCATTAGATTTACTCTCTTACACTATAATCTCTGTCCTTTCAAAAAAAAAACAAAAACATGGGTTCCATCCTTAACTGAAGTTACATCTTTGTTCATTTATAAACCAGAGGATATACCCTTTTAAAAAAAGTTTATGACTTCAATTGTCGACCGGATATCAGGCTGGATACTCTTGCAGCAGATTTTAAAAGAATAATTTTCGGATGATCTAACCACATGTGTTTCATTTTTTTCCGTACTTTTGCCAGCAGAGTTTTTGTAATTAAACTCTCATTTGATGTAGATGTTTATGGAGGGTAGACTTCCGTAATCCTGATTAAGGTATAAAGGCAAAAAAGCAGTTGGAGTCAGTTTGATAGTTCATGTATTTACAGCTATTGGTTTCTTTCTGATTTACTACTTTGGTTTCAAGTCTCCTTAATTAACTTTTACGTATGTCCTTAATACCCTTTTTATAATCTTATAAAGACCAAGAATGACCCAGGTTTATTGCATAAAACGTAAAGGTCAAAGCTAGTAGTTTACGTCCCATTCAAAAGCCAGGGTCATATTGGGACATGTCCTCAGCATTGCCACTTGTGGGAGTTAAACCCACACAGATGTCATAGCCTGTTATTAGAAACTATTCACTGGATCACTGAGGATCTTACATGAAATAAAAAGGTTGTTTTTCAAACATTTACACCAATGGTTTTGTTGAAAAACATTGATGTATTTGACTCAACTGGGAGTAGTAATGTTCATTGTTATTTCACTTTCAGACTAAGTGTCACTAGCCTGCTTTATATCACCTTCAGTGTGGTGCTCAGGGTACTTAGAAGGTTTGGTTCTTTTTGAAATTAAGAGTGACTCTCAGCTTCGGCATAAAAACATGTTTTCTTGCAATTTTTCATGAGATATAACATCATTCAATCAAGGTCCTTTGAATTTTTATTTTTCACAAGATATTGCTTTTAGAGCTCTTAATCTCCCCTAAAAGCAGACTCCAATAACTCTCAACAAGTGCAAATTGAAATTTTCAAAAACATCCACGTGCAATGAGCAAAGATCAGAACCATGGAGATGCAGGAATAATGAGGAGGTGGATATGTGGTTAGGGGTTATTTATATCATGGTCAATGAATGTAACAAGATAAAATAATGACAGTCATTTTCATAAAGAGATATTAGCTGCAAGGTACCACTTCTAGAGCACATGTATGGCTGCATGGGTGGTTTCCTGCAACAGGTAATTTGTATTGGGCTGGATAATTGATATTTTGCTGAAAGCATAGTTTTATAGTCACAATTTGGAGTAATGTCAAGCAGACAACCAAAGTCATTGAAAATGGAACCTTTGAAAAAAATGTTATTTTTGGTATTCCCATTGCAAATTATTTCCAGTTGATATTGAATCTCTCCAAACGTATTTTACTCAAATGCATATCTCACAAAATCTCACCAAATTTGACCTACTCCAATATCAGCGGACCTGAACCACAGCCAAGGTAAACAAGCCCATTCAGTTATAGCCAGTGGCCCTAGCATGGAAGACTGTGACCTAGGCATTAGAAGATAATAAAGTATTCTTTTCTTCCAATTAATTGGGTTGTTATGAGATAATATGCCACTTGAAGATTTAAAGTAGACCTCTTTGTTTTTAAGTTATTTGTTGTCAGAATTTTACAGTTTACCAATGTTCTAGTGATTGTCATTTTTGAAATATAATCTGTATTTTGTATTATTCATGTCCAATATATTAATACTTCATTTAAAAATGTCATTTACTGGTAAAATATAACAGGTAGTTAACACTGTGTAGATTTTGCAAAACAGTTCTGGTAATTTGTAAGTGGTTTGCAAAACTACTCATTGTCATTTCAATTTGGTGTATTATCCTGATTTTTACACACAGAAATAACAAAATTAATTTTAATCAGTTGCTAGAAACAATGATGCTGTGTAACATTAAATGTTAAATTAATAAAATTTTCATCTAGAAATTAAGAAATGGATATTTAAGTGTCATATGACCAAAATTAATTTGTGATTATACACCATTTATATATCTCTGATAAGAGTTAAAATGATTTAAGGATAAAAATGAGTATGTCTCATTTCAGCAGCTACTTTAACGTTGTAATTATGTTCCCACGCAGTCAGTTATGTCAGTCCTCCTAAGGGTGACATAATATTACATCTATATTAATAAATATAAAAGTATGAAACCTCTAGACACAGACTGTGGCTTTTAAGCTTGCTGTTTTACAAAGTAAAGACACAAGGTACAGAAATGACTGAGTGAGGCTTTTAAGCTATTTTGCAAAGTACAGACACGGCTCGCTATTTAGATCCATGACAGAAGTCACCCCAAATATAAAAAAAACTATTTTTGGTTCAACAATAGTCGGGGTCTACACTTCCCTGGTAATTTAGGGATCTGTCACCACCGTAGTGTCCACATTAGAGTTAAACAGTGACTCATCTATCATGTTCTAAATAGGTTATTCTCTGGCTTCCAAGGTGATCTCACTGCTTTAAAATGGAAGAATGTGGATACGTTCACCCACGTTCCCCATATTGGTTACATTCTTGTGTGTCCTGATAACCTTGTGTGTCCTGTTAACCTGCATTGAAAAGGGATCCATGTCTATTGGAACTCTGTTATAATATATATTTTATAATCAGCACAATACCTCCAATACTATACAGAGTAGAGCCCAAATTCTCTATTGACTTTCTTCCATTCCCCAACTGAAAGACAGAGTCTTAGGAATGACCATTTGGTAATATCCACAGGGTTTTCAGCCTGCCATTGGAGGACAGAACCCAAGGAGAGAGGGCTGAAATTTTCAGTGTTCATGCAAGCCACACTATATCTGCCTGCAGCTGGAATAGAACCCACGTACTCTGTGTTCATAGGAAAGTATGTTACCCATCAGCTGCAGTATTTGTGTGGAGCTGTGTGAATATGACATTAGCAATAATTCTAGTACCTCCACAAAGCTTGTATCTAGTCAGGACCCATCATTAGTTGCAGTTGTCTCTGGGCCCATAATTACATCTTTGATGCACACTTTTCCCTGTCTGAAAATGGCCAGATTCACAGGACATAAAAGTTTGAGATAGAGCTTCCGGATATGTCGTTTTATTGTATTTCCATGAATGTCATTCAATATTCCTTCAGCTTAAAGCTAGAAAAGCTTTGGATGGTGTAAAGATCTAAAGGTGTTCAGTTAAAAACAGAAAGAAAACGTGTGTTGTGCTACTTTGTATTGTAATTAAACGACACACTAAAATATCTCATGATCTATTATAAATGATATTGCCATCACAGACCAATAAAACTTTTGACAGGCATGAATTGATGTATACGCTTAGGTTACTTGGATTTTGGAACTGGACACCACTCTATCCTGTTTTATCCTAGTCTATGTTTAACAAGGCATTAAACTTCAGGATATAAATTTAGCAAACTCATTGAAAAGGAGATCTCTGTACCTATCTGCTTGTTCATATTACAGGAAGTGGGTCATAAGTTGGGTTTTAGCTTAATATGATATGTATTGAACTCCAAATTCCATAGCTTGTGGTTCCATAGCTGCATTACATAACTGAATTCTTTTAACGCTTATGCTTTGATATGGAGCCCCCGTTCGGACATTAAGTCATGATCACCAGATGATGTGGTAATCACCACTTCACTTAACCGTGATCATAAGATCATCTGGTGTCCCCTACTTATTTAGTTGTGATCACCATGATGATGTTGGTGATCACTACATCATTTAGTGCTCTACAGGAGATGGTAAGATCACCACAGCATCTGTTTATCATGACACTGTAAGTCTTGAGAATGACATACTTACCTACACTCATGAGATGTTGTGTTCATGAGACTTTCTGTGCTCACAAGATCTCCTGACTACCACAAAATGCTCACGATCACAACATGGCACATGCCAAAAAAATACAATGTACCAATAGGGACTCCATGGTTTTGTCAGTTTCTTTCCTCGTTTTTTTTATTCTGAACATCATTATTGATGTTTTTGTCATTTTTAGTACGTCCTTTGATATATATTCAAACGAGAATTGTAGTAATTCAATAATCAAATTAATAAACAACTGCATACAATTCTGATAATGAATTACAAAATTATGCAACATGTTTTTGAATATGTGTAATTGAGTGATAATAAAATTTATTCAAGTGTAGTTATTTATTCTTACTTGACATGCCATAATTTGTCATAAGTTTTCATTATTAATTGCTTTTGGAAATAAGGGCACTCGGGGAGTGCATACCCTCGCCAAGGCATTATAATTTTTAAAGGCTCAATAATAAGCAAATAGGAAAATTGGAATCTTTTATATATATATATTTTTTTTGCATCCAGGCAGTGAGCCGGATCAATCGATAAACTTAATGGGATCTTAGCTGGACCAAGACACATCTTCTCATTTTTTCATGAAGATCCAACTAGTAGTATTTGTGAAATCCTGCTAACAAACAAACAGACAAATAAACGGTCATGAATTCATAACCTCCTTGGTGGAGGTAATAACGAGTTGCTAAAAGACAAAATAAAACCAACAACAATAAGTTTATTCAGACTGACAATTAGGTTCGAGCTTCTTTGTAATTAAGAGAATTCTGAATCAGTGTGAATAATACAGACTTACAGTTTCTGGCTTTAACATGGCAATATGTCAAATCTGTACTGGATTATACCCAGGTCACATTGTTTTATACTGGCCTTACAAGTAAGGTACGGGTGCAAAATATTTAACTCATTATGGCTGGGTCCGTTTAGTGTTTTAGTGGTATCCGTTCGGTTTCAGAAGCGGACACAAGTCGAAATTCATATTTTGATTGGACGTGTTTACTAAAACACAGATCAAATTTCCAGTAGCTGAATTTTTGAAATGTCTGAAAAACCTGCCACATCCTCCAATGGGCTGTAATAAAATCTACATGCCAGAGGGGTGAAAGGCGGTGGAATGTCTATATGAGATAGCTCCTTTGTTAAGATATGAGGTCTCTTTTCAGAGTCATAAGAACAAGGTCGTGAAGCTAAAACTCGACGTTGCCTACGGCCTGCATAAAAGTCTGTGGACAGGCCATTAACTAATATCTCACAGGATTTTGGCATAAATTTGAGTCTTAAGGATTGCTAGCTGGCAATATGAAACATTGACAGAAATATGAATGGCAGGAATTATGTGTTTTCCCCCTTTTTTATTATACTGTGTCTTGTTTCATTTCTGCAATTAGTAAGACCTGATGGGATTCTGGTATTTTGGCTGCTGTTGCTTCACAGTTTTACCTTTGTGATGTGGTAACTTCATTATTGCAAGAAACCAGACACCTTACCACAGTTTTCTATTACAAGATGAGGCTCTGAGAGAAACCCACACAATTCATTTATACAACGAGAATACATTATTTGATTCACTGTTGACATTTATGTTCTTCTGTCGCACACTGTTTTTGGCTTATAAGAGTATGTCATGATAATTTAAATGTATCATCCTGGTAAGACATAAAAAGTAGTTTATTTTAAGAAGATTAGTCACCAAACCCATCTACAAATGTTCGTTTCAATAACAATATAAGTTATTTTGTATAGACTATGCCTCAGTATGTGCATATTGTAATCAGTATTCAAAAGCTTATTATTCAGGTAATTATTCATTTTGTCTTGCTTGTGTTTATATTTGGAGGTTTTTTTCACATTTGTCCAGAGAGAGCATCGGGGGAGTTGTCTAAAGTAGTATTTAGATAATTATTGTAATTTTACCTGTAGATCATGGAATTTAATTCCATCAAACTAGGTTCAAAGAAAAAAACAATCTTAGATTTCACCTGCAGCCTCATTAAAAGAAGCTACAAATATTAGACTTGGGTTTCTTGTTTCAGGGTTTAATTTTCATCAATCAGTGGTCGTGTGTCTTGTGATTCAATGGTTGTGGACAATTACTAGCCGTAGAAATAATTATGACTATTTTTGATTGAGTCAAATGAAGGTAATCCTATAGACGCTACGTACCTGCAGTATATGATTGTGTCGAGTTATTACCTGTCATTACCTTCTGAGGCTCCTTGGGCCTTTGTAGCTTTGTTTGTAATACATGCCTGGGGACACCGTATTGGGTTCTATCTCAAGTACAGGCAGAAACATAGTGGACCTGATGGTTACTTAAATGATGGTCCTCTTTATTTGGCCCTATCCCCAGTGGCATAGGCTAAAGAACATAAGGGACTTTGACAAATACTTATTCCTGAGTCTTTGTCTTTCTTTTGGATGAATGTTAGTCATCAGAGTTTGAGCTGGACTTATGCTGGCGGGAATAGACAAATAGCTAGCTGAGTTATGTAGTAAAAGAGATATTTCTCTGAATACAAATACAAATACTTTGTGGTTGGTTAACTGTCTCAGACAAATTGTATTTCCCAAAAACTCAATTGATTCTGTTCAGATCTATTTAAAATGTTTTAGATACATTTGTATCTAAAATATACAGTGATTAGGATGTCACTGTCTGTGGGTAACATTTTCGATTTGTGACATATAAAAGATACAAGCTGTTCTGCATTCGTTTTGTATCTGGGAACAGTGTAAGCATCTCAGTACTGGTTATCCATACCTTGTATTGTATAATTACTTGTCTAGATGTAGATAATTTGTATAATATATACCTTTAGTGTGTAGTCATGTGTTCTATATGTACATTGAACCTAATTTAGACAAATAGATAAAAATAGTTGAGTTCATTAGTAAATTATTAGGTGAAAAATAAATACTAAGTAAACAAAGAAATAAATGGTTAGACTGTATACCAAACATGGTGGGACCAATTTGGTAGATCATCATGTAATTTTTGTAACCTTTCTGCTGTGTCACAAAAAAGAAATATTCAACGAAGAATCACTTGAATGATTGGCGTCATTATAAACACCTGATATAGCATACACATAGCAGCATATTTCTTAGCAGTGAAAAATCACAGCGGAGATTTTGCACATTGTCTTTTTTCATTTACTTTTCATGACAGATGTTAAGCAAGTGGGTGTGTAGATGAGAGTTCAAATGACAATCTTCTTAGTTCATATCAGATCATCCATCTTTCACACTTTGCCAGAGTTTATCCTATATTAGAGGACACTGCTCAACACTAATGTAATAGCTTTTTGACACAATATACATCATAACAAATCTTTTCACTTTTCTTGCCTGACATTCCAATAGTCAATAAGCTTATCTTTTACCCAGGGATTTTTTTATTTCTTCTCCATATTTGTATTTAGAACCACCGTCGCTAGCATCTGTCAGCTATGTACATTATCCATCCTTATCCTTTGGATGTGTCATGACACTATGAAGCTGCTATGACCTTGAGAGTGTTTATGTAATATTGCTATATATCATAGTTATTCTGTATTTCAGAGAGTTGTTGTTTATCATAGAAAAATTACCCTAGTAATGTATATTTTTAAATGTTATCATGTTAAATGTGTCCATTGTAAGTGGAACCATTGTATATAAAATAAGCCATAAAGTGTATCCACTGTAAGGCACACCGGTGTAGATAAATCAGTGATGAAATGTATGCACCATTAATGCCAGTATATATAAAATATCAGTTGTGACATGTGTCCACTGTAAGGGGCATCTGTGCATATAACATGAAATGTATCCACTGTAAGGGGTACCAATGTATATGAAACAAGAGCACTCGGAGAGCGCAGACCTCCACCAAGGGAGCTCAATTCCTGGACTATCATAAAAATCCACCCTAAAATTATCTGGTTATAACTTCCTTTAAAAAAGCCCGGATCCAGATGATCCAGACAGTGATCCAGATCACTCCTGAAATCTAGTCACTTATTCCTTGTCCCATTTAGAACATTTCCTGAAAATTTCATCAAAATCCATCCATAACTTTTTGAGTTATCTGTCTTTAAAAATTACATTTCATGGGTCCAGAAGATCCAGATAGTGATCCGGATGACTCCCAAAATTGAATTATTTCTTCCTTTTACCTTTTTAGATATATCCTGAAAATTTCATCAAAATCCGTCTATAAGTTTTTGAGTTATCTTGTTCACAAATGCATCTGGCAGCCTGGATCCAGATGATCCAGATAGTGATCGAGATCCCTCCCAAAATCTAATCACTTGTTCCTGGTTCTATGTAGGATATTTCCTGAAAATTTCATGAACACCCATCCAAAACTTTTTGAGTTATCTGTCTTTAAAAATTACATGTCATGGATCCAGAAGATCCAGATAGTGATCCGGATCACTCCCAAAATTTAATCATTTCTTCCTTTTACCTTTTCAGACATATCCTGACAATTTCATTAAAATCCATCCATAAGTTTTTGAGTTATCTTGTTCACAAACAAACAGACAAACCCAGGCAAAAACATAACCTCCTTGGCGGAGGTAATCCACTGTGACATGCATCCACTGTAAGAGGCACCTGTGCATATAAATTAGCCATGAAATGTACCCACTTTAAGGGGTCCAGTGTATATAAAATCAGTCTTGACATGAATTCAATGTAAGGGGCACCAGCGTATATAAAATCAGCTGTGAAATGTGTCTACTATAAGGGGCACCAGCGTATATAAAATCAGCTGTGAAGTGTATCTACTATAAGGGGCACCAGCGTATATAAAATCAGCTGTGAAGTGTATCTACTATAAGGGGCACCAGCGTATATAAAATCAGCTGTGAAGTGTATCTACTATAAGGGGCACCAGCGTATATAAAATCAGCTGTGAAGTGTATCTACTATAAGGGGCACCAGCGTATATAAAATCAGCTGTGAAGTGTATCTACTATAAGGGGCACCAGTGCATATAAAATCAGCTGTGAAATGTATCTACTATAAGGGGCACCAGTGCATATAAAATCAGCTGTGAAGTGTATCCACTATAAGGGGCACCAGTGTATATAAAATCAGCTGTGAAGTGTATCTACTATAAGGGGCACCAGCGTATATAAAATCAGCTGTGAAATGTATCTACTATAAAGGGCACCAGCATATATAAAATTAGCTGTGAAATGTATTCACTATAAGGGGCACCAGTGTATATAAAATCAGCTGTGAAATGTATCTACTATAAGGGGCACCAGTGTATATAAAATCAGCTGTGAAATGTATCCACTCGTGGCTAATTTTATATGCACTGGTGCCCCTTATAGTGGATACATTTCACAGCTAATTTTAAATACACTGGTGCCCCTTACATTGAATTCATGTCAAGACTGATTTTCACTTAAGATTTCTCCACCATACCTGTGTGTATTTTAGTGTAACAAGAATGGTGCAAAAATATCTTTCTGATGCTACTACTCCATGTAGTTTTAAATGACATTAATAACATAAATTTGGATATTGTAATGGTGAAGATTTTAGATGAAAGTGTTTAATTATTAATAATCTTTAAATTCCATAAAACACAGGCAAAGTGCCTCAGTAAATTAACTGTCTTTGGACTTAACAGTAGAAATCAATAGTCAGAAGTGGACATAGTGGAGATCTGGTAATCCACAGCTGCCCCAAGGCACTGCTGGAGTCCACTTTAAACTACCCCCAAAGCCAACATTTGGACAGATATTTAAAGACTCCAAAATATTACATTAAATATAAGAATACAGTATTGAATATTGAACCAGATCCTCTGGCTAAATATCTGTTATTTTCAAATAATATATACGTAATTAGACTTTACTATCAAGTTCAATTCTGTAAACTTTGAATCACAAAATGTCATATTCAGCGACAAAAGTATGAAACATTTGTAAAGAAAACAGAATCTTCGATATTTTGATTCTTTCACTAACTTGTGACAGGCTATTTTATGTTTAAAACAAAAGATTACACTAAAGAAACAAGTGTAAATGGTATTTACATATTCTTGGTTGTGACAATATTTCGCATGGATGTAAATATCGAAAAGGGCTACTCAAATCTTGATTTAAATCTGTTTCCACAACAATAATTTATCTTTTCAAGGATAAATCATTTATTTAAATGTTGCCTTCTTTAATACTATGGAAAACAGGCAAATCTTTGAACCATTTGGTTTGCAACCAACTTGCCAATATCATTTATCTTAGGTTCTTACTTTGCACTAAAAAATATCCCGCAAATGTATTAGCTTGGATCTTCTTAGATTACCAAATGGTGTTGCATCCCATTTTAGGGCCATCTTTTCTGGAAAATTGACTTGTACCTATTGACCATTTTTTTAGAGATGTCATGACAACAAATCATCTAACTTGTCTTTGTTATAATAGCTTTCGATTGCTGAAACTGTCTTGTTGCCAACTAAAATCAGCTAACAAAATTCCGACTGGGACTATACTAGATTAGACGAAAACTCAAATAACTTACAGCATGAACAACCTCATTTTAGCACATAATGACAGGCTTGAAACACTCCTTGAAATAATTGGCTTGACAAGAACCTTGTATTTCTTACTAACAGCCACAGTGGTAACTGCTAAAGCAAACTTGTGGATTATCAAAGTAAAACATCCCTCATTACGAAAAAAGTAACTTTCATGAACACACAAAAAAACCAATACTCATGCACTTGTATATTATTGTCATCTTCATTTGTAATATTTTTGTACATGCCATTTAGGAAGTTTTCTTACAATACAAAACTTATCTTCAAAAGCTCATGATCGTAGCTGAGGTCGAGAGAACAGTCAGGTTCATATTTCAAGTGTATGAATATTATTATGTCCAATTTCCTGTAGAATGCTTAGCCAGTAATTGGAGTTAGATCTTTTAAAGGTGGCAATTATCTATAATTATTGCTTTTTGTGATCCTTTTTTCTGTTGTTTCAATAATGATGGGGCTTTTAATATCTGACAATAGCATGTCTCATTTTCCTGATATTGTTGACCTGACCGTTTTTTTCTTTCAGCTATTACATGTAGTTCATGTATTATAGAAGTGACAGAATATCTAAATGCACCCTGATAGCATTCACTGGTAAAACAAATGAAATTTTTCTGGTGTATTGAATGTGGAAAACCATTGCATGTATACATTCAATAACTTAACCATTGAATATACATACATATATATTCAATGGTCTAGAAATTAAATGTACACATTAAATAAATCACATCTGCTTTCTGTTCATCTTGAGCATAAACTTTATGATAAGGTTAATTCTCTGTAGATGGTTACAACCAAATTATATTATAGCAGATGCTGTCTGATAAAATGTAACTATCTTAATATGTTTTCTGGATACAGTAAGTATCACAACAGACCTCACGGGCACAATGGTGGTACTTGGGAATTTTTCTGTAATGAGTTTTGAATTTTAAGGCTCTCGTTTGTTCTTTGATTAAGGACTAAAGTAGAGCTTTATATGTGTATAATAGCCTTATTCAAAATGGGACCAATACAGAAATAAACAAAAGACAATTTGCTTTGATCTTAGGTACAGCAACTATAAATACTAGCTGTTTTTGAGAGTCGTGTTATTGGCCAATTGTCCAGAATCCCAGCAGTAACACTCAATGATTTTCCCATTGACTGGTTGCATACATTGAATGATTATCTACATTCATTACAATATATCTAAAAAAGTTAACTGGAAATTAATCAACAAAATTCCAGTATCCTTTTGTAAGGTTATTCTGTTTTTGCAGACACAGTATCACGTCCAGTTCAACTTTCCAACTGAATAACCTTTTACAAACCATTTTACTGCAAGAAAATTTAGAGATTTGTTTCTGCATAGGTTTGGGAGAAATGAAAGGACACAAAACAACAGCATTTCTACCACTTAAATGTTCCCAGACAATACCATATGTATAACATTTCATGTCTGTCATATTATATAGACTCTTATTTCACACAGTGTATATCTTTTGTTGAAAGAAAACATAGACGAATCTGCTAATGGAATGACATCACCTATCTCTACGGTTTTGGTTTTATTCTGTTTAATATCCAATTTACACCTTGTCAAGAAGGCACCCCAATGCCCCCCCCCCCCCCCCCCCCCCGCATTTACAAATGGATCTATTGAAGTCTGGCACTGTGGCATATGAGTTTAGGAAATATATAATCAACTGGCTTTTGGATCTATTACTGAAGTTGATGCCAAACTGTCCAAAATAATTATGGCACATAAAATCAGTTTCTGCAAAAAAGGGTAAAAATTAGATCATCAAAGAACATGAAATGCTATATAATGATTTAGCTATCTACCTGAGATAAAACATAAATATAACACAAGGGTTACTTTATTCTATAACTCTTTGAACTTGTCCACCCATTGCAGTAAGATAATCATGTATGTCTATTCTCAAGTCACGTGAGTTAAATTCACATGAAATATGATAAACATGAAATTGTATTTTTGTATGCGTCAGTTTATTGAGTCTATAACTATATAAATACCAAGTATACATATTTGCATTAACTCATACTATAATATACTAACGATGGGCAAATTATATCCAAGTAAGTAATCACTTCAACATTGGTATTCTGGATCAGCAACTACAAGAAATTCAAACTTAAATAATTTATGTCAAGATGAAGCTGAAGCCAAATACAATGGCATTTCACTGTTTTAGTAATGCCCCAGTCACACTAGAGATAGTACATTCCTCGGTTAGAGGTTTTACTCGGCGGTGGAACACCTCCAAGGATGCGTCATACCTTCTGCAGGCATTGGGTGAAACACCCCTGTTGTTGTTCAACTGCTATCTGAGGTTTGTACGTGAGCTTGTGAGACAGTAGCAAAATGTCCATTTACCTCCACTCACCTTATGTTGCCGTATTGCACAGAAAGATGACAGAGTTACAACCTTATATACACCATGGACTACACCTTCAGTGTTCAGTTACTGTAGCAAGAAAGTCATCTGAGCATGGTCACGGTGAGATGGTTAGAGAGGAAAATTTTAAACATTTTCAAAGTTCCTTGGTATTGGACATTTTGCCACTGTCACAAGTTTGCATTTGAACCTCAGACGGTAGATGAAGGACATGGGCATTTTACCGAACACCCATAATGAAGGGTTACACCGCCTGTAGTGGGACAGCTGTATTAGATAGACACATATAAATGTTGTAATTTCTCTTCCATATGACATTGCTTAGTAACCACCCTAACACTCAACTAGATCTCTGTGATCAGTTTAGCATTTAATCCCTTGACTCTCGTCTTTGATCTAGTGGGTTCAAATACACCATTCATATCAATACTTGAAATGCACTGAGAGAAACCATCCTGGTATGATCTTTGTTGTTGAGGGGAGTGTATTACCTGCAGCATTGAGCTTTGATCAACCATTTAATCCTGTTAAAAATACTGTATCCTGATAACCAATATAAAATGTATTTTATTATCCACCACGCGACGTATTTGCCCTAAATACGGGGAAATACAGACCGGGATGCAGTTTTTCAACAATATCTCGAAAAGTATGCAACTTACAAATATATATAATATATCATTAGAAAGGTGTCATTGTAGCGCTTCTGATGATGTATGTTGCATAAAAACAACTCAGAAAATTTTTTTTTGGAAATTTTTGAAACACCCCCGTGGCCTCTTATGAGTTTTACTACAATATACACTCTGGACAGATGACTGGGAGGGGCAGATGAATACCAATGTCAGTTCATTCCTTCAATGTACACTAGTCAGAAATTAGGTCTCTCTTTGGAGGCATATCCCTTCCTTGACACCAGCACCTAAGGGGGGTGTCTTTATCAATTTGGCGCTTTATAGCTACTACTCCTACTACCACCACCACCACCACCACCACTACTACTACTACCACCACTGCCACCACCACTACTACTACTACTACCACCACCACCACCACCACGCCACCACCACCACTACTACTCCTACTACTACCACCACCACCACTACTACTACCACCGCCACCACCACCACGCCACCACCACCACCACTACTACTCCTACTACCACCACCACCACTACTACTACTACCACCGCCGCCACCGCCACCACCACCACCGCCACCACTACTACTACTACTACCACCACCACCACCACCACCACTACTACTACCACCACCACCACCACCACCAGTACTACTACTACCACCACCACCACTACTACTCCTACTACCACCACCACCACTACTACTACCACCACCACCACCACCACTACTACTACTACCACCACCACCACCACCACCAACGCCACCACCACCACTACTACTCCTACTACCACCACCACCACCACCAACGCCACCGCCACCACCACCGCCACCACTACTACTACCACCACCACTACTATTACTACCACCACCACTGCTACTACTACAACCACCAACACCACCACTCTACTACTATCACCACCACTACTTCTAATACTAGTACTATTACTACTACTACTACTACTTCAGGATGGGGTCATCAACCAGACAGAAACTACGCATAGAAATTACCATACATAAAAGTGTGACCTAAGCAATAGAAGATCAGTTTAGAGACTCAGCAAATGCCCATCTAACCTCAACATAACGTTGTTATTTAGCTAGCTTCTAGCTGAGAAGAGATGTCAGGGCACCTTGCATGGTACAGAAGAAAATATAAAGCTTGATTACCTCTCAGATATCAGCTCTCTTCCAATGACTTGTTTTGACTGTTATCCTACCTTCCTGTGTATGTTGCTGCTCTTTTGACAAAAGTCAAACTTAAGATTGTATGTCTGTTGTAATAGTTATGGGTTGCTCTTTGAAAGATGTTATTTTAAACATTTTGTTATTTACAGAAACATGTTTCAGCTATAAAGCCGTATGCCTTAATTTATGGTGAAGGCCAATTCTAAGATCATCCCTACACAAATACAAATACTAATTTCCATGTTTTTATGAGTGTAATATCTGCAGGAATATTGCTTCTGACAGTTGTAAGTATTCGCTTTACACTGTAACCATAAACAACTGTAATTAATGTTTCCTAATTTTATGCCAAGTCAATCAAACTCAGGTTTGAAATGCAGTACGCAGTCAAATTATCAAAATGAAAAATTCTATATTACCTTATTTCTTGTAGAGTTTTATTGAGCTACTTTATACATGATGTCAACAAAATAACATATTTCTCCAGTTTGGCAGTTTGGAGCTGGACATATTGACCCTTTGCTAAACTGGTCCTTGACAAATCGGCTATTTCCCAAATTGGCCCTTTTCTAATCGGGCCCTTAAAACTCACCCCCAGCTAACTCAGCCACCCAGGTTAAAAAAATCAAATGTAATGCAATAAGAGAAATTTGATAGCTCTTAATCTCCCTGACATGACTGACTCTAAGGCTGACACGCATTTATTTATGCACAGTTCATCAAGTAATCATGTATCTGGTTATTAATCACATCATATTATGTTTGTTTCACAAGGGTAACACCCTTCATCACCTTTCTATTACTCTAAGGTTGCATCATTGGTACTTTATCCACTTTTAACTGCAATACCTTTCCATCACCCCACAAATACCTAGAATGTTGCAACTCTATTTTGATGAATTTAGATAAATATGCAAATTTTCAGTCACTTCTTGTCACATTCGGTAAGTATTATTAAACTAGATTCACTTCAACAGCATGCTCATTCATTTGGACAAATAAATAAGCCCTCTTAGTTTTATATGGCTCAGCCATTTTTACTATTCTGTTATAAAAAAATCCGTGTAATAAAAAAGAACACAGATTTTTGCCACCCTTTAGCTGTGCTTGCCAAATTAGGAAGAACCATTTGCGTTTTCACAGCCAATTAAGAATTTCCAGTGGGCATTGTCATTACAGTTATTGCCCTTTTCATTTACTGGCCGTCACATATCATATGACAGATGTCTGGTGAGTGGGTGTTTTAAGTGAAAGTGGTGATAACAAGCTCTTTGGGATCTGGGATCATCTATCATTCATACTTTGTCAGAGCTAATCCTATTCCAGGTGTCCACTTTACAGCATTCCTTAAAGAGCTTCTTGACAGAGCAGCCTTTAAATGATAAAATCTTCTAAATTGGGTTTTCCTTTTTATTCATTAGTAGCTATTATGTTATATTTGTAGCTATTCTATATTCTCTTCCAAATAGTCTTTATCTGTGTTGACATAGGTACCCATCACAATATTATCGTAGACTGTGGGAAAGAGCAGAAACTTGCTAGAGACTTTATGAAGAGTAATTATGGCTTTTTCAATAAGCCGTGGTTTATCTTTCTCCTTGTATAAATACATACTTTCCTCAACAAATAGTAACTCTGCATTTATTGACTTCTCTGTGACAGCCATCACTAACAGCCCAGTTGCACTGACACAAGTTTGACTCCCCCTACAAAGTTCGTGTCAACAATGTCTTCGAGGTTGAAGGCCTTAATTGTGTGGGGTAAGGTGACAATCAGGACAGTCAGTAGAAGATCATCCCATTTTTTAAAAAAATATTTGAGAACCTTGTATGTATGTCCCCAGTTGCAGCAACTGGCCTTCAGTTGCCTCCTCTGTACCACTATCAATGACCGTCCGGTACCAGCTCCGGATCTAGTATCTGGGAAAATTCCCTACTATTTCTGGAATAACACCTGCTGTGATCCACTGATCTGCAGAGAGAAAAATTACCAATATATTTGAAAAATGCTCACAATGGTCCTGTGTGCACCCTGGACTCACACCGTGTGCCCATGGATATCACCTGATCTCCGGTCCTTGACATTGCCATGGGGGACCATAAGGCCCAGGCCACACTGGGCATAGCTGCTGCCTCAGCGTTTAAGTGTAATGAATGGCAAAGTATAAGACAGACCTTGCGTTGTTCCTCGACTATGCTATTGACATTGCAACTGCTATGTTATGACAAATCTTCAGGTTGTTGTGTCATTTGTTTAAGTGTTAAAACTATATTCTTTGGTTAATCTTGTACACACTTGCAAACATTAAGCATAGTAATCTTGTCGTTAAGAAAATTAGTTATATGAATTTGCCATGTGATATTGCCTGCTTCCTAAAAGTGATCAGGGGTAAATGCTACAACATGTCTTTATGAGTCATAACAGTCGGGAGCAGGCTGTAATATTTATCTTTTAGGTGTAATATTTATCTTTTACGTTATACAATTTATCTTTTCATTTGAGACAAATGACAGTTTTCTGGTACTCTTTCAACTTAATCAGTCGTAGCATTCTCCTGAGTCATAAATCAGTGAGCCCTTATAAAAACTATGGGACGGAGAACCCAGGTATAATGACTGGATCATCCAGTAAAGTATTGTATAATAGTTATGTGGTAGTCTTTCTAAAGGCTAGAGTTTCATTCAGTTTATATAATAAAGTTTCACTTTATGTAAAATACTCTTTTTTTTGTTTTACGTCGGCTTATTTCTAAGACAGAAACTCTTTCTGATGAGTAAAAAATGTCCTAATATGTATGAGTCTTTTATGAATACAAAATATTTGTGTACTTGCTTGAAAAAGAAATGGTACAAATTTTTAAGCCTAAGGCAAGGTAAGCTAAAACTACATATTTGCAGCAAAGACTAATGCACATGTCTGTTTATATCAGCAGTGTTAGTAACTGAAGGTGAAATATAGTTGTACAGTTCTCTTTAAATTTACAGAACAAATGTACTTTTTTATTTTAAATAAAAATAATTTGTCATTAGGTGAAGAGAGTCATTAACTTTTTTCTATAAATAACGGCATCATAACAATTTAACACAATCCCCCTGTCTTTTTACAAAAGCAATAAAGAGTAATGAGAAAAAGTAGGCAATAAAACACCACTCTAGATATTGAAAGGTAATGAAAACTCAGTCTTCCACTAGAGTAACCAAAGCACTCAGTCAATTTCCTCTTATACATTGTTATTTTCCATAGCTTATTTCCTGATATCCCAATTACATTTGTGTAGAAATTTATGCCAAAATCAATGGCTTCAAAACTGATATGTTAAGCCTATTGTGAGTCATAAAACATTGCCTATCAACATTGTGATTAGTTATATATTGG
The DNA here is from genome assembly GCA_964017235.1 of Sabellastarte sp. h YS-2021. Lineage (NCBI taxonomy): Eukaryota > Metazoa > Annelida > Polychaeta > Sabellida > Sabellidae > Sabellastarte > Sabellastarte sp. h YS-2021. Next base: position 82,249,872 of record OZ024927.1, read on the forward strand.
AAAAGATTTAAACTGATATGCACATATGAAAGATCATGTGTATGTTTCCATCAGAAATCAGTAATATATGACGTAAGATTATAGGCCATGATTTTCAATTTAATATTTCTCTGTGTGCAAATTTAGTATCCACCATGTAAGAGTGAGGCTGAAAATATTTGTATTATGCAAAATTGACGAGGACCTTTAAATGCACTGGAATGGACAGTCCAAAACCAAGCCAAACCTCACAACCCAATAAGTACCCACCAGGGGAAGATAACCATGGTGATGGTTATGCCAACCTAAACAGGTAAGTCTTGAATTGACTCCTAAAACTCAAAATCAATTATGTAATATGGAAGAGAATTATGAAAAGGCCAGAATAAATGTTTCTATGTTTCATGCAAAATAAGTATGGTTATTTAAAAGCTCCAGAAAAAGGATTTTTGGAAGGTCGGGAGTGGGGGGGCGGGGGGGGGGGAGTCGGTTGCTCATAGTCTATTCAAAATTCAATAAACTGAGAAGATATCACCTTAACTATTGTCAAGGGATGACATCTACCTTGTTTCTTCCCCAACAAAATTAGAGAATTCCCTTAGGAAATATCATGTGAGAACATATCTGGTCTGCTTAGAACTGTTTTAGTTAGACTCCATACCTTAAGAAGTCGCACAAGGTTTTTGTTTGTGTTTCATTGCATTTTAGACAAGTGATATATTGGTGCAAAACAAAAACGTTTGTTGTATTTTTAAGTTCAGTTTCAGTCCTTTACACACCGAAAAACTGTTAATAAATGGTAAAAACTTGCTTTTTATTGTCACTTTTTCATCATAATACTAATAAGGGATGAGCAGATTTACATAATTGTTAATTTTTTAAGAATTTTTAATTGACTAACTAAAAATTCTATTAAAGTCTGACGTTTCCACTAAAATATGTTTTATATGAAACAAATTCTCCTTACAGCTAAAACATATCATTTTCCCTATTATCATTTACTGTCTGAAGTTATTTTCTAGAGTACTAGTGTCACTACATGCAAAATGTTAATATAGTTTACATTAAATACTGGCAATCCAGTCTTTTTACAGATATTACACATATTCATATGGAACTATGGTGTTTATTGGAGAAGAAAACCAGAGTTCTTTAACTTCAATGAGGTTTAGCTATGTCATTCACAACCAACCCATCCCCCATCCCTCCCTTGGGGGAGACCATGCTGTCTTGTGCAATCTATTAGATCATTAGCCTTTATGACTTAACTACACCAGACAGGCAAACTACCACGTCAGAGAGCATTTCCACTGTAAGGTTACAACTGTTCACCACATAGCAATCAACTGTGAGGTAAAATGGAAGAAAATGGAAGTTGTAGATTTTTGATGTTTGGGTGAGGTGATAGGCTCTTATTTTTATTTATATTTTTGTCTATATTTTTTTTATTTTGATTATATCTTTTGTCCCCTATGTTTGGGTTTCTTGTTTTGCTTATTTTTGCCGATTTGTTATTAGCAAATTTACTGTACGATATCCTGGCACGGTTTGGTTTATTAATAAAACAGACTACTGATTTTGGTTAACACATAAACAAGTTTTGTAAACCTTTGGTTGTTTCAGTATGAAATAATAATGATAATCACACCCATCCCCAATTTTAAAAAAATGACTTGTTATAAAGTAGACCAATACATTTAATTCTGGAGAAAGAAAACAGAAAAATATTCAAATGTTGTGATGAATAATTATGGAAGTAAGTCTGGTGTCTTTTTTATTGCAAATTATGAGCAGACATGTTTATTGAGGGTGTTCTGAACGTAACACTTAGTATGATTGCTTGTTATTTTAGAGAGTTGAATCAGTGCACTCAGTAGGACATATATTACCTCATATATCATTTTTTTGGTTTTCCTGTCATTAAGCATTTTTTGTCTTATAGCTTTTTTTTCGCCATATAGACAATTATGTAACAGTACACTGAACTACTAGACAACACTTGATGACAGTCCCAATTTGAATGTGTAAAAATAAAAAAGAAAGTGAACTGCTAGACAACATCTTTAAAAGATGACAGTCCCAAATTAAATGTGTAAAAATAAAAAACTAAAGTGTTGTGAATCCATGCTCATGATACTGAAATAGTAAATTTGTGGTTATTGCAAATAAACAGATACCATGCATACACACAAGTTATTGTTTTTGTCAACCAACTATATTCCAGTGAATTTAAATAATTTGCCAACAGACAGACAAACATTATGCCCTCTCTAATATGAAGAAATTAATGCTTGCTCTGTATTTCCATGGTTTGATAAGATTAACTTGTAAATGGGCAGCTTATTCATAATTTCATGGACTTTATCAATGAATGATTTGAGTATGTTAATCATTACTTAATTGTTGAAATATATTTCAAATTACTTTATATTGGGATTGCCATCATGGTGTTATAAATGTGTACTCATCCTAACAGTAGACCAAGAACTCAGTGAACTGAGTAGGTATCCCACCCACAATAATAGTGGCTAATGCCATGGTCAGTAGTCATCAGGACTACTTCAATTCCCTGTTTTATTGCATTGAAAGGCAAACATTGAAGAGCTCAAATTCCTTATATCATGTTATATCCAGGCTTAACACATTTAGTTATGCTACACCATTCTTATAAAACAACATATTGGCTCCCCATTGAGTGTCACACAATGTTTAAATACAACCACCTCAAATAAATTTTATTTTATTTTAAAAAGCAATAAATTTGAACCACACTACATATCTCCCATCTCTCATCAATTGCAGAAGACTTAGAATAGCTTATCCTGTCTAAAACATTCTCCCCTATCGGATGCTAACATAGACACTGAGATTTTCAGGCATTCAGATCTTCCCTTTTTGGACTTCAGGACCTGAAAAGATGTCTATACCAATTTGGCGCTTTATAAATTCACCATTCATTCATTCATTCATTCATAGACAGGACCTCCTTTATACTTCTGCCAAACTGTACTATTCTAGCTTATGTCTATACTGGTGAAACCTCTAACTGTACTACACTAATCTTGCACTAACATAAGAAGTCTAATCTGAGTCTGAAGACTCTGTGCTGTGGAAAACATAGCCTGAACCAATGAAATCACAGTTCTTGTTCTCTGAGACATGTGGTTCTTCTTTGGAAAATGTGGCTAACTGTAAGTCACTCACATTATTGAAACTTAGTCTTTGATACTTGACTTTGGCACATGCTAAACATCGGATCCTCAATGAGGTTGACAGTGTCACACCATAATAGTGATAGCATCGGGGTAAAAGCCTTTTTCATGGATTCACTGGAGATGATGTTTTTCAATACTTTCAATACTTCTTGCGTTTCCATGTAACTTTATTGGCCTGATCCTAATGTAATTTTTTCAATATTTGAAACTTATAGTTTTAATTTACTTCGGTAGTCTTGCTGGATTTTTTGTGTCTTCTCTACATGTCTAGGGGACTATATATTCTTTCAATTTGTCACTTTCCATTAGTATGTCAGGACAAGACATGGGGAAAATTTCTGAAGAATTTCTTTTTTTTTCTGTATTCAAGCAATTCACAACATCTGATATTGCACACTTTTGATTAGGAAATCAGACAAACTGTAAAAGTCTATCTATTTAGCTTTCACCAGTCCAGACGTCTGGAACCATTTGGGAAGTCAAAGCAAAAGATACCAGACATTATTAACAGTTGTTGTATTTGTTATATCGTCTATCTATCAATTTTGTGAGCTCTTTTATCATTAAGTATTTATGTTAAAGCTTTTTATCTATATACAGTTATTTAACGGTTAACTCAACTGCCGGGCAACACCATTAGGTAAAATACCAGTAACATTGATTAAAATGTTTTATCCTCAGAAAGTATATATCAGATAACTTTATGTAATTAAAGTTGTATCCAGAATGCCAAAAAGTTCAAGTTTCAAGTAACACATGTTGTCAAAGATACTTCAAGTGATGTAGGTATCCACAACCCACAGATCTGTGAAAAGTTATTACAAGTAATAATTATGCAATAAGTCCACAATAATATAAATCCTCGTATTTTTTCTTCTAAATCCTGTTGTTTAAACATAACTACAAACAGATCAAGTAGTTTTGCACATGTGGAAGCAGCTGGTTCTTTTATGTAGGTCACGTATAGACCTCTGTCACCACCCTCTGTCACATGTTATGGTTCTTGAACCACCAGCCTTTTCCCTTTGTTTCAGAAACTAAATATAAAAAATGTAAAACTATTTAATAATGATCATTAATGAAGCTATTCAAAGTAGTTAGCACTTCTGTTGAAAACAGTCATGTCCAATAGGGCTCTGTGGACTGAAAATCTACTAGTTTCTTGTATCAAAGTCGTCTGGGCTTCTGGACCACTATACTCTGTGATAAAGGGTCCGGTATCGGCCACCATTTTGGATTATCAGCATTCATGATTACACTTGGCGATAATAGCATTACAAGATAATACAGTAGGTTTATACCAATGTAATATAGTCACTCTTTGATTGTATGTATGTGCACCTGTTTAAGGGTTTAAAGATTATAACATACGTTTCTTGTACCAAATCAAATTTTACTTTATTTCATTTTCAATAATTGAGGTTAAAATTCCGAGAGTTCATAATAAAAAGAATTTAAATCTGTATACAATAGATAGGAGTAATTGATCTTATCTTAAAAAGGTACTGATTCACGACTACAAAGCATTGTAGTTCAGCAGGGCTAGGCAAAGTTCACCATGGCGATACCAGTCCCTTTTTGTTGATCTAGTGTCAAAGTTTCTTTAAATAGAATAGGCTTTGTTAATTTCATTTAAATGATCTTTCCACTGACATCAGATCAGAGATGTATAACCTTGGTGAGCAAGACTCCGGGCACAAATGAAAAAGTAGTATTTGGACTAGTGAGCCCCCCAGTACTAGCTACACAAAGGAGATTAGCAGAGAAATTCTGGATTGCTGTATTACAAATCATTTAACATGTTGCTCTTTTGTAGCTTATAATTTTGAGCATAGGGTGGACATCAATGTCTTTTTCTCAGTATAGATATTCTGATCTCTGGGACTTTAACATATAATGAATTTAAAGAGATATAAGTAAAGATATTCAATTTTAGTGCAATACGCTAGTTCTGCCCTTGCCTAATTAAAACCACTATTTTACTTTATAAATTACAACAAAGGTTGGCTATTATATCATTAAACTTTCAGACAGTATGTGGAATAAAGTAATAATCGAGTAGTATAAATAACCAAAAAATGTACTATACCACAACAATCCTCTTAAGTATAAAATCATAACACACTAACCCCTTAGGTCCAGGGCCGGGATTCACAAAAGGTCTTAAGTTTAGGCAATTTTTTTGCTTAGACAAATCTTAAAGTTACGACTTTTGTCTTAGCTAAGATTTCTCTTAAATTGGGATTCACAAAAAGTGCTTAGCAAAATCTTAGCTGAGACAAAATTTGTGCAAAAAGTCTTAACTATTTTGAATTCAAATTAACAAATTTTAGTAAAACCAAAACATTTTTCATCGATAAATACACCAAACATTCTCTTTAAAATTATAAAACAGATTTCTTACTTCTTTTTTGTAAAATTATGTAAAAATAGTAATATTTGTGTTTTATTGTGAGTCAGCCATTTTTATGACAATATTTTTACCACAAGAAGGTAAAATGTGGAAATTTATAGGTAATTAAATGATGTAAATTTTTATTACAATCCACAGAAATTACTTCTACAGGAAGTATAGATCCCCATAGTATATATGTGGTTTTCATAACAAAGGGTAAAATGTAAATACATGTAATGGAATATTTTAAAAATGACTTAAGTCTGCCCTGCAGTGGTCTTAAAGTTATGACAAAATCTAAGACAAATTTTGTCTAAGACCTTTTGTGAATCCCATTTTGTCTAAGCAAAAAAAAGTCTTACCTTTATGACAAAATTCTTGCACAGTTAAGACTTTTCTCTTAAAGTTATGACAATTTTTTGCTTAAGACCTTTTGTGAATCCCGGCCCTGGTTCCTAAAAGAACAAGTTGGTAGCTGCTTGCCATTACTCAGTGGTTTTCAATACAAAATCTTTACTTACTGAAAAGTACAGCTTTTCTTCATTCCATCAAATAATCATTGTGATATAATGTCCCATCCACACTACAGGCAGTAAATCCTATGGTTAGAGGCTTTACTCAGCTGCGGAACTGCCTCCAATGTCGCCACATGGCTTCCGACATTTGGTGTATCATTCACACTACAGGCAGTGTAATTTGTGGTTATAGGTATTGGTCAAAATCCCCTGTCCTTCAACTTTTGTCTCAGGTTTTGTATGCAACCTTGGGGCACAGTGGCGAAACGTCCATGTATCCCACTCTCCTTACGTCGCCTTGTTACACCGAAAGACGACTGAGTAACAACCTTATATACACCGTGGACTACACCTTCAGTTACAGTAGCAAGACATTCATCTCCGCATGCACACATTCATCTGCACATACTCACGGTACTAAATTCAAAACTTTTAAAAATTTCCATAGGATGCTCAAGGTAAAGGATGTTTTACCACTGTGTCAGAAGGTCGCATACAAACCTCGGACAGTAGTTGAAGGACAGGAGCATTACGCCCAACATCTATAACCGCGGGTTATACCTCCTGTAGTGTAAATGGGGTATAACCTATACAATATGTTGGAAGTGATGTAAACCCAAGACAGTTTATCAAAGTCCACTGTCGGCCTTTCACAATAGTTGCAAATAGTCACAATCTGAACTATATGATTTTTGCATTGATAGGCAATTTGAGAGAAATTCATTTAACAAATACTCAGAACATATAGAATAATTCTAATTCTGTAATGTTTTGCTCAATGGCTGATAATAGAACATGCATGATTTCACTTAAAACACACTTTAATATGTAATAATGTACACCAAAACATCTGGACATGGTATCTTTGTGAACTGAGTTTAGATTGACCAATTTATATGCCCTTTTTCTTCCATCTCTTTAACTGCTTCATGTGATATCTGTACAAAGTGGGAATACGTGACGTTAAACTCAAATCAATCAATTAGTGTTATTAAGTGCCAAAGAACTGTGAACTGTTTGTTCATACTTGTGGTGGCTGTTGTTCAAGCAAATGTGTGACACATTTGAGTGCCATCAGGTTTTTAAAGTAACTAAATGCTGATAGTTTTTATTTGATATCATTTGTCTCCTTCACGATTTTACTGATTTTACTTTTTATTTTTGTTCACCTTTGTCCTGTTCATACTTATCCACATTATGCGCTCCATTTTTAGATCATCTCTTGTTCAACAGTGAACATCAAACAATTGAAGGTGGGTTAATGTGTTGTCTACTAAATTTAAGCTGTGATTTCACAACAGAGACCAGTGCAGAAAATATATCACTAGGTTGGCCAAATGTTAATCCCATAGTGGTGATAGATCTCTTGAATGTCAGGGCAATTAAGAAATGTCCGAATCACCAAACCAAAAACCAATCCTTTTGTTGTTTTTGCCACCAAAAATTTCGAACCACTAAAAATTAGTAGGGAATTTTGTGATGGATTGGAGTAGATAAATGAGGAGGCCTTTTCATAGTAAGGTAAATAGGGAACTCTTAACAGCTGATTTGGATTTTTTACTTTTGAAGGTTTCCATGTTCTAAAACCTTTAAACAGTGTTTTCTGAATGCAGAGACAAAATATATTAGAAGCTGTCTCTGGGTGACAATTAGGCATCAGACACATAGGTTACTATCTTCAAGCAGTGAGCAGTATTCAAATTCGCTGGAAGGTTTAGTATTTGCATTGCCAAATTGCAAAGAATGTTTTTGAGTCAACTTAGTATAGCAGTTTTTACTGCAAAAAAGGCTAATGTTCAAGGGACGAATATCTGGAATACTGGCCTCAATTTACTTGTTACATGCATTGCCTTTAAAGTATCAGTGACTGAAGTGACTGAGAGGTTAACGAGTTTGGCATTTCATCTCTAATCTTTGCTGACATAGGTTTTAATCCAGCCCATGTCAACATGTGAAGAGCTGAGAGTTGGTACGAGTTTGGGTTTGTACGTCGAGTGTGATGGAGCATGGCTGTGGAAAGGGAAGTAAAACCCCAACTTTAACTTTGGAGCATATAGAAGAGAGGTCAAATGGCTTGGTATTCTTCCACTACTTAGTGCACTCAAATTTCGAAGATGATCAGTATTTATATAGTCACACTTGAGCATTCTTAGTAAAACCATGAATGAAGGTACATCTATAATGATTGTGCAATAAATCTTTCGAAAACAGAAACTGAGCATTTCCAGCCATTGCTATTTGTTTACTTTAATTCGAGAATATATTCCGAGCTGTTTGTCTTCTAATGTCAGAATGCGAAATGTGCACATGCGCAAGATTAATCCTCATCCCACTTTAAGTACAAAGCCGAACTCACTCTTGATAGCCAATAAAAGATATATAAAACCCCAATTTTGATCTTTGATAAAAAATATTAAAGCTTTGATAACTAATTAATTGTGATGACTACTGATGTTGATGTTGCTAGATGTTAATTATTGATGCACTTAGCTAATCCTCTGTACCATTTACTGATGATAATAGTCATCTTTGAAAGCATGCTATCAGCATCCGTTTTTCTTTTGGTTTCAATAATTATGATTAGCCCCACCCATTACTACTTCCTCTGTGAGGTTTTTACTTTGAGTCATTATCAGGATTTATCTGCAATAGGTATTGGGAGGTGGTATGTGACCGAAAGCAGAAACTACATGCAAGATTGTGACTGTGGTTTTAAAATAAGAAAATATTAAATCACAGATTTCTTTGACATTTTATTTACATTTAACAACATGTCGTGTTTATTATAAAACTTTAATATGGGCAAAATCTCAAAATAAATGTGCAATTTTTCAACACATTAGGCCATTTGGTTTAAGATTTAATCCTGGATCACCTACTTGATATTTGACAGTATTCGCTTTCTTTTGTTTATGTCTTTATGGAATTTACAACTAAGACAAATTCAATTACCACAAGTATAGTACTTCGTTTTTCTCTTTAGGTTATGTGCTAGTTTTTATTTCCTCAGGTCCAAACAAAGGTAGTAAAAGCCCCAGTTGTGGAATATATATAATTGTATTCAAAATATTGCGACTGGACGGACTCCTGAAGATAGAGTTACGGTAATCAAGGCAACTACTCACCAAGGCATTAGCCACCAGGATAGTGGCCTCTTGGGTCAAGTACTGTCTAACCCACCTAAGGTCACACATTTGAACAAAGCATGTCTTACAAATATTGTGGTCATGATCAGCAAAGGAGAAATGATCATCAAACCAAACACCAAGGTTCTTTACAACAACTGCTGGGTGCATGGAATTACCAAATATCCTGACTGGGAGGTAGGGATCTAATTTCTTGAGCTGAGCATGAGATCCAAATTTTGTCAGGGTTTATTTGAGCATACTTGACGACATCTATTCTTAAACATCTGTTTTGTCAGTTGTTTTAACTATTAATTCCTTTATAACAAGGCCATATTGCTGACAGTGTAGAAAAGTTTTGATAAGATATAAATTTGGACTATAAGTAAAATTCAGCTCTACTTATTTTGACTTAAACCTCAGTTTCACATTCACAAGTCATCACCATAAGACGTATTCAATTTATAATTATTTGAACAACATCACTTAGCTCAAGGTTGGAAGAAGAATGGATAAGATTTTTCGTAGCAGCTAAAAGATAGGTTCCTGTCTTCCTAAAGAAAAACCATAGAAGTTTGAAGGTAAGTCATAACAGTGTGAAAATAAGTCATAGGTGTATAACATTAAAAATTAATCATGGTCACTCTGGCACACTTATGATCACTTGCAAAGGCTTTTAAACAGGTTTAAAGATATAAAAAGTTACTGCAATCACTCCATTTGTGCTTCTGGGGGTCTGTATTCAAAAGGGATTAGCGAAAGATCAGCAAAAAGTTAGTTTAAGTTAATCCAAACACTGGATTGGGATTAAGAATCACTGAGCTCACTGTGTTTTGTGTGTAATAAGGTTTTCGTACTTGCTGTCCTTCTCAAGTTACCAATACGTTTAATATTTTTAATTTATTGGGGTTATCAATACAGCATTGCTGTCAAAGTTATATGTTGGTGTTTATTTCATTACAATGATAACTATGTTTCACAGGAAAGAGATTCAAGAGATTCCTCAGATACCTTATTTGTTAGATAATTAAGTATGGCTGTGCATGCAGCATTTCTAACTTTGTCAAGAGATTTGGTCATGTGACCGACATTTCCTCTGACGTCCCATCCGGGACTTTAATTGTGTGTTATCTCTTGGTACTCTGATATTTTATATAAAAACAAATCCTAACACAACAACAAATCAACAGGGACGCAATGTGGAGAAGACATTAGATAAAGTTGTTCTGAAGTTAGGTGTTTAGGACCTTGACTGAAAAAAGCTGTGAAAATAGCTATAATAAATTATCCCTAGCATGTTAAAGAACATATTGCTATTTTTCTACTTATAATTTAGAATAAATCACATGTATAAAACCGTAATAAATACAGCAATTGTCAAGTAAATAGAAGACAGAACCCCAAAACAATCATCCTACCAAACCACAACTTGACAGCATCTGACAAGGAACATATAAATTCATTTATGTAACAGCTGAAAAGAATCATCATATATTATTCATCAGAACCAGTAACATGTGCTTTAGTACACCTATAATTTATACAGAACAATACTGCTGCTCTGTTTCTGAAGTACAAATAGCCATTGTCAACAAAAAACCCTGAATCTTGAGGCTAACAAAAGCAGAAAGGAGACAGAAACAGTAATTACTTTTTAGATGCAACAAGGTCACAAACTGTAGAAAATAATGATCTGCAGAGGTTAAACGCTGATGTAATGTCACCTATGTACTGATTAAGGCCAAAGGAAGTGTGTTATCTTCTGACATCGGTGTTACTCCTTTAGCTCAGAAATCTTCCTCTGGAGAGAAAAGGTAATGATGTTTGCGGTAATTACCTTAGATCTGCAGCTGCCAAAAGCTATTAAGCATCTGGGGACACACAGAGTCACAGTATTATAGTAAATGCTAGTGTAATAATGACCAAATATGCCCGACCCCTTTTATTCCATTTTGGAAAATATCTCAATGCAACAAAGATCTTATCTTTGCTTGGGCCTTTTCAAATTCAGGGATATACACATACTGAATCAAACCAAATTTCAATAAAAATGCTTTTTTTAAATCATGTGCTATGATATTCTACAATACTGAGCCAAATGGTCATAAAGATCCTGAAGAAGAAAATCTCCCTTATAATGTAAACCCTATTGGAAAGAATAATTAATGTCAAAGCTAAGACTTGATGCCCATGGCAACAGCAGGGTTTCAATGAAAAACTAGTTTCCCCACTGATTGGGGATAAAATCAGCCTAGAAAAAAATCACAATTTGACAGTGTCCCTTGATGCAAACTCGAGATAAAAGGTAGGGTTTTATATTACAACAGCTAAGCTTATATCGGAACAGATCTTTGGTACATACTGTATGTTGCCATCAGTTGAATTCAAACCCATGACTCTACAAGTGAGAGCTAAATGGCTAACCCCTAAACTTGTTACTTACGAGGCCGAATCACTTAACAAGTTCATTATGGGCTATCCTATAAACTTTTGCAGAATAAGGCTGTAATTACCTGCCTGACATCTTGATTCTGTTGGTTGCAGCTTATTACCTCCAGGAAAGAGGTATTATTTTATGTCAATCTATTCGTCTGTTTGTTTGCAGGGTTATGCAAATACTACCGGTTGGATCTTCAAGAAAAAATTAGAATATGAGTTTTTAGTCCAACTTAGATCCCATTAAATTCTGAGACTGATCTGGATTACTATCTGGGGCCGGTTTCATGAAGCCTCCTTAAGATAAAGGTCATCTTAAATTCAAGGATTTCCTTGAAATTCTCCCTCCTTTAAAAATTTTCAGTTCCACAAAACCTGCTTCCTTTAAGAGACCTTGAAAACTCCCTTTAATTTCAAGAAAGCTAAGCACCTATCTTCAATTTAAGGAAGTGTCCCGCAAAGAATATATAACTTTGGCAAGGAGAGTTAAAGGAGGCTTTGTGAAAACTGAATTTTGAGGTGGCCTTCCCAAAGGAATACAAATGACCTTCCTTTACTAAAGGTGGTCCTTTCCAAAGGAGGCTTCGTGAAACCGGCCCCAGGATACAAAAGGAATCTGGACTTTCTAATTTACTTATTATTACTTGAATTGGTGGACATCTGCGTTCTCTGAGTGCTCCTGTATTTTACATTTTTTATTGAACATGTAATATGTTGCATTATTGGATCCAATTTGTAGAAGTTACAAAATATCGAGAAATTGTGTAGCTATTTCATGATGGTCTGCCACGTCTAATACCCCTGTTTCATGTTCATGGTTGTGCCTCTCCGCATTACTGGGGCAAAATCATGTAGGTAGTGTGCCCTCTAATTTCCCCTGTTTAAGTAGGGAATCTAGTTTTAGGGAATGTGGGTGCCAGTCCCAAAATTTCAAGCCTCTATGAGTGAGTCTTTCTTTCTGATCTGTGAATGTTGATTTTTTCCAGTTATAGCTGCCTTATAACCAATCTATCAACTCTCTCCATGACATAAGTAATTCTCCTACGATTCTGCAAAATACTCTTCTCTGTTTCCCAAGAGTGTTCATTATGTTATTAAGCATCATCTTCTTGAATCATAGCAGGTGAACGTAGGCTATAAGACTCGTCCTTTTAATTTTATGACTTATCTTTGCATGGCCGAATTGAAGTGGTTACTAACAGCTTTCCCACCTTTTCTTGACAGGTTCTGTCGTAGCATAGTACTGACGTCAAACCATAGCCTGGCTTTAGATAGGTCATACTATAAGTCGTAAATGTGTAACCTTAGCAAAGAGCTTTTTTGGGGACTTTGCAATATCATAATAATTTCACCCTAGTGATTTACTGGATACGTCAGGATCAACAAGGGTTTTGTTCTAAAGCTTTCCACATATCTTTCCCCTAAAGAGCCAGTGTCACAGATCATGACATAAGATCATTAGTTCCAATGTCTTATCAGTCTTTAATAGAGCTCTAGGGAGCATTTGGAAAGTCATTTTATTGCTTTAGACAGAAAGAAAAACCTGCTTCATTGTGGGAGAACATAGACACCAAAACTGAATTTGCGTGTATTTTTGTAATTCTGTCAAAGGAAGAAAAAAAGGAAATTTTCTCTCAATCAAACCTAATCAGCTGAGTCTTTTTATAGCCACCCTTGTGATTTAACCTGGGTGCCAAACACTTGTTCCTTTAAAATTGCATCTTCAAGAACTTGAATCTTGAAGATACGTGTCAGAAAACAATAAGTTTATGTTGATGTTACATGCTAGTTATGCTACCTGTTTGTTAATGGTGAAATAAGAAGAAGGAACTCATTTATATAATCCACAATTGGCAGGTCAGATGAGTGCACATATAAAGGCAGCTAATAGGCATAACGATTTGTCAAGATTTCATATGAAAAAGACAACTGAGAAAAGATAAAAGCCCATCAAGAGGATGCAATGGCATATTATGGTGATATACGTATGGTTGATACAATAGCCTTAGATCTCTTAGCCATTATTAGTTGGCACTTTGTAATGTTAGGTCAAACACTTGTTATAAGTTTGGTCAATCTACTTTGTATGGTACATCAATAGTTGTAGTATTTTTAAGTCAAAGGTTATAAATGTTAATATGATTGGACCACCCGGTGTGCCTTCTGGCTGTTTTTCCAATAAACAGAGACTTATTGGATTAAGTCTGAAGTAAAGAGAGAGTTCTGTCTAATTTTGCAAAAGGATCCGTGACAGGACAAGGGCATAGGCCTGACAGGGAATGGTACTATGTCCCCATTACATTCTAATGGACTTGTAAAAGCCTGACAATGGAGTAATACCCATTACTGTATCTATACAGTAATTAGGTATTGCTTTAGGAGTTCAGTCTTTGGTTTACAATGTAAAACAATGACTGACATTAACAGTTGACAGCAAGATAACACAGGAAGCAAGAAAGGCAAATTGGCTGCTTGATTTTGACGTCATAATTTGGTTGCATATTTAACCTGGAATTTGATATATTAAGTGATAAGTGATGTACAACTGGTGACTAACTTACTGCATAAAACCTTGTTTCTGAATATTTGGTAACACACTCACCTCCCACCTCTGAGGTCAGCAGTTCAAACCCCAGACCTAATGTGGGAAAGTTGGTAGTTGCTTACTGATGGCCCGCAGTTTACAGTACAGAGCTTTGACCAACTGTATGTACTGGTTTCCTCTGCCCACAAAACTACCCATCGTGATATGACCTTTACAGTGTTGAAAGTGACGTAAAACCCCAAATAAATAAATAAATGAATATTTGTTATATTAACATCTGATGTTGCTTTAATAAAAGAATATAATCTATGCCCAACCTGAATTAACAAGTTCTGCAAATGCGTTTGACACCAAAGCTAACTAGATGCTTTTTGCACGAAACAAGGGCTAAAAAGTAACAACTTTATATATTCTACATATCACAATTAATCTGCTAAAATGATCCGCTGAAGTATTATGTGCTATAAACTTTCACCCATATAACCTATAAATCTTAGTTATCACAAGGGATTTTACAAAATGTGTGATGCCAAAGTATCATAATAAACCTGTTACAAATGCTCTTTCTTTGATGAAAAGCATGCAATATCTGCATGGGGCAATGGGGTTTAAAGTCTTAACAGCCCATGAAATCTGCAGCTGTAAGATAAGCAATTACAGTGAGTGTCATTCCCTGCTATCTATAACATGCAGCTGGGTGTTAACTCAGTGCAGTAGTTTAGTCTGTCATTTTTATGGACTCGTAGATCTCAGAAAAAATGATTTTTAGTAGGAGTTTTTACTTTAGGAAATGTTAGAATAAAATTATCCTCTCCAAACCAATAAAGTCTTTAGATTAATCTGTCAGAAAAAACTGTATTTTCATTTGCTGAGTTATGATCCTGCTCTGCTGCAATAATGGTATCTGCCAATGTTTAGCGAAGAGGTAAAATTAATAGAGAAGTGATATCCAACATAGTATGGTATATTTGCAGAGTTTTACCATGGTTTAAGGCTTAGGCCAAGGAAGGTGAAGTGTAAACTGTGGGTTCGGAGGGGATTATTTCTCTTCTAACATTCTAACAAATATTTTAACCTGAATAGTTAGTAGAAATTGTAGAGTATAACTAAGCTGTTTTATCTAGTATTCTGGGTTATTGTAAAAACAGTCAAGATGTATACAAGAATTTTACCATGGTTTTATCGACCAATCAGCCAACACGGGTGTAAAGATCACAGAAAACATGAAAGTTATAGTCTTGATGCAATCACTCCTTTTGAAACCAAATTCACACTTGGCTAGTATTGAGAGGCCTTTTGGGCTTCTTAATTCAGAATATTGCCCAGGAATAAACTTAATTCTATCATGATAAGAATATTAAAATCCATATACTTTTTAGTACCTAGTATGCAAAGCCTATTTAAAGTGGGCAATTTACATTTCATCTGATTTTCGTTTTGGTCCTGGAGCAAAATTCGCAATTG
The DNA here is from genome assembly GCA_964017235.1 of Sabellastarte sp. h YS-2021. Taxonomy (NCBI): domain Eukaryota; kingdom Metazoa; phylum Annelida; class Polychaeta; order Sabellida; family Sabellidae; genus Sabellastarte; species Sabellastarte sp. h YS-2021. Next base: position 82,265,546 of record OZ024927.1, read on the forward strand.
GCAGTCGAGCATTGCACTTAGCAATCTGTCACCTACACTAAAACAAACATAAATAACAGGGTGGGGAAAAATTGCTGTCGCAAATCCGAGATCACATCTGCCACTGTGGCCTAGGGTGTAACACACTTGTCTAGGAACTCAGAGTACGTGGGTTCAATCCCAGGTACAGGCAGATACATAGTGGCTCGGATGACCACTTTAAAATGGTGGTCCTCTGTCATTGGGTCCTATCCCCAGTGGCAGGTTAAAGAACCTCAAGGACGTTGATAAATGCTCATCCTTGAGCCTCTATCTTCCAGTTAGGGGAATGTCAGTTACTTGTGGGTTGGGGCTGTACCTGTACAGTCGGATTGGTTAAATAGCGCTTTGAGTCCTGTAGTATATGGAGATATTGTGTTGAGTATAAGTACATAATAATAATAATAATCAGATGTATATATATATATATGCAAAGTACACGCATAAGTACACTAAGGGCTTTCATCTGTACTTTAGGTTTAGAACACAAGAGACCAAAAGATGGTTTACCTCACATCTTCAAAGCTCTCTCCTAAAAATATCAACCGATGGTTTTCGTGTAGAGAACTTACACCAACTGTTTTCCCTGCAGGTAGTTGGGCCCACTTTCATTTAATTTCATACACATTTGAAGAGACTTCATAGCTCCGGTCCTGACCCTTTTTTTATTGTTTCTTTAGAGCAATCTTTGAATTATTGAAAAAGCATCTCAGTATGAAATAAATTGGAAGACAATTCCAAAGTATTTTTAGTCGAATGTTTTATCTTAATCTTTTTTTCTGATTGAGACATTTTTAGAAAGAAAATGTCCAGTGGGTATTGTACAATGCTTTTGTTAAGATTGTAGTGGGGTTCCTAATAAAACGGGGCAATAAAGAAACAACAAATAATTCAGCAAGAGTGTTTTATAATTTGAGGTGCTTGACACAGGCATCTGACATTATGTAGTTTGTCCCGGAGTTAAAATAAGATTTAAAGATTCTTTTTAATTTCTTTTAGCAATTCATTTTTGTCTAAAAATCCTGTAAAAGTAATATACTCTTTTAAATGCTTTCCTTTGAATAAAGCAAAGTTATATATCAAGACTCAGCTAGTGTAATGTTACGGGATAATTGCTTCTTTTGTTCTTGCTGCTTACCATTGAAATATATCCATAAAATCCTTAAAACAAGCGGAAAATTTTCCAAATGACACAATTAAAAAATGTATCACAAACAAAGCTGACGATATCATATAACTTTCAAACATATTTTTTGTATTTATCTAAAGAGGGATATGTTTTACTTTTATAATACACTTCTTAGTTGATGTTTTACAGGCCAATTTTAGGGAAACACACAAGCATGGATTGCTGTCAAATATGAGACAAATATGTGAAGGGGTCTGTACACCAAAGACTTTTGTTCTGCTGGTGAATGGTTTAGCTTTAAGTTAACCCTACGTTCAAATTTAAGATAATTCAGACCCTGTTGTTAAGTATTAGTTATGTAAATCCTGAGTTCTCTATATCCAACTAAATATAAAGTTATCATTATTGTATAAAATAAAGTTATTAAAGTGTTGTACAGTAAGATTATGTATAAAGTACCTAAATTTGTCAATAACTGAGACATTTCAATTAACATTTATGACCTGGTGGGAATCTCTAAGGACACTGTAATGTCTGCTCACAGTATAACTGCTACTCAAAGAGTTCTTCTATTTACACCTTGAATTCTTAAGTTAAAGTGCCATTGCACTGTCATTGAGTATTAGTTAGTTTGCTGTTTTATGAATACTTCCATTTACAGGCCCCCAGTCTCTATTTTACCTTGTTTTGAGAATATAACACCCAGAGAGGATATTAAGTAAGAGGCATTTCAAGGAACACAACCCAGCCTTATGTCTTTACAACTTCACAGTAGAAACTGAACGACATCTCAGGACATATTAAGATAGCACTTCAACAAATCCATACGCTGTCCTGAACTTGAACTGACTGATTAAAAATCAATCTGTTGGCATTGTAAGCATTTACAGAATATATTTTTATTGTATCAAAAACATAATTAATAAATGGATCAAATATGCATGTGACATATTTAGCACCCTTTCCATTTTGTAAAGATGGGTCTTGATCGTGTAATGCATTATTGGTCATTGGCATTAGTTGGCTGGTAAAATGATAACCAATGATAATGAAAAAAGACCATAACACCACAATCGTGTAATTTATCTTCTTTTCATCTTGCCTGTTCTCCAACAAAAATGGCTAATGTTACCATGTATACAAAAGCTGTTACTGAGCAAGAAAAACAAATATAAAAATTACAAAAGAAAAATTGTTGAAATAACAGTGGGAGATTGATTGTCTCTAATCTGGTGAATATATTACAAGTGACACGACATATGGTGATAATATACTGCCAATATGTATATATCATAGAAAAAATAATATATTTCTGTAGTTTTTTTCCCTTAGAGAGTGCAATACCAGAAAATCACATCATATCACGATAATAAGCTATTTCTGCTTGATATAAAAATCTACTTACATGACAATAAATTTTACACCTGGCTGTAGCTTATTTATTCCTAAGGTACTTGCACAGTGAGAATGTGTCTAGTTTCAATACCTACTTAGCAAAATCCCTTAAAATTGCCTGCAGTTTGAATCTTTTACTCTCTATCTCTACAACAAAATCATTTATATATATTCTTAGTTATCAGAGTCAATCTGGTCAGTTCCCGGAAAGTTAGACAAATTCAAAGAAGGTCACATGGGATATATAAATTTATTTTAAACTACAAGGTCTTTAGCAAGTAACAAGCACATAATAATATATATTTGCTCTGTATACGATAATGGTCACTTTAACTGACCATGCCAAATGCCAATGAAATTAAAGTCTACATCAATCTGGTCAGATCACGGCCATGTAGGTCAAGGGTAATTCAAGACCTAAAGGTCAAAAGGCAAGGTCAAAACACAAAACCTCAGGACAGATGAAGTAAATTGGAAAAATGGCTTGGACAGGAAGAATAGCCAGTGTTTTTATAAAAACCCCAACAAAGTTATGGAATTTTAAACCATAATAAGTAAATACACAGTGTTACTCGCAATTCTAGCAGTAATATACGTTCATCTACTTCCACCCAATTTCTTATCTGGGCCCATATTAACTATCTTATTCTTAGAATAAGACTTTTCTAAGAATAAAAAAATAAGAATAAGAATTCCCTAAGAATAAAAAAATACAAGAATAGGGTTTTTTCAATTTTTTATACAAACTGTATTTGCAATACATTTGTTTCTACAACTAATATTTTTGTGTTGATCAATAAATAAAATATTAATGCTATCATACCAGTGTGAACCTACCATAACCTCATCTTCAAAATCGTTCTATTTTATTTAGCCAGGACAAAAGTACGTCATTAACTCAATTTCTGCATGTTTTTTATGTATTACAGTTTCTGAAATATATAGAAAAGGTTTTTAATATATTTTGTTCGGTTATTTTCACTCTGCACATTTCTATTGCATAAGACAATAGACATCATGCATTAATTGCATTCAGTAGGTATTTGCTCATGAACTTAAACCTAAAATTGTAATAAGAAAACAATATCTACCCACCTACCTCGAATTTCAGAAAATATCATCAATAACCCACAATGTGTTTTCAACCTTGGCATGTCACAAGAAAGAGTTGGTGGAAATTCAAGGTAAAAATGCAAATTTGATTTGACCTCTGCGTGGCAGCTTTGCGTGCTACAAGAATTAAACCATGAACTGAAATTAGGGAAAGGTATTAAGTAAAGTGCATGTTAAGTGGGTTGCTAAATGCAGCAGCCCAAAATGTAAACAGTGTTGTAAAAACAGCCATGGAATTTGCCATAAAAGATTAATTGAAGTTTTCAAGGTTTGCTCTTTGACTTGGGCATCAGAGGCATGACAAACTGGGCTATAGCGTTTTAAAACTTTGTTGTGGCATCATATGAATATGTGTAAGAGCTACAGATAATATTTTATAAGTACCACTTTATGTAACCTTAATAGTATTTATTTGTTGATTTATTAAAGTGAGATGTACCAGTTTGCAAACAAAATAAGAAACAACTAATTGAATGATGCATAGCTCACAAGGTGAACATATTAAGTTCACGATTTAATTATGAAAATGCTTTGGTGTAAGCTTCAAACATATGGTAGCTACTCATAGGTAATGTAGCAAAATATATTGTAAGTAAAGACAGGCGTTTTAATTTAACCTTCTCCTTCCACAAAGCACCACTGATAGGTTGCAATGATTACAAGCAATCAATAAGTCCCGTCACAAACTGATGAGATTTTTTTGGGATTTTTGCCACTAAATCTGATACTGTTACTGCTGTTGCTTTTGTAGTGGTATTGGGAAGCAGAAAGAAGATTGGATTAGAAATGAAGAGTGCCCCACTAGTGTACACGTTAATAATAGCTTTAACACTGCAAACTATACATGCCTGGTATTTTGCAGGTAAGTCTGTTTTATCAGTTATGCTTGTGCTGTAAATTTAACAATTTGTAGATGCATGCGCATATCTTGTACTGTGTAGTATACTGACAAAATCTATATTTTGAAAGATTATTATTACTGGCAGCTAATAAAATATAGTGACTGTAATATCTTCTAGTTTTTGGGATATTATTTTACTGAATCACATTATGCGGCAGAGCACTGTATCATGACATCATGAGATAAAGCTTTGTGTCATTTTTTATGGGGTAAAGTTATATGCCGTTATTATTTTGAGGTATAGTTATATATAATGAGGTAAAACTTTCAGGATATCTTTCATCATAGTCTTGGATATATCTCTGTGCCATAATATCTGAGGAAAAGTTCTTTATGATGATATAATGGGGTAAAGTTATGCTTCAGATACTCTTAGGTAAACCTAGGTAAAACTATATCTGCTATTACATTATGAGGTAAAGCTATGTGTCATTATATTATTAGGCAAAGCTGTGTATCATTCTATCAGGTAAAGCTATGTATCATATTCAGAGGTGCATCTCTGCGCCATCATAGCTGGGGTAAAGCTCTCTCTGGTAAAGTTTTGTATCATCATATTTCTTAGGTAAAGCTATGTGTCATGATATTATCAGGAAAATGTATGTCTTGTGGTGTTATGAAAAATGGTTATGTGTCATCTTAATATGATATACATCTATGTCTCACTATATTTGTCATATCATGAGGTAAAGCCTTTAAACCATAACCAAGGACATGAACCAATAATCACAAAGCCAAACTCTAACCCAAAACAAGGTACTAGGAAAGGAAACTACCTTGTACCTACCCTAGCCCCCCAAATAAGTCTCACATATGGCTGAACTTCAAGGAATTCCATATGATAGATATAAGATATAAAGGAATTCTTCAGTCGGGATAAATCAAAGAACCCTGATCTCAATATCAACCAGAGTATCGTTGACTTCATGAACAAGGAATCAGATGACACTCAAGTAGGCACTGAAAGTAATAAAACAAGGAAATTTACCAAAATGTTTAAACCTAAATCAAGCTGGAGACCAATCCTGACAAACAGGACATAGTACACATTTCAGAGATGTGTTAAACAGGATATTCAAAATCAAAATAAAAAAAATTCAATAATGTCACTAAAGATGATACAATAGGCCTAATGAAACACCAAGATAATCCTGTCATTAAAAAGGCAAATAAAGGGTTAGCGGTGGTCGTCATGAATACCCTTGGCTACCTCACAAATACAAGTCCAAAAATTCTACCAAAAATAGATCAAGGATATAAATAATGAGGACTCAGACGAAATAGTCAAAGAATTCATAAATATGAGGAATTGAAATTTGATCGCTAAAAATAATTTTGATTTCCGCAATACTAAAACCTCATGTAGAGCCAAATTTTATCAATTGCCCAAAATTCACAAAAAGAACCATCCCAAAGCAACCAATTTGCAGCTCTATTAGCAACTCCAAATATTAGCAAGTTTGTTGACGGACACATTGAACAGTGCATCGGAAAAACAAAATGATATGTTAACAACACTTTAATAACAGAATCAAAAGCTTAGATGAAATTCCTGAAGGTGCACTGCTGGTCACACTTAATGTTAGTTTCCACCAATATACCAAATCATGAAGGGATTCTGGCTGTAGCCAGCCACCTTAGAGTACATCATTTGTAATTTAATTAACTAAGTTAGTTCTACATTCCATGAACTTTCACTTCAATGGAGCCCACTGGTTTTTTTTCAAATTGGTTCGACAGCAATGGGTACAGCACTGGTACCAAGTTATGCAAACCTCTTCATAGATCGGTTCAATACCAGTGACCTCAATAACTGGCCATATCAGTCATCACTTTGGTTGAGATTCATACATGACATTATCATGATTTAGATTTGCGGGCAAGATCAATTTGATAGATTTATTAAGTACTTAACAGAATTGCACCCCACAGTTAACGTCACATATGAAGTTTACCCAACAAAAATTATTGTACACAACAGTGAAAATCTACCAAAACAACTGCATTTTCAATTTAAAAAATGGACGATGTCAAATATGGATACACAAAATCCATCTACAAAAATATCAACCTCCCAAGAAACCTTAAGCCTCTCTTACATCCCATCGTACGTGCACGTACGTCCTGGTTACAGAGAAAAATCGCCTGATTTGCAAGGGACCCTCAAGGCACACTTGCGATTTTATAACAGAATTTCAAGGTCGTACAGGCCCTGCAATGAAAATTGACATGCACATTTCCTGTGCATGCACGCAGGATGTCTACAAACGCATCCATGCCTCAAGGGTAACTTAAGAGTGACTTAAGCATGTGCATTCTCCTTGCAAGTGTTGTAGGTTCTCCCCAATTACTTACAGTGTTTAAACATACTGTAAGATACACTCACGTGTGCCTTGCATGTATATAAACCCACTGTACGACCTGTAGCTAGTCACAATCTCTTCTTTGATCTTCAAGTTGTGACACTCTTGTTGGGAGAATACACATTGTTTGCAAGTGCAAATCTCTGCTACCCCACTACCAGGTTACGTTCATATTTTTCAACAGTATTTGCAGCACACTTACGTGTCTATACACGTACGACGGGATGTAAGAGAGGCTTTACATGTAAGATTTGTGATACTGTCTCATCTCATGTTCAAGGTGTAGCAAAGAATATGTTGGAGAAACAGGTAATGCATCTAGAAAAAAACAGAATGAAAGAACATAAATCATTAGTTCTCAAGTATAGTAAAAATACCAGTTTCGAGTCAGTTCAGTTCTGATGGAAACAACCAGACCAACTTAAAAGTTTCAGTGTTAAACTTTGACAAATCCAATACTGTCAAATGCTGAAGGATTGAGTTGGATTGGATTTTTAAATTACACAGCCCAATCCCATTAGGCATCAACCAGTTTGTGTGATACTGACAGGACATTACTCTGATTATCAAGCACTTAATAGTTTATATATTACCTTTATATTTTTTAAACTGGTCCAGTCTGTGAAACACAAACAAGTTTTTTTATGTTGGTGTTTTTCAAATGTTAAAAGTGACGTTGGTAGAAAAAGGTAAAATAGTCCATATCTGAAAGCAGCGGGTTCTTATTAATTGCCTTTTGTCCGGTGTGTGTCTACCACTTTAGTAGATCTGCTTGCTAACTATTTCTCATTGAGTGGTGACATTTGGCTCTGATACAAATTAGTACTGAATTGGCTTTGTATCCAAATGCATGGCAAATGATTTGATTAGAGAAGCTAAAGACACATTTCTGCATGTTACCAGCACTTGTTGGACAACAACATTTAGATTCAACAAGCCAAGGTAATTTCATCCAGCCACAGAGACATTTTTACTGGATAGGGAAATTAATTCCCTAACTTCTACTGTCATACAAAAATCTTCTTTTTTTTCATCCTTCTTACCACAGCATTACAAATGACAACTTGCTTTTATTTGTCTAGATAAATCAGCAATAGTATTTGATCAAACCACCAATTCTGTCCCTTCCAATGATATTGATTAGGCCGAGGGATGGACCATTTTGGGGGCTGTGAGATATTATCCCCTTTGACCCAGTTCTTTCTGCTTTCTAGCTAGCTTTAAGAATGGGGTTTACCAAGCATAGCAAATTGAGTTAATACTCAGCAGACTGGAAATAACTCAATTACTCTCACATATCACATATCAAGGGAATGTCAGCTTTGGGATGATGCAAGGCAAAACAGTGCATTGGTGAATATAAACTTACACAAAATAAAGCAGAAAGGAAAAAAGGAAATGTTCTTTTTTGTGTGTAGATGTAATACACGATAATTTATTGAGAAATTGTAATATATTTATTTTCAGTAATGACTGTATTAAGTTAAATTCACACTTCTCGGGTTAAATGTTTCCACTGAATTCTGATACAGTTTAATTACGCTGGCGAAGTTAGGGTGACAGATCGATAATTTTAATATTTTCTATTTCCTGACACTTCAACTCTGGTCATTTTAATTTAATCCATGTAGTCCTTTTAAACCACACTTTGTTTTGAAATGGCATGACCATTTCAAAATCAAACTAAAATGCGCATTTTGCATTTTCATCACGAGAAAATTTTGTCAATTGAAAATGTCTTAGGAGACTTATGCTGCAGATCTGAAACCACGTTGATCATACACTTTATAAAACAGTCCGACATGGTGTAAGATTTTAAACTATGTTTTACATACTAAAACCACCACCGCTTATCAACACTCCTTATCTCATGTAATCTGTAGTGACAGTTTAGGATAAGTAAAACCACCAGTGAAGCTATGGATAGCTCTGAGACGTTTGTCTTGTTTTTTAAATGCCATGTACTAGTTCTTTCTGGTACATCATTTGTACAAATGTCATTCTGCTATGCTTGCAAGCAGATATTTAAAGTACCATCAGAGTTATTAAAAATACATGTAGCTCCCCACTCCCCACCCTAGTAAAGCTTACTTAAACCTTTAACAAAAAATCCCTGGAAAGTTAAAGACTTTTCACCAGTTTCAAATTAACTATTAGGCTTGTAAAACACCTTTACAGTTTCCTTTCAAATCTATCCGATTAGATGGAAAAAAAGTCAAACATGAATGTATTTTTAATGACTGTCTTCTTCAAACTCCTACTTTAGACCGAGTTTCTGTCCCGTCGCCAATAGTTTTTGAAAATCTGGACACAATGGCGAGGGACAGAGTTCACATGTACTTGTTTTCTGTGTAAATTTTGAACAGCAGACAATTTTTGCATTTACTTAATAATGCCCTTGCTATGACTATATACATATATCCAGTTTATAATACATATATATTGTTACACTAAGCTGACTTTGCATGCCAGATTTTTTTTTGTACATAACACAACAGTGGTGAAGTTTTGTTGTCATTTTAAAAATGTGTTGAAATATACACATACCAATAAGATAGGCATTAAATATTAGTGAACGGCACACATACATACCTCAAAGAAGGCAAATAAAACTTTATATTAGTGGCAATATGCATAAAAATATGCCAAGTACATGTGCGCTCTGTCCCTCGCCATTGTGTCCATCAGCTTTTCAAAAGCTGTTGGCGACGGGACAGAAACTCGGTCTGACTTGTACCAAAAGGATTACTGACTTCCTGGAAATTTTGTCATTGCAGAAATTGTGGACATCCCTGTTTTTCTCTCAACAAATATGTTGTGTTTGGGCAAACAGCTAGTAATGCGAATAATAATAGATTGATGTATACAACTAATGTGATATAATTCTACGTTTGTACCGTATCTTTTCAAAACATGTACACAAATAGCTAGTATTCACAAAGCGTTTGTACCTGTTTGGGCATATAGGCTAACCAGAATCTGTCTCAGCAGAATGTATGTCAAGGCAAAAACCAACAAATTTAAGAGAACATTATATTTACTGAAACTTTGTTATGTAAATTGAAAGCTTTCTTTAATTATACAGAAACTCGAGCCTTTGGCAAGGCTAGATAAATATCTACTGTCATGTTGCTACAGTAACTAAAATAGCCAGTTTCATATTTCCTCCATAGAATATATGCTACACTATGCTTGTAAAGTGGTCTGCGAGGTGACAGAAAATTGTCAAAATAGCTATCAGCAAATAATTTGAAACTCAATCATTTTCAGTTCAAAGATGCAGCACGAAGAGCTGAAGACTTGTTTGCAAGTTAATATGCAGGATAATACATTCTATCCTGTTAAAGTGGTAAAGAGCTGGGTGTGTGGTTTGACTGTGATTTTTTTTCATTTTCTAGGCGTGTTAATAGTATCTGTAAGGAATGTTTTGTCTAACTGAGTGATCTTAGGCGGGCTCAGACAGTATCTTATACAAGAAGCCACTGTGAAAGCTGCAAATGCTCTTGTGACTAGTCGGCTTGACTGTTGCATTTCCTTGTTTAGGAGACAAAAACCAAACAGCTTAGCTAGGTTTCTTACCAACACTACTATATATTCACATATAACTCTGTCACTTAAGAGTTTGCACTGGTTGTTAGTTCATCAATATTCAGGGTTTAAAATAGCTACAATAGTCTACAAGTTCCCCCAGAGTGGTAACCCTAAATATTTTGGAGCTATTTTTGAGTCTTAGAAAAAATTAAGATACTCAGATCGTGAAGTTCTGGAAGAGTAAAGTTTTTTCTGTCTGTAAATAAGTCAACTAAGCAATTTGGCTGTTGAGGTATGGAATGAGTTGCCAGATGACATCTGCATTGCTACATCTCTTCCATCATTCATAAATAGAATAGAATTGAACAGAATAGAATAGATACATTTATATAGTGCAAAATTGATGCATGCGCTTGAGGAAAAAAGGAAAAGTCAGGGGACATGCCGGGTCAAAATCCAAATTTAGCGCCCACAAGGGCAGATATACTATGGTGGAGGGTATACAAGTCTAAACAAGTAGTTTTTAACTGGCTTCAAAATTATATTATTGTGTTCTGTGATCTCACTGATTGTGGGAGTCTATTCCATTCAGTGGGAGAAGCCATTACAAAACCTCTCCTACCAATTGCCTTCTTGGGATGAACAGAAGAAAGAGAAAGGTTATTTCTACACATAAGGCTACTGGTTTTGATTAAGGATGATAAGTATGTGGATTGGGAAAATTTGATAGCCTTGAATGTATTAAGATTATATTTGAAAAGGTATGAAATGGGGAGCCAATGTAGTTTTTGCAGATAAGAAGTAACATGACTTGTTTCATCGAGTCTGAAAAGAATTCTACAAAATGCAATTTGAATCTTTTGGAGTTTATCCACTTTATATTTATTCACACCATAAAGTAGGGAATTGCAATAGTCAATTTGACTACTGATCATTGCGTTTATAAGCAGTACTGCACTCTCCACACTGAGGAATTTACGAATGCGTCTGAAATCTTTGAGATGATAGTAGCAGGCACGACAAACCTTTTTTATATGACTGGCAAAGGTGTTGCAGAATCAAAAGTAACACCTAAATTCTTAACTTCATTGGTAGGGGAGATAGAGTTTCCAAGAAACTGGGTGGGAAATTTTCACATAAGTTACTCCCTGGCCTGACTTTTTTTTCAACGACACTCAGTGAGCTCAGCAATACTGTAATCAAATTCCTGGAGTCGAGTCATTGGCATAAGGATGATGGGTAACATTGAAACTGGAAATTATATCGTTGAGTGGGTAGTGTCAGGAGTAAAAAGCAGAGGACCCAAGACAGAACCTTGGGGGACCCCATAAGGGAGTGAGAAGGCATCTGAGAAGCTGGTACCCAATTTAACCTTCTGTCTGCAGTTTGTGAGATAAGATTTGATCCACATCAGCACAGCACCATCCATGCCGAACAAATGTCTGAGGCAGTTAAAAAGAATGTTGTGGTCAACAGTATCATATGCTGCTGAGAGGTCCAACAATGTGAGACCAACAGCCTTACCTGAGTCCATTGAAGCAGCTATGTCGTTTTGAATTTTAAGGAGTGCTGTTTCTGTAGAATGCAATCTCTTGTAGGCTGATTGGTTGAAATTGGAGATCCCCTCTTTATTAATTTAACTATTTAACTGATTAGATACAGCTTTTTCAATCAATTTAGATATGAAACTAAGGTTTTTTCGATAGTTTTTCAGGAGATTTATATCTAGAATAGGCTTCTTGAGAAGGGGGAGGTAACATATGCCATTTTAAAGCAGTTTTGGCAACCCGCTTCTGTGACAAGTATATAATGATATTGGTAATTGGGGTGATTAGGATGTCTGCATATTTTTTGACCAGTGAGGTTGGTATTGGATCTAGATCACATGATTTGGTAGGAAAGGATTTAAGAATTTTGAAAATGTCATCCTCAGATACAGGTATGTAAAATGAAAAATGATTGCTTCTCTGTTTACAAAAACCCACCCAACCTTGGTTCATCATATTCTTGAATAATCTCTATTGTGCGGACCCCCATTTTACATCTGTGGATTGTGAATCTTTGGATTTATCATTTTTTGGTCTTTGCACCTTAGAGTCTGTCTTTTCGTGGATAATAAGCACTATAAAATTCATATCACAATTAGAATTACTCTCCTGGTACAAACTCGTCTCAGACTAATTCATCTCAACATAATGTTTCTAAATTTTTTACTTATTTCATTACTACTCTCCTTGCTTATGTTTGTAATGGGCTTAAGGATTTCTCTTTTTAATGTATAGCCATGCAGTTACCAGGGAAGAAGAGACTAAGGCGGATAAGCTTTTAAAACAGATGAGGCCTTTAATACAGGTAGAAGGTTGGATGCCAGGCAACTTGTTCCCTATGGTAGGTGCATCATAAGCAATGGTTGAAATGTTCCCTCTGATCGGTGAATGCACAGACAAAAAGTTAGAACCCGTAGACATGAGTATTATCTTAAACCAAATTTTTATAACATGCAATTCTTATTAAATAGTGACTTATTCACTTTTGTTCCCTTTTCTAGTGCTCACAGGATATTACTGAATCATTAATTATTTACAGTGGCATGCAGTTAAAATACAGGAGTGGGTATTTCACCACTAGTTGTAAAGACAGAATTGTTGATTTATGAGGAAGGGGAAATGAAGTTGATTATGGCCAAAATAGGTTGAGGGAGTGGGCAGTGGGGAAAATTGTTCATTCAAAAAGCAATAAACATGTACACTTTATAAAGTGGAGGTTTTCACCAAAAACAAGAAAGAATCACTTTATATAATCACCTTTCCTCAATAGCAGTTGTATATCAATGAGAGTAGCTGTTCTACCATCTGCTATATTTAGCAAATTATCGTTGCTGTAGATTCACATCTCACATAAAGTGGCTAATGTTTTGCAATTCAACCTTTTTTATCCTTAAGTAAGTAAGAAAGTATGAAACACTTATAAAGCGCCAAAATTGATGTAAATATCCTCTAAGGCGCTGATGTGCAAAACGGGATAGTCCAGTTCCAAAAAAGAGGTCAGTATCCATATTAGAGTCTAATAGGGGAGATAGGCTATGGTGGAGGATAGGCTAATCTGAAAAGGTACATTTTCAACTGTTTTCTGAATCCAGAGATACTTTTCAAGGTTCTAATGTTTGAGCAAACTTATTACACTCTGTGGGAGCAGCTACTGTGAAGCTGCACAACCCTGAGCATTTATTCGGTTTAGATGAGGAAATTGACAGGCGATTGCCCCATGTGAGATCACTCAGAGAGGACAGATATGGAGGTTGGCTAAAATGTATTGCTTTATAAGTAAGGAGATTATATTTGAACAATATGCGGTAATGAATGAGGAGCCAGTGTAGTTTGTGCAAGAAGGGTGTGACAAGACTAAATTTATTTTTAGTTTGCACACAGACATTTTGAACTCTTTGAAGTCTGACAGTACATGCCATTTTTGTGTCATAAAGTAGTCCATTACAGTAATCCAGACGACTGCTAACCATGGCATTTGCCACCTTCACAGCTGTTTTATGATTTAAATAATTGCGGATCCTTCGTAGTTCCCGGAGATGGTAGTAACATATGCGATATAGATTAGCCATGTGTCTTTGCATTGAATTTTCAGCATCCAGGATGACACCAAGGTTTTTAACTGATTCAGCTGGTTCCATGATATTGCCAAGAAAACTTACTGGGAAAGATGACTTCAGGAAGCTTCTGATTTTATCATCACCAATCACTATGAATTCCGTCTTTTTAAGTTGATTATTTCTCATCCATGCCTGGACGGCCTCAAGGCAATTTGCCCATTCAGTGGTACTAGAATTTAAATTTCTAGAGTCAAGTTCCAAGTAAATTTGTGTGTCATCTGCATATAAGTGATGGGTAACATTGAATTTAGATATGACTGAACTGAGAGGGGTTGTATATAGGATCAAAAGGAGTGACTGCAGAACTGAGCCCTGAAGAACCCCATAAGGGAGTTGAAAATCATCTGAAAGATGTCCATCTATTTTGATCTGCTTTTTCCTTGAGTTGAGGTATGACTGAACCCACTTAAGCACAACCCCCATCAATGCCATACCAGTGCTGAAGGCAGTTGAATAGGATTGCGTGGTCTGTTGTGTCGAAGGCTGGAGATAAGTCCAGAATGACTAATCCAATAGCTGCACCCTTGTCCATTGAGGTGGCACTGTCATTTATATTTTTAGCAATGCCGTTTCAGTTGAGTGAAAAACTCTATATGTAGACTGATTTTCGTTGGATATACCCTCGTGAGCAATGTGCTCATTTATTTACCTACCCACAGCTATAACTTTGGAGATGTAGCTGAGGTTGGACACTGGTCGATAATTCTTGAGAGTGTTTCTGTCAACACCAGCTTTTTAGCAAGGGTGTGACATGTGCAGTCTTGAAACAGGATGGGAAACTGCCCTCCTGTAGTGAGTAGTTCACAATATTTGTAATAGGAGTCAAGAGTTCACTGATATAATCAAGGACCAATGATGTTGGGGTTGGATCCAAGTCACATGATTTATTTGGTGTGGACATAATGATTTTGAGAACTTTGTCCTCTGACATGGTCTAGAAAGAAACAAACTTATTTTTGTAGGAACCTGGGACAGAGGGGTTGGCATCATTAGACAATAATCCAGATCTTAGCAATTTTGTCTGCAAAATACTTGCCAAAAGTGTTGGTTAAACTGTTGATAGTAGTATGATCTGGAAGTACAATTTTTGGTGATCTATGGAGGACTTTCTTTATAGAATTCCACAAGGCCTTAGGGTTTTCCTCATTTTCCCTAACCATGTTACTATACTATTTGGTTTCACATTACAAGAGGTGGTTGAAATGGTTCACTGTGGCTCTATACCTATTGCGATTTATGGAAGAGTTGTCCCTTTGCCACTTCCTTTCGAGTTTGTGTTTGCATCTCTTTGCTGCCAAAATCTTGCTGTTTATGAACCCTTTGTTGATATGTTGTGGAGTTTTGTGTTCATTTATAGGTGGGTGCTTGTCAAGTAAGTTCCTAAGGGTATAAAAATATATTGGTGTGATAATAAACTAGCTGTTTTGTAAGGAGCCTGGATAGGCTCAGAATCTGCAATATCAGATATAAATTCACATTTATTTATCTTGACAAGTTTTCTGATTTTTGAGTGTTTTACTCTGCAAGAATTTTTGACCGGAAATGTTGTCGTGAAAAAGACACCCAGGTGGTCTAATATGCCATCCTTTACATAATGACAAACTGAGGGAGTGAGGGATTTACTAGGGCAGAGTATATCAAGGATATGTCTTGATATGTGTGTAGGTGTTGACACATGTTGGATAAAATCAAAATCTGACATAACTGTGTTGAGATTATCTGTCCAGCAGTTTTGACTGTCTAGATGGATATTGACATCTCCCAGGATGATGTTTTCATGTAGTGACAAAGCAGCCGCTTCCATAAAACTATTAAATTCCTCAATGAATTTACTTTTACTAGTGCTTGGAGGTCGGTAGATGACATGTACTAGGAGCTGGCTTGATTGACGCTCTGATAGTTTGACAGTGATATGTTCAGAAGTGTCCTACTGATCAGTTTGACAAATCACGCTATCGATGTCATTCCTGATAAAGACAGCAACTCCTCCTCCTTTCTTGTTCCTACGTGGGATGTGCTGAAGGTGGAAACCTGCAGGAGTTACTTCACCCACTAGGCCCTGTTTGTCCGACGGCCTTAGCCAGGTCTCAGCATCACCAATGATGTCAAGGTCATTCGACGAAACAAAATCACTAAAGGCTGATATTTTGTTTTGCAATGACCAAGCATTCATCAGACAAGCTTTAATATTTCTGAACGATGGACCCGGGTTCAAGCTAATGTCACCAGAGAGAATCAAGATGTTAGTTTTCTGTAAACACCAGCACTGTACTCCCTCAATGAGCACTAAAACCGTGTCATGATTTGCATCAATCATGAGAAATTGAGATAAAAGTTTATGTTAAATATCTTTAATTATAATTGTCCTTTTCAGAAGGCTCGCTAATGGCATAAGTTTCTTTGTAATTAGAGAATACTTTCAATTCAGATAAAAATTTCAGTTTGTATAATGTCTTCTTTTTTGGTGGCTTTTACATCAGCAAACTGCTAAAACCCCTGTCACACTACAGGCAGTATAAGCTGCGGTAGTAGGTATTTTGTAAAATGCCCCTGTCCTCCAACTACAGTCTGATGTCTGTATGCGAACTTGTAACACAGTGGCCAACAATCCAATTCCTTGAGCATCACATGAAAATTTTTTAAATGTTTGAAATTTCTGCATCTGAAGCATTGGCTGTCATTCACTGTCGGTCACCATCTCTTTTGTGCCCTATTACCATCCCCTATCACTATACATGTGTCTGTCCCCCTCCGCCCATTTCAGTGACCTTCCACAAATAAATTTTTGTTCAGTAACTGAAGGATGTGACTCATTTTCATTTTGGTAGCATGTGTTTGTCTGACGGCTACATAAGATGAGTGGAAGTAAATGGAGGTTGTCTCTCAGAGACAGTTGTTTGTACTACTGTCATCTTGCTGTTACTGGTGGTTACATACTGTGTCCTTTCCGTGGCCAGGTGAATCATACTTTATGGATACACAAAATCTCAGAAGATATGAGGAGTCCTGTGAGGCGGTTCTGCTGCCAAGTAAACCTTCTAACTGCGGGGTATACTGCCTGTGAAAGGGGTATAAGATAGATGAGCTTATATATCCTAACATGCACGGTTGCATTATGAATACAAAATATCTCTACATGGTGTTAATGGTACAAATTTGAGTCTTAAGCAAGGCTACCTTATCAATATAACGTCCTCAAGAGTGTTTCAGGGGAAGAGAAAGTTTGAATGCAAGCCATTTTGTGTTTTTATACACTATCTGTTTCGAATACATTTGACTCTAACAGTGAATGAAAAATAGAGGAGATTGTTGCTTGACTGTTACATCAAACCTTATAATTTTGAATTGTGTTGAGAGAGATCATGCAATTTTCAGGTGGATATAGATATACGTGGCTGAGACTGGTTCATTGCCTTACTCCCCACATAAAGTACAATTGGAGAGCAATGAACTATAATTAGTCTGCTTTAATGAATGTCAATTTCTTGCCTGTTGTTTTTATAACATTGTCTGTATATTGTGTCATTTTTTGTTTCAGATTCTTCTCGCAAAAGCAGATCTTCATCAGCCAGACAGTTAAGGGAAGAAGAAGATATTCTAAATTACATCAGAAATGTTAAACGGTGAGGTTTTGTTATTTTAATGACATATTGATAGTTGATGGTTCTGGGATTATATTCACTTAGACATTCTTATTAAAAAAATAATCAAAAACACTTTCTTAACCATACATTTTTTTTTGCAAATTTCCGTTATAATTGTATTTGCATTTTGTACATTATACCTACAAATAATGCGTCCATGTTGATCAACAACTGAAATATTAATTCTACCAGTTTCAGAATAGGTATTATATCCAACATGCTGACATTATCTTAAGAAGTTCTAAAGTTTCCGATGAATTCAAAAAAACATTCTTACTTTTTTTCTGAGAAAATTCCTCTATCAAAGAAAATTATTTGAATGTTAGTGAATATGGACACGGAATTGCAAGCAAGCCATGGCCTCAAAAAGTCATGCCTGACAAGTCACACACAGAGATCAGATCCACATATATCAAAGAATTCTATTCTATTAAACTCTATTCTGGACGTTTATAGTTCTTGATCTCTGTATTTAAGCAGACGCTAAGGTACAATCATTGCAGTATTACAAACTTCTTCCGTCCATGGACGTGGCATTGGTCATTACCAGATTTACCGACTGAATTACAAACTGTGGTGGAAAAGACTTGGAGAACAAATATAATTTGTGTTTCTTCCTGAAAGAGGAAGCTGCACAAAGATCATCACACAATTCATTCCAGATTGTATGAGCATCAAAAGTGAAACAATGACCAAATTGGTTCTTTGATTTATTACAAGGTTTGACTAAAGTGAGAAACCTCCAGAAACCTTCCATGTTCAGTCTTCCTCATCTTGAGCTATATTTGCTGCCAAAGGGGATAAGAAATGGTCTAAATGAGCTAGGATGGCCATTGGCCACTGCTAAGAAATAGGTATAGCCACCTTAAGCATACTGTGGTATCTAATAGGCAACAGGTGGAGACTATTTATTATTGGGGTAGCCCTGGTGTATGGTTGGTGACTGAATTGGTTGCTGAAGAATCATTAAAATTTTATTTTTTCAAGCTGCTTAAAAACGAAATATATTTGAATGCTCCATTCATAGCCTTGGAACACAATGAAAGTTTCTTTGTATTAACTTTTTTTTTAGTACACTTGGCTTGACTACTTAAAATGTCAATCACATGTCATTGAATGTGTAAGCTAAAGAACCCCATGGATGTTGATAAATGGTCATCCCTGAAACTCTGTCCTTCAGTTAGGGAATGCCAGTAACTAAAGAACTTGGTGTGGTCATTAATTGTGCTTTGAGTGATACTGGACTGTTGATACTGAACTGAGCATAAACGTACAATACAATGAAGAACCAGTTCTAACTGGATATTATCAGGTGCTGTTTTCAAAAAAGGGACCAAGTGTAGGATAAGCCAAACATCAGCTAATGCTTATGATAAACCGCTATAAACTAGGGCTGATTTTTTTTGGCCTAACTTGAGCATTTTTCACCCTTTTGTGAATAGTTATCATCAACCCAGGTTGTATCAAATCACATTGTGTCACCACTGGTGCTTACAGCTAAATAGTCTTTTCCATTCTTGTTTTTTTTTTCACAGAACAAACGGTTGGGCAAAAGTTCTGTGTGGGAAACACAATGACATGTGTTCAACGGGTGGTGTGATATCCTGCTGCTCGGGTTATACCTGCAAGTGTAACTTCTGGAATTCCAACTGCAGATGCAAGAACAAGCTGTTCCGCGGATGATAATGATGAGTTTATTGTGTTTTGGTTGGGATGCATACAAGATGTCTCCGTTCTTTTTCAAAACCTGGAAAAAATCATGTTCATGATATATTTATCATTCTGGTACCAAGCTCCAAAATGACCTTTCTTTTTGTCTGTCTATCTATTAATTCTGGGTGTGTGATTATGTATCTCCAGCCATAACTGTAATTGATTTGTGTTTCAGTGACAGCCCACTGGCTAATTTTTTTCACTTGGTTGACTTCAAAATGCCTGAAATATGTGTAGATCTACATATGTACATATACATTAAAAACATATTGTCAAATGTTATAAAAAGTAAGTTCTCTTTGTTTTAACCTATTTATAAACCCTTTTTTAAAGAAATAAATTGCTATTTTGTCATTTTAATTGTTATATTAAATAGACATATTTTGTATACAAATAATCCACTGTACTTGGCAAATGTTTATATAAACATTTGTTGTTATTCAAACGGTAAAAACTGACTTGTACTTAACACAATACCTGAGTTTGAGGGTTACATATGTACCCCAAATGTGTTCAACAGAGTAACTGCAAAATATGTGTGAATAAGACATCTTTTCCACTATTTGTTTGCGTTTGTTTGAGGGTAAATTTTGTTAAGTGTATTATGTTTTTTTTTGTATTTCCTAAGTAATTAATCAGCCTTGAGCCATTTTAATAGATCCTTGCAATTTAACACATCGCATCAAAAAGAGTACACAGGGGGCCAAGGTGGAAGAGTGGCAACACTCTCGCCTCCCACCTCTGAGGCCGGGGTTCGGTTACCGACCTGGCCTGTAGTAGGAAAGCTGGTAGTTGCTTGCCGTTGGTCAGCAGTTTACAGTACAGAACCCTGACAAACTGTATGTACTGGTTTCCTCTGCCCTTCCAACTACCCGTCATGATATGACCTGTACAGTGTTGAAAGCGACGTAAAACCCTAAATAAATAAACAAAAAGAGTACAGGAGGGAACAGCATTTCGCAGTGGACAGCGTTTCGCCAATTTCTATTGTACTTAATTTAAAACTAAAATCTACTGTGATACTGAAGGAGCTGCATAGCATAGAAATGTGTGCAATATGTCTCTTGATACTTTTCTAAGATTTTTGAACTGACAGTATGTAGGATTATAAAGATTAACAAAAACGTTAATATCTCAGTGAAAAATATGCCTAACAAACTGTATATGACTGATGCAAAGAGCTGTATGTTCTCTAAACTTTGTCTGGGGGTCAATATAAATACTATTTATAACTTCATCATATGCTAGAATAATATGAGAAGAATCGATCTTTAGCTTTAATTATTGTATGCAAAATTTTTAACAGACTTTGTAATTTTTTGGGAACAATATAAAATAATTGGCGAAATGCTGTCCACTTTTGGACAGTCCTAATTTTATTGACATAGAACAAGTTCTATGGATGTATTTGTACTTATCACAAAATATAATTTAGGATGCTACTATCATTTTAGTTAAAGGAACTTTTTTTCATTCTGATAACTTTTATAAAACCCCACTACATATTTGTTCTCAAGAAACTGCATTTTGGTGTTTTTGTGGGCGAAATGTTGCCCCACCTTCCTTGTATAGAATACATTTATATGTCTAAAATTATGTAAAAAAATGATGTCAGTCAAGTGACAAACCTCTGAAATATTATATTCAGTGCATGTATAAGTCCAGTAATCCTGTTTTGAGTGAAAAGTATTGTAGTATTTGTGTCACTGTTGGCCAGGGTTACACCAAGTAAATGCAATAAGAAACACGACTGTTAAAGAACGGGTGGTTATGCATTTTTAGTTGCAAAAAACTATTTGTGAGCTTTTCCAACATGATATATTCATCAAAACAATGGCAGTCTCTACAGAAAGAAATGGAGAACTGCTCTTGGCATGTAATGTCCACATATGGTAATGTATGTCCATGAATGGCAGTGCACTTCATTATGTTCTCTGTGTTGTGATTCTTAAAGATTATTTGAGTTTGTACAATAAAATTGAAGGAACATACTACAGTACATTCCTCATCCTGTCTAATTGCAACTAGAGAAAAGCTTTGACAACCTACTGCCCAATACCACTTTCACACTGTTCGGATAAAATGACACATTTTACCCCCTGTGTGGAAACAGGTCTTTTATAGTTTAAGAATGTGTTCACGGTTTTCTTAAGTGCATAAGGTGCTGGTTTTGGTATCTTCAAAAAAATGTTCACAAATAGTTGAAAGCAATTGTTACACAAACATTAAATATGGATACTTTTTGCTGTTTTTGTTCCATCTATGGTCACACTTTTTAAAGATTTTCCTCTTGCTTGACGGGTTCATTATGACAATGCTGTCAATGCTTTAAGTGTGAGCAGTATATTCTTACATTTTACACCTACATTGCTCTCCAGTCTTCCACTGGAATAAAGTTATAAAATACCAACAATTTTATGGGCTTCAGTGACTTTTGATAGTGTTTACCTAATTAAACCATGTTACCATTGCATGATAGAACGGCAAAGTGTGACGGAGGGTTAATACTCTCTTAATAATTGTCCTCTCTTAAAACCCTTGAATGTTATAACTATCTTGTGCAGGAAATAAAACCCCGTTCTGTACGTGTCGAGAATATGATGCTTTGGCTAAATGAGGGAGTGGGAAAAAACTTTCCCTTCATTCCTCATCTCATTGAAAATACTTAAACATGTCCCAACAAATAACCTTCTATTTAATTTGGACTAGGGAGTAGACAGGCCAAATAGAGCGGTTTTTTTCTATCTCTTAGTGCAACTTAACACAGTATTATTGGTCTGGAATTTCTATTTCCTCGCATGACAAAACTAGAGATTTTTAACAGGCAGACCCACAAATAAATTGTTTTAAAATGTCCATTAAAGCATCTATTTAAGCAGGGCTGGGGACAAATAAGAAGGGCATTTATGTGAACAAATGCATTGTATCTTTCTTTTAAAAAATCTTCTTACTTATTAAACAGTTTTGAATTGTTAGAAATTTTTCAGAGAAATTGGGGGAAAAGAACGAGTAAGTAGCTAAGATGTTTATTTTGCTTAAACGAGTCATGTCATTAGTAGCCTTGCCTAAGGCTCAAATTTGCATGATATCTTTTCAAACATGCACACAGATACCTGAGCTATATGCTGCTTTAAAAGTCAGTACATGTGTGAGTACATTATAGAAACTGAAACTCCATTATCTGAACTGAAAACTTTCCCTAACTGCAAAGAAACTTGAGCTTTCAGCAAGGTTATGCCATTAGCTATATAGGGTGTTACAGTTACCAGTAATCTTCTCGAATCTTCCCAACATTACTTTGATCACTTTTGTCTGCCAAATATGAGCTAAAGCTGTGCAATTATAGATGGAAAATTATGATAAGTTACGTGGTAACTATAAGTAATGTATACTGCTGTGTTTACTCTAGTTGAAAACTATGTTGTGGTGAGCCAACCACTAAATCAAATGTCAGAGATGTCCGTTTTCTGCAAAAAAAAAAGAAGAGGAAAAACTACTAAGATTTCTATATTCTCTGACTTCATTTTGGCACAATGTAAATGAGACTTGGAAATGTAGAACAATTAATTGTGCTAAAAAAAGTAAGTGAACCATGGGATTTCACACTTTTATTGTGTATAACTAAAATAAGCTGTCATAGATATGATAGACAAATATTTCAAAAACATTGAAACAGGTTTCCCGTAATAGCCTTGTGAGTACTTCCGTTTTGTTTTTGTATGTTTATGTCTGCCTGTCTCCTTAGTGAATATCTATCTTGTACATCAAAACCTGAAAACCAATAAACTCTGAAATTCCTATTTGTTGCTTTAGTTTACTTGTTATTAAGCTTTTCACCTGTAAAAAATGTACAGCTAACTTACATCCATTTACGTCATGACCAGTCTACATAGATAAACTATGATGTGACAAATGAAGTTATTACATAACATAAAAAGCTGGTGAATTAATGATACCGGATACTGTTTACATTTAGAACGTATGTGAACTTAGAAGTTTTTATTCCAAAGAATAGAAAAAATAAACAAGTAGAGACCTGAATAATTAAATACATCAGTTCTATGTACTGGTAGTTAATAAATTGTAACAAATACTCAATTAAAAGACTTTGACTAATGTAAGCACAAAGGTCAAAGGTGGAAGTTTTTTATCAACACTTCTTTCAGCAGGTCAAGTCACATTATTAGAATGGGCCATCGTTTAGACCTTCCTCAATTAGTTTTGTCCTAGGTATTATATGTGGACTGTATGATTTTTTTTCCCAGAATTTGGTGGTGACAAATTTGTATTTCATCAGACTGTAGATTCCCCACCTATCAGGTGGATTCATAATGATTCCATGTATGTCAGATTTGGTGGAATAAGAAATACAAAGACTTGAAGCAAGTCTAGCCATTGTTGCATTTCACGTGTGTTACAAGATGGGTCCGAACCAGTGACCACAAAAGATTAATGACAAATTTGTTAACAACAAACATCTACTTATATACGGACATCTCCCTGAAGGACAAATAAAAGTCAGGCATGGGTTTGAATTTTTTCTATTTCTACTAAAACTCTTTATTTGGCACATGAAGTATATTCAGTATATTACTCCTATTTCTATCAAGTTTTATGTAACATTTGCAGAATTAAGATGCACACTTATATTTTGGTAACATTCTTTAGACCAAGACAAGTTATTGACTTGTGTCACACGGCCAGATCCTAGGTCAAATTAAACTTTGGGGAGAACAAAATCCCAGGAATAGAATTTAAAAGCTTGGATACTAGAGGAGTTGGCACAAAAGTAACCAAGAAGTGATTTTGTAAATTTAGAAGTAGGAGACTTAGGCACATAACCAAAAGTTAAACTTCAAGGTGTCCCTGACCTCAACAAAAATAGTATTTTTTTTAAACTTTTGAACCTCAATATCTAACAGTATTTTGTACATTTTAATGTTAATAGATCAAATAGAGATCCTCCATGGCCTAGTGGTTAGCAAGTTTAGCATCTAATCATAGGGTGTCACCTCTGTGGGATCGAGTCCCACAAATGGCAATGCCGAGGACCTGTCCCGATATGACCATGACTGTTGAACGGGATGTAAAACCCCAACTTTGACTTAATAGCTCAAATAATAGGTTCACTATCCCTTTATCACCGTGCCAAATATTATTCACCTAGTATTAATGCAAATATTAAAAATATTACTTTTTCTGTCTCCCACTGATGAAACCCCTTGCATAAGTTTATGGGTCTATTTTGAAAAGAAGGTGATACCTGACTGAACCGCCCCTTTCATGTTTACCATATATAGGCTGTAACCTAACCATATTGACCGAATTGTGAGCCTATTTTGGCCAAGTTAGATGTATAATGGTGTGTCTTAAAGTATTTCAATTATAAAAACTTTCGTATGTTTGATGTAGAATCTCTGATTGGAAATGTAAACACATCTTTATGTTGGGGGTGTTTTATTACATTATTTTTATTTTTCTGTTCATCAGTCTTAATTAAATTTATCAGCCTGGGAAAATAGCATTGGACACCATTACATATAGAAGTTACATTGAGATTTGTTAAAAAGGTGCAAGACAAATAACACCTAGGAGAGAGAAAAAATGTATGCCAAGACTAAGTATCAACATAAGACAATTCAATAGCAAGATCAAATCATTAATTAGTAAACTAAAAGTTATGAAGCTGTAAAATTCATTAATTGAAGTATGGCTGTCAATGGAAATAACACAATTAGATAAAAGTGCATTTAACAAGAGCATTTGGAGAACGTGTACCTCTCAAAACTTGATGGGATCTAAGTTGGACCAGGACCCAGCTTCTGATATTTTTAGGAAGATCCAGCCAGTAGCATTTGCGTAATCCTGTTATAACACGAACAAAAAACAAAGAGACAAATAGACAAGTAGACAAACAGTCATGAGAATAATATCTCCTTGGTGGAGGTAATAATCAGTTGCAGCAATTCCTATATCATTGTCTTAAGAGAAATATGTCTCAAATATTATTATAAAAACATTCTGATGGAGTTAAGGTCAACGGTCGGACTGAGGTGAAAGTATGACTTTACACATCTACAACCCCTGACCAATACCCCTACCAAGTATCAACATCCTACACCTTACGGATTCTGAGAGACAGGCTGGACAAGATATTTACCCCTGCCCAACTGTCCGCCCTCCTAACCACCTGTCCATTCAGCTGGATACCATGGCTGAAAACAATGCCTACATTTGGACAACTTGGAATCATGATTTGGTTGCGCTTCACTGATTACTTCAAAGAGTTACCATGTATGTAATGTTACCTGTGGCCACTCAGGAGTGACCAAAATATGATTCTACATTATCCACATGTAGGCATTGTTATCACCCATGGTGTCCATCTGCATGGGCAGGCGATCGGTCGATGGGAGGCAGGAAATGGATGTTGTCCAGGCTGTATCTCAGAAACTATAAAGTGTAGGATGGTGATGCTTGGTGGGGATATTGGTAAGGAGTTGTAAATATGTAATATCATAGTCTGACCTTAGTCTGACCTTTGACCTTGGCGCTGCCAGAATGTTTTCTTTTGTCATGTTTTGTCATGTTCTCTTATCACAAAGAAAAATGGATTGCTGCAACTGATTATTTCATCCACCAAGAAGGTTTTTTTATTTTCATGACTGTTGTCTGATTTTATGTTTGTTAGTAAGCAGGATTACACAAATACTAATGGCTGGATCTTCCTGAAAAAGAAATCACAAGATTTGTCTTGATCCAATTAAAGTTTGAGTGATCTGGCTCACTGGATACCAAAAAAATCTAGATTTTCCCATTTGGTTATTATTACATGCCTTGGTGGAGGTATGCAGTCTTTAAGTGCTACATATTTCTCATGGTATCCAATGCTATTTCCCTGGGCTTTGGAGTATTATTCTGTCCTGTAATGCGCCATAACTGATCTACTTACATCGGTAAGGTAAAACAAACCTAAGCTTTTTATTCCCAAATTTATTCCTCTATTTACAGTAATAATTCTTACAATATATATCCGTTAATATGCAGTACTCACATCAATTAATTTTCATAATTTCGTGGTTACTTTGTCACAAACATAGTTTGTCTTCATTTAAAAGCAAAGGGTCCCGGATTTGCTGGACAGAAGAATAGACATCTCTGATGCGTTTCTTTCACTTGTCAAATTTAATTGAGTGATGAACAGAAAAATATAAATATTGTAATAAAACACCACACACTTTTGTATTGGTTTACATTTGTAATCAGACACACTAAAGTTTTTATAATAAATACTGAAGACATAAATGCAAGTTATTTTGCCAAAATAGGCTCATAATTTGATCACTGTCAATTTGATGGGTTACAATTCATGTACGGTAACATTAAACCAGCTGGTGGTTCAGTCGAGTATAATTTTTTTTGTCAAAGTAGACCCATAATTTGATGCCAGGGATTTCATCAATAAGATACACAAATGTGATATATTTAATATTAATACTCGGGAATCATATTTGGCACAGTGATAAAGGGATAACACACCTATTATTTAAGCTATTAAGATAACAAATATATGAAATACTGTTTGTGCTATTGAAGTTCAAAGTAAAAAAATCCCATAAACTGATCAATGCTTCCAGATCATCAAGACATATGCTATAATGTTCTATCACAATAGTTTACAGTATTATTTTAAAGTCCCATTCAGTAGATAAGGTCAAGCCCTGAGAAGACATCCTGGTTGGATCAGAAATAATGGAGAACCTGTAAAGAACTTGACCTCTGAGCCATGTAGCAAGTATTATAAATTATACTTGATAATAAACTGAAATATTAGTGAACATCATTTATTTGTATTTTTAAAATTCAAATACCGTATAAGTGGAACTTTTAGCTAAAAGATAAGATCACTAATTCTTCATTTTTAGGAAATTCACTGGAATTAAATTTCAATTATGGCTAGTTTCAACTTGAGATATTAATACAAATTTAAACTTTTACTAGAAAATAATACTCACTATACAAGCTCATAAACATGGCTAGTAAAAATATGAAATTATGCAGTAAAATAAATCCATAAATGATTATTTTATTTATCTTACAATTGACAAAAACATTAAATGCAACACCAATATTTCCAATAAGCACCAAATTCAGCCAGTTATATGGCTGTTCTATAAACTATTTATTTTTTTAAAGTTTTTCATTAAGTCTTTTGATTTTGGATTCTGTCGTAGAGTAACATTGCCATTGGAAGTATTGTAGCAGCAAACAATACAATTGCAATACCAAACATCTCACTGAGGTTTGCATATCCTGGATAAAATGTACTCAAGTAAGTTCTCTGGCTGACATACAGAATGAGACAAACAAAGACATGAGACACTGCAACTGTTGACACATACATATATCTGTACACAACATAAGAAAACGTATTAGCAAGAGCAGAAGCCAGGATAAAAAGGAAAAGAAAAAACAAACAATAGCTTCCGGAAGGAAAGCTGTAGCTGTGTTCCTCTTTGACAATACTCCCCAGTAAGTTTAAAGTAAATGAAATGAATCCTTCCATTAAACCTACCCAGAATATAACTGGAGATGTAGGATATTCAGCAATAAGAATTTTGACAACATTGCCTGAAAATGTGCATGCTACTGCAGATACAACTACAAGGACTAGGCCAATGATGTATGTGTTACCTAAACTGTCTGCAACAATATCTTTGCTGGCCCCTAGATTAGATGAACTGGAACCTGAAGTATTTGTGCGATGGTAATTCCTATTTGTAAAGCTGTTGACTCTGCCATCCAGATAGTCACATGGGATTCCAATATCCCTTTGTTGTTGGTTTTGAGAGCTGATATTCCAGGGCTGAATTAAAAGTAACATTCCAAGACAGGCCACCAGAGAAATAACCAGAGCTCTCCTCTTAATGTTTTGTTTAAAATAATCAACAGCAGCGGATGTAAGTATGAAAAAAACTATAGACAAAGCATCCAGATTACCGACAGGCATGAATGACGCAGCAGAATACAGACAGGAAGCATATGTAACATTTGACACTGAAACCAACAAAATAAAGTGTACATGCTGTTGGTTAATTCTGAGTAAATTTCCTCTGTACAACATTACTGGGGTGATAACCATACACACACAGGCAAATCTGATGCTGTTCAACTGGAATATGTTGGATTTCATGCCAGACACCTGAGAGGTAACAATTGCTGTACAGTAGGAAACCAACATGAAAATGAATATAAGCAGGACTGCCACAGAATGGGCCCATGATGAAATTCCCTTGCCCAGAAGAAAATCTTTTGTTTGATCTTGACTATCATTTAAACTGGAGATGGATTCTGCCTTGGCCTCCTTTGGCAAGATTGGCATCATTTCATGGCAGTATGTTGCTGCACTGAAAGAATATGTAAAGGAGATGGATAACAAAATTAGCAAAGTTTTCACGCCATTTTAATAGAAACAGATTCTGTGATATAGCAAGGTAGGATTATTATAAAATGTACCATTATTTAAATTAGATCAATATAAATTGAATCACTATGAAGCCTTGCTCATAAAAATGTAGCTTCTGGTTGAGGGAAAGCAGAAGACCAAAGCGGTGTGGTAAGCAAGTACCAACTTTACCAACTTCAGGTCTCACCAAGATTTGAAAATAGAACAACTGTTACGTAATATTTGATGTTAAAATTTTGTCACAGTAAATTAAAAGTTTGACATTTTGAAAGTATTCATCATGTCAAATGAGTGTTTGAATTGACAGGTTTTCTTGAAAGATTTCCTTTAAAATGTGTTACAATTATCAACTGCAGACAACAGATAGCTTTGGATTGGAGTGTGGTGTTTTAGTAAATCAAATTCCTGGGACCGATTCTAGAAAGAGGTTCAAAGAGTGTCCAATTCTTTGGCTAAGTCTGACACCTAAACTTTTGACGTAGTAAGAACCATGCTTATACCATTTATCAAATAACCACAGTGGTTTTCTGTGTTATATGATCCATTATTTAAAATATGCTATTGTTAAGTTATGTACTCTGTCTAGTCTTTTTTATCTTGGAAAAAGTGCTGTTTTGCAATGAAAATCATGTAACCACATACAAACTTGTAAAGATTACTTTTTCCATAAAATTATCATCTAACCATTTAAATGTTTGATGTGACAAAAAAGAGTTAGCCCATTCCAAGGTTGACTTAACTGTAAGCTCAAGACTTTGTCGAAGCTTAAACCTAGCTGCTTTGTTAAATCAGCTAAGCTAAAGTTCACTAGCGTAAGCCTGAGACAAAATCCGGGTTCATATGTAAATCATACTGTGTCATGCTGACCTCGTGAGCTAGATATGAACATATAACATATATTAATTAATTATTAATTATATGTGGATCAATGCATTTTTAGTATTTTATTATTATCCATTCTGTTTCATAAGTTTGTGTACAAGTCAGGACCCGTATTAAGGTAGGATGTGTTCGCAGCAATAAAGACCACAGGACCTAGTGGATTTTTAAAAATGTTTGTAAACCTACCACATCTTGTAAAATGTATTAATATCTACATGATAGAGGGGGTGGTTGTACAGGGCAGCTTGATTCAAAACGTTCACTACCAAGACATAAGGTCTGTTATTGGAGTCATAAGGACAAGATCGTAAAGCAAAATTTAAAAAAAAAACAAGTTCTTATGACTGCACAAAACTGTACAAATAGGCCATTAGACATTTTGTGAAACTGAACCATGGTATTCAATGAAAACTTGTATTTTTTATTAGTGATAATAATATAGCAGTGATAATAATATAGCAATAATCTATTTGTCTTACTTGTCTTTGGTTGGATTTCCAGTCAGCAACATCTGAACACGACTCGGTTCACTCTGGTAACTTGAAGACATATTCAAAAATTAGCCTTTTTGGCTTTCTGTAGAAATATATCCAAAATAACAAATGTTAAAGTTAAGGAGTTATATCCTATTCTAAAACCAGGAATACCAAGCAGATAAACACAACTTTTTGTAATCAGCTTTATGAGTAAAATGACTTAGGATTGTTAGCATTTATATTGCAGTAAAAGGTTAGTGATAAAGTAAAAATAATTTTTTCTAAAAATGTTAATCTATTCTAATCGGGAGAATTTTATACAAAGCACCTACCCATCTAAGTTTAGGTTAAAAACTATTGCTTAAATTTTGGCCAGTATTTTTCAAAGTTAAAGTTAAAAATTTTGAAGCAACAGGTAAAGTGTTGTGGGACAGGATTAACAGTGAATCCCATATGTTGAGTCTGATTGGAATCAACCACACAGGCGAGATCCAATTGATTAACCTTTTATTTTTTGTCAGATGGTATCTTAAAAAAATTTATGTATAGCAGTCCTCAAGATCCCTGTTATTGATAAAAGTTCAAACTAACTTCAAGTTACATTCAACACAACTTATTCCACTTTCAAACCTGTTAGAGAAATAAAGTATTTCATGGAAAATAGCGGAATTAGATTAATTCATAACAGAATTAAGACGATATTGTCATCAAACCTTGATGGTAGTTTATCACAAAATCTGATTCAATAGTTAAATATTCGTCCCACAACTTATATTTGAAGTTGATTTGCATTAGACTTCACAACACCGGGGTCATAATTTAATAAGCTTTTCAATGTGAGACATTATTACTTCAATATTATTTCTCCATAAAGACAATGTGTGACAGGTACAACAGGCCAGTTTCACAGATTGCAGTCTTGGCAGCTTTTAAATTCTCTGTGGGTATTGCTTTCACCCATGGCATCCAGCTTTGTGGCTCGGTAGGCAGACTGTCAGGCGCCAAGACAATGTTGCCCAGGTGTATCTCAGACACCATGAGGTGTATAGTGTTCATACTTGGTGGAGACATTGGTTAGGGGATGTTAGTGTACAACAGAATGGTGTGACTTTGACTTTGCAAAAGTGACTAAAATCTTCTCCAAGCTATATCATGAAAACTAAGGTGTAAGAAGTTGATATGTGGCTGGGATATTCATGGTGTGACCTTCGTGTGACCTTCGTTTAAATTTGACCTTGCATAGTGACTTTGACTTTTGAAATCTTGTCCAGGTTCTACCTAATAAACCGTAAGGTATATTAAGTTGTCACAAGGCAGATACATTGGTTGGTGTATTTGTACAATGTCATGATTTGACCTTGGTGTGACCTTTGACCTTGAATCTGCCAACAAATTTTTGCTGCCCCATTTGAGACATATTTATCCTTTCATACAGTTGGACTACTGCAATTCACTCTTCTTATCGCTCACTGATTTGGAGTTAAGGAGATTGCAGCTAGTCCAAAACTCACTGTGCAGGGTTGTCACCCGTTCCTCTAAATCCTCTCACATTACCCCTCAACTAAAAAAACTCCATTGGCTACCAGTTAGATACAGGGTACAATTTAAAATTGATCTTATTACATATAAAATTCTCAATCAGGGTCAACCAGTTTACCTAAGATAATTAATCCACCCCTACACCTCCTCCAGAAATACTAGGCGAAGTACCACCAAACTCAAGTTCCTTCAAACCCCCACTTTTGATCGCAGAGTTCACAAATCAAATAAACACTTTTCTAATTCCTTCATTCACTATGCCCCTGCCCTTTGGAACTCTTTCCCTTTCCATGTAAGAAATAGTCCCTCTGTTGCATCTTTTAGGAAGCACCTCAAAACTCACCTCTTCAGCTCTAGCTTCCCAACTTAGTTTTTCTTCCCTCCCAGTCACACCCACAATCCTGGAGTTCCCCTTTGTGGGGAAGATATTGCGCTTGCAAAGCAGTAGATTAGATTAGATTAGATTAGATAAAGCAAGATGGATTGCTGTAACTGCTTCTTTTATTCATTTTACCTAATTGTACTATTTCCAATAGAAATAAATTGATCAATCAATAAATGTTATGGCTCCATAGTTTCATAGTTTATATCTTATTTCTGTAACCTTTCTATTGAATAGTTTTGATGCTTTTTCTTTACATACATTTTCTGAGATATTATTTCTCCAGCACCTTTACGTACCTTACACACTCTGTTCTTAAAAACTCCTTACCTTTGTATTATTATTATTATTGTTGTTGTTCATAATTCTTATAAACTCCTGACGCTATTTACATTTTTTAATCAAAATTTTCAACTTTTATGACATATTTTATTGGACATTATCTCTCTGGGCTCCTGATATATGCAACAGCTGCAAACGAATGAAGTTAAAGATGAAACTTCGTTATTTACTGTTGCCCCTGTATATATGACAGCCTTTGTCACATTCTCTGTTTAAATATGGATAATTGTAGCTCTTAAATCACACAAAATGATGGATAATAAAAGTAAAACATCCCTCATTATACATATACAGAGAAGATATATATCACTCATGAATATATACAATATAATACTTGTGCTACAGACTCGTATAATATTGTTATCTTTATTTGTGATATATATTTTTCTGTATATATAAAGAAGTTTTCCTATTGTATGGGACATTTTCCTTCATCAATGTTAAGTTTTCTATATTTTTCTTTAGTTTGTGGCATGGAAGACTTAAGATTTGCTGGTTTCATATCGGGTTTGAAACTTTTATATAATCAAGACATATGCTTTAGAATGAAGTCTTTGATCAAAGACACAAGAAAGTACAATTCATAGTTGGCCTCTTTAGAAAATTATACCTGGATGACATATTTTTCTATCTTTTTCTGATGTATGCATTTTAAACTCATAGTACTACCCTGAAAGTAGTTTACTGTTAGAAAAATTCAATAATACTGTGTTTAACTGATGAATGTTTTAATTGCATCCATACAGCTACCAATAAAGATAACATATCTCACACAACATAGATAGAAACCTCCTTCTATTCACCTTTCCTCTCAACCAAAACAACCTCCAAGACCGCCACTTGGAATGTGAGAACTCTCTTCCAATGTGGAAAGCTTGACCAAGTTATTAGGCTATTCAAAATTGTCAAAGAACTAACTGGGGTCAACAGTAACAACAAAGTGCCAATCAAAGACAAACAGGGTAAAGTTCTCAGCTCGGAAGAAGAACAAAATCATAGATGGATAGAACATTTTAGAGTGGTACTAAACCAACCAGACCCACCCTCATTCCTGAACTTTGTTAGCTATGAAGTTATGCATCCAGTAAAATTCAAAACTGATGAAATAAGCATTACAGAGGTCTTAAAAGCTGTAAAGACTCTGAAAAAACAACAAGGCTCCAGGAATTGATAACATCACACCAGAGTTACTGAAGCATGGAGGACCAGATATGACACAAGAACTCTGCCTCTATTCAACATTGGAATTCTGAAACTGTACCAGATGAATGGAGAAAAGGCATGATTGTCAGGCTACCAAAAAGGGGGATCTAAGCAACTGCAACAACTGGCGAGGGATTAGACAACTATCAGTCCCTGGGGAAGTTCTCTGTTCAATACTTCTGAACAGACTTAAAGACAACCTTGATAAAAGACTTCAAGAAGAACAAGTAGGATTCCAAAGTGGAAGATCATGTAGTGAGCAAATATTAACACTAAGAAACATCATTGAACAAAGGTGTGAGTACAATCAAAAGGTTCTCATAAACTTTGTGGATTTTAGTGTGGAAAATAGCAGAGATCTATGGCATACCAGAAAAGTACATCAATATCTTCAAAAGCTGTATTTGAATTCCAGCTGTTGTATAAGAACAAACTCTGGCCACACAGATTATTTTAACATCATAACTGGAGTATGTCAGGGCTGTATTATTTCACCGTTATTGTTTCTTCTCACCATTGACTTTGCCGTGCGTCAGGCCACATCTGATCCCCAACATGGAATTCCCTGGAACACCAGACGATTTCACAGATGATTTAGCCTTGTTGGTGAAAATGCTAAATCTCTACAATCAATGACTGATAATCTGGCAAGTACAGCAGCAAAAGTAGGTTTGAGGATCAGTACAGAAAAGACCAAGGTAATGTCAATGAGGGAGCAGCAACCACTGGTCCTTAAAGTAAACCAACAGGAAGCAGAAGTAGAAAACTTTACCTACCTTGGAAGCAGCATCTCAAACAAGGGTGCCACTGAACGGGACATATCATGCTGACTAGGTAAAGCAGCATCTGTATTTCAGAGACTCAGCTCCATTTGGATATCAAATCACATCTCTATGAAGAGCAAACTGAGCTTGTACAACTCTCTTGTCATACCAGTGGCTATTCATGCCAGCGAGACATGGAAGAGTAACAACAACTTAGCACACAAGCTTGATGTATTCCATCACAGATGTCCATGGAAGCTACTCAAAATATCGTGGCGAGATCATGTCACAAATGATGATGTACGTCAAAGATCAGGACAACGGAAGCTAAGTGAAATTGTGAAAGAACATCATCTGAAAATGCTGGGTCACATCCTAAGAATGCCAAAGGAAAGACTACCAAAAACTTTACTGGAGTGGACACCAACTGGAGGTAAAAGAGAAAGGGGCAGACCAGTCACCACCTGGAGAAGAACAATACAACAAGACTTATGGGGATAAGTTGGGAAGAGTCCAAGACTATAGCTGCTGACAGAATCAAATGGAGAGCTGTTGTTGGCCAGTGTTCCAAC
Source organism: Sabellastarte sp. h YS-2021 (assembly GCA_964017235.1). NCBI lineage: Eukaryota > Metazoa > Annelida > Polychaeta > Sabellida > Sabellidae > Sabellastarte > Sabellastarte sp. h YS-2021. The sequence goes on from OZ024927.1 coordinate 82,300,643, forward strand.
CGGAACTATAGGAACTAAACTAAACTAAAACTAAATTCACCTTTCGTTTTACCATAATCATTTGAAATAACACAGTTTCAATATTTCTTGTATGACTGTATACCTTCTGTTAAGATAATTACCGAAACAAGATTCTTAAAGGTGTTGATTTTTAAAGATATTTCCTTCATCCATGCATGAAAAGTATAATTCCACGCAAAAAGTTGCCTATTTGATGAAATGAGCAAGCCAAAATTGAAGAAACTGCCCATTTCATGCTGTTTTCACAAACTGGGCAAAATTGTTGCCCATTTCTTGTATTTACCATAATACACGATGAAGGGGGAATGATATTACACATAGAAACATACATGTACCCAATAATGCCAGCAATCAATATTTTGTTAAAATATACTTCCATATATAAGGGTTATTTGGAAGTTATGTAAAAGAAACTTGATAGGTTTATAATGTGGTGCTGAAAGGATCAGATAGAAACCACAGATATAGGTGTATATATAATTTTTGAACATGAAATTATTTGCGTGTGTTCTGTTCAATAAAACATTTGCTATACTGCTCAGCTACCCAAGTTCGTCGCCTACCCATGTTCGTCACCTGCCTTAAAACTGAAAAGGACAAGCAATATTGATACTGAAACAAGCGGAACAGGTGCTTATAACATTGATGTATTACCCTGCAAAGAAAGATAATTGCTAATAGGTTTAAATATTGTCAATAAACCCAGGTGACGAACTTGGGTAGGCGACAAACTTGGGTAGCTGAGCAGTACTGATTTGTCTCAACTTTAAATTGGTTGTATTATAGTTGTTGGTTACCCAAGATGTAAATTAAAGGCTTTTTTGCATATAATTTCATAGAATGAGCATATTTTGTTCACAAATAAAGTAGCATCTAATGCGTTGTATTATTTTACCAGCACATCATTTTTGAAAGAGACAATTAGGGCCATCAATTATGATCCAAGAAGAATTACATTATTCAGTGTATTTTCATGTTATTTCCTTTATCACCACATTAGCCTCTAGTAATTTTGTTCCAGCTTATAAACTTGTGACTTTAATAAGTAAAGATATGAACAATAAATAATATGGTACAAATACCCAACAATGTATTGAGATATAATATTAGAAATATAATAAGGGTAATAATATTGGAAATATTAGTGATATTGCTCAAAGACCAAGAAAGTCTCTTACCTTAGATATTGGTGGTATCCCCCGTATCAGTAAACCAGTGGTTCACTATACAACTGTACAGTAATGATAATAACACCATAAATACATAAGTAAATCAGAGTCACCAAATTGTACTTTGGGTCAAATTGTCCATGTATGTTTCCACAAAACACAAGTGTACCAACATTACGTAGAGTTTCTAATATCGTTTAGAGTATCAAATGCATAAAAACCCTTTGGAATAAGTGTTATATTTTTCATCTCAGACACAACTAGTAAGTACATGTTCTAGTGTTGTTGCACATGTGTTCAAGGGCCAAGTTGGGGTGAGATTTCTAAAATGCTTGTGTGTGTACAAAAGCATATCACAGTTTAGGTTTTTTTTCTACCTTTTGATAAATGCTTCCTTTTGGAGCTCACCAAAGCATGTAAAGGGTAAACTTTTATGTTATACCCCGGTTCCACTCTTAATATCATATACCTCCCAACCACCGAAATAATGGAACTATGTCGTCTCATTGGTTGTAATATATATATATATATATATATATATTAGCTCTTAAGACGTCTGTACCATTGCTGCGAAATATGGCAACCTTTTTCCCAATTTTAAAATTTTGGGTATCAGGAAGTGAACCTCGTTCATCCGTTTCCTTGTAAACCTCAACTGGGACCATCCTGAGCATCATAAACCTATTGTATCAAAATCCCAAAAATTCTTGATGATTTCAAATGGATTGAAACTCTTGTAAACCTTTCCTGATTCTTATCTGTTCTTACACTCGTTTACCTTGTCGAAAACCTATCATGTACTTATCTTTTTGGTTGTAAAGAGATCTTTTCACTCTTAAACCCATCATATACTAATTATTTTGGTCATACAGAGATATTTTTGCTTGTAAACGTATTCTGAAAGCTGGAATCATATAGATATCGTTAACCTTTTATCTCCCTCGGCAACAATTGGAAAGATTTGAATCTGGCCAATAGGATTGCATCACCTAGGACAATAAAAGCATACAATGTCAAAGGATTCCATCCCGATGGGGTTCACAATAAAAATTTAGATAGGATTAAAAAGATGCCTGTATGATGAGTTTACGGTGGCTTCTCGATGGGGGGTGGGATAACAAGACTTTAAAGGTTTGCGATTCTCTTTATAAACCCCCACGATTCAGGCCTCAACATCCACTTCATCGCTAGCAATTGAGGAGCACACATACTTGTAAGATATAATTGGACACATTTTCATCAGACTTAATACTTCGCAATAGTTTGGATATCACTTAGTGGCATTTCTGTTTTTAGTTCATTTTTATAGGGTGTTAAAAATTAGGTTATTGTCATTATGCCACCAAAGAAGAAGCTGAAGAGAATGCCTGCTGCAAGAGTCAGACAGACAGACAGACAGACAAGGTCAAGAAGCCCAGAGAGTGAGAGTTGGATTGTACCTGAGACTCAGGAGGCTACTGGGGTGAGTCTGCTATAGAGGCTACACAGGAGGCTTCAGAGGATGGCAAGAGGACAGTTGCTGTGTTTAAAGAGAAATATGAGTTGAAGCTGTTTGAATTTTTTAAGGACAGCAAGAGGCTTGTGGACTAGAAAGATCCAAACAAGAGTGAGGCCGTATGAGATAAATTTGGCAATAAGAACAACATGGAAAAGGCTGAGGAACATAATCATGGTGATTGTAGATGTTCATCCCATTTTCTTGACTTCAACAAGTATTGTAAACACTCAGAAAGGGTTCGAAATATTCAGGATATGCACTTTGTAGGAACTCCTACACCAGTAAAACGGTCTCAAATACAGAGTGATGTTCAATAGGAAGTCAATGGAGAGTCTTTCTAGCAAGAGTGATGTGTGACATTTGGTGGTTTGTGTGTAGTTCATATGGTGTGTTAGTTTTCTCGACCAGTTTAACTGTGAAAAGTCACACCAGTGTCTCGAGTTAAATATATTAGGACAGGTCTAGTGATAATTCGTGAAAGTGAAGTTGGAGTATAAAGTTTGTGCAGATATGGCGTCAGAGAATGAGAACAGTTTGCCCAAACACCAATTGTCGTTTGTCAAGTTCAGTGGGTTTAACACATTTTGTATTTATATATTATTTCAAGTGATATTCTTTAACTTATCAAATATGTAAATACTGTAGACTGTTTTTTCTTTGGTGGTTATAAAGCATTCTGGCACTAACGTAGGTCTCCTACCGAAGTTTATTTGAACTCCCAAAACCTTGAACTTTTTAAAGAAAATATATTATCCACATTTGCAACGCACTTAAAAATAGCGGGGGTTTGTGGTGCATAGTAAGGAGTCCATATCGGGACATTGCAGAATATATAATGTGCTAGGTCGTGTGAATAATAAGATCGACTGTATATGTTTATTCATATAGAATCTATCTATTTATTTGGGTTTTAAAGTCACTTTCAACACTGTATATGTATGGTGGGGTCACGACGGGTAGTTTTATGGGCAGAGGGAACCAGTACACACAGTTGGTCAAGGTTCTGTACTGTAAACTGCTTACTATCGGTAAGCAGCCACCATTTTTTCCACGTAAGGTCTGGGGTTTGAACCATTGCGCCACCATGGCCCCGGCTCATCTAGTTGAATATGATATAATCTTGTTAATTATATTGTGATCACGAAACGAACACAATAATACGTATGTCTCTATTTATGAAAATATGAAGACTTCCCTTTTCAGATTATTGCCTTCTCCCCTGTCAGATGTCACCGTTAGACATTATTCAATAAGCTGTACTCCAAGATAATTTACATATCCTCTGGCCTATTAAAACTAATGTAATCCTAGTGTTTCTACCAGTGTTTCTGGGGGGGCTACCGTGGCAGAGTGGTAACACTCTCACCTCCCACCTCTGAGGCCGGGGTTCGATCCCCGTGACGGCCTTAAGTGGGAAAGCTGGTAGTTGCTTGCCATTGGTCGGCAGTTTACAGTACACAACCCTAGCGAACTCTATGTACTGGTGTCCTCTGCCCTTCCAACTACCCGTCGTGATATGACCTGTACAGTGTTGAAACCGATGTAAAACCCCAAGTAGAGTTTTTACATTGTATACCAGTGGGAAGTAAGCCGGGTAGTGACATGCCTAATATGGCAGTGCCTGATTTAAATAAAATTTAAGGGGTGACAACTTTATGCATGTGTAGATCAATATTTATATTCACATAAAAACTGGACAATATGATGTATTGTCTGTTGGAACCTTTTAAGGACTGGCCAGTAGAATCTATTATGAAGTCTCAAGTGGCTAGTTTTAAAGTGTTATTGATTGGAAATGGGAAAAAAGCCCTACAAAGAAAAGCCCTACAGGAAAAAAGCCCAACAGTTTTTAATATCCATGTAGAAATGCAAGATGCCATTTTTAGATCTTGGAGAAAGCCCTATAAATTATGGTTAGTTTACAAAGGAAAGGGTTGATCATTACTTAAAGGGCATTTCAATTGCTATTCAAACTACCATGTGCTGTAATTTTCAATCCCCACGCTCCTTTGTAGTTTTAGAAACAATAAAATAGTCACTTTGTTAGCAAAGTAAAACCACAGTCGATTACAGTTACTCAATCTCTCGATGATAACTGATCAAAAAGAACATTGCAGTGAAAGTTCAAGTAGAAATAAAGTTATGTTCCAGAATTTTTACAGTCAATTGAACTTAGAATTTGTTTTTGACAATTGGGATTTGTTTATTTTCATTTCAATAGTAACACAATAATTTTTATATGTTATTTGTATTGTGAATGTTAAAAGTATTTCTTTATATTTTAGTTTGGGGGACCATAAATGTGTATTTAGCAAATACTAAAAACTACAGAGCCCAGAAAGGGACATAGAACTGTTTTTCTCTCATTTTTTGATCTTGTTACCACAAGATAGTTAGTCATTACCACAAGTTAGAAAATCATTCCCACAAGTTAGCAAGTCATTACCACAAGATAGTAAATCATTCCCACAAGTTAGAAAGTCGTTACCACAACATACTAACTCTTTCCCACAAGTTAGCAAAGTCATTACCACAAGATACTAACTCATTCCCACAACTTAGCAAAGTCATTACCACAAGATACTAACTCGCTCCCACAAGTTAGCAAAGTCATTACCACAAGATATAAACTCATTCCCACAACTTAGCAAAGTTGTTACCACAAGATAGCAAAGTCATTACCACAAGATATAAACTCATTTACACAACTTAGCAATGTCATTACCACAAAATACTAAGTTGTTCCCACAAGTTAACAAGTCGTTCCCACAAGATAGCAAGTCATTCCCACAAGATAGCGAGTCATTCCCACAAGATAGCAAGCCATTACCACAAGTTAGCAAGTCATTCCCACAAGTTAGCAAACACGAGTTTTGCTGCATCCAGGCACATAGCTTGTATGAGAATCCAGTGCAATGGAGATACTGCAAGGTATGCTGTGCCTAATAGCACCCAGTCCAATGTAACATACTGAAATATCTTAGAAGGACCAAGGAAAGTGCCACAAAACAGGCATTTTGCTATTTTGCTATGTTGTGGGAACGACTTGCTAACTTGTGGGAACGACTTGCTATGTTGTGGGAACGACTTGCTATCTTGTGGGAACAACTTTCTAACTTGTGGGAACGACTTTCTAACTTCTGGGCACGACTTGCTATCTTGTGGGAATGACTTGCTATGTTGTGGGAATGACTTTATAACTTGTGGGAACGACTTGTTATCTTGTGGCAACAACTTGCTAACTTGTAGGAACAACTTGTAACTTGTAGTAATGAGTTGCTAACTCATGGCCATAACTTCCTATCTCATGGGAACAAGATAAAAAAATGCCAAGAAAACAGTTCTATGTACCTTCCTGGGCTCCATAAAAAACAATAATAATTTTGAAAAAATAAAAGTGATATGTAACTTGGAAACAGTTTATGTTTGCACATTGTACTATCTGAAAAGGACTATCCAGTCTCAAAAATGGTGTAGTTAATATCTCAACAAGTTGCAATATTAAGTCAACATGTTAAGATACTAAGTCAACATGTTGAGGTACTAACTCAACATGTTGAGATAATAAGTTGACAATTAAAAAAAGCTTTTTTTGAGATATTAAGTAATTGTTCTTCACTATGCAAATGTTAAGATAGTAACTCAACAAGTTGAGATATTATGTCGACATGTGGAGATACTGAGTCGACAATTCAAAAAAAAAATTTTCTGTGGCACTAATACTCTTCCATACATATACTTCAGGTGATATTTTCAATACACCAACCCCATACCCTGGTGTATCATATTATCAATTCAGTGTACCAATACATCTAGACTTGCCCATGGTCTGTACCAGAGCCCCTGACTGAATACATAAAATATTGTAAGTCTGTATGAATACTACGCTGGCTTTTACATGAAACATAAAAACTGGGTATTAGATCCTGGACCTTAGCTAATAGGCTCTGGTTAGAATTAAGTAGAATGTACCATGAAATGTAATGCTGATTCCCTTTGAAAATTAATTATGTTTTCTGTAGGTCAGATTGTTTCTTTCAGTTACACTTAGTACTTGCTATTGGAAAAATATAAAAAATATAGAAAAATATATAAAATATGAAACTTTAAAAAATATCTAAGAGCCGAGAATAAGACTAGCAAAAGCCAAAAGGTGTACAATACTGTACATACATGTTCCTTTGCACTGACCATTTGCATAAAGAAGAACAGTCATATTTGGCCCTGCTAATGGGGAAATGTGAACTATGCCCTTCATCCCTCCAATAAAATGGGTTAATATTAAAATTTTCTTTGTTAATGAGCTAAAACACCCTTTGTACACCACTGACCACCCATACTACCCCTGATGGTTACTTTAAGCTCCACCCACATGCCTTTTAAATGATTTCATTGGTAATTCACAAATAGGTCAGTGTACTACCCTGGGTAGGAATGGTTTCAATGTAAAAACTCTAATAAATAAATAACCAGTGTTTCTGCCAAAACCCTTCAATGAAAATTAATCATATATCACAAATGGTAAAGCTGATTCTTTAAATTGGTAATCAGGGATGTGAGGAAATCAGACTCTCTTTTATTCTATCTGGCCATTCACACTATGAAATTAACTCGGCTTGACACAGGTTGAACCTGATTGGAGACTAGTCTGAACGCTCACAGCCTAGGTGGATAAGGATAAAATATCAACCCTGCTCAAGAGGTGGATTGAAGCAGATTAAAGCACATTGGTTTAACCCCCTTTGTAGTTTGAACCTTCTCAATTGGATTTGAGTGCACTGGCACTGTAAGTAATTGATTAATTGCTTTGCAGCAATTGCTTAACCTGATACTAATCTGTTTGAAATTCAGCATAAAATGTAAATATAACATGATTATTCAATAAGCAGATATATTCCAACTAATTACAACCAATCATAAAATTACTTTATAAATTGATTAATTGATAAATAGTATGTTAAACAATGGGAATTTGGAATCTTTTATACAGCTTTTATACAGCTTTAAACATTTGAAAAATAATTGTCATTAAAGAATTTTACATGCATATCATAAAATTAATTTTAGAGGCTTTACTGTGCTCAGTTTTGACTCTTTTCAATCCAGATTAAACATTGTAGTGTGGGCACTCAATCTGGATAGAGATTAAACTTCTTCAATCTGCTTCAACCCTCAATCCTTGTCAATCACTAGTAGTGTCGTTGTAGTGTGAACAGGGTATAAGTATACTGATGAAATTATCTGCAGCTTAAAGTGAAAAAGATAGTGCAATAAGCAATATTTTACAATTGAATATAAATATTAACAATGTATATTATTTTCAATAATTCACTAAATTTTAATCACTGTTTTTTTTAAGTGAAATACAAAAGATAATCAAACTGATACATACGTATGAAATATCCCTTCTTCAAGTTATAACTAGTTTCTGCTAATGAACAAATGTGACATATTGCCAAAATAAACTCATTTTGGTTGAAACAATTTTATTACCCGTTGTAAATTCCACGTCTTAAAGCTGAAACTCAAAACAAAAAAGACCTCCATTTTAACATTAATATTGTAGTAGTTTTTACTGGCCTTGCACTCCAAATAACTATGTTTGTTATCTATAAAATAAGTATGTGGAAAAAAACACACACTTCTTTTTGTCATAATCTTGCATAAACATTGTAATAGTTAAGATTCGCATACTTGCTGCCTTTTAATTAATCATTTCTTTTTTAATATCGACCTATATATGAAGTTGAATAATGATCATTACATATACCCTAAATTTTGTAATAAATGTCTCCTCTATAAGAAATGCTCCTTTACATTTTATGACAATTTTATACCAGAAACATTCAGTAATTAAAAATTTAAAGTGGGTGTCTTACAGCTCATTCAACAGCTAAATAGAGAATGAAGTAGTGCTGTCAATACTCTGAGCAATTGCAGGTTTTAAAGCTCTGGGGTCGGTTTCACAAAAGGACTTAGCCCGGACTTGGACTTAAAGTTAAGACTTTTGTCTTAAATGTGGCTACGTCTGTGGTCTTAGAGGATTTCATAAAGCTCCTAAGTTTAGGCTTTGGCTAAGTTACCCAAGAGTGGGCGTAATCTTTTTAAACAAAGACTTTTGCGGGTTGGCACTGCACTGAGGTGCCAACCTTAATCATTCCATCACCCCTATTTTTGCATCACCCCTCTTGAAAATAGTGTGATGTATTGGCCACATGGCTGTTTCTGATTGGCTACTGACTTAATCCTTGCTATGGTCAAAGGGAGAATGGCCATATCTAAACTGGCAGTGGACAAGACAATACCTTAAGTTTTAAAATGTTAATTTTATTTGTTTGCGCCCGACCCATGTGACTCCCGCATTTCGTTGTTTGCCTAACAGTAGGCTGTGTGTTAATTCATATTCCTAGTTGTAGTTTGCCACTAAATGGTGGCTGTTGTGTACATTTTTCTGCTCCTGTGAGACCTGGTATGTAGTGCTGGAGCTGGAGACTGGTTGGACCTCCTCAGGATTGACTGCTGTACTGGTTGGACTGAGACTTCAAGAGTCTTACAGGGGCCACTGTGGCAGAGTGGTAACACTCTCGCCTCCCACCTCTGAGGCCGGGGTTCGGTTCTCGGCACGGCCTCAAGTGGGAAAGCTGTTAGTTGCTTGCCGTTGGTCGGCAGTTTACAGTACAGAACCTTGACCAACTGTATGTACTGGTTTCCCTCACTTTATACACAAAGAATTGCCTAAATGACATTCAAAATTTCATGTTCACAAATAAATTAAAACTGAACCCTGACAAAACTAAGTTTATTCTGATAGGCTCCAAGAACAACCGTAAAAAAAACTCCTTCCTCACTTTCCAATCAATATTCTTGGTAATCAGGTCTCACCAGCACAAAGTGTCAGGAACCTCGGAGTGGTGTTCGATTCCAATTTCACATTCTCAGACCATGTGTCACAGGTTATAAAGTCCACCAGAGTTCATGCGAATTTGCCCCCTTCTACAACTTAAAACATCAGTTCTTTTAGCAAATGTGAGCAGCATATTGGACTATTGCAATTCCCTGTTCTTATCACTCACTGATTTTGAGCTAAGGAGATTGCAGTTATTCCAAAATTCGCTCTGCAGGGTTGTCACCCATTCCTCTAAATTCTGTCACTTTACCCCTCAATGAAAAAAACTCCATTGGCTCCCAGTCAAATACAGGGTACAATTTAAAATAAGCCTACAGGGTACAATTTAAAATAAGCCTCATTATATACAAAACCAGGGTCAACCAGTTTACCTAAGAGAATTAATTCATCACTGCACCTCTTCCAGAAATACAAGACGAATGTAATACAACCCCCAAACTTAAGTTCCTTCATACTCCCACTTTTGACCGTAAAGTGCATAAATCAATCAAACACTTTTGTAATTATTTTAGTCACTACGTGTCACTAAGTGTATATAAGCACATGGTCTAACCCTAGCACTATCACTTGTCAAAATTCAAATGACGGTTGGTTATTGTGTGCAAATCGTTTGAAATATTTCAGCTCTACAAATAGTGCAATAAGATAGACAAATGTTTATTATACAGAGAGTATTACACGAATATATTACACTAGTGGTAACACACAGCCTAAAAAATGTTTATATATTAGATATTAAAATAATTCATGTAAACATTGAGAATATTATGTTGTGTGCAAATAAAATAATAAAACCATGTCACCATATACGTACACAAATATACAGTGCACAAAGCTGTCTCAAGGTTAATTTTAAAGTTAAAATAGCATTGGTATTCCTTTTAATGATATTCTATAACTTTGTGTTACTAATCACAACCAGGGGGGTAGATTCTGGTTGCATTCGTAATCTACACCCAGGGTATGCTTTGGAATCAAATGAAGGAGGTATAATCTGGGGCTTACACCGGCCCCTGCAGTTTAGGCAAGTTGCCAGTACCAAGCCAAATTTATGCAGGTGTTCCACTGGAGCCGACCGGTTGGTAACTATGTATTTTTTGCGAGTCAGGACCAATGTTTAAAAGGTCGGTTGTAGTTTCCAGGCCTGTCGGGGAGAGTCGGTGAAATATCAAATATGTTTGATACTTCTAAGACCATTGCCGAAACTTGTAACAGACCCTAATTTCATCCACCTAGCAACAGCCATGTCGGTTAACTTAAAGGCCTGTAGGTTACACTTCCTGGCTTGTCGTTAATCAAACAGGCCTGTCTGTACCAAGTATTCGGCCTGTCCCAAATATGGTGATACTGACTCTACGTGATGATAAACAGACTGCGGGAAATATTACAGTACAGTTGGTAATATTTGCCGGCCCGTCTGTAATTGTTCCCGACATTTCTGTAAACTTTCCAGTTCAGTTGGTAACTTTTACCGACTTGGTCCAAGAGTCGGGAATATTTGTAACCGGCAGGCCCTAAACTGAAACTGACAAGCCAAAAACAACAACCGACAGGCCTGTAACACTAACAGACAAGCCAGGAACTGTAATAGGCCAGCAATATTTTTGCTTCTGACGACCTGTCGGTTTCCAAATTGGTGGCTATAAAAAGGCCAGTCAGCAGATAATCTGCATATATTTGGGCTTTGGCGTGCAGCTTATATTTTAAGTTTTTCATTTTATTTGCAAATTAGCTTAAGTTTGAGCTAGGCTGGACTGGGTGGGAGTGAAATCCGCTCTATGAGGTTTCACTTTTATTTTTAAGTTTTGTTTTTTTAAAACAAGCTGTACATGTTATTAATTAGCATACCAAGGAGCAGAAGGAGAAAGATTGAAGTACCAACTGGAGACACTCAACCACAGTTTCAGTTATGAAATACAGCTGAGGATATAGAGAGAAGGAGGAGGGAGAGAGAGTAGAGGGATGAGAGAGAGAGAGAGAGAGAGGAGACAACAGGAGGAGAGGGACAGAGAGAGGATATAGAGAGATAGGAGGGAAGACAGCTTGGGAAGAACAGAAAAGAGAGCATGAACAGACATGGATACTGATGTAGAATCCAGTCAATCCAGAAAGAAGAAGGGGCAAATGAAGTTCATTTTCCTGAGTGATTCAGATGAAGAAGCCATCGTGGAGTTGGATAAACAGCACGAGGAACTTTATGACAAGACCAATGACAGTTTCAAAGACAAGCAGAAGAAAGAAAGACTTTGGGAGACACTAACATCTGCAAGGAAGTTTACCAGTCAACACAGTCAAGTGGTTCGAGACTCAACATAGCAGATATGGCAAGCTCACTCAGATGAAGTCAGGACAAGCAGCTGAGAAGAGCACAGAATGACAGACCTGGCTGAAGAACAGTTTCAGATTTCTACGAGGTCACATCAGAAGGAAGGGAGTTTCTAAGTCTTCCACATTCAAGTCACCACTGAGACCTTCTGCATCCACAGCTACAGCTTCAGTTCCGGATACTTCTCGAGAGGCTGAATTTGAGATGGAAATCAGCATGATATCAGATGTTACTAATCAGCATTCAAGCACCAGCCCTAAATGATGACCAGCTGCTGTCGCCACCACCACTGCTGAGGATCTAATTTTAGTTCAGTTCCAGCGGATGAAGTCAATGATTTCCATATTTCTGGGTGCATGTCAGGACCCCACTCTAAGTCCAAGACAGTCGTTCTGCAACTTTTTCCACTCTGAGATTGAACACCTGGAGGAGCAAGACTTTTTGACCTTCAGGAATGAGACAGTGAAATTTCTCAGTACAAGGCTGAAGAACACAAGAGAGTGGTCACAACAAGTCAACAGGTCACCATATTTCAACTTCCACAAGCAACACTGGCCACAGCAGGACGTGAATACATACTCACCATACTGGATACTCAACCAGTCTCCGTTCCAGTTGTGCAGCCTACACAGACAGCCACAACACAGCCTGCTACAGTGATTGCCAAAGTACAACAACCGCAGGGGCCTGCATCAGTGTCAGCACAGCCAACATCTTATTTAGTTGTGCATGACCAACAGCCTGGGACTTCCAGACAGCTGATGTTCACTTTCAGTCCAACAAAGACAGTCAATCCACCTTCAGTTGCAGCTTCACAACAGGAGGAAAGTCAACACAACACTGAGGGATTCCCAGTGTACTGCAATACCAGTAGATCGACACGCCACAACTATTTTCACCCTCTCAACTTCAACCAGCACCATCACCAGTGCCATCTTCCACTCATCAAGAACAGTCAAGACCTCCCAGCCAGTCCACCCAGCAAAGTCAGCCCAAATGAGCAGATCAGCCTGCACAAGTTACACCAACAGGCACTTCTAAGGGCCACCCGAATCTTCCAAAACAATTATTCAGCTGTTGTTGCCCAAAAACAAAAAAACACACCGTCTAACACTTACACTTCCACAAAAAACACAAAACTTGTGCGAATGAATGAGTCAATGTTGCATAAAAAATAATAAACTTCCACCACAAAACATAAAAAATTTGAAACAAAAACTTAAAAAAAATTGTCCCTCAAGAATTAAAAAAAACCCAACCCCCACCAAAAAGAGATAAAAATATTTTAAAAGAAAACTCCCCCCCAACCCTCACACCCCCAAAAATAGATCCAGACACTAATCCATGTCCCTCCCACAAAAAACAAAACTTGAAATGAAACCCAACATCTGCATAAGTAAATTCTTGTGAATGTGTGGTGAGACTGACAGACAAACAGACGGTGCAACATAACAAAATATTCCAAGATATGAATTATAGTTGGGTGACTGATGGCTGACTAAAAATGTTGAACGGGAACTGTCACCTTGTACAATTTTATTTTTTAAATTTTATTTTAAACTATTTTTTTTAACTTTGGGGAGAAAATATCTCATCAAAATTGTTTTTCTTTGTGGTATTTGGGGACAGAGTTCATTTTCAAAATTGAGTAATTTTTTTTAATTATTTGGCAGATTTTTTTTTTTTTGGGGGGGGGGACAATAAACCCAGGTCATATTAGTGTGGGATGTGAACTTTGTAAAATGAGGGCCTGGATTTAAATCTGTATGAGTTGATATTTAATTTTGTCAAATGAGTTTGGGAGTAATTTTTGTTTTTAATGGGGGATGATTTTTGGTAAAATTGAAGTTGGGCTTATTTTTCAGTCAACACTTTGCTAAATAAAAGTTCTTGGATTATTTGGGTAGTCTGAAAAGGACTGATAGATGACAGCATGTTCTCCCCTCAGTCTTCTTAAACTCTGTCCTCCTGCCCAGCAAGTGCCCCCACATGATTGAAGTAGTCTTTCAGTAGGTCTCATTGATGTTTGGCCTCCCTTGATGGATTTCTGAATTCTCATGATGTCTCTGTTCTCCATGGTCTGCCTGTGGTGGTTGCATGTCGTCCGCTGGAGTGGGTGGTCTGTCTGCTCCCCCCTGATGGCTTCTCAGCATGTTATGTAGTACCATACATGTTAACACAATGTCTCTCACAACTTTTGGCCTCTGCTCCATGGTGGTCAACAACACCTTGAATCTATTGACAAGTATACCAAATGAGTTCTCGACCACCCTCTTGCCCCTGGATATCCTATAGTTAGCTATTGTCTCCTCCCTGGTCAGTTGTCGTCTGCTGTATGGCTTGACCAGCCAAGGCATAAGGGCAAAGGCATCGTCTCCCAGCAAGGAAGTAGTGTAGAATTGGCCCCCCAGGTCCAAGTGGTTCTGATGGTGGTATTTCCAACCTTCCGTTCTCAATTCCTCTTTTCAGTTTGCTATGGTTGAATACCTGAGCATCTGATGATGACTCACTGGCCCCGACATTGACCCAAAGAAACTTGTAATCTGCATCCACTTAATCCAAAAGTACCAGGGAGAAATAGCCCTTGTAGTTGAAATATCCACTGCCTGACTTCTTTGGCTTCTTTATAGCAATGTGTTTTCCATCTAGTGCACTGACTGCATGGGGGACATTCCAGCTGTTTCTAAATCTTTCTTCAATTTTCTTCCAGTCTTCAGGATCTGTGGGACTCATCAAATATTCCTGTTGAAATTCTTTCAAAATGGCTTTGCAGACCTGGGGGGGGCAAATTTGCAGATGGTCATTCTTCCAACTCTCCATTGGTATTGCAGTGAAGCATATGCTTCCCCTGTGGACCAGTGTCTCAATGTAACTGCCAGTTTCAATCCGCCTTTCATTGGCTTCCTGAAGTTGGTGTTGACTTCCTGAGATGGAGGGTAATTCTTTCTTCAATCAAATAAAAAAATGCTGGTTCCATCCTGGTGAAATTTCTGTAGCCTGGTATGTCAGTAGTGATTAGCTCCTCTAAAAGTGTTCTGTAGCATCCTCTCTCCTCTCTCTGCAGTATCCAGGGCATGACCCATGGATTCTGTGGCTTCCTTCTCCTTCTGGGCGGTGGGGTGGTGGTTCTGGCTGGGCAGGTGTTTGGTTCTGCTGTCTTCTGTGTTTTGAAATCATGATGAATAATAACATATTCAACTCAATACAAACAAAAGGACCCTCAAGTGATCAAGCAGTTGCTCTTGAAGTGTTACTGTCATATTTAAAATGTGAAATGAGTGTCAGATCCCTAGCAACAGGGGTTTATATAGTGTGATATTGATCCCGATTCTGGATCCCGACTATAGATACCGACCCACTAAAACAATTGGTCCTGTCAGCAACGATTGGGAACATGCTCCAGGCTTGTCTGTTTGTCTTTATGGCTTGTCTGCTTGTGAGCCGGCTTGTCAGAGGTTTAGGGCTTGTCATAGTACTTCTATGACTGCCCATGCAAAAAACGTCCCGACCCTACGTCTTGTCGGGATGCTCATCACGTCCTGTCTATAACTGTACCGTCCTGTCGGGGATTTCATAACTGACTCAGCATTTTCGCTCCCTTTTTCCCACGACCCTATGACTTTCACAACCGACCCTGTAACTGACCCTACGACTCTAGGGTCAGTTACAGGGTTGGCTCCAGTGGAACACCCGCATTAGTCAAAGTTGGAGTTCTACATCCTGTTCAACACCCAGGGTCAAATTGGGACAGGGTCTCACAACATTTGCCACTTGTCTTAATCAAAACCCATACAGAGGTGACAGCCTGTTATTAGATGCCAAACTTGCTAACCACTACAACCTGTCCCAATTTGATCCTGGCTGTTGAACGGGGCATAAAACCCCAACTTTGACCTTTGCTAACCACCAAGGACCTGTAATTAAAGCATAAAGACAATGTGGATGTTGTAATTGTTTCAGCAGACAGCTGATTTTTAGGAGCAATGTAAAATTACTCGCTACTGATATACATTGATGAGCATGAAACAAATTAATTTGAAATTTGCTCTCACAAGTGGCAATAGTGAGGATCTGTACCAATATGACCCTGGCTGTTGAAGGGGACATGATACCCTAAACTTTGATCTTTGGCATTTGCTATTTTTTATGTATTAGTGGGCTTAGGTTCAGTGAAAACCTGGGTGTTTTATCAGATAAAATACCCTATATTTTTGTCTCCAAGTTTGATTTAAACATGTATGGGTGGATTAGATTGGAACAGTCTATTTGCTTCCCAAAAAATGTTTCATATCAAATAAAAATGAATGTTTCCATTTCTCGAAATAGAGAAATACCAATCCAATGGACAGTACTTAAAATCAATCTTTGGAAATATTTCTAACACAATAGACTTTGGAAGAAAGTTCTACTTTTGCAGAAATAAACAGACTCAGTATTCATTTATTTAAAAATTCAGATAATGAATCCTACAACACTTATGTGGCGTAAACAGAAGAAATATGAACTCAAAATAGCTTTCTCCTGTGATTTTGTTTTCATATTTCAAGGTATGATTTTGAAAAATCATAGGTTAAGAGTGCATTTGGTTTTATATCAAGCTGTTTTGTTGAGCATGACCTCTTCAACAACCTCTTCCATACCTTGCAATTTTCACACCTGGTACGCACTGTTCCTTGGTGTAACCCAGATACCTTAGACTCAAGATGTCAGGTAGGAGCAAGCCAAAACAATAGTTGTAACAGTGTCTGGGTCATTGTGGTCAGCGGGGAGAAAAACCTGGTGGCCATTATGTCATAGGCATTCTCTACAACCCCATAAGCATGTAAGAGTCTGTAGTTGAATAAAACTACTACTACTACTAAAAAAAATATTTCTCCTGCTATGCATGGGTGAGGTGAAAAGGCATTATCCTTATTGAGAAAGTATAGCAACAGCTACTGTCTCAGAGTGGTTCAGGTCCTGGAGTACCCCAATTGCTGCTACCTAGTATGACTTCCCTTAGATCAGAGTCATTAAAAATATGTAGATCAGTACTGGAACTGTTTCTTTCCGCATCCACACACATGAACTTGTAATTGGCTTCCAACAAAACTAAAAGAACAATACAGTGGAAACCCTTGTTGTAATAAAATGAACCACCTCTCTTTGGACATCGAACATGCAGCCACATGTTTGCCATCTATTTCCTCCAAGGTATGGTAAAAGTTCCATCTGGATGATAATGGGCTGTAACTTCTTTCCATCAATGATTGTCCTTGGAAACTATGTAACATCTGAAAACCTAATCAAAAATAGTATTACAGTGCTGACATACAATCAGGGAAATGGTGTGTCCCACCCGGAAGCCATATATCAATCTCCTGACATTGAACTCCTGTGTGTGTCCTCAGTAGTTAAAACCATTCATGGTGATGACCAGCTATTCTGCCAGGATTGATTACCTTTCTGTAGCAGGTATTGTACTTTTTTTATTCAGGCCCAAATTTGTCAAGAACTTCTTTAAACATGGCATGGTACATTCTAAAAAAATTATGAAAAGCAGGCACATTTTTTTTCCAATATCAGTCATATATAAATCTCTCACAGTGACCAAAGTTTATATTAAATTCTTACCAGCCAAAGTTTGACAAAGTATATCTACTGGCCCTGTGTTGATCCCTGTGTTACCCTTCAAGAATGATTCTGCCAACATCATATCATGCATCTCTCTAGACCTCCTATAATTGCTGCATAATTCTTATCCTCTCTATACTAAATTCCCATTTTGGATATAATTGTTGGTGTGTAGAACTGAAAAGCTAATGCATGAATGAATATCTGGGTCTGGAGACACCTATTTATATAAAAAATGGGGGAGAATATAATCTCAATCTCAGTCAATCTTTATGATCTCAGAAAATTCCCTGGAATATCTTCTTTGATCTCACCATGTCTCACCTCCTTCTCAGCTTTCGACAGAGGAATCTCTGCAGTTCATATTTAATTCTCATCTACTCATAGCTAATTCTTTATAGGTTGTGCAATTCGTGGGATAGTTATTATCAAAAATTTAACTGATCTACAGGGTATGCCCAAGGTATTTGTGTTTTGTCAAAGTTTTATCTCAGCAAAGAGTTAAAGGATAAATAAAATTTTCCTCTTTCCTGAAAATGTAGGTGACTTTGAAATCACCTGGATTTGAATTTATTTTCCTACGTTATCGCAGTATCCTATCCAGGGTGTAACATGGGCATAAGACAGAGTACTGAGTACGGACTGAGTACTGAACTATTTTCGGATTCAACATGTACCAATCAATTCTGCTACTGTACAGTACTTGTACAACTGTTTTAAAGTGCGATATTTCTTTTGATTGTCATTGTACCAGGACAAATGCTAATTGAGCATTTACTATAATGTATTCGTTTTTCTATTTTTCAACAGTGATATGCTTTTGTGGTGATTAAGTGCATGCATGAGCGATAATTGGTGAATCAGGTCGGGCACGGTGTCACATTTTCACTGTAATGGAACTCCAGCAGAATATACTCGATTGTGTCAGGCAGGGAAAATACAGACAGTGTGCTGCAATCTTGGCAAATGTACAGTTTGATTTATTTGATATTGGGGAGTGGTTAAAATGCAACAGCGCACTTGTTTGTGAAATTAAGGTTTGTATTCTCGTACTGTGGTGAATTTAGTCCTAACTTCAAATGTCTTTCACAGGAACAAAACACTAACTCATTAAAAACAGTACTGCAGTAGCACTATATTATAATCTTTTCCTTTCAAAAGTCTGGAATTTATTGGTTAACTATGACCATGCAAGAGGTACTAACTAGTGCTGTAACGAGTTGACCGAAACTCGAGTCGTAACTCGGTGGGTGATATTTGGGATGACATCGATTTACGTAATTTAAACTCGAGTTTTTAAGAAATAAATTATAATATACTAGTCTTGTTAAAAAACCAGCACTTTTACAGTTTATCTAACCATAAAGACAAAAAATTTAATGAGCAATGGTCGTTTTTTTTAATTTCCTTATTTACGTGGATGTTCCATAATGTGCTCATACATACCTGTCGGCAACAGAATATATTTCCTTGCAATAAAATGGTATTAAATACGTTAATGGCGGATCCCTTGATGACAATATTTGGACATTATTATTTTATTTATATTTGTGTCATTTACTCGAGTTCAACTCGCATCTAACAAGCGAGTGTCGATCTACAGAAATCACTGATGATTACAGCTCTAGTACTAACTAATAGTATATAGTTACGTGGCATTATACCAGTAAACGCCCATGTTGAAGTTAATATATTAAATTTAAATTATATTTACAGATTTATATTTTATTCTGCGAACAACAGATTTTCAAATGATATACACTACAATTAATAACTGAGGGGCATGTTGTTTTATTTGTTTCAAAGCTTTATATTTTCATAATTTATCTGTATTATCGGCTGTTTCTTCAGCAAACCCGGTGTTTTCTATAGGTTTCCACATAAATTTTACTGTAATATTCTGAATTTTGGGTTTGATTAATATTTTTTTATTAATAATTGCATGATGTCATAATGAAAATAATACTGAAAATCGAGTTTACAGGTGATTGTTGCTTGGAACATTGATTTTCATGTTATAAATGTATGCTTAAACTCAACAAAGAAAATTGTGTTTTTGTTGTTATCCCATGACAAATATTTTGATGAAAAATATTTTAAAAACTTTAAATTCAGAGCACCTATAAACAGCTTCACAACATGAAAACTCCAAACTAAATGTTTTTGATCGCCCTTTGCTTTCAAAATCTTTTTGGCTTCAAAATGTGAATTAAAATTTAAGAAAAAAAATACTGTCATTTTGGATACAATTATATACAATTTTTGATTCACTGAAAAAAAAATTAGATTGAAAGTTTATTTGCTGTAATGTTTACTGCCAGTGGACATTTTAATAGCATGAAAACCTCATGGATCACCATACTTAGGTTTCTATGGTTGTGAGTTCTTGTTTCAGTAATACTTGGTCATTGAACATCATAAAAACTTTTTGACATTTTAACTAAAATGAGATTTTTGTTATGATTCAGTAAGTTTTACTTTATTTCCCATTCATTTATATACGGTCATTGACTTTAATGACTTAATTTTAGCAACCTGTAGAATGAAAATTTGATTGACAAGAATTCTGTCCTAAATTCTTCGAAAATGTCCTAAACGTTTTCCTAGTCTTAGGATAGAATGTCCGGTCGGACTTTTCTTGTAGCAGAATCACTGGAAAACCCTAAGAGAAATCTGTGACCTCACATTTCCTCATTAATATTAATGAGGGCTGTGGCCGTGAGTTTTCTAGATCTTCGTTAAGGCTTCCATTTTATAAAATATTGCTGGAAAACCCCAAGGGAAATCTTTGACCTCATATATTCTTATGAATATTCATGAGTTGGGTGCTGTAGCCGTGAGTTTTCTGGTTTAAAGTATTAGATCTTCATCCAGGCTTCAATCTTAAAAAATAATGTAAGAAAACCCCAAGAAAATTCTGTGACCTCATATTTCCTCATGAATATTAATGAGTTTGGTGTTATTACCATAAGTTCTCGATTTATAAGTATTTGAGGCTTCCATTTTATAAACAGAGGGACTCCTGTCATGGTATCATGGTTTTAACTTTTCATCTAAAGTCACAGCATCGAACCAAAAGCAGGGCTCCATGGGATATAAAGCGCTTCCCTACATGAAGCACTTCCCGGTTCTCACAATTTAGCACTTCCCGACATATAGCCAATTAGCCATTATGTTACATATCGGGACATCCCGGGATATAACCTTGCCACTTTTTTTTAATCCAAGTGCTTTGGAATGTGAAAATAACTTTATTCTTGTGATAATATGTGTAGAAATATGCTGTTCAAACTTTAGATGGAAAACAAGTACATGTGAACTCTAGACTGTCCCTCGCCATTACATCCATCAGTATAGTATATCAATAGCAATTGTCGACTGGACAGAAACTCAGTCTAGGTTTTAACTTTTAATCTGCTTTCTGAAAGAGGCTAGGGAGGGAGAAGCAGACAACCAAACTGACAGACAGATTTATGAATAGAAGGGTAGAACTTTGGAATGACAACGAAATGACCACCACTCTGACTGTGCCTGTTACTGTAAGGACTGCAGTAGGAAGAAAGATATGGAGCAAAATACATGGGAAAGCCAGTGTGACAAAACTTGTAGACAATTGTGACTGTTTTAAAAACTGTGCAATGTTCAACAGGAAGCCAGTATAATTTCTTAAGCACAGGAGTTATACTGGTGAATCTACTGGTGTTTGATGCAATTCTGGCTGCACTATTTTGGATGCACTATAATTTACGTAGATTGAACTTGGAGAGACTCCTGAAAAGTAAATTGCAGTAATCTAACCGACTACTAACAAGAACATAAGCCACAAGTGTAGAAGCATCATGAGTAAGAATTTACTAAGAAACCACCTGACATGTCTGAAGTCACATAGTTGCACAAAAGAACTTATGCAGACATTCTAAAAATGTGTCATCTCACTAAAGAGTCCTTGTACCTCACTAGTAGAAAGTTGAGAGAATTCTGTGTGAATTGTGCAAAATTTGTCCTTCCTAAGCATATACTGACACTGAATGTCCAGTTTTTGTTTTCATTTAGTCATTTTCTTTATTTTAGCTTTCTTCTAAGAAAAGATGGGACTGTATAAAGAAGAAATATGAAGAATTGTTGCGGCAAATAGAAGGTAACCCTTGTTTCAGATAGAACAGTGATTGCATATGGGATTTCTGTGGTTTTGATTGTCAAAAATTTATTTCAGTTCAGTTTTCATTCCATTTGATGACCTTGAGGTCATTTATTCACTGTTTTTTCACATTTTGGCCCATTTGTCATTTACTGCATTTTGGGTCTTAAAGTTTGTGGATGTCCCACAGGCCAACACCCATGCATTGATTTTTACTAAATTTTCAGGACATGTTTACCCCAAGAGGATCTTGACCTGATTAGGTTTAGTGGGTTCTGGGAAAAACTGTTGCTATGGCAACACTACAAAGATTTTTGGGTCTTAAAGTTTGTGGGTATTCAACAGCCTAAACCTGTGCATGGATTTTCACCAAATTTTCAATATAGGTTTACCCCAACAGGATGTAGAGTTGATTACCTTTTGGAGGGCATCTGCTTGCAACAGCTGTTGCCATGGCAACACTTTAAATACTTTTCAGTGTTAATCTACTCAGTCAACAAAGGGGCACTATAAAACCGATGTTACTGCAGTTGCATTTTTATCTCCTGCTGGCCAAAGGTCTGGGTTGGGAGATGTTGAAATGCCTTCTGTGAGTGTGTGTGTCTATTTGTCATGTTTTTACATAAACCTTTGTATCTCATTCATTTATGAGGATTTCTTCATCAAGTTTGCAGGGAATGTTTATGGCTATGAAAACATCTCTGTAAAAATTTTGTCCTCAATTTAAAAAAACCAAAATGGCTGCCATAGCTGATTGTTAAAAATTAGTAAGATATTCTAAAACTTAAACTATTGCTGCTAGCTTTCAGATTTACCAGTTTACATTTTTGGCCATGTTTTGAAAACAAAATGGCCACTATGTCACATCTTTAATGTCAGTTTGGGGGTCATCATATCAAAAATGCCTAATACCTCCGTTATCATTGGTCCTAGAGGTTTGGAATGAAACAACAACTAATGGGTCATCATGGCTTTTGAATCTTTTGCGTCAACTTTGACCTTTAATCCATGCTTCAAGGTCAAGTGGGGGTCATCATACGGAAAAGGCCTTATATCTCCCTTATTATTGCTCCAACAGCTCAACAATGTGAAACTAACCTATAGAAAGTAAAGGCCTGCAAATCTTTAGTAATTGTTGAATTTATCCTTTGACCCCTGCTTCAATGTAAATTTTTTTCTCATTATACTAAAAAAGTCTTATATCTCCTTATTATTGGTTCTAGGGGTTCCATATGTGAAAACAACTTACTAAAACAGCCATATATCTGTTACATATGGGTCCTTGGGCTTAAAACTCTGTTTCATGATCACACTACCATTTTTGCTTAATTCTCAGCTCAGCGGGAGATATCCGTCATGGCAGTGGTCTTGTTATATGTGTATCTATGCAGAAGAAACTGTGATTAATTCTATTGCTTCATAATAGGCTCCCATCTGTATTGACAGATGCTTTCCTGTTATTAAAAAGAAATCGTCATATGAAGTATATAAAATGTAAGTTTTCCCCCTTGTTCAACTGCATGAAAGTTCTTACATCTGTCAACATGTCTTGGGTTCTGTACACTTCTTATATTTTTTTGTTTTGATATTTTCTTTTTGATGTGTTACAATGCAACTTTGACAGAAAAAGACATTCACATCTATTACATTAAACAATACTCTTCAACAAATAGAGTAATTTTTAAACAAAAACGTATATAAAATAGCTGTTGAAGAGAAACAACATGTGTGGATATTATAGATTCCAAAAGTGTTCTGTACACTTCTTACAACTGAAGTTGTTCATTAGATTTCCCCAAATCTCAATGTTGTTGCCTATTTAGTTGTACCCTGCTGGCAGGGGTTCTTGCCTGCCGAGGCTGGCTATGATTTTCACTGTGATTATAGCTCTGATATATTGTTTCATTTGTCATATTTTTATACCGGATGAACAGGATCTTTTAGGTATCTGATGCTCTATTTTATTTTTCTTATAATTTCAGGAGTTATTTTGAATGATGACCTTGTAAATTTGCTCTCTGTTGCCGCTCATAATGTGGTTCATGCACACTTGTTGTCTGAGTTATCTGCTCCAAATGCAGTCATTACTTGCCTCTGTAGTAAAGCAGGAGATTACCTACAAGAAGCAATGAAATGCAGTATGTTTTTAATGGTGTCTTATGTGAGCCAGGAAAATGTTTTACATCTTCATCAAAATCAAATGTATTTTATAAATGCGCATGCAACTGTACTTTAATAGTTCCATTATCATAAAATCTAGTTTTATTTCAAATTTCACCTCCAATTTACTACATACTTACACCGAAAAACATTAACGTTTAAGATATTTAAACTTTTTTATACCTTTATATCATTGCATATGTTTACAACAATATGGCTTCTTTTTATTGTTGTTTGTGATCACAATGGTGTGACTGTGGCTGATGAAAGTTTGACCTCTCTCAGCAATGCAGTGGTAGAAATGTTGAAAAGAAACTCACTCATGGAATATACAGGCGAGAATGGCTTATACTATTTTCTCAGTTTTGCATAAGATGATGTTATTGCATTTATTACATTGCTCTACTGGTTGATAAAGTTACATGCAAACTCACAAAGCCCCCCACTTCTTATGCTTTTTCAAATCCAAACACTAAGAATAGTGTCTTTGTGAAAGCTGCTAAAATGAATATCAGAGTAGTGTTAATATTGAATTAAAATCTTGCAATCAATCTCAAACTTTTAATTTGACAAATGTTAATGTCCAGCCCTGCCGGGATTTTGGTTTGGGGATGTAGGTGTGCAACATCATGGTGTGAACTTAATTTAACCTTTGAAATTGCTGTAGTGACCCTAAGCATTAACATGGGTGGCATATATCAGAAACTGTGAAGTGTAGGATGTTGACAATTGACAAGGATAGTTGTGGGGGTGTTGATATGTAATATCATAGTATGACCTTGATTGGACATTAGACCTCGCCATAGTGACTGTGACCTTTAAAATATTGTCTGGGCTATCCATGTGTCTTAAAAACCATAAAGTGTTGGAAATTCTTACTTGGTACATATTAAGGCTGTGACTGGGTGGTAGGTATTCTCAATCGGGGTCGATTTGGGAAGATCTTGAGTGCTTTCTGGTCCACTCGATAGTTGTTAACTACTACAATATATTGTATTGTCGTCCATTTGGTCTCGTTTTTGTAGGATGACAAAACATGACAACACTGCAAAATGTCAGAATTACTTGCATATTGGGAAGTTTTATATAATGCTCCTCATTTTATAACAATATAATAAGTTTAATTACCTTTCACCACTATATTAATGTATAGACATTGTTTCTGGAAACCACATTTTGGTTTATGGAGAGGAAAAATGTACATACTAAAAAACTTGAATACCAAACTGCGAGACGAATTTGGGTAGTTTGAGTACCAGGGTTGAGTTTAATCACTCGTCACAGCCTTAGTAGGTATATTGTTTCTAGGTTTTAGTTGTCAATATCATAGATGGCTGTGGGGTATGAGCATTTCTGATGCAATTTTGCTTGTTTTTGTTGGATACATACGTCATATTTAACTCTATTATTCTTTTATCTCCATTTTTATTTGTCCTTTTAGGGATTTATCTGCTGTTATATGCCACTGCTGTAGTCTGTATCTTAAACTCAGATTTTCAACATACTAAGATACTTGTGTATTACATCAGAGAGAGATTGCAGAGACAGAGTCAATGTGACAGCAAGGATCAGGTTAGATTTAGATATATAGATGGCAACCACAGTCAAGTTGTGGGAACTGTTACTGACAAAACCTGTATATTTTTACATAGTTCATAACTCACATTGCTTGACACTATTAGAAATGGTTGTAATTTTATTCATTATTGACTAAAATGTGTTAGTGACTGGTTAAGCGTCCCTGAAAGGGCGCTTATTTGTTTTCGCCTCAGTTTCCTCGCCACCACCGCCGCATTATGGTCTCCCTTGAATATCTCCCTTATTATTAGAAGGTTTCAAACCATATTTGGCAGTTATATACCTTAGGCGTGGGAACATTTTCCTGCATGTTTAAATTTGACCTTTGACCTTTATGAAGGTCACATGATCAAAAACTATTTTTTGAAGTACACCCCCCCACACACACACCCCCGCCCCCCCCGTCATCACAGTTCAGGAAAAACTACTTGCTACAGAGCCTTATAATTTGACACACCTGTTCATACTATCGAAAACGCGAGCTGATTAGATTTTGGGAGCAATCCCTTGAAAAATGTCTCATTTATGAGTGATTTTCTGACACCTTCCAATCTGAAAGCCTTAAATTTAGGCCAACCCCCCCTGTTATCTTCTTAAGTATTGCATTTAGAGCTATAAAATGTACTGGGAGGTAAAGAGTCTAAATAGCCGGTCAGTTTTACCCCACGGCCCCCCTTATGGGTCAAACTGGGGTCATAAAATAGCTGATTTTGAGTTTTTGCCTTATATCTCCTTTATTGTTGCTTTTATAGCTTCAGAATGTATTAAGAGGTATTGGGAAATCATGTATGGAGAGTCTAAATAGCCGGTCAGTTTTACCCCCTGACCCCCCCCCCCCCCCCCCCCCCCTCCCTTATGGGTCAAACTGGGGTAATAAAATAGCCGATTTTGAGTTTTTGCCTTATATCTCCTTTATTGTTGCTTTTATAGCTTCAGAATATATTAAGAGGTATTGGGAAAGCATATGTGGAGAGTCTAAATAGCCGGTCAGTTTTACCCCCTGGCCCCCCTTATGGGTCAAACTGGGGTCATAAAATAGCTGATTTTGAGTTTTTGCCTTATATCTCCTTTATTGTTGCTTTTATAGCTTCAGAATGTATTAAGAGGTATTGGGAAAGCATATGTGGAGAGTCTAAATAGCCGGTCAGTTTTACCCTCCGGGCCCCCCTTATGGGTCAAACTGGGGTCATAAAATAGCTGATTTTGAGTTTTTGCCTTATATCTCCTTTATTGCTGCTTTTATAGCTTCAGAATGTATTAATAGTGCAGAATAGTCATCCAAGACTTATATTTTATAATATGCCTATAGCACATGTGCGGGCTCACAAACATATAGGACTGTGGATCTCGCACAATCTTAAATGGCATCAACATATAGAAAGTTTAATCGACAAATGTTCAAGACTTATTGGTATTCTGAAGTTTTTAAAGAACAAATTAAACAGGAAAGCCATTGAAAAAATATTTTTCTCGTACATTAGACCTATCATGGAATATGCTGATATAATCTGGGCTGGAGCACCAATCAGTGACCTGTCTAAACTTGACCACATTGTAGTAGAAGCAATGAGAGCTGTAACTGGAGCCCCTGCTAGATCAAACACTTCTAATTTGTACAAAGAAACTGGCTGGATTCCTCTTGCCACTAGAAGAGAAATACATGTACTAAAAATGGTATTTAAAATCTCCAACAACTTTTGTCCATCATACCTTAACAATATTTTACCTGGTATAATTAGAGAATACCCAATGCAAACAGTAAACCTACGACATAATATTGAATCTAGGGCTGTGCTTGGCAATTTTCCGCCGATTAGAACTCGTACAAGACTCCTTGACCATATGTTCCCAGCATTGGGCACAAAATTATGGAATGCTCTCCCAGCTGAACTAAAAAATGCATCCTCCTTGAAATCCTTTGCTGCAGAACTCTCAAAGCTAAAATGTTCATCAATCACACTTTCAAAGTCAACACACAATTTATACTCCCATGGTAGTCGTATTGATAATATAAACCATGCATGTTTAAGGATGGGATGTAGCAAGTTGAATGTACATTTAATGCAGAACCTCCATGTAATAGATCATGAAGCTTGTGCTTGTGGGTACCCTCAAGAAAACATAAATCATTTTTATGTCAGCTGACTTGTCAGTCAGCTGACATTATGTCGTCACTCTGCGGCGTGGGCGTACGCGTACGCGTCCGCGTGAACAACTTCTCCTCCAAAACTACAAGGCCTAGAGACGTGCTGTTTTTTTTAAAAGATACCTTATCTATCAAGGATGAAAAATTGTTCAAGGCATGCAAATCTGTCTGTTCGTCTGTTTGCTAGAGACATTACAAGGGGGGTACCCCCACCAAAAGTGTGAAAATTTCAACACTTAATCACAATTTTCTCAGTGACTATTGCAGGGATTTCTCTCATATCTTGCATATATGTACTAGGCCACAGGTAGATTCTCTTATGTGAGTATGAGACCTGGATCTGTCTTACTTTTTTTTTAATAAATTTTTTTAATAATTTTTAATGCATTAAAATTCATGAAATCATGCACAAAATCATTTATAACTTGAAAAGTGTTGCATTTAGAGCATTTTGTTAAAATATGTTATTCAGCTACTTTTTTCATAGCTACAATATGGTGAGTAAGTTGGGTGCCTGTCTCAATAGCTAAGTGAGTAATAGCTACTTTTGGGCTTTTCAGTAACTTCCATCATGAGTAAAATCACTTGTAACTTAAAAACTATTGCATTTAGAGAATTTCGTATAAATATGTTATTCAGCTACTTTTGGGTCAGCTATAACATAGTAAAATTTTAGACCTGTAGCTCATGGCATAGCTGAGTAATAGCTACTTTTAGGTTATCACTGTTGAGTAAATCGCTTATAACTTCAAAACTATTGCATTTAGAGAATTTCGTATAAATATGTTATTCAGCTACTTTTGGGTCAGCTATAACATAGTAAAATTTCAGACCTGTAGCTCATGGCATAGCTGAGTAATAGCTACTTTGAGGTTATCACTGTTGAGTAAATCGCTTATAACTTGGAAACTATTGCATTTACAGTATTTTGTTTCAATATGTTATTCACCTATTTTGGGATCAGCTATAACATAGTGAAGTTTCAGATCTGTGGCTCATTGCATAGCTGAGTAATAGCTACTTTGAAGTTCTCACTATTGAGTAAATCACTTGTAACTTAAAACCTATTGCATTTAGAGAATTTCGTATAAATATGTTATTCAGCTACTTTTGGGCCAGCTATAATATAGTGAAATTTCAGATCTGTAGGTCATGGCATAGCTGAGTAATAGCTACTTTAAAGTTCTCACTATTGAGTAAATCAGTTGTAATTGGAAAACTATTGCATTTAGAGAATTTCGTATAAATATGTTATTCAGCTACTTTTGGGTCAGCTATAACATAGTAAAATTTCAGACCTGTAGCTCATGGCATAGCTGAGTAATAGCTACTTTTAGGTCATCACTATTGAGTAAATCAGTTGTAACTTGAAAACTATTGCATGTACAGTATTTTGCTTAAATATGTTGTTCACCTACTTTTGGGTCAGCTATAACATAGTAAAATTTCAGACCTGTAGCTCATGGCATAGCTGAGTAATAGCTACTTTTAGGTCATCACTATTGAGTAAATCAGTTGTAACTTGAAAACTATTGCATGTACAGTATTTTGCTTAAATATGTTGTTCACCTACTTTTGGGTCAGCTATAACATAGTAAAATTTCAGACCTGTAGCTCATGGCATAGCTGAGTAATAGCTACTTTGAGGTTATCACTGTTGAGTAAATCGCTTATAACTTGGAAATTATTGCATTTAGAGTATTTTGTTTCAATATGTTATTCACCTATTTGGGGTTCAGCTATAACATAGTGAAGTTCCAGACCTGTGACTCATTGCATAGCTGAGTAATAGCTACTTTGATGTTCTCAATGTTGAGTAAATCACTTATAATTTGAAAACTATTGCATTTAGAGAATTTAGTATAAATATGTTATTCAGCTACTTTTGGGTCAGCTATAACATAGTAAAATTTCAGACCTGTAGCTCATGGCATAGCTGAGTAATAGCTACTTTTAGGTTATCACTGTTGAGTAAATCACTTATAACTTGGAAAGTATTGCATTTAGAGTATTTTGTTTCAATATGTTATTCACCTATTTTCGGGTCAGCTATAACATAGTGAAGTCCCAGACCTGTGGCTCATTGCATAGCTGAGTAATAGCTACTTTGAAGTTCTCACTGTTGAGTAAATCAGTTGTAATTGGAAAACTATTGCCTTTACAGAAATTTGTGCAAATATGTTATTCAGCTACTTTTGGGTCAGCTATAACATAGTGAAATTACAGACCTGTAGCTCATGGCACAACTGAGCAATAGCTATTCTCAGGCACTGACTGTTGAGTAAATCGGCTATAACTTGAAAAATATTGCATTTGGAGTATTTTGTTAAAATATATTGTTCACCTACTTTTGGGTTAGCTATAACATAGTGAAATTACAGACCTATAGCTCATGGCATAACGGAGCAATAGCTATTTTCAGGTTCTCACTATTGAGTAAATCAGTTGTAACTTGAAAACTATTGCATTTACAGTATTTTGCTTAAATATGTTGTTCACCTACTTTTAGGTCAGCTATAACAGAGCAAAAATTCAGACTTGTAGCTCATTGCATAGCTGAGTAATAGTTACTTTGAGGTTCTCACTCTTGAGTAAATCAGTTGTAACTTGAAAACTATTACATTTAGAGTATTTTGTTAAATATGTTATTCACAGACGTTTTGGTCAGCTATAACATAGTGAAATTGCAGACCTCTATGTCATGGCATAGCTGAGCAATAGCTTCTTTCAGGTTCTCACTGTTGAGTAAATCATTGTATCCAACCTGTAGGAAATCATGGGCTGGGAATCTGTTAATATGGTCCGATTTGACCTTGGAACCCTCCTTCAAGGTCAAATGAGGATAGCCAAACATAAAAGTGCTTATAACTCGCTTATTATTGGTCCTAGAGGTTTGGAATGAAAACCAACCTATAGAAATTCATGAGCTGGGAATTTTTTGGTGGGGTCGGATTTCACCTTGGACCCCTCCTTCAAGGTCAAATGAGGATAGCCAAACTTAAAAGTGCTTATAACTCGCTTATTATTGGTCCTAGAGGTTTGGAATGAAAAACCAACCTATAGAAAATCATGGGCTGGGAATCTTTTGGTGTGGTCAGATTTCACCTTAGACCCCTCCTTCCAAGTCAAACGAAGATAGCCAAACTTAAAGTGC
The DNA here is from genome assembly GCA_964017235.1 of Sabellastarte sp. h YS-2021. Classification (NCBI taxonomy): domain Eukaryota; kingdom Metazoa; phylum Annelida; class Polychaeta; order Sabellida; family Sabellidae; genus Sabellastarte; species Sabellastarte sp. h YS-2021. The sequence goes on from OZ024927.1 coordinate 82,331,353, forward strand.
TTATAACTCGCGTATTATTGGTCTTGGAGGTTTGGGATGGTAAACCAACTTATAGGAAATCATGGGCTGGGATTCTTTTGGTGTGGTCAGATTTGACCTGGGACCCCTCCTTCAAGGTCAATTGAGGATAGCCAAACTTACAATTGCTTAGAACTCGCTTATTATTGGTCCTACAGGTTTGGGATGGTAAACAAGCTACAGGAAATCATGGGCTGGAAATTTTTTTGTGTGGTCGGATTTGACCTTGGACCCCTCCGTCAAGGTCAAACAAGGATAGCCAAACTTAAAAAGTGCCTATGACTCACTTATTATTGGTCCGAGAGGTTTGGGATGGTAAACCATCCTAAATTCTTTGGCTGGGAATCTTTTGGTATGGTCAGATTTGACCTTTGGACCCTTCTTCATGGTCGAACGAGGATATTGCATTTATGGTATTTCTTTAAATATTTTTAACCTACTTTTTACACTTAAACAATTACCTTGTTACTTTATTTCATAATACCATTTGCAGGGCACAACTTTTTTGTCCTTTTCTTCTGTCAGCTTCGGAATATCTTTCGAACATGCTGTTCAGTTACCATTTACTGTATTTCTGTACAGCCCTTTCCCTGATAATTATGCTTTCCTCTCATTATCACCATCACAAATCAAAAACATTCAGTCAGCTGACACAGTGCCCGTTCACGGGCACTCTCCTCTTGTTTTCTACATTGCCCCTTGTATGACAATATCCGTCACATTTTACATAATGCAGTGATAATAGCAGGAAATATTAAAATCTCACCAGAAATCCTACTTTATGGAAGTAATATTTTAAGCTATGAAAAGAATCTAGTTATCTTTGATGCAGTCCATAAATATATCTGCCAATCCAAACGTTTCTCACCAACTCTATACCAGTGACTGTTCATCCCACTCATTTTCATTTCATTTCATCTGTAAATATTTCATCCTGCAAAAGGACTTAATATAATTGTACTTGTATGATTGTTGTCCGATTGCTAATAAAATATGTTTAAATAAAAAAGAATGTATCAAGAGGTATTGAGAAAGAATATGTGGAGAGTCTAAATAGCCGGTCAGTTTTATCCCCCGACCCCCCTTTATGGGTCAAACTGGAGTCATAAAATAGTTGCTTTGGAGTTTTGCCTTATATCTCCCTTATTGTTGCTTTTAGACCTTCAGAATGTATTAAGAGGTATTGGGAAAGCATATGTGGAGAATCTAAATAGCTGGTCAGTTTTACCCCCCGACCCTCCCTTATGGGCCAAACTGGGGTCATAAATAGCTGCTTTGGAGTTTTTGCGTTATATCTCCTTTATTGTTGCTTTTGTAGCTTCAGAATGTATTAAGAGGTATTGGGAAAGCATACGGTGCAGCTTTGTGCATTCTTAGCTTTACAGCATGCTTATTAAAACCACAAAGCATTTTAAACTTTAAGGGACGCTTCGCTTTTGGTAGCAAAAGCATTCCTCTAGTTAAATATATGTTTTAGCATTAAAGTATTTCTTGTTCTCTTTTGTATTCATAGTCATGCCTCATGTAGGGAGTCTACATTTTTCAACCAGGCAAATACTAAACCAAATAAAACACCGGATATTGTTTGTTTTCAACACCCAAAACCTTTATTTTGTATCTGCAAGTGATAGCACCAATAATATCCATGTTTCAAAACATGTAAGTATAGAAGTAACATGGCAAGAAGAGTTTTTCTGTGGGTGGAAATGGACAAATGAAATTTTGGTAGTAGCTTTTAACCAGCATACATCAACAGATGTTCTTAAAATGGCCTGGAAATATGTAGAGGACTGAGTTGCAGAGATAATTACATTTGCTCAACATCAGACAAAAACTATTGAAATGACATTCAAGGACAACATGAATCAAAGGCTGTTTGCATTCAAGCCAGACACCTTTAGAAAATATGGATCAAATATATGGGAATTGTTTGGCTTGTAGTAATGGCTTAGCAAGATGGTTAGGTTTAATGTGCAGTCGAGTTTCACATTTGGACGCTGTGGTAGCACTACGATCCAAACAAAGGCCCTTAACATTACCTAGTGTTTAAAATAACATGTGGGCTGAGATTCTTGTTCCTTAAGCTATCCACTCTTTTTCATGTGTGTAAAAAGAAATTAAGATAGACATCTGATTAAAACATCCAGGAAAATATATGAATAGTAATATTTATCCAGATGATATGCTTTCAGTGAATTCGAAAGTATCATTTAAAAGTACCTTAACTCAATTGTCTCTCATGTAATATTTTTCAGCTTGTTAATTTCTATGTCTTATGTTGCTCCGAAAAATACACAAAGAATGACATCTGTAATGTCCTGCTTCATTTATGTTATGAAGTTTTGACATGGACTCAGTTTCTTTGTCAAGAGGTGGATCCTTGTTTACAATCCATGGAAATGCTTGAAGAAAATCAGCAGATACTTCACACCGAGTTAAGGTATTTAAAATGTAAGTAGTGGTTGAATCTTGCAAATATTATCTAATCTTAAAGAACAAGAGTGTTCTCATTTTCCATTTCTAATGTATATAATGTATGATCTTTGTTATTATTTGATAAACATTTTTTTTTACAAATTTGTGTTGTAAATGAAAATATTTATCTTTGACAACTAACTTAAAATATAGAATCTCATGAAATATATCTAGGGTTGTATAGTTTAAACACTAGGTAATGTTATAAAGTCTATGGCATCAGTTTCCTGACATTAAAACCATTTTTTTGCTGATAACTGTCACAACACTTTACAACTGACATCTCAATTGTCATCGCATATAATTGAAGGACAAAATGTAAAAAAAAAATATTAGAAACAAACCCTAAATCTGAAGAAATTATAGACATTTATCCCATGTTTTTATGCAGTTGGAGAGTTTTATAGTGAGAACTGCAATGTTTTGTTTTTATTAAGTTCACTCCCTGTTAACAGGCCTAAAAACATAAAAACAATTTTGGTATCCTGGAATCAGAAGGTTTTTGCATTGGTGGGATACAAAAATGGAAAATATGTTAAAGACCTATCCCTTGTATAAACAAGGGACGGGTCGGTACCAAAAAATGTTTGCATCAGGAGGTCGTCAAAGGAAAATCTTACCGATTCCGGGACTTCGCATTTTAGTACACCCCAACCAAAATGAACGTTTCCTCTGCAAGACATTGCAATAGAAGTCCTGAATACACAAAGTATGACATAAACGTGTACAATTTCTTCAGATTTCCGGTTTGTTCCCAAAGTTTTCCTTCAGTTATATGAGTTGACAAGTGATATTAAGGTTATAAAGTGTTGTAACCAAAACATGGCAGTTCTGCTGGTATATAAAAGTCTGCAAAATGCATGAAAATATGGGATAAAAGCTTATAATTTCTTCAGAATTCGGGTATGTTTCTAATATTTTAACCTTCCTTCCATTATATGTGCTGACAAGCGAAGTGGCGGTTGCAAAATCTCATCACAGTATTTCAGTAAAATGCTCTTGATACCGAGATACCGGGCCTACCAACCCATCCCTACTATAAACAAACAAAACTTGTTTGACCATTTATCTATGGTCTGCTAAAAAAAGTAAGGAGAGAATGATATTCTTGTGCATTTATGATTGTTATAAATATTGATATGTAAATTTTAGGTTGGCTTTATTTCAAGAAGAAAAGATTCAGTGACTGTATCCAGTATGCTGATACACAAATAAGTGCACACATACACTCCAATAAAGAAGTGGCAGCCAGGTTTCTTAACATTATGGGCTGTTGTCTGTCTTGTCAGGTATTTCTTACTGCCAAAATGTTTCTGTGAAATGACTCCATTATATCATCTGTTTGACAAATGATGACCAAGCTTGGTTGAATAAACCAATCATTAAAATCAAGATTTTTTTTTGTAACCGAGAGTAAAGTGCCATAGGTATCTTCCACAAATAAACATTATCTGGTTCATGCTGTTTTAGTAATGTCGATGAAGAACAGATCACTTTGTTTTTAATTGGTCAAACCTAGATCTCATTATATTTTGAGATTGATCTGAATCACTGTCTTGACACTTGCTTTTCTTTATAACTTGCCCATTTATATCAAATAAAATGAAATTGATACCAAATAAAACAAATTTGACAAAGATTTTATGTTTCTAGTTGTGTCAAATTTCCAGGCCAAACAGAATGTTTTATAGTTGATATAGAAATAGACAACGACGAGCGAGGGGTTATAGGCGATTTTACAACGATTAGCGATATTAGGATCACGAAGGCGAAGCCTGAGTGATTCTAATGCGATAATCATTGTAAAATCGCCTATAACCCCGAGCTCGGAGTTGTCTATTTCTATTCTAACATGACATTTTAGAAGATCTTATAAAAATTAGTTTTGAAGCTATTTTGTAGAAAAATATACAAATATTCTATAAAATTTTGTTTATCGACGGGTGCAGTTGAATTATTGGAAGAGCCACAAAATAAGATAGCCCTTTGCTTTGTTAAACGTAATTAAACTTTAGGAGATTCATGTCAACATATTTTATTTAAAATGTAACAATCCCTGAATATCGTATTTACTATCGTATATATATTTCATGAAAAAAAATCCAAGCTGTTACTTCAAGTTTTCTTTTTGCAGAGCAGCATTGTGAGCGATAAAATAGAACTCATGAAGTTATGCGGGGTTTTACAGAGCAATTTTTTGTGTCTTAGCCAATCAGAATCGCGGACACAGCCGTGTCATGTTAGAATATGTTTTAACAGGGTAAATATCACAGTGCCATTCAGAAGTTCCAGAAAGCTCTCACCACAGATTTCAGTTGCTTGAATCCTCTGTATAACATCTCACTACAGTACAGACATCTGGAATTGTCCAATGCTGAACTAGAGTGTCTTAACCTCCTTTTATCTGTAAGTCATAGATACTTGAAAGAATTACTCCTTGTTTCCAAGTAAATTCATTCCCTTGTAAAAGCTTTGAGTTATGATAGCTATGCTATTTATTATTTTAAATAAGATGCAAAGTAAACATAAAATTTCACAGATGATTAATAGTGTTGATACAAACTAAAGAAAGTTCAAAAGATAATTCAATTGATATTTCATATGATATTTTATCATAATAATTGATGATTATTATTTTACTGGTGTGTCATGAATCTTTAAAATGATGTATATGTGCATAGTATTTGTTTGTACACAATTCTGTTAGGTAATGATTGAAAAAGGGAATTTTCTTGAAATTTATCAGTTTGACTTTTAAACAATTTTATAGTGTAATAACAAGTTTGTCGCATACGATTTCTCTTTCCCCTGAAGGCATTACAAAAGAATGGCCCACCTGATGAAAAATCTCATCACACTGTGACTGTGCCATGCTCTGTATTGGAAGGATGCGAGTCTCTGTCAGGGGAGGTGTCAGAAGTTCAGGTCTTGTATGTCTTAGCAAAAAGATGCTATCAGCTACAGAGGTTGGTATACTGAAACCCCTTTAACTGGAAATATGTCCTGCTGAGTTTCTCATAAAGAAGCAGTAAATATTATATCAAGAATTTTACCTCTACTTTCTTGAATGACTGATTTTTCCAAAAATATGGCCCGGGTGTTAATTATTTTCAAATGGCATCAGACCAAGCATTAAATTGAACCAGGCGTTCTTTTGAAATACAAAAAACAGTGTTATAAATTGTAAACAGTGTGCTTGGTACCAGGCGTTAATTTGAACCAGGCGTTTATTTGAACCTGGGTGTTATTTTGGAAATTTACGGTACTTCAGCTTTGTCTGGACCGGGTTCAGCTAAAGTTCAAAGATTGTTACTTACTTTGATCAATTAAAGAATTATTTGTGACATGAGTAAATTGCTGAGTATATATTTTCTTGCAGTAATGCGAGAAAAAATCAGTTGAAAATTTATAATTCAAAAGTCTAGGTTGGAAACATTAATATTATAGCTTTATGTTATTACGAGGTTATAAAGTTTGAAGTAAGTTTTAATGCCATTTACATGAATGAGAAGCCAATGTTGGGTCTCAGCACCAGCGGCAGGCTAAAGAACCTCAAGGACATTGATAAATTGTCATCCTTGAGCCTCTGTCTTTCAGTTAGTCTAATGTCAGTCACATGAGAGCTTGTGCTGTACTTGACAGTACTTCTGCAGTCGGAATTGTCAAATTGTGCGTTGAGTCCTGTAGTACAAGGAGATGTTTTTCACTGACTATAAATATACAATACCATATGATGTCAAAGTGTATTTAAAGTAGTATTTTTAGCCCTTGTTTTAACTTATCTTCCCTCTCATTAATCTAAAGGGGTTTCACTCATGTGAAGTCATTCTTTTGATATAAAATTAGATTGCATAATTTGTGTCATTAAGAAATGTTGCAGCTTCAAATGCAATGTCTGGCTTTGTAGAAGTTGTATATTCTGTGGTGGATTGATAGATATGAGTTAGACTATCATTTCTGAAAACCAACAATGAGAACACAGCCTTACTTTATTTGGAATTCATGACAAATTCTTATTAAATTTCTGGTTTGTCATTTAATATCAAATTTTTTGCAAAATTTCAGTGAATGTGTTTTTTTGTTGCTTAAATTTAAGCAATAGACCCACTGTTAAATCTTTTATTTGTTTTAGGGAACCTTAGATTGTTTCCTTGTCTTTTTATGTAAAATAGGTTAACATGACAAAAAGTCAAAGACTTTCAGTATCACAGGTACGGTGACAAAAGAAAGATCTTTTTGTATAATTGTCGTGACATTATTGTAGGTATGACAAGGGCTCAGAAAAGTACAAAGAACTGATGAAATTAATAACATCAGCAGATACCAAACCTCAGCTGGAACAACCAGTGAGCAGCGTTTTACCTGAAATTTGCTTGCACCAGGTCTACAAGGAGGCAGCATTGTGTCTCCTGTGTGCTGGTCAGTACACTGACTGTGTCCTTGTCTGTGACAAATTCCTGCAAGCTATGGGCATTGGGAATTCAGATAGTTTTTGTACAGGCCTTCAGTCAGCAAGACAGAGCATGCCTGAGAATTTGGAAGAGGATGAAGAGGATTTCTTTGGACTGTTGACGGATGAGAACGTTGTGTTAGAACTGAAAGAAATGAGGCAGACACAACAGATAAGTGGCTGTGGGAAAGAATATAAGAGGTATGACGTGGTTTTTATTATCCTTTGTGTGCTGTATTTGCCCTGTATAAGGGGGATATATGAAGTGGGATATATATTTTTTGTATACAATGGCACCACCTAACCATGGATAATTAGTGTCAATAACTGTTGCTTATTCAAAAATATCTCGGAAAGTATGTAACCTATAAATATGTTTTGTATATCTTTAGAAAAGGTCTCTTAACAGTCCTTCTCCTCGTTTTTGTTGCATAAAAATCCATGCTGAAATAGCTGGAAATCACAAGTTAAATATTGAAGCTTTTTATATTCACTGGTGCCCTTGTATAGATGTCAGCTTTTCTCCCATTCTCTCTTGAAATATGGATTTATTTGACTCACAAATCATACAAAATGGTGGATAATAAAATACAGAAAAAATAGATCACTCATAAAGATTAACAATATAATACTTGTACTATGCACTCATGTAATATTGTTATCTTCATTCATGATACGTTTTTTCTGTATATGTCATTCAGGAAGTTCTCCTGTTTTAAGTCGGTTTTATGTGATCAAATCAGATTTTTATCACATGTAATCTCTATACAAGCGACTGGTACATTGTTTATCAAATTGTCAATATTAGTGATATTTATTGTTTTGGGACAGGGTTGCTGAAATCCATGTGCAAAGATGGATATCAGTATCATCATTTTATGTGTAACTATATAGTTACACTGCAAATATTGGAAATAAACCCTAAAGCTGAAGGAATTGTAACCTTTCATCTCATATTTTTACACTTTTTAATGTGTTTATCATAAGAACTGTCATGTTTTGTTTTGATAAACTTCACTTCCCGTTAGCAGTTGGGGATAAGCCAGAACAAATTTATTTTTTTGCGTATCCCAGATATGGAATTCTTTAGTAGACAATATTATCTCATGACATCAAATGATATTAAAGTATTTTTACATTCAACATCAATACCCAAGCAGCCAAACAAGGATTTAGACATTATGTAAGAGGCATGCATGGGTTGTTAAGCACAGAGAGACCAGGATACCAAGAATATTAGGGCTGTTACAGGGTGGCTGAGTAATCAAAAAGGGCCGAGTAATATATAACCAATTTTGACAACCAAATATTTGCTTTAAACATAATTTTTACCCCACATCCCTTACCCACAGCCCTTACCCCGCGGGAAAAAGTTTGTCCGGCCTGTATCTCGGAAACCGTAAGGTGTAGGAAGTTGATACTTGGTAGGGACATTGGTTAGGGGGTGTAGGTGTGCAACGTCATGGTGTGACCTTGATTTGACCTTTGACCTTGCCGTAGTGACCTTGACCTATAAAATCTTGTCCGGGCTATATCTCGGAAACCGTAAGGTGTAGGAAGTTGATACTTGGTAGGGACATTAGTCGGGGGTTGTAGGTGTGCAGCGTCATGGCGTTACCTTGATTTGACCTTGCTGTAGTGACCTTGACGTATAAAATCTTGTCTGGGCTATATCTTGGCAACCATAAGGAGTAGGAAGTTGATACTTAGTAGAGACATTTGTTAGACGGTGTAGGTGTGCAACATCATGGCGTGACCTTGATTTGACAATTGACCTTGCCGTAGTGACCTTAACCTATAAAATCTTCTCCGGGGTATATCTCGGAAACTGTAAGGTGTAGGAAGTTGATATTGGGTAGGGACATTGGGTAGGGTGTGTAGATGTGAAACATCATGGTGTGACCTTGATTTGACCTTTGACCTTGCTGTAGTGACCTAGACCTATTATGCCTTGTCCGGGCTATATTTCAGAAGCCATAAGGTGTAGGAAGTTGACATTTGGTAGGGACATTGGTCGAGGGTTATATGTGTGCAACGTCATGGTGTGACCTGGATTTGAACTTTGATCTTGCATATCTGATGCTATTTTATCTCTCTATGGGGATATCTGATACTATTTTATCTCTTATATCTCTCTTATATCTTTTTACTTAGATGGTATTGCATCTAGTGAGCCACAGGTTTTGTCCCAACTTCACATAAAAGCATGTATTGCCACATCTGTATGTATGGGTAATATTTATAACATGGAAACCACAATTCAACCATACAAATAAATGACATATTGGGAGAAGTCTTGAAGCTTCATAATTTTTAGTTTACTGAATTGTCTTGTTTTATTACTTTACTTGCAGTTTCTTTCTCTTAGATGTTATTTTCTCTACTTAAACATTATTTGGACACTGACACTGCTCTGAAAGAATCCCAATCTGTGTAATGTTTCACTACTATATCTCGTGGTGTTGAAAACTATTTCCCCAGGCTGTGGGGTACGGGCATCTCTGATGCTATTTTCTTTACTAATTTAGTTATCTCAGATATTTTACATGTTATTTTCAACATGTTATTTTACATGTTATTTTCAATACATTTTTTTTCATTAATATTAATTTTGTAATTCTTCTTTCCTACAGTTCTGGATCAGCAGATTATAGATGTCACAACGGTATGTTGGCAGTAATGTGCCACAAAGCTGAAGCCTTAGCACATACAGGAGCAGTGTCTGAAGCCATTGACTGTCTCAATATGTGAGTGTTTGAATTATTCAAATTGAAACCTCATTGGAAATTATTATGTCCACCTCACTGGAGGGTGGACATATTATTTTTGCTTTTTCCGGTGTCCGGCATCCGACTTGGTTTCTGGTCATTTCAAGGAAAAGTATTTATCCTATCTTTACCAAATTTGGTATGGGTGTTTATTGGGTTAAGAGCTTGCATGGGATTGCTTTTGGTGAAGATAGCTGTATAGCTAACTGTGTAATAGATACTTAGCTACTTTTGTGTAATTCTTTTGTTTCCGGGCATTTTAAGGAAAAATATTTGACATATCTTTACCAAATTTGGTATGAGCAAAAGTTAGGTCAATAGCTTGCTTGGGATTGCTTTTAATGATAATAGCTATATAATTGACTCAGTAATAGCTACTTGGTTACTTTGAGTAACTTTTTATTTTAAACGCATTTATCTTGGAAACGGTTTTTATTTTAAACGCATTTATCTTGGAAATGGTTCAAGATAGAACAATTTTGATGAAATTTTTAACCCGCAGAGTAGCTGCAGAGTGAACTGGCAACATTTCACAAAAATCAATCTTGAATTTCTGTGTAAAATGCAAAAACACATTTATCTTGGGAACGAGATTTTGGCTGTCATCTTGAATTTTGGCAGAAATTGATAAAATAAATGTCATTTATCTCAAAACCGTAAGGGATAGAGCAATTTCAAGCTAAATTTTGACCATTTGGATGTTTATTTCAAAAACCATTTAGAGACAGAGTGATTTTGAGCAAATTTTGAACCAGTGCAAAAAGGCATGAAGCTGAAATAATTTACATGTATACTAATAAATATTTAAGCATCATTGATATATTTTACAAATGAAACAGGGTCTTGTAAGACTACCGTACAATTGTTGCAAAAACGTTCGTGGGGTGGACATTACACATGATAATGTGTGTTCTATGCTATCCTGTTTCTTTTCATATGTTGCAGCTACTATCAACAGGGCGTCCTATTTCTAGTTTAATTGTGGAAGTGTTCCATTCTTATTTCCCAAAAATAGTCAATGGTGAGGCAATATATTGGAAAATATATATATGGATATTTCTGAGAAAATATCTTGTTTATATTTTGTGACAAATGTTGGTTGTTTATTTGGCAAAGTAATTTCAGGTATTTTATAAGCAATGTAGACAAACTTTGTTATGCAGAATATTGGGTTCTTGCTAATATCTGAAGTATATTACATCGAGTTGCAGTCAATTTTCATTTTCACAAACTGGTAGTGGGTTTTCAAAACCAACTGATGTCCAGTTAAAACCGCTTTTAGAAATTTACAAAAATTTGTTCCAAAAGGCTGAACAAAATGGAATTTGATTAAACAACTTACCTTTTATAACTTCGAATAATATTCTGTTGTAAACTTGAGAGAAATTTTGCCAAATATTTGCATATTTAATGTTAAATGCAACAACTGGATTTAAAGTGAATACAGATGGTTGTTGGTTTTTATGAAAAACCCAATCAATAAACAGAGAAGTCAGTTTTCTATTCACAACTTTAATGTTACACAGCAGTCATTATGACTCCTGTACAATGGTATTTTCAGATTTTTGTTCTATATTTTTTGTGAGTCTGCTTAGATTTAGTCCTAATATTTAAATTTAACAGTTTTGTGTGTGAATCTGAAATCTTGAGTATGGTTTTGCTTTTAAGAAATGACAGAGAGGGAGTATTTTTAAATTTAATTCATTTACTAAGTTTAGGTAGTCGTAGACCTTCTTGTTTGGAACTTGTTAATACAAAGAAAATAAAGCTGTATTTTGTAAACCATCTTTCACTCTTCATTCATTGAATTTAGACCATAAAAAGGGGTCCACTATATCTTTGACTTCATCAAACTATAGCAGGTTAACCAGTACTTTATCAATCTATTGACCTCTCTGGAATCAGTACTCACCTTAAGCATTAAGTCTTTTGGGCTATTTTCCAGGCTGACTGATACAATTGAAAATCACCAAGAAATGAATATGAAGGAATCCAAAAATAAAAGGCCAAAGTTGGAAGAGGCTTTGGATTTAGACAGTGATAAAAGTGAGTAGAACCTCAGTTACCCAAGCATACTGAAGAGTAACTTTTTGTTCAGATAATAGGAGGTGCACAAAATAAACGGAAATAATTTTTTTGTAACACAGTAAGACAAAAACATATCTGATGTACATTAAGTTATCCTCAAACTGAACTGGTATTAGAGTGAGAAATGTCAGATTTGTTAGTGAGGACCCCCCATCTTTTTTACTTGTGTGCAATTTTTTTTTTTTTTTAGGAATTTCTAAATGTGTCACTGTATTTGACCTATGATCTCCCCTGATGCAAAATTTGGACATGTGTAGATGATTTTGTCTAACTTTTAAAGGGTTGCCGTGGCAATGGTGGCAGAGTTGTAACACTCTTGCCTCCCACCTCTGAGATCGGGGTTTGGTTCCCTATCCTACCTCAAGTGGGAAAGCTGGTAGTTGCTTGCCGTTTGTCAGCAGTTTACAGACTGAGTGCAGAACCCTAACGAACTGTATGTACTGGTTTCTTCTGCCCTTCCAACTACCCGTCATGACCTGCAGTGTTGAAAGCAACATGAAACCCCAAATAAATAAGTAAATAAAGGGTTGCCCTCCAGTAGTAAATTTCACTGACCATGGCAAAGTTCATATTGAAACATTTTTCGTCCGTTTTCCGATTTCTATATAGTTTATTGCCACTGCATAAATAAATGTATTGACTGTATGGTGAAACCTTCTTTATGAATGTTATTCTATGCATAGTTCTATCACTAAAGAAGCATTAATAATGAATTTTGTGGCTTTCATAGTAAAGAATTTTCAAAAAAACAATTTAGACTAGTGGCAGCTAATGGACTACCTTGAAGCTACAACGACTTAAACTTTAAATACTGCAAGGTTTTTTTCATTATGTTTTGTGAAGTGAGGAAATATTGGCATAATCACCACAGCTGATTGTAAAACAGTTTCCATTCACTTTTCTTGTTGTTCCGTGAAGTTCAAAATGATTTTATGCAACATATTTGCGCTAAATTTGGATTTTAACCCGGTATGTCCCTCGACTTTCCCTTTTTTGCCTCAAGCGCATTAGAGGATGTTGCGTCAATTTTACGCTATATGTTTCTATTCTATTGTGATATGGGTTTTCAAAGTGTAAATTTTTAACATTTAACTCTAGCTTCCAGTGATAGAGAGGAGACCATGGGATTACTGCAGTCTGCATATTTGAACAAATCAATTCTTTTGATGGCTGAGAAGAACTACTTGCAAGCCTTGCAAGTCTCCAGACTAAGTCTCCAGCTTAACCAAGGTAACACAACAATAAGCCACTTGTGTCCCAAATCAGACCATATTGTTAGTCACACTTGTATGTCAAATTTTAAAGCTATGGTTGTCTCTTAGAATCTGGCATTTCTTACACTGGCTATCTTTCTGGAGCTTGTGGAGCAGCATTATATCTACATAATTATGCTAGTACAAGTGTAATAAGAGGCACATGTGTACATCTTGTACCCAAATATGTAAGCAGAGGAAGATTTGGCTGGAATCTAAGATCCTGTTATAACAGGTATATTCTGATGAAGCCTGTACCTGATGGGCAAAAATTGAGTTTTCAATGTCTACCGCCTGCAAAACTGGGTGATTCTAGCTCTCCAGCAGCACAAATCAGTCCCCATGGTAGATGGCTAATGTTACAAGCACTGAAACATGTGTTTGAATCTTTTCTTGCACTAATAAATGAAAAAGTAGAGAACTGTTGGGGGTAACTTCAAACAATTATTTTTATTGCGTAAAATAGCCTTACCTTAATCCTTAAAGGTGTTTACTGGTTTTGTGAAGGTAAAATAGGACAAGAAACATGAATAGTTTAAAAACTGTTCTTGTTAGAGAAGTAACCACTTGTCTGGGCATGTGCACACGTGCTCAAAGCTCACTGTCGACAACACTACGTTGAGAAAACTTCATTGTATTTTTGGTTGGAGTAACCTATGACTACCTGCAAAACAATTTTGTGAATATTGCAAACACAATAAAAGAACGGTGATCTTTTTATGGAGAGGTTTTTGATTCTTCATTGCTTAATAGTTACTAAAGAAAAAGCATGAAAAATATGATTAAATGTATGCTGTTTCACCTATGATAGCTATAAAATGCTTATTTTTGGTCCTTCGTATTCATTTTAACTGTCAGACTGTTCTCAAATGACTTTAGAAAAGGCTCTTGCAAATATTAATTGGATGTATTGGTTTTTTGAAGTGAAACAGTCGGAATAGTGTTCCCAACTTCAGCAGCAAAAGGCTTAACTGGGGGTGGGACTATCCTGCTGTGCTTCACTTCTGTGTGAATTAGAATGTACACTGTATTACAAGTTTTATAAAAACAGTTTATGTGCTAATTTAAAAACATTCTTGTAATTGTTTATCTTTTTGTAAATCTTTACAATTGTCTTAGTTTTAGAAAACAATCTGTCTTGATATACATGGTATATTTGGTAACAGTTATTAAGACCATGTGAACAGGGTTTTCATTTATTAAATCAATTTAACAAACACCCTACAAAGTATCAATTTGAAATATCTTGGTTAGTATACTAAAATTCATTTTTCATACTGTGTATGAAATGGCACTGGAAATACACCTTGATGGAGGGTTTGCTACCCTCGCCCTCCCAAGGTTGTCTTGCACAAATGTTGTTACAAAAGGGTAAATAAATCTTTATTGTTTGGGGGAAAAAAAAAAAATTTGTGAGGGGAGGTAGAGTTGGCTTATTCTTGTGAGGATAAGGTAATTATGTAGCCTACAAAACGTTATATTACAATAAAATTTTTACATTTTGTGTTTTCTTCAGCTTGTGAGACCTCAGTGTATGTACATGTGCTGGCTCTGCTCAAGTTGGATAGACTCAGAGAAGGTTGCCACACGTGGTTTTCACACAGAAAGCTGGAGGTGAGAGGAGACAGCCTGCATGTACAGCATCTGCTTAGCAAGAGAACAGACCTACTAAGAAGTACTGAGCAACAGAATAGACAATCTACAGGGTAAAGTTTAGAAAGATAGATATTATGGTAATAGTCCATCACTGGGTGGACATTATACAGAAATATAGTTGGAGTCATTCTAAACTGCTAACTGAACAGTATTCCATAATGTCCAACCAGTGATGGACTATTACTATTCTAATACGAAAAGTGTAAACTTTTATTCAAGTCTCATCTTAATTGACAATTAATTTTTGTATGGCCAGTAATTGGGCGGACTGTTACACTGTTAGAGTACATAGATTCTTTCCTCTTGACCAATCAGATTCACGGACACAGTCAGGTCGTATTAGAGTATCAAATACAGCAGTCTCTGTAAATTTGAAATTTCTGTAGGCTGAATATGGGTATAAGTGGAACAAGTTTTCAGATCTTAACATCAGAAAAGATTGTATTTTTGTTGGTACAAGTGAAAGTTAACTACAAGAACCAGTATACATAGGTTATTGTATTATGCAAAGTATAGAGTCAAATAAACTTCCGCTGCGAAAATGTTCATGATAGTGTAATGCTAACCCACTTGCCTCGAACCTCTGGGGCTTGTGGTTTTAAATATACTTCTGATTTTAAAGGGGTTATTGTGTGCAGTACAATCACTCACTCTGGAGTCACTCTGTACAATAACACCTGTTTTCGACTTGAAGTATACTAGTGTAAACTAGTGTTGAGACATACTGTTATTTTCTAAGTTGTTTAACCACTCATTTTTCAACCCAGTAATTAATCCACAATTAATTATTGTGTATCTATTATTTTCTTGGTTGATAGAGCATAATACAATTCCTTGGTTAAAGTAAACATGATACCAAGTTTCTAAACTTTTTGGGTTTTACTACCACTTTCCTAGTAGGTCCTTCCTCAAAATATGGTGGCAACTCTGAACAAAATAATCACAAATCTATATAATAATTGATACAAAAATGTGTAAATAAGTGGGACCTCAATATGAATATTATAAGTTTTGTTTTGGATGGGGTTTGACGATTGATGGTTAAAATATGGCGGCCAATAAATAGCTTGGTTAAAATCTAATGACTGCTTAGACATTTGTCAACTTGTACACTCACTAGTATAAACACTGAATGTAAACCAATTTTCACAAATTCTTAACTCTTGAACTTAATCCCTTTTGCTAAAGATAAGGTTTATATTTTGTAGATATGAAATGAACTCCAGGTGCCCTTCTTCAGTGGACTTTCTCAGACTGGACATTCACTGCATTTCATATTTGAGAGATAGAAAATGGTCGGTTAGATGTTAGGGGGTGATATTATAAAATGATACGTATATACAACACTGCATATTTTACTTTCACACATATTACTAATCATGTCTAATTTTTGTACACCGTAGTATTCTGTCAGATTGGAGCTGTAGAATGTCTAGGTTTGTTAAAAAATCCTGAGAATTTCAAGAAATGTCATTGAATATTTCTAATTTAACAGGATTTCTGGTTTTTCCATGTCCAGCAGCACCAATAAATGACCGTTAAATGTATGGACAGACTACTTTAACCTGGTATATTTTATTAATGCAATACAGGTATATGTTTTTAAGTTTAACTTAGTTTTTCAGGCTATTCAAGGTTAATGCCATCTTTATTATAATAGCTCACACTTTATTGCAGTGGGTAGTAAAAGGGTTGTTATTTTTCATTGTTTGTACAAGCTGTTTGCAGTCTCTCAGACCCAATTGTGTTCATATCAATATTTCACTTTATTCTGTAATAATTGTGGTACTATTTCAACCATTTGGTAATGATTTCATAGATGGTAGTTTGTTTTTCTTTCTTCTGAAGGAGATTGCCTTTTTACAAAAAATTTAACTTTCCTTGTCAAATTTCAATGAACACGTGAATACTTTATACAAAATAAACGTAAAGAATATATGTATTTGTGAAAGTAAGGAATTTTATCACACCAAGAATAATGTTTCATTTTGGATAATTCATAGTTTCTGTATTTTTTATATTTGACTTTACAATGACATTTCTACAGACTTCAAAAAAATCAATTTGAAAGGTGAAAACAATTCATGTGCAGTATTGTACATTATATAATCTTTATTTCATATAGAACAATCAACATCAGACAACAAAGGACCATTTGACAAAAAATATTTTAGTTTTATTTGAACAACATAAATACACAAGCACAAAATAAATCGAGACAGATCTTCCAGTCTTCACTTTAAGGATCTAGGTTCTTTCTTTCCACAAATGAGCCCAATGGCAACCAATTATCTTCACATGAAACCACAAGTAGCTTCTTTTAACTTTAGTTCCCAGAAAACACGTTACAACATAAACACAAAAATATCACAATATAAATACTGGCAGTTTGCACATATCGTTTTCTGTATCTACTTGTAACAATAGGCATGTATGAATTGTGCCTGAAAACTTATTTTTTGACTGCACAGAAATTTTGACTTACTTGTAAAGGGTTGACAGTCTGGTCATTAAACTTTACTTTAATATTAATCATTCAGCCATGAGACCTCATTTGCCTGAAATATGCCTATTTTACAAAAGGGAAAAAAATATCTGCCCAAATAAAAGCTTCTTCTCTCCTTGTGTATTGATATGAAAGAGTCTCAGCTCCAAGAGGTATCCAATATATCCAGTACAGGTCAGATCTACTTTCAACTGCTTCAGCTATTGCTCACGATTACCTTTCAAAGACAGATCAAGTACTGCGAACTTCACCAGACTGTCCACAATCAGCCAGACACAAAAGTGTTGCATTAGTTTTTGGTATTTTTTGGAATATTGCTCTTTGACTATTTCAGCATAAAGGGTTAGTGGAAAAGAATTTTTGGCAAATGTTCACATTTGCACCTCAAATACCACATGACAATGACTATAACAACACAATCATATGAACACAAGAAAAATACTATAATTTTCACAATGAACCTCCATTGGTGCTTTCCTCGTCTTTGTAAGCCTTTCCCATCACGAAGCGGTCCCTCATGAGTTTAAAGAGGACGTAGTAGTTACAGAACAGCATGAAGGCGAGTGACAGGATGTGACTCCACTCGGTGCTGTTAATCAGCAGCCAGAACTGGTAGACAATCAGACACCAGGTGATGATCAGCAGCCAGTTTGTAAGTCGACATGGTTTGTGGAACATAAACTGGAAAAAATAGAGAAAGAATATACAATAGGGAAACTTCCTGAATGACATATACAGAAAATATATATCACGAATGAAGATAATATTATAGGAGTGTACAGCAGGAGTATTATATTGTTAATCTTCATGAGTGATATACTTTTTCTGTATATGTCTATGGAGGGATGTTTTACTTTTGTTATCCACCATTTGGTATAGTTTACGAGTTAAAAATATCCATATTTAAACAGAGAATCTGGGAAAAGGCTTTCATGTACACAGGGGCACCAGGGAATATAAAACACTCAATATTTAACTTGTGATTTCTCAGCCATTTCTGCATGAATTTTTGATGCAAGAACAACCAGTAGAAGCGCCTTAAGAAGACCTTTCTATTAATATATATTACTGTAGGTTACACAGTTTCGAAGAGATATTAGTGAAAAGTTGAAAATCGGAACTTGTTGACACTAATTACCCATGATATGGAGGCGCTGGTGTTTATGAAAAAAATATATCTCGCTCTGTGTATCCCCCTAAACACGTCGTATATGGCTCGCAGTGGAAAATAAATTGCTACTTTATGAATCAGCATGGCCAAAAACATAAACTGGGAAAATAGAAACTGCATAATAAAGCAAGTTATGACCAGTTGTGGTCAATAATGAATATACTGATGTTCCCAATAACTTGTTCTCAAAATTCCCTTTTTTTTCTTTTTTTTTTTTTGAATTCCCAATTTTAAGAAACTGGTTTAACACAAAAGGGCAGTAAGTGAGAGTTTTTCATGAAAGCTTGTGGAACATACACTTACAAACCAGAAACTAGGGTGAAGTGGTTGGCATTCTGCCAGCCACAGAGTCGAATCTTAGGACAGCAGTGGGTGTTGAAATCTATAAACTTGCTATTATCGCCCGCAAGACAGAGTGAGGTGCGGTGACAGTAAAATATTGCTGGATTATATATTTGTAAAATGTTGTTAGAAACCCCATTGTAGCCTCACGTTTTCATCACTCTGTGGGTGTACAACTACCAGCATTTGATATTTTGTTTTATATATTGCGAGAAGACAGAGTGAGGTGCGGTGACAGTAAAATATTGCTGGATTATATATTTGTAAAATGTTGTTAGAACCCCATTGTAGCCTCACGTTTTCATCACTCTGTGGATGTACAACTACCAGCATTTGATATTTTATTTGTTTTAAATATTGCGAGAAGACGGAGTGAGGTGCGGTGACAGTAAAATATTGCTGGATTATATATATTTGTAAAATATTGTTAGAAACACCATTGTAGCCTCACGTTTTCATCACTCTGTGTGTGTACAACTACCAGCATTTGATATTTTATTTGTTTTAAATATTGCGAGAAGACGGAGTGAGGTGCGGTGACAGTAAAATATTGCTGGATTATATATATTTGTAAAATATTGTTAGAAACACCATTGTGGCCTCACGTTTTCAGCACTCTGTGGATGAACAACTACCAGAATTTGATATTTTATTGCGAGAAGACAGAGTGAGGTGCGGCGACAGTAAAATATTGCTGGATTATATATTTGTAAAATATTGTTAGAAACCCCATTGTAGCCTCACG